>CM016620.1:11283228-11979264 GCA_005393395.2 Gossypium australe
GGGATATTAATTCAAGTATGATGTGCTTAGGTGGAGGAGCAAAGTCCCTGCTTAAGAGTAGATCTAGCATAATTAAGTGGAGTTGATCGCGCGCCTAGAGTAGGGTGATGAGATTTTGCCGGATAGGGTGAAACCTAATATGGGAGTCCATAGATCGAGTTAATGTGATTCTAGGGGTTTTAATTAGAAAGAGATTCAATTAATCAACCTAGAGTTAGACGTTATTCGCCTCGAGAGAGGGTTTAATATAACTTAGGGAATCTTACGGATCAAGTCAAGTGAATAAATCGTCTGGTTCAGTGTAGATAACAAGAGAAGTCTAGGTGGATTCTTCCTAAGGGTATCGTCTTAATCAACGAGTTTTCCCAACAGTATTTCCCCAATTCATTCTTTTTGTCTTTGTGTCTTTAGCTTAGTAATTAGTTAATTTTAGATTAAACAACAACTTCACTTATTTTAGGCTAGATAATAAAAAGAAAGTTAGTATTAGTACTTTTAGTTCCTTTGGGTTAGACAATCTGGTCTTGCCTAAGCTATACTACTGTTCGATAGGTGCACTTGCCTTAAATAGTTGTCAGAGTTAGTTTCCAAGTTCGATCATTCTCTTTATAAATTTAAAACTCAACAAAACAACGATCAATGCCTCGTCTAACTTCTGTTTATTCGTTAATAGCTCCTTTAAAAATTTCCTAGATTCTGGCATCTACGAAAGAGCTTCAAGTAACAATAAGTTAATATGTAATTTCTTTAAAAGTTTAAGAAACTTACCGAACTGTTCTCTGTGTTGTCATGCTCATCGCTTCGGGATATGGTATGCGAGGTTGTTACTCTTTGATTACTGGTTTTGGTTTTTCTTGGGTTACCTCGACATTACCTTATTCTACCACATTCTTTTGCCTTAAATTGGGCTCATCTAACCCTCACTATCTTGAGCTATTATGACTTGAATTTGCTCCTTTGGGTTAGTCTCGGTGTTGCTCAGTAGGCGTCCTTGTGGTCTCTCAAAGATCTGCTTAGCAAGTTGCCCGATTTGATCTTTGAGCTCCTATGTCAATTTTTCAAGTTGATTTTTAAAGGATGTCTTAGTATTTGAAAACGTGTTCCTGTGGCTGCCATGAATTTTGTCAGCATCTCCTCGAGGTTTGGCTTCTTTTCCTGTGGGTAGGGCTGTGTTGGAAGTTTTTGGGATGGTTGTTGTTTTTGATTTCCTTGACCACCCCATGAGAAATTGGGGTGTTTCTTCCAACCTGGATTATAAGTATTACTATAAGGGTTATTGTTAGATCGAAAATTATTACCCATATAGTTCATTTGTTCCTCTCCATGCCCTACCCGTAAGGTGGGTACTCTGGATTCGCCACTCATTCACTTGCGTCGCACTGCATAACTGGGTGTGCTTGCGAAGAACCATACACCATCAAATTTTTTATGTAACAACTCTACCTGATTTGATAGCGCGGTTACTGCGTCGAGGTTGAAAACTTCGGCTGCTTTGGCTGGCCTTGTCCTTGTAACTTGCCACTGATAGTTATTCAATGACATATCCTCTATAAATCGTAGGCTGCTTCAGGAGTTTTGTGTTTAGGGTTCCGCCGGCAGCTGAATCGATTAGTTGCCGTGTTGAAGGGTTTACACCATTGTAAAAAGTTTGGACCTGTAGCCACAAAGGTAATCCATAGTGTGGGCACCTCCTCAACAAATCTTTGTATCTCTCCCATGCATCGTAAAGTGTCTCTAAATCCATCTACACAAAAGAAGAGATATCATTCCTCAACTTGGCCGTTTTGGCCGGCAGAAAATATTTTAATAAGAATTTTTCGATCATTGAGCCCATGTAGTGATTGACCCTCGTCGAAGGAATGCAACCACTGTTTGGCTTTATTTCTTAAAGAAAAGGGAAATAACAGAAGATGGATGGCATCATCAAAAACGCCATTTATTTTGAAGGTATCACAAAATTCTAGAAAATTTGCTAAGTGTGTGTTAGGATCCTCATCCTGCAAACCATCAAACTGAACAAACTGTTGTATCATCTGTAGTGTTAGGTTTCAGTTCAAAAATTATTTGTAGCATAGTAGGGTTAGCAATACTTGACTCAGTTCCTGTTAAACTAGGTTTAGCATATCATACATAGTTCGACGAGCATGATGTTCGGCCATCTCTGGAGGTGGCGGATTATTTTTAGCCATCTCTTCTGTAGTATTTATTTCGGCTTCTTGCTCTTCTTCTATGTAGTTTAAGCTTCGCCTTATTTCTGCGATTTCTGCGAACGGTACCTTTAATATCACTGTCGTAAAGTAAGGGTCCTGTCGGGTTCCTTCTAGTCATAAACTAGAGGTACCTGAAAGGAACATAGGAAGAAATTTAGAAAAGTTAAAAATAAAAGTAATAAATATGGCTAAAGTAATAAAAATTAAGCTTTCTTAATATTTCAGTTCCCCGGAAACGGCGCCAAAAACTTGATCGTTGTTTATGCGATGTCAAAGTCTTAAATTTATAAAAAGAATGATCAAACCTAGAAAAACTAACTATGACACGATTTGAGGCAAGCGCACTTATCGAACAGTAGTATAGTTAAGGCAAGACCGAATTGTCGAACCCAAAGGAACTAAAAGTACTAATAATAACTCTCTTTATTATCTAGCCTAAGAATTAAGGGAATTGTTTATCTAATCTAAAATTAATTAACTACTAAACTAAAGACTCTAAGACAAATAAGAATGAAATGGGAAATAACTTTGAGGAAAAAACCAATTGATTAAGACGATACCCAAGGAAGAATCCACCTACACTTCACTTGTTATCTAACTCTGAACCAGACGATTTATTCATTTGACTTGATCCGTAAGATTCCCTAATGTATATTAATCCCTCTCTCGAGGCGGACTAACGTCTAACCCTAGGTTGATTAATTGAAAATCTCTTTCTAATTAAAACCCCTAGAATTGCATTAACTTGATCTATGGACTCCCATATTAGGTTTCACCCTATCCGGCAAATCTCGTCACCCTATCTAGGCGTGCGATTAACTCTGCTTAATTATGCTAGATCTACTCTTAGGTAGGGACTTTTGCTCCTCCATCTAAGCACATCATACTTGAATTAATATCCCGAAAATATTAACACAAGAATTAAGAACACATAATTAAGAACAAGTCAAATATTTATCATATGGTTCAGCAAACGATAACAAGATTCATTAGGTTTCATCCCCCTCAGGTATTTGAGGGTTTAGTTCATAAAAATTAAAGAAAACATCTCAGAAGAAAAGATAAAAAAAAACATAAGAAATCCCTAAAACCCCTTGAAGGAATTGAAGGAGAGATCCTCCGTCTTGAGTATAACTCCAGCTTCTTGAGATGAATCAACTGGCTATCTTCGAGTAAATCCCCACAAATCTGCCTTCTTTGGCCTAGCTGGACGCCCCCTGACTAAAGCCTTGGGTTCCCCCTCTTTTAGGTCATACTTAGGGTGTTTATATAAGCTTTTGAATATGTTTCTTTACCCCTAAGTATCCTAATCCGAGTGAAACTCTTCTTTCTCACGGTAGGACATGCCCATGGCACACGCCTGTGTAAGTCATGGCCATGCCGTGTTCGAAGCTGTGAATGAGGCACGGTCGTGTGGTCTTGGGCCTAGGACTGTGTGGATTTCATGATATGGCCCATTTACTCCGTTTTGGGCCCGTTTTCCGTTCTTTTCATCATCCGGTGCTCTTCTGAGTATAAAACATGAAAACAAAGGATTAAGAGCACCAAATACATAATTCAAGGCGTAAATCATCCAAAAAGCATGCTAAATGTGGGCTTAAAATATGTTACTTTTACGGTTTATCACCAGTCCGTGTGTCTCCCACGGGAGTGTGAGAGGCCCGTGTTAAGGTACCCAATCGTGTGCGATGCTGATATGGTTCGAGATTGCCACGAGATGGCATACGAATGTGTGGGCAGCCCGTGTGTCATACTAAAACCAGCTCTTTAAGCCTCGATTTTGGCTCGTTTTTTCACTCCTTCGCACCCCTATGCTTACCTGAGTATAGAAACATGAATAAAGGTTTAGAAGTATCATATCACAAAATTATATAATAAAACATCCAAAAACATGTTAAGCATGAGATAAAAATGTGTTACTTTTATGATTTATCAAATATCCCCACACTTAAGCGTTGCTTGTCCTCAAGCAAAATCTTCAATTCACATTAAAGTCAAATTTTCTCAATTCATAACTCTCATCAATAATGTTTTATCATAATCCACGAATAACCACACATTGATAATTCAACTAAAAGAGCATTAAAGATTTAAACAATCCAAGTCACATATTTTTAAGGTGATCGTCGAATTCAGAGTTTTAAATTTATAATGAGAATGATCGAACCTAGAAACTAACTCTGACAATGATTTTGAGGCAAGCGCACCTATCGAATAGTAGTATAGTTAAGGAAAGACCGAAATGTCGAACCCAAGGAACTAAAAGTACTAATACTAACTTTCTTTTTATTATCTAGCCTAAAATAATTGAATTTGTTGTTTAATCTAAATTTAACTATTTACTAAGCTAAAGACGCAAAGACAAAAAAGAATGAATGGGGAAATACTATTGGGAAATCTCAGTTGATTAAGATAATACCCTTAGGAAGAATCCACCTAGACTTCACTTGTTATCTAACTCTGAACCAGACGACGTATTCACTTGACTCGATCCATAGGATTCCCTAACTTATATTAAACCCTCTCGAGGCGAATAACGTCTAACCCTAGGTTGATTAATTGAAATCTCTTTCTAATTAAAACCCCTAGAATCGCATTAACTAGATCTATGGACTCCCATATAGGTTTCACCCTAATCCGGCAAAATCTTGTCACCCTATCTCTAGGTGTGCGATCAAATCCACTTAATTATGCTAGATCTACTTTTAGGCAGGGACTTTTGCTCCTCCACCTAAGCACATTCAACTTGAATCAATATCCCGAAAATATTAATGCAAGAATTAAGCACACATTGTTAAGAGCAAATCAAGTATTTATCATATAGTTCAGAAAACAATAATAAGATCCGTCTTAGGTTTCATCCCCTTCAGGTATCTGAAGGTTTAGTTCATAACAGTAAAAGAAAACATCTCAAAAGAAAAGATAAAACAAAACATAAGAAATCCCTAAAACCCCCTGAAGGAATTGAAGGAGAGATCCGCGTCTTGAGTAGAATTCTGACTTCTTGAGATGGATCAACTGGCTAACTTCGAGTGTTTCCCACAAATCTAACTTTATCGACTTGGCTCCTTGGCCTAGCTAACCGCCCTCTTTTAGGTTATACTTAGGGGGTTTTATAGGCTTTCGAAATAGGTTTCTTTACCCCTAAGTATTTTTCAAATGAAACTCTTCTTTCCAGCGACAGGGACACGGCCATGGCACACGCTCGTGTGAATCGTCTTTAGGCCATGTTCAGATTTCTTTAATGAGGGACGGTCGTGTGAATCGGGATCAGGCCGTGTTCTAGTTTATCAAGGAGGCACGGCCGTGTGGGCTTAAGTCCAGGCCGTGTCGATTTCCACTTTGGCCAATTTGGTCTGTTTTATGCTCGTTTCTTGTTCTTTCCATCCTCCGGTGCTTTCCTGAGTATAAGACATGAAAAGAAAGGATTAAGAGCACCTTTTACACAAATCAAGGGATAAATCATCCAAAAGTATGATAAATGTGGGATTAAAATATATTACTTTTACGGTTTATCATAAGGCATGAAACATAAGATATTCCCCTTATCTAAATAATTACTTTAGTTCAAATAGACAAAATTGACATCCTCACTAAAGATTCACTCAAATCACTCAAAGTGTTTAAGGTTAAAAAATTAAGCACTCAAAAGTCAAATATGAAAAGTTATTACCATAGGCTTGCATGAAAATCAAATCTCCACCACTATAAATGAGATGATACACAAATCAAAAGGTCTTTAAAGGGTTGTAATAGGGCTTGGGTTAAAGGTGTGGATAAAGGCTGAAAAAGAAGGTTAGAATCGAGATTGAATTGATAAATTACCCACTAGAAAAAATAAATACTATTGAAAAAGTAAGTCAATCAAATTATAAAAGAAAATCACGAGCTTCTTCTCAGAAATTAAAATTAATTACTTAAGCTCAAACTCAAGGAACTAGTAATAATTGACATAATGAACATATACTTCCACTTTTTCTTTCTTTTTTTTTTTAAGAATAATAAGAGAGAATTAGACAACTTAAACAAAAGGACATAGTTAGGCAACTTAACCAAATCATATCTCGACAAAAAGGGGAGTCAATAAAATGGGAAACAACGAATCAAAAATAAGTTATGTGTTAAATTAATTAGTGAATCAAGAAAGGTTTATTAAGCTCAAAGGGGTTCACTAAGGGTTAATGAATGAAGGTAGACTTTTAATGGGATAAAGGGTTAAAACCTAAGTGCCTTAGTCATCTCAGTATATCAAATCAAAGGTGTGGTCTCGACATGTATAATCGAAGCAAGTTCTAGAATAACAAATCAATATTAACACACTCATAACCAATAATAAAGTGAGCAAACAAAAATATGCTCTAAAGGCTCAAATCTCACAAAAATTACGGTTTTTGATGTCAATCTTGTAAATTTCAAATTTTAATGTAACATTTAAATTTAGGGAAAACATCCTAACAAATTTTTAATTCTGAAAATAGACTTATCACGCTTGATTCTCTACTGTCTTAAAGTTTAAATAATCAATGCATAATTACCTATGAATTTAATCTAAAACACATAAATAATAACCACAAATCAATAGAGATTCGTTCTAATAGAAATATGAAAATTACTTAATCACAAGACAAATTCAGGGATTTTTCAAACAATCATATAAATAACCTCCCCACACTTAAGATGTACATTGTCCTCAATGTACAAACAAATAAAATCACAGTATAAACTAAATATCATAAGAGAAGGAGAGAAACTAAAACTGCCTTGAATAATGGATGAAATTCCCAGAATAGTGAACAACGGAATGGTAGACAAAGCTAAATGTAGAACATGATTCTGAGCAACTGATAAGAAAATAAACAAAATTATGGAAAAAGATTAAAGGATTACTCGATTAGGAACAACCAAAAACTAAAATAAAATTCAAAAGATAAAAACAAGTCTTGATAAGAAGCATAAAAGTAAATAGACTAAATATAAATATAAAAGAAATGGAATCAAAGGTCCTCATCATCAGACGCACCGTGAGTCGTCAGCGCTGACAATGAAATATGGAGATGGTGGCATATCTGCTGCAATGTAGCCTCAAGACTATCGAACTGCTAAAAGCACGGCTGCTCGAAGCGAGTGAGACACTCGAATATATCTGTCAAAGTGGCAGCAGAAAAGGGAGGAGGTCGGTGACTCGGAGGTGGAGGATGAGGTTGATCCTCGTAAGAAGGAGGAAACATCATCAGTGATGTCCTCGGGTTCATCTTGAGCATCAGAACAAGACAATCGGTACTAAGGAGGGTCCACTCCACGAGGGCGCTCTATCATCCTCACGTGGATCATGGTTGATAGGCCTTGCGGGGACATCCGACCGACTAATATGAGTGACGAGGATTGCACTGATGTTTCTAAAAGGCCGAAGTGACGAGCGAGACGAGTCACATAAGGACCTAAGCAGGTAGGGCCCTTCCTGTGGCGTTCGGTCTGATGGCAAAAAGCCATGCCTCATAAGAAATAAATGTAATGAGTATTGACAATGCCGGTGCTCTCTCGTTGACCTGTCAAGGTGTGAGCTAATATTGCATGAAGGTATCGTAGAGCCGGAGAGAGAGAGACGTCGCCTTCGAGCGACTCGGATCATAGGGGCCTGTAATGGCAAAAAGATTCACCCAACAGAAGGACGATGGGTAATGAATATGGAGGTGGAGGTGAGGGAAGTTTTCGGCACCTATAAACTCCTCTGTATAAAGCCCCGAGACAACTCTGAACTCTGGGACATTCAGCTGGCGCACTAAGCCGCCAAGTCAAAATGTAATGGTACCTAGCTCATCATGCGTCGACATAACTGATTGTAGCTAGAATGTTGAACAAAGTTCTAAGGTGGGTTCCGTAATGTGGGCTCGACTATATCAAAGGAATGGCCCTATGGAGTTGTAGTCAGAAGGGTCCGAACGGGGTCAGCAAGGTGGACCTGCTCCAAAGTGGCCCAATTTATGCATCGGCCCACGCCGAGTGGTCGTGCGCGAAGTAGCTGAAATAGCTCATCCTGGGGTCCCTCTGGGAATCATGAATAGAGATGGTGATCCTCAGTAGATGCGCTCGAAGAGGTCGGGCCAAGACCCTTCCGCTTTGTGAAGCGGGGACGGCGACTTTGTATTTACCACGAGTTTGTCATGGTGTACCTGGAAAAGTAAAGGAATGTATCAATAAGGCATCACCAAATAAAATCCAAGTAGTTCTAAATAAGAAATTACTCCTAAACCAGTATGTTCGAATACTAAAGCATGCAAAAACTAAAAAGTGCAACTATAATGAATCACAGCGGTGAAAACACTAGGAAAATAAAATCAATAACAAAGTCATAACTAAAAGTTAGATTTTGAAAGTAAGAATAAAGAAATAAGTATTACTAGTACTAAATCAACGAAAAATAGTAAATGGAAAAACGAGCAAGGTAGCCAATATAAGAACTAATATCAATTATAATAATGGCAGTAAACAATATTACTAACATAAAAGAATAGAGCTAAGAAAATAATATATAATAAGAGAAATAAAGAAATAAAATAACTAATAATTAATAAATAAAATAAAGAAATAAAGAAAATAGGAAAAATGGGGAAAAAGAAAACTGATGTAGGTGGAAGTGGTGGCCGGAGTAAGGGGCGACGGCAGCAATGGAATGGGCAAGGTGGAGGTGAAGGGTACGGGGTTGGTGCTGGCGTGTGGAAGCTTGATGGGCTACTGTGCATCGGGTCGGGGATGGACGAGAAGAGGGAAGGGGTGAGGGCGAGAGCGCGCGAGGGTCCGACGGTTCTGGTGTAGGCATAGAGCTGCGGAAAGGGAAAAAGGGAATGGAGAATGGAGAAGAGGGGTGGGTGGTCGCACAAGGAAAGGGGGCGGGTCATGGTGCAAAGGAAAGGAAAGGGGAAGAAGAGAGTGGGGGGAGATCGACGGTGCGGCGGCCGAAAAAGCGGGTGGATTTGGGGCAGTCGGCGGCTAGGGTGAAAATATAAAGAAGAAGGCAAAATAGGGATAAAATTTAAGGTTTGGGTGTTAAAAAGGGGAGGGGTAGTGTGAAGCCCGTGTTGGGCCACACGGCCGTGTCACACGCCCGTGTGGTTTTCCTTATAGCCCGTGTGCGATAAAACTTTAAACTCAGTTTTTGACACGGCCTCGGCCACACCCGTGTGTCCAGGCCGTGTGTGTGGTGTCATGTTTAGCCCGTGTTTGATAATGAATAAATGGAGATAATCCGTCGCACGGCCTTGGACACGCCCGTGTGTTCAGGCCGTGTTCTTCACATGTCCATGTCTTACGGTCGTGTGCAATGTCTTCACTTCTCCCACGCCCGTGTGACTCTCCCATGCCCGTGGGCTTAGGCCGTGTCTCTCACACGGCCGTGTGTTTTGCCCGTGTTGCTTCTTGACTTGTTTTAACTTGGGAGGTTTAGTTCCAGGGTTCACACAGCCTCAGACACACCCGTGTGTCCAGGCCGTGTGTCCAACACGGTCGTGGGTATTAATCGTAGACCGTGTCTCTGTCATTTTGGAAAAAATTTAAGTCCTATTTGCACACAGCAAAGAACACGCCTGTATGTTCAGGCCGTGTGGGCCACTATCGATTTTCTTAAAGTTTACAAACTAAGTTATGAGAATTTACACGGCCGAAAACACGCCCAGATGTCTAGGCCATGGGGTCTACACGGCCAGAGACATAACACCCCCTAACCCCGAACCATCGTCGGAACAGGGTTACGATGAATTACCGTACATATCAGACAACTTACAAATAATTTATAAATAAAATAACATTCATAGTATAATTGATAATTAAGTCTCTATAATGAACTCTTGAAATCTAAAACATATATTAAAAGTGAAATAGGACTCGTTCAAGTACTTCGGAATTTTATTTATTTTATAAATTTCAACAGCATTTCTGCTTATTTTCACATAAAACCCCCTGCAATTAAAACCGTATCCATTTCAAACATAACCAATTCAACCAATTCTTTTCACATACTCATTTTCTATTCTAAATACCTTCTAATCAAACTCAATCAATATAATATCAATTTAAATTTATCAAAGTACTAATTAAATTGAAATGGATAAACTTCTTTCATTATAATTCTTAGACTTGTAATAACATTTTTAACCGTTTATTCAAAACATAATAACCATTATACACATCCTATGTACATGCCACATTACCAAAAGAAATATACATCACCAAAGTTTGCTAAAGTCGGGTCTGGCTTTGGATGCTGGTTTAGTAATTGACTTCTACAACCAGAATTCTCTTCGGATTTAATCCTCGATGATCTTTTTTTTCCTTTTGGGCCGATGCTTTAGGCTCAATATTAGCAATTAAACTTGACGCTTTAAAATCCCAATTTTCCCTTTTTCTTTTTTTTCCTTTTTTTCTTCCCCTGTTTTCGTTTCATTCTCTGCTTCTTTTCTGTTCTTCTTTTGTTTCCTTTTTTTTTTCTTTTATTTTACTTACTTTACTTTATTTCTTTTATTTTAACTACTATAATAGTAATATATTATAATAAAAAAAATCTTTTACTTATTATTTAAGCATATGTTTATTTTTATTACAAGTGTACCTATATGATTATTACTATTACACTTGTCTTTAATCTTTACCATACATTGTCATTTATTTAGTTTATTTAATATAATAAATTAATAATAATTTAATTAAATATCTTTTACTTAAAATTTAAGAAAATATACAATTATATTACAAATGTACAATACATACATTACACATGTATTTTCATATCCATACAATTGGCATATGTTGATTATTTAATAATATAATATCATTATAATTTAATTATCATAAATTCATATAAATAAATTATATTTAAATATCATTAATTATATAATTAAACAAATAAAATCTTAGATTTTATTCCCTTTTTATGCCTCCTCAACTATGCTAAATGGCTTAATTGCTATTTTAGCCCTTTTAACTTTCTTTTAATTTATAATTAGACTTTCATTTTTTATTCAATTTGATCCTTTTTTCCTAATTACTTTAAATTAAGATAAATTCGCTAAATAAAAATCTAATTAAACACACTATTAGACTCATAATTACTCCTAATAATTATTTACTAACTCGATTTACTGAGACGGATGCCCAATAACACACTTTTCTGGTGCCCACAGATTTTGGGTTCTTACATTTCTCCCCCTTAAAAAATTTTGTCCTCGGAATTTTACCTGAAAATAAGTGAGGATACTGTGATCTCATAGTTTCTTCCGGTTCCCATGTTGCTTCTTCCACACTATGGCTTCTCCACAGTACTTTTACCAGAGGGACCCGTTTGTTTATTAATTCTTTCACTTCTCGAGCTAGTTTTTGAACTGGTTCTTCTTTATATGACAAATCTGGTCTAATCTAAATGTCTTCAGTAGAAATAATATGATATGGATCCGATCGATACCTTCGTCACATGGAAACATGAAAAACATCATGAATTTTCTGTAATTCTGGAGGTAAAGCCAATCGGTAAGCAACTGGTCCAACTCTCTCCACAATCTCATACAGTCTAATAAAACGTGGACTTAATTTACCCTTTCGGCCAAATCTCAAAACTTTCTTCCAAGGTGATACTTTAAGGAACACTTTATCACCAACTGAGTATTCAATGTCCCGACGTTTTAGATCAACATAAGACTTTTGTCTGTCAAAAGCTGCTTTTAACCTGTCTCTAATCTTTTTAACTATTTCTTCTGTCTCCTGAATTAATTCCGGTCCAACTATTTTTTTCTCATTCAACTCTGTCCAACATACTGGTGATCAACATCTTCGACCATATACTGCTTCATATGGAGCCATCTGAATACTGGATTGGAAACTATTATTATAAACAAATTCAGCTAACGGAAAGTATCGTTCCCAGCCTGATTCAAAGTCAATAATGCAAGCCTGAAGCATGTCTTCTAAAATTTGAATTACCCGTTCTGATTGTCCGCTGGTTTGTGGATGAAATGCAGTACTAAAATTAAGCCGAGTACCCAAAGAATCATAATTACTTCCAAAACCTTGATGTAAACCGTGGATCCCGATCAGAAATTATAGACACTGGAATACCATGCAGTCTTACAATTTCTCGGATATAAACTTCAGCAAGCTTCGGTAGAGACCAATCAGTCCTGACTGCTATGAAATGAGCAGACTTAGTAAGTCGATCAACTATCACCCAAATGGCATTCTTTTTGCTCGCCGACAGTGGCAATCCCGTAACAAAATCCATAGTAATACTATCCCATTTCCATTCAGGAATACTAATAGGCTGAAGTAACCCTGACGGTATCTGATGTTCTGCCTTTACTCGCTGACAAGTCAAACACTTTCACATATTCCACTATATCTTTTTTCATCCCTGGCCACCAATAAAGCTCCCGTAAATTACGATACATTTTTGTTCCACCAGGATGCAATGCAAAAGTACCATTATGTTCCTCTTGAAGAATCAACTTCTTTAGCTCAGAATAGCTAGAATACAAATCCAATTTGAAACCTCAAGCAATCATGTTCATCACACAAAACTCTCTGCTGTACCATTTTGTACCATTTCTCTTTTCTTCAATAATCTCATCTTTCATCTGAGCTGCTTTAATCTGATCAAACGTGATCAGCTTAACCCTTAACTCAGCTAATAAGCTCCCATCATCATTAACACTGAGTCAAGCAAACATTGCTTGTAATTCAATCGCAGCTTTCCTGCTCAATACATCGGCTACCACATTTGCTTTTCCTGGATGATAGTCTATAACACAATCATAATCTTTTAGAAGTTCGATCCACCGTCTTTGCCTTAAATTCAACTCTTTCTGCGAAAGAAGATATTTTAGGCTCTTATGATCTGTGTAAATATAGCATTTTTCACCATATAAGTAATGTCTCTAGATCTTCAAAGCAAAGATCACAACTACTAACTCCAAATCGTGTGTCGGGAAATTACGTTCATGTGATTTTAACTGTCGAGATGCATATGCAATGACCTTCCCATCTTGCATTAATACACAACCCAAACCGCTCAAAGAAGCATCACTATACACAACAAAATCTTTCCCCGACTCTGGTAATGTTAATACATGTTCCTCTGTCAACATTTGCTTCAATATCTCGAAACTCTTTTGACACTGATCATCCCAAATAAAAGGAACATTTTTTTTGTAGTAGCATAGCCATTGGCAGTGCTTTCTTCAAAAATCTATTAACAAATCTTCGATAATATCCAGCCAAATCGAGAAAACTGCGTACCTCAGATACATTCTTTGGCGTTTTCCACTGAACAATTGCCTCGATCTTCTTCGAGTCAACTCTAATCCAGTCGGCAGATACCACATGTCCTAAAAATACCACCTCTAATAACTAGAATTCACATTTACTGAGCTTTCCTTACAACTGTTTCTCCCGTAATATCTGTAGCACTATTCTAAGATGCTGATCATATTCTGCCTTTGTCTTTGAATAGACCAGTATATCATCAATAAAGACTACAACAAACGGATCTAAATATGGCTGGAAAATATGATTCATGAGATCCATGAAAGCAGCTGGAGTATTGGTCATCCCAAACGGCATCACCAAAAATTCATAATGGCCATAACGAGTACGGAAGGCAGTCTTAGGCACATCACTTTCCTTCACCTGCAGTTGATAATACCCGAATCTCAAATCAATTTTAGAAAATACTGAAGCTCCCTTATGCCGGTCAAACAAGTCATCTATACGAGGCAAGGGATATCGGTTCTTGATCGTCACTTTGTTCAGCTGTCGATAATCAATGCATAACCGCATAGAACCATCTTTCTTTTTTAACAAACAATATTGGAGCTCTCTAAGGTGAAATACTCGGTTGAATAAAGCCTCGATCTAATAAATCCTGTAACTGCACTTTCAACTCTTTCAATTCAGTAGGCGACATTCAGTACGGAGGTATAGAAATTGGTGCTGTACCTAGATACACCTCAATAGAAAATTCAACCTCTCTATTAGGTGGTAAGCGCAGTAGTTCTTCTGGAAATACATCTGGAAACTCGCATACAGTCCTAATTTGACTGTACTGACTCCCGACTGAATCAGGATTAATAACATATGCCAAATACGCTGAACAACCCCGCTATAACAATTTATTAGCCTTCATCGCTGAAATGATACATGATCGTATGTCTGTCGAGTTTTAAAATTTATAAAGAGAATGATCAAACCTGGAAACTAACTCTGACAATGATTGAAGGCAAGTGTACCTATCGAACAGTAGTGTAGCTTAGGAAGACCGGATTATCGAACCCAAAAGATAAAAGTACTAATGCTAACTTTTTTTATTTAGCCTAAAATAAGTGAAGTTGCTTTAATTTAATCTAAACTAATTACTAAGCCAAAGACACAAAGACAAAAAGAACGAATTGGGAAATAACTTGAAGAAAAACTCAGTTGATCACGACGATACCCTTAGGAAGAATCCACCTAGACTTCACTTGTTATTTAACCTTGAACCATACGAATTATTTACTTAGTTTGATCCGTAAGACTCCCTAATGTATATTAAACCCTCTCTCGAGGCGAATAACGTCTAAACCTAGGTTAATTAACGGAAATCTCTTTCTCACTTAATAACCCCCTAGAATAGCAGTAAATCAATCTATGGACTCCCATATTAGGTTTCACCCTAATCCGGTAAAATCTCGTCACCCTATCTCTAGGCGTGCGATCAACTCCGCTTAATTTACTAGATCTACTCTAAGCAGGGTCTATTCCTCACTAAAGATTCACTCAAATCACTCGATGTGTTTAAGGTTCAAAATTAAGCTCTCGGAAGTCGAACCTAAAAAGTTAATCCCATAGGCTTGCCTGAAAATCAAATCTCCACCACTGTAATATGAGATGATACATAAATCAAAAGGTCTTTAACAGGGTTGTAACGGGGCTAGGGTTAAAGGTGTGGATAAAGGCTGAATTAGAAGGTTAGAATCGAGACTAACCTGACAAATTGCCTAACTAACAAAAATTGAACTAATCCTAAATAATTACATCAATTGAAAACTAATAATACGAGCTTTTCCTCAAGATATGGAATTTTAACATGTAAGCTCATTTAATTATGGAACTAATAATGAATATACTTCGTTATTTTTTTTAAGAACAAACTAAATATTACAAGGAATGAATCTATTACTTTAAAATAAAGATAACAGCTAGACAACACATGAAATCAACTCTCGATATAAGGGTAGTCAAAAGGAATGGTGATAACAAATACAAAGGGGTTTTGGGTAATATTAGCTGGTAAGTCAATAGAAAGGGTCGTTAGGATCAACGGGGTTCACTAGGGGTTAGTTGTGAAGGTAGGCTATTTAGTGGAGTGAGTGGGTTAAAACCTAGGTGCCTTTATCATCTCTGTATATCAAATCAATGGTGTGGTCTCGACATGTATAATTGAGGCAAGTTCTAGAATAACAGTTCATAGTTGACACACTCATAATTCAAAGGTGAGCATAAAAAAGGGATATATGCTCTAAGGCTCAATATCTCACAAAAATTTATGGGTATTTTGATATCAACCTTGTAAATTTCAAATTTCAAGATACCACTCAGATTCAGGTAGACAACCTAAAAATTTAAATTCTGAAAAATAGACTTATCATGCTTGATTCTCTAGTTTTTCTAATTTAATCATCAATGCACAATTAACTATGACTTAATTTAAAATAGATTAATAAAAATCATAAATCATTAGAAATTACATCCTAATTAGTAATATGAAAAATTTATTTAAAGACAAGACTAAATTCAGGGATTTGAGAATAATGCAGAAAGTTAAGCCCTTTCTTTAAATAAATATTCCCCACACTTAAGATGTACATTGCCCTCAATGTACAAAAATAGATATAAAATTTAAGGGATAAATCAAAAGAGAAGGGGAAGAACTCCCTGAATTTTGGACGGTGTCCTTGGAGGATGGTAGAGGTCATGGTTGTGTATGTTTGGAGGGGTTGGTCTGGATGACGATCCTGTGCTAGATGAAGAAATTGGAGAGCTCGTGAAGGATTAGCCAGGGTTTATTAAGACATAATTAAAATAAAATAAATATGTAATTAAAGAAAAGCAACCTAAAGTGAAGGAAACTAAGAAGGAAAATAAAAATAAAGAAAAGAAGAATGGACCGAAGAGTCCTTATTGTAGGATGGTTGTAATGGCCTAAATAATGGCCTAAATTCAGGTTATCGGAACAATGGTTTCGTAACCATAAATCCGATTTAAAGAGAAATTTATTTTATATTTTTGCATGAATATTTATATGATAGGAAAATCGTATTAAAATATCGATAGAAAAATTTTACCGATTTAGTGGTTAGTTAGAAAAAGGAATTATTGAAGGAATTGGGTAAAAACAAGGTATCGAGACCTTGATCTCATAAAATTGAGTAGGAAATATTTTTATAAATATTTATAAAATGTTAGTAATGTGGTATTAAATTTCGTTAGAAAATTTTAACGTTTGAGTATGTAATTAAATGAAAAGGACTAAATTGTAACAAATACAAAATTATGAAAATGATTAAATAGTTTAAATGATAAAATAAAGAGGGCTTAAAAGGAAAATAGACCCAAGGTCTAATTGGGCTGGACGGCAAAGGTATGAAATCAGCAAGAAAATAAGGAGAAATAAGGGTAAAATGGGAAAATAACAAAATTTGCTAAATAAAACTAGGACTAAATAGGGATATCTAGAAATCTCTTCATTTTTCTTCACTCTCATCAGCAAAAAACGCCATAGGAGGGGTATCTAAGCTGGTATATCATAATTTTTGCACCAAGTAAGTGAATCCTTGCCTATTTCTTGTAATTTTGTGTTTTTAAAGACTTTTACAACTAGGTCCTATCATTAAATTCATTAGTCTTTGATTTCATGGATGAAATTGAAAGCCACCATGGTTGGTTTATGTAAGTTTATGATGAAATAGCATGAAATTTAAGCCTTAATTCGTTTAAGAGATGATTTTATTAGGTAATTTCAATAGAAATTGATTTTTGGGACCTAATTATGAAAGTGTTTGGAATTAAAGTCTATTACTGAAATTATGATTTCCAAAGGTTATAAAGTAGTTTAAAGTGATATAATAAAGTGTTAATTGAGAAAAATAAGCTCAATTGAGAGGTTAATTGAGCAGGGACGAAATTATCATTCATTGAAAGTTTAGGGGAAAAATGGTAATAACCAGCTTGCACTAAAACAGTTTTTGACAGCAGCAGTAGTCTAACTTTGAAAAATCACCATAAATTGTAGAAGTTGAATTAGAAGATGGAAAAAATATGAAATTAAAGCTTATTGAGTCTAGTTTCTTATGGAAGAAACGTTGTAAGCAATAGAATTGTAAATCATGAGATATAATAGGTTTTGTGAGACAAGGTCAGAATGAATTCGGGTTCCCCTGTTCTGACTTTGAAAAATCATAAAAAATTGAATAAAAATAATTATGGGGAGTGGTTTATATTCTTAGAATCCTTAGTGAGTCTATTTTTTTATGGTACAAACTAAAACATTATTTTAATTCTGTACAGTGAGATATCTGAGATTTTGTGAAGAGATAGCAGAACTGTCAAACAATGAAACAGGGGAAACTTTAACGAATAAACTGTACTAATTGGCTAAGCCAAAAATTAAAATTTTATGGTGTGAAGATATGTGAGTCTAGTTTCAAGGAAAATTAACGGTTCTTCATTTGGAGTTCTGTAGCTCGAAAAATAAATAATTTAGTGACTATGACTCAAGTAGACAGCTTTGAATGAACTATAAATAGTAATAGAATTATAATGAATGCTACATGTGAACATGAAATGTATTGAATTGATAATTGAATTTATTTATTTAGATCCGGAAAACTCAAACACAAAGCTAAATCGAGGAAAGGAAAAAGTTCCGGATTAGTAGATTTTGTATACAAACTAGAATCGAGGTAAGTTCATGTAACTTGAATTATATTCTTAATGCTTGAAATGTATGTTATTGATGGATATAATTTGAATGTTCATTGTATGAAATTGATGAACATTGATATATTTGATAAAAAGGGAAAGAAATCCCGGTTGAATGAAAGGAAAATTCGATGGATCTCTGAAAAGGAATTGACGGTAAAAAGGATCTAGCCCGGACGGGTGATCCTATCCTGATATAGCCCTCCCGAAGAATATGTGGAAAATGGATTTAGCCCGGACGGGTAATCCGAATTAGGGTCTGAATTTAGCCTGGACTGGTAATTCAGATCCAACTCATTAGAGTAATTGTCGTTGCAGGGGATTTAGCCTGGACTGGTAATCCCGACAATACTCTATGAGTTTATATTACAGGGATTTAGCCTGGACTGGTAATCCCGCTGTAAGGATGAGGTTCGCGGGAGTGTGCTCTCTGAAATGGAAATGTGCGCACATGAATACGAATTGACGGACCCGGATTTGTACACTAAAGTGTACCCTGAAAATCCATCGAAATTCGAGAAATTCAACGGGATAAATAATAATAAATAACAAGGAAATGGAAATCATGGTATTGATGAGTTCATCAATCATTGTACATATTAATGATACATGAAAATTATTGGACTAACTTGAATGTTGAGTTTGTGCATGTTAAGGTAATATGCATTGAATGGATATATAAATGGTTATTACATTATATTGAAAATGTTAGGTAAGTATAATTCTTGTTACATGGGCTTACTAAGCACAAAGTGCTTACTCTGTTTCCTTTTCCCTGTTTTGTAGTATTAAGAGCTCGGAGGTCGGATTCGGTGGGAGACACATCACACTATCAACCCCAAGATTTCGGTATATAAAGAAACTTTATTTTGGAAATCAATGGCATGTATAAGCTAATAAAGTAGATGTTAATATGAAATGAATGTAAGGTTAGCCATTGGTATGGCTAACAAATTTCTAGTTTCAGTATGTAATGAGGTTATCTTATAAATTTGCATGGATCTATTTTGAAGGTATGTTGATTGGATTGGTTGATATGAATTAGTCTCGGTTTAAAAAAAATTTTGCAGGGAAGACTAGATTATTTATAAAGGAGTTATATTGAGTAAAAAAAATATATTGTAAACTCCGGTAATGCCTCGTTCCCTATTCCGATAATGAATACGGGTAGGGGGTGTTACATTTGTTGGTATCAGAGCTACGGTTTAGCCGGTTCTAGGACCGATGTAGCAAATACGGATTAGCTATACATGCCATTTAAATTATTATTGATAGTGTGATATCTCCTCACCGTTTAAATTGTATTTTTCTTATAGTAATGTCATCTGACCGAGTTCAATCTGAGGAAGCTGGGAGTCATGCTCCGGCTTCAGTACAAAGAGAAGAAACTAGCAGTAGAAGGCCCGGTACAGAGGGTCAAGGGGAGGAGGCAAAGATAGCCTTCTTTCAAATGATGAATGAATGGTTTACTCAATACATAAGAACTAACCCTGTAGTGCAGCAAACTCAAGCTCCCCCTCCTGCTCCTCCACCGGTTCCCGAGATCCCACAGACTACAGGTACTGAATCTGTTAGAAAAGGGAAAGCTCCGGTTGATAAAATTCGAAAATATGGGGCCGAAGAATTTCGAGCAGCAGTTGATGATGATCCTGAGCGGGCTGAATTTTGGTTAGAGAATACTACTCGGGTTTTGGAGGATTTATCTTGTACACCAGAAGAATGTCTGAAATGTGCCGTTTCACTACTAAAAGACACAGCTTACCATTGGTGGAATACTAAAGCTTCAGTTGTTCCGAAAGAAGAAATTACATGGGAGTTCTTTCAAAACGAATTTAAAAAGAAATATATCAGCCAGAGGTTCCTTGATCAGAAAAGAAAAGAATTTCTTGAGCTGAAACAGGGTAATAGATCGGTATCTGAGTATGAAAGGGAATTTGTTCGGTTGAGTAAATATGCTCGAGAATGGGTCCAGTCAGAAGCTGAAATGTGTAAAAGATTCGAAGAAGGGTTGAATGAAGACATTAAGCTATTGATCGGAATTCTTGAAATTCGAGAGTTTGCTATATTGGCAGAGCGAGCTTATAAAGCAGAAGAATTGAGCAAAGAAAAGAAACAGGCTGAGAAGGAAGCTCGAATTTCTAGTAAAAGACCAATGGGAAAATCTCAGTTTTCTGCTCCAAAGAAATTGCAGAAGTACCTGGATCGTTCTACCTCGGTCACTGGGTATTCAGGCAGAGAACGAGGTTCTCAACGCATTAATCCAAGACCTTCCACTCCATCAGTGACCAGTGTTGGCAGTGTTGGTACCCCTAAGCTGAGATGCCAGTATTGTAATAAAGCTCATTTTGGTGAATGCCGATTTAAGAGCGGGGCTTGTTACCGATGTGGTTCTTTTGACCATTTCCTCAGAGATTGTCCAGAAAGGGTGAAAAAGAAGTGGAACAGATATCTAAACCGAGTAATCCAGTTTCAAGGGGTAGACCATCTCGACCATCCGGTAATGTTAGTGGTAGCCGAGGAGCTGCAAAAGACACTGCAGGCAGGCCTGAGACACGAGCACCTGCTAGGACATATGCCATTCGTGCCAGAGAAGATGCCTCAGCACCCGATGTTATTACTGGTACATTTTCTTTACTTGACACTGATATTACTGCATTAATTGATCCCGGTTCTACGCATTCATATATATGTATAAAGCTTGCATGTGTTAAAGATTTATCTATTGAACCTACTGAATTTGTGGTTAAAGTCTCGAACCCCCTGGGCCAATCTGTTTTGGTGGATAAAATTTGTAAAAATTGTCCACTGATAGTAAGAGGTTATTGTTTCCTGGCTGATTTGATGTTACTGCCATTTGATGAGTTTGATGTGATATTGGGTATGGATTGGTTAACTCAGCATGATGCAGTAGTAAACTGTAAACAGAAATATATTGTGTTGAAGTGTCAGAATGGCGAATTACTCCGGGTTAAATCTGATCAGACAGAGGGATTATCTGATGTGATTTCAGTTATTGCTGCTCAGAGGTATGTTAAAAAGGGGTATGATGCTTTTCTTGCTTATGTACTCGATACCAAGGTATCTGAGTCAAAGATACAGGCAGTGCCAGTGGTATGCGAATTTTTTGATGTGTTTCCAGAGGAGTTACCCGGGTTGCCACCAGAAAGGGAAGTGGAATTCTCTATAGATTTGATTCCGAGAACTACTCTGATTTCCATAGCTCCATACCGGATGGCTCCTACAGAATTAAAAGAATTAAAGATACAGTTACAGGAACTTGTTGATAGAGGTTTTGTCAGATCGAGTCATTCACCTTGGGGTGCACCCGTTCTGTTTGTGAAAAAGAAAGACGGGTCTTTGAGATTGTGTATCGACTATCGGCAGCTCAATAAGGTAACTATAAAGAATAAGTACCCGTTGCCCCGGATTGATGATCTATTTGATCAACTGAAAGGTGCCACAGTATTCTCAAAGATTGATCTCCGATCGGGCTATTACCAGCTACGGATAAAGGAGCCAGATGTACCAAAAACAGCTTTCAGAACCAGGTATGGGCATTATGACTTTCTGGTTATGCCTTTTGGGCTGACTAATGCACCTGCAGTATTTATGGATCTGATGAATCGGATATTCAGACCGTACTTAGATAGGTTTGTTGTAGTTTTCATTGATGATATTCTAGTCTATTCTCGAGATGAAAATGAGCATGCAGAACATTTGAGAATAGTGTTGCAAATCCTGCGTGAGAAGAAGCTTTATGCTAAATTCAGTAAATGTGAATTTTGGCTCCGAGAAGTGGGTTTCCTTGGACATGTTGTATCAGCCGAAGGATCAGGGTAGACCCGAATAAAATTTCAGCTATTATTAATTGGAGTCCACCGAAGAATATATCTGAAGTTAGAAGTTTCTTGGGTTTAGCTGGTTATTATCGGAGATTTGTACAGGGGTTCTCTATGATAGCTTCTCCGATGACCCGTTTGTTGCAGAAAGATGTTAAATTCGAGTGGACTGATGAATGCCAGCAGAGTTTTGATCGATTGAAAGATTTATTGACGAAAGCACCTGTGTTGGTACAACCTGAACCAGGTAAGGAATTTGTTATTTATAGTGATGCTTCATTAAATGGTTTAGGTTGTGTCTTGATGCAAGAAGGTAAAGTAATAGCCTATGCTTCAAGACAACTTAAGCCACATGAAAGAAATTACCCGGTACATGATCTCGAGTTAGCTGCTATTGTATTTGCATTGAAGATATGGCGGCATTACTTGTACGGTGAGAAATGTCATATTTATACTGATCATAAAAGCTTGAAATATTTGATGACACAGAAAGATTTGAATTTGAGACAGCGCAGGTGGCTTGAATTGATAAAGGACTATGATTTGATTATTGATTACCATCCGGGTAAGGCTAATGTTGTTGCTGATGCTTTAAGCCGAAAATCTCTGTTTACTTTGCGAGCTATGAATGCTCATTTGTCTTTGGTTGATGATGGTTCAGTCATAGCTGAGTTGAGAGCTAAACCGACATTTCTACAGCAAATATGTGAAGCTCAGAAGAATGATGAAAAGTTGCAGGTTAAACGGGCACAATGTAAGTCAGGTACTGATTCTGAATTTCAAGTGGGGATTGATGGTTGTTTATTATTCAGAGATAGGGTATGTGTACCCAAGAATTCAGAGCTCATACAGAAGATTTTACACGAGGCTCATAGTGGTATTATGTCTGTACATCCGGGAAGTAATAAAATGTATAATGATTTGAAGAAGACGTACTGGTGGCCAGGTATGAAACGTGATATTTCTGAGTTTGTATCAAGATGTTTAATATGTCAGCAAGTTAAAGCTAAACATTAGGTACCTTCGGGGTTACTTCAGCCAATTACTATACCGGAATGGAAATGGGAAAGAATCACTATGGATTTTGTATCGGGGTTACCGTTGTCTCCGAGGAAAAAAGATGCTATTTGGGTGATTGTTGATCGATTGACAAAGTCAGCGCACTTTATTCCGGTATGTATGGATTATTCTTTAGATAAACTGGCTGAACTGTACATATCTGAGATTATCAGGCTACATGGAGTGCCTGTCTCCATTATATCAGATAGAGATCCTCGGTTTACGTCTCGTTTCTGGGACAAATTGCAAGAAGCCTTGGGTACTCAGTTGTATTTTAGCACTGCATTTCATCCTCAGACAGATGGCCAATCTGAGCGTGTAATTCAGGTATTGGAAGATATGCTCCGATGTTGTATACTAGAGTTTGAAGGTAATTGGGAGAGATATCTACCTTTGATTGAATTTACTTACAATAACAGTTATCAGTCCAGTATTAAAATGGCTCCGTATGAAGCTTTGTATGGTAGAAAATGTAGAACACCATTATATTGGACAGAGCTCAGTGAAAAGAAGATACATGGAGTTGATTTAATCCGGGAAACAGAAGAAAAAGTGAAGGTTATTCGGGATAGTTTAAAAGCAGCTTCCGATCGCCAAAAATCATATGCCGATCTTAAACGAAAAGAGATTGAATTTCAGGTCGGTGACAAGGTATTCCTGAAAGTGTCTCCTTGGAAGAAAGTTCTCCGGTTTGGTCGAAAGGGTAAATTGAGTCCAAGATTTATCGAGCCATATGAAATTATAGAAAGAATTGGACCGGTCGCTTATCGATTGGCATTACCACCGGAACTTGATAGAATTCATAATGTTTTTCATGTATCTATGCTACGACGATATCGGTCAGATCCTTCACATGTTATTTCTCCGACAGAAGTGGAGATTCAACCGGATATGACTTACAGTGAAGAACCGGTCAAGATATTGGCACGGGAAACAAAGGAGCTTAGAAATAAAAAGATAAATTTAGTGAAAGTATTATGGCAAAAGCATCGGATTGAGGAAGCGACATGGGAACCGGAGGAGACAATGAGGAAACAATATCCAAACCTCTTTACTGGTAAGATTTTCGAGGACGAAAATCCTTAAAAAGGGGGGGGGAGAGTTGTAATGGCCTAAATTCAAGGTTATCGGAACAATGGTTTCGTAACCATAAATCCGATTTAAAGAGAAATTTATTTTAATATTTTTGCATGAATATTTATATGATAGGAAAATCGTATTAAAATATCGATAGAAAAATTTTACCGATTTAGTGGTTAGTTAGAAAAAGGAATTATTGAAGGAATTGGGTAAAAACAAGGTATCGAGACCTTGATCTCATAAAATTGAGTAGGAAATATTTTTATAAATATTTATAAAATGTTAGTAATGTGGTATTAAAATTTCATTAGAAAATTTTAACGTTTGAGTATGTAATTAAATGAAAAGGACTAAATTGTAACAAATACAAAATTATGAAAAATGATTAAATAGTTTAAATGATAAAAGAAAGAGGGCTTAAAAGGAAAATAGACCCAAGGTCTAATTGGGCTGGACGGCAAAGGTATGAAATCAGCAAGAAAATAAGGAGAAATAAGGGTAAAATGGGAAAATAACAAAATTTGCTAAATAAAACTAGGACTAAATAGGGATATCTAGAAATCTCTTCATTTTTCTTCACTCTCATCAGCAAAAAACGCCATAGGAGGGGTATCTAAGCTGGTATATCATAATTTTTGCACCAAGTAAGTGAATCCTTGCCTATTTCTTGTAATTTTGTGTTTTTAAAGACTTTTACAACTAGGTCCTATCATTAAATTCATTAGTCTTTGATTTCATGGATGAAATTGAAAGCCACCATGGTTGGTTTATGTAAGTTTATAATGAAATAGCATGAAATTTAAGCCTTAATTCGTTTAAGAGATGATTTTATTAGGTAATTTCAATAGAAATTGATTTTTGGGACCTAATTATGAAAGTGTTTGGAATTAAAGTCTATTACTGAAATTATGATTTCCAAAGGTTATAAAGTAGTTTAAAGTGATATAATAAAGTGTTAATTGAGAAAAATAAGCTCAATTGAGAGGTTAATTGAGCAGGGACGAAATTATCATTCATTGAAAGTTTAGGGGAAAAATGGTAATAACTAGCTTGCACTAAAACAGTTTTTGACAGCAGCAGTGGTCTAACTTTGAAAAATCACCATAAATTGTAGAAGTTGAATTAGAAGATGGAAAAAATATGAAATTAAAGCTTATTGAGTCTAGTTTCTTATGGAAGAAACGTTGTAAGAAATAGAATTGTAAATCATGAGATATAATAGGTTTTGTGAGACAAGGTCAAAATGAATTCGGGTTCCCCTGTTCTGACTTTGAAAGATCATAAAAAATTGAATAAAAATAATTATGGGGAGTGTTTTATATTATTAGAATCCTTAGTGAGTCTATTTTTTTATGGTACAAACGAAAACATTATTTTAATTTTGTACAGTGAGATATCTGAGATTTTGTGAAGAGATAGCAGAACTGTCAAACAATGAAACAGGGAAAACTTTAACGAATAAGCTGTACTAATTGGCTGAGCCAAAAATTATTAAAATTTTATGGTGTGAAGATATATGAGTCTAGTTTCAAGAAAAATTAACGGTTCTTCATTTGGAGTTCTGTAGCTCGAAAAATAAATAATTTAGTGACTATGACTCAAGTAGACAGCTTTGAATGAACTATAAATAGTAATAGAATTATAATGAATGCTACATGTGAACATGAAATGTATTGAATTGATAATTGAATTTATTTATTTAGATCCGGAAAACTCAAACACAAAGCTAAATCGAGGAAAGGAAAAAGTTCCGGATTAGTAGATTTTGTATACAAACTAGAATCGAGGTAAGTTCATGTAACTTGAATTATATTCTTAGATGCTTGAAATGTATGTTATTGATGTGGATATAATTTGAATGTTCATTGTATGAAGATTGATGATACATTGATATATTTGATAAAAAGGGAAAGAAATCCCGGTTGAATGAAAGGAAAATTCGATGGATCTCTGAAAAGGAATTGACGGTAAAAAGGATCTAGCCCGGACGGGTGATCCTATCCTGATATAGCCCTCCCGAAGAATATGTGGAAAATGGATTTAGCCCGGACGGGTAATCCGAATTAGGGTCTGAATTTAGCCTGGACTGGTAATTCAGATCCAAGCTCATTAGAGTAATTGTCGTTGCAGGGGATTTAGCCTGGACTGGTAATCCCGACAATACTCTATGAGTTTATATTACAGGGATTTAGCCTGGACTGGTAATCCCGCTGTAAGGATGAGGTTCGCGGGAGTGTGCTCTCTGAAATGGAAATGTGCGCACATGAATACGAATTGACGGACCCGGATTTGTACACTAAAGTGTACCCCTGAAAATCCATCGAAATTCCGAGAAATTCAACGGGATAAATATAAAAAAATAAAATAATAATAAATAACAAGGAAATGGAAATCATGGTATTGATGAGTTCATCAATCATTGTACATATTAATGATACATGAAAATTATTGGACTAACTTGAATGTTGAGTTTGTGCATGTTAAGGTAATAGTGCATTGAATGGATATATAAATGGTTATTACATTATATTGAAAATGTTAGGTAAGTATAATTCTTGTTACATGGGCTTACTAAGCACAAAGTGCTTACTCTGTTTCCTTTTCCCTGTTTTGTAGTATTAAGAGCTCGGAGGTCGGATTCGGTGGGAGACACATCACACTATCAACCCCAAGATTTCGGTATATAAAGAAACTTTATTTTGGAAATCAATGGCATGTATAAGCTAATAAAGTAGATGTTAATACGAAATGAATGTAACGTTAGCCATTGGTATGGCTAACAAATTTCTAGTTTCAGTATGTAATGAGGTTATCTTATAAATTTGCATGGATCTATTTTGAAGATATGTTGATTGGATTGGTTGATATGAATTAGTCTCGGTTTAAAAAAAATTTTGCAGGGAAGACTAGATTATTTATAAAGGAGTTATATTGAGTAAAAAAAAATATATTGTAAACTCCGGTAATGCCTCGTTCCCTATTCTGATAATGAATACGGGTAGGGGGTGTTACAGCTGGAGGGGGGTCTCATGTTCGATTCGCAAGGGCAGCAGATGGGGCTTTATTTTTGCGTCATTATGGCAGGGTGTTGGACAGTTTTTGAAGGCTTAGAAGATGGAGGAAGACTTGGTCTTCCATTTTGAATTCGGCTAGGAAAGGGGGGAAGTAGGTTTGACTCATTCAAACTTTTTTGAATGGATGATAGGGAGGTGATTTAGGAGAGAATTGTGGGATTTTTGGTGGAGAGGTTGAGTTGTTGGCCGAATGTTATAAATAGGAGGGAGGTGCTCACCTTTTTGAGTTTTTCCCCATTTGCTTGCTTGCTGAAATTGTTTCCCATTCTTTTTGGTGCCGAATCCCTTGAGTCTTCCCCAGTCTCTTGCTGAATGTGAGACAAGAAAACCTTCTTCTTTTTATCTTATTTCTTGGTAGCCAAAACCGAAAAATCCCAAGTAACCTTTACCATTGCCGAAACTTCATTTGATTCTCTCTTAATTTTTCTTTGGTAGCCGAATGCTATTTGGGTTCTCAAGCCTTTGCTTATTTTTGCTTTCTTTTCTTCTTTTGATTCTTGGCCGAACCATATACTCACTATCTCTCTCTTTTCTTTCCCATTTGTGCTAAGCCGAAACTAATAACCCTCTTCGTTTCATACTTTCTTTCTTGCTTTCTTGAAACCTTGGTGCCGAAACTTACTTGATTATCCTAGCCGAACTTTCCCTACTCTTGTGTGCCGAATTTCCCTTTTCTAGGTGCTGTCACCTTGGCCGAATAGAAGGTGTGGTGTGGATCATTTTGGGGTTTCGTTTCCAATCGTTGGAGAAGGTAATAGGTAAGGCCGAATGCCTTATGGTCTGTCCTCTGTTCTCTGTCGACATCTCTAAGGGTAAGAGTTGGTGTTGGGCTTTTGTTTGGAAAGGTGTTAATCTCTTGTTTTGGTAATCATTTCGTTATAGGGTCTCCGGATTTTGGTGGCGATCAAGTGAGGCAGTCACCTTTGCTTGGCCGATTGGTAGGTGGTGGTAAGAGGTTGGATGTTGGTTTATTCTTTTAGTTTTCGATTTGTGAGACTAATTGCTTATGTTTTAGGAGGAGGCCGATTGTCGGAGGAACCATTGTTGGTTCGGGTTTTGGTAGGAAACCAAACCATTTGCAAGGTAAGGGTGTAGGTGTAAGCCCCTTGAGTTATCTGTTTTGGCCGAATGGCCTAGGGTGCTAATCTCCTGTTTGGCCGTTTATAGGAGCAGAGGTTATCGAGGTTGTCAAGGGTCTTAGTTGGTTCTTCGGTTAAGGCTTGCAGGTGTATACTTACACACACTTTTCTATTGATAAATATGCTTACTATATTGTGTGTTGATTGAACCTATGAAAAGGTGGATTAAATACCATTAAGGTATAAGGCAAGGGGTCTGGTAAGTCCCTGTTATGATGCTTTTGGTAAGCATGATGTATCTGGCATGTGCTATATTACTTGGTTGATGATAAAACTTATGTATGTTGCTAAACAAGCATGATGGTATATTTCTGTTAAAATGCATATTAATGGTTGATGTGGGTTGTACGAGTGGAGGGGGCAGTGATATTCGTGCCGACGGGCACCAGTGTTTTGGTAACACAACTTGTGACTTTGGGTCACCAGAGGTTTGGCACCTCTAGAGGTTTGGCACCTCAGCGTCTCGTCCCCGTGGTTTCGCACCACAGTGGGTTGGCCCCACAAGGCGGTATTGAGGGATTGACGCCAGTGATTTGGTATCACACGATGGGTTGGCCCCATCATTTGATTCGTGACCTCGGTCACCAGTGATTTGGTATCACATTCGTGTCTTTGGGACACTAGTGGTTTGGCACCACATTGACGAATATTGTGTCTTTGGGACACCAGTGGTTTGGCACCACATTGATGATTATTGTGACTTTGGGTCACCAGTGGTTTGGCACCACCAGTGGTTTGGTACCACACGGGGTAGAAAAAGGTGTTATGGATGGCTAGGTTGGGTGCATGTTAATTGGATGCATGATAAACTTGTTATGATTGTGTATGATATTTTACTACTCCGGGAAAAAGGGTTGCACACTGAGTCTTGGTGACTCACCTTTTTCCTTTAACTTTTTCAGGTGTTGCATAAAGCTGGACCTGGCTCGGAGAGGACAAGGTGGCCCATGCCGAGGATCATGTTTAATTACTTTATGCATGATTTGATATAAGTATTTCATTTTAAGTTTTGGGTTGTAATAAAGGCCATTTTATTATAGTTTGTATTATTTTATATTATGGTTTGGTTAACTTATGTTGTTACTTGGAGATAACTTTATTTTATTAACACTTACTTATGCAAAACATGTTTGATAAGGTTTCTTAATTCAGACATTTTGTAATACTTAAGTTTCAGTTATGATTTCAAAAAAAAAACCTGGTTTTAAAAGGTTAAATAAATTTTCACGTCTTAACTCTAAGTCAAGAAATTTTCAACCGTCTTTCCGCAGTGACATAACCAGATTCGGTCGTAGTGAATGGGCCGGGTTTGGGGATGTTACAAATTGGTATCAGAGCCCGGTTCAAAACTCGGCTTTGAAGGTTTTGGGCCCGAAACTATTTTCAAAATGGGCTTTTTGAAATGTGGTATAAAAAGGTTTTCAGGTTATTCAGGCATGGCACCCGTACCTCCGACCCGAAGTCCACCAGGTAAGTACTTCTAACTTTGGAAGTGTTTTGTTTATGTGATTTATTATGGGCTTAGTTTGGGCTCGTAGATTAGAATATTAGGACTATTGGACCCTAGGATTAGTTTACTCAAACTTGTGCATAAGACTTTAATTGGTTATTAAACAAACCTGTGAAGTAAGTCGCCGAGTTAAGGTGTGGTAACCACTGTACGCATGTCTAGGAGTGGCATTCAGTAAGAGCTTGGTATTTAAGCAGTCCTAGCGACTCACCTCCTCTTTACTTGAATCCTACCTGGTGCGTAGCTACGGTTCACCTTAACCAAGAGGACTTGTTCATGGGCTAAACCGGTTATTAAAACCCGAAAGGGAATTAGCCTTGCTGTTTTTAAAACCTTCTGTTTTAAAATTTTTCAAACTTACCCCTTTGATTTGTGAAGCCCTAAATCTGATTTTGAAAGACACTTGTCGATTTACAAAATTTCCCAAAATGCCCTAGTGGCAAAATTACAAAAATGCCCCTGTATTGCAAAATTACCGTACTACCCTCAACATTTGATAAAATGATTTTTACTTTACAAAATATCAAAATCTTGAGGTTTCGAAATATTAAGATACCCTGGTTTGTGAAAATTTACGAAAATACCCTTAGTTGATAAAATTACCAAACGCCCTTGATTTCTAAATTTTCAGATTTCTCTCGACTTTTACTGAAATATTCCTATTTTACTAAATATCATAAAATCCTATTTTGTGAAATACGGTGATATTCCGACTTGGAGAATTTACGAAAATGCCCATAATTTCCAAAAGTACAAAAAAATAACCCTGTTTTTGGAATTTTTGCAACACATTTTGTTTGAAAAACAAAATTTTCAAGATGACCCCTGAGATTTTGTAAATTTTGAAATATCTTTAAGTTGGAAAAACTATTTTCAAAATTGACCCTGAGTTATTACCGAAATACCCCTATAGGAAAATGACGAAACTACCCTTGGGTTGGGAATGAAACTCTGATTGATCGAAAGAACTACTCTCGGAACCTTCTTTCCATAAAACTTGCTCGTGGATAAATAATGGAACCAAATTTCTAATGCATAAAATTTTTAATCAGATTAAATCGAGGCCCTAGATATGAGTTCTAGGGGGCGTGGTCGCAATGCTCGTGGACGTGGTAGAGGCAGAATGGCAGTGTCAGAACCGGTTGGGTTAGAGAGTGTTGTGCCGCCATCATCAGCTGTTGGGGCTGAGCAGCCGGATCAGACCGGAGGAGATAACGAAGTATCGCAGGCTATGCTGCGGGTGCTCGATCAAGTGGCAGGAGCTAGTGTGGTCAGTGGTATCGCTATTTTCATGGAAAAAGCTCCGATAGTTGAGAAAGCCAAAAGGACTGAGAGGCAGAATAGGGATAGAATAAGGAACCGGGATGAGAGGAGCTCGGGATCGTCGAAATCGTTTGAGAGGTCTTAGAAAAGACCGAGGGTGGAGACAGCTGCTCGTGTTTCTAAGCCAGCTGCTGGGAATCCAGATCGTCCGTGTGCTCAGTGCGGGAGGTATCACGTTGGCGAGTGCTGGAATCGTGTTCGAGAATGTTTTAGATGCCAGTCCAAGTCGCATCTGGTTAAGCATTGTCCCCTGGATCCGAAAAGGACTCGGACAGTGGGTCAAGGCTTTGTGCAGCCTGGCAGAGGTGTTCAGCAAGCAATGAGAGGTCGTGGTCTGAACCATGAAGGGAATGGTTCCGGTCGGGGTCGTGAAGCAATGGTTCGTCGGAAGAAGTATAGTGATGTGCCGGATGTGTCAGCGGGTAAGCTTCTCTTGGTTGGAATATTCCTTGTTGTTTTGTTCGTTTTGGTGGCTGTTTGTTTATTGTTAGTAGAGTATCTAAGAACCTTGGGTATAGACTTAGATAGGATGCCTAGGAAGATGGTAGCTCTTGGAGATCAGAGTGCGCAGCGATAGCGTAGTGTGGGGATTTAGGTTGTGGACCGGTAGTCTAGCCAAGTAATTTCGAGGACGAAATTATTTTAAGGAGGGTAGCATTGTAACACCCTGGTTTTAGGGGTTATGCATCTAGTGCATACCTCGGGTGTTGGTAGGTTTTTGGTATGATTGGGTAAGTTTTGAGGGGATTGGAGAACCCCGGGAAGGTAGGTGTTGGCTTATGGAATTTTGAAATTTTGAGTATTAAAAGGGGAGCTTGGCAAAGCTGGGTCTTAAGAGGAATAATTGGGAGGTTAAGACACAAGATTGGCGTTGGCAGAGTGGCAAGGAGGCGCCACATAAGGCATGGAGAAGTGACGCCTCAGGGAGCTGGAGGGGGTCTCATGTTTGATTCGCAAGGGTAGCAGATGGGGCTTTATTTTTGCGTCATTATGGCAGGGTGTTGAACGGTTTTTGAAGGCTTAGAAGATGGAGGAAGACTTGGTCTTCCATTTTGAATTCGGCTAGGAAAGGGGGGAAGTAGGTTTGACTCATTCAAACCTTTTTGAATGGATGATAGGGAGGTGATTTAGGAGAGAATTGTGGGATTTTTGGTGGAGAGGTTGAGTTGTTGGCCGAATGTTATAAATAGGAGGGAGGTGCTCACCTTTTTGAGTTTTTCCCCATTTGCTTGCTTGCCGAAATTGTTTCCCATTCTTTTTGGTGCCGAATCCCTTGAGTCTTCCCCAGTCTCTTACCGAATGTGAGACAAGAAAACCTTCTTCTTTTTATCTTATTTCTTGGTAGCCAAAACCGAAAAATCCCAAGTAACCTTTACCATTGCCGAAACTTCATTTGATTCTCTCTTAATTTTTCTTTGGTAGCCGAATGCTATTTGGGTTCTCAAGCCTTTGCTTATTTTTGCTTTCTCTTCTTCTTTTGATTCTTGGCCGAACCATATACTCACTATCTCTCTCTTTTCTTTCCCATTTATGCTAAGTCGAAACTAATAACCCTCTTCGTTTCATACTTTCTTTCTTCCTTTCTTGAAACCTTGGTGCCGAAACTTACTTGATTATCCTAGCCGAACTTTCCCTACTCTTGTGTGCCGAATTTCCCTTTTCTAGGTGCTGTCACCTTGGCCGAATAGAAGGTGTGGTGTGGATCATTTTGGGGTTTCGTTTCCAATCGTTGGAGAAGGTAATAGGTAAGGCCGAATGCCTTATGGTCTGTCCTCTGTTCTCTGTCGACATCTATAAGGGTAAGAGTTGGTGTTGGGCTTTTGTTTGGAAAGGTGTTAATCTCTTGTTTTGGTAATCATTTCGTTATAGGGCTCCGGATTTTGGTGGCGATCAAGTGAGGCAGTCACCTTTGTTTGGCCGATTGGTAGGTGGTGGTAAGAGGTTGGATGTTGGTTTATTCTTTTAGTTTTCGATTTGTGAGACTAATTGCTTATGTTTTAGGAGGAGGCCGATTGTCGGAGGAACCATTGTTGGTTCGGGTTTTGGTAGGAAACCAAACCATTTGTAAGGTAAGGGTGTAGGTGTAAGCCCCTTGAGTTATCTGTTTTGGCCGAATGGCCTAGGGTGCTAATCTCCTGTTTGGCCGTTTATAGGAGCAGAGGTTATCGAGGTTATCAAGGGTCTTAGTTGGTTCTTCGGTTAAGGCTTGCAGGTGTGTACTTACACACACTTTTCTATTGATAAATATGCTTACTATATTGTGTGTTGATTGAACCTATGAAAAGGTGGATTAAATACCATTAAGGTATAAGGCAAGGGGTCAGGTAAGTCCCTGTTATGATGCTTTTGGTAAGCATGATGTATCTGGCATGTGCTATATTACTTGGTTGATGATAAAACTTATGTATGTTGCTAAACAAGCATGATGGTATATTTCTGTTAAAATGCATATTAATGGTTGATGTGGGTTGTACGAGTGGAGGGGGCAGTGATATTCGTGCCGACGGGCACCAGTGTTTTGGTAACACAACTTGTGACTTTGGGTCACCAGAGGTTTGGCACCTCCAGAGGTTTGGCACCTTAGCGTCTCGTCCCCGTGGTTTCGCACCACAGTGGGTTGGCCCCACAAGGCGGTATTGAGGGATTGACGCCAGTGATTTGGTATCACACGATGGGTTGGCCCCATCATTTGATTCGTGACCTCGGTCACCAGTGATTTGGTATCACATTCGTGTCTTTGGGACACCAGTGGTTTGGCACCACATTGACGGATATTGTGTCTTTGGGACACCAGTGGTTTGGCACCACATTGATGATTATTGTGACTTTGGGTCACCAGTGGTTTGGCACCACCAGTGGTTTGGTACCACACGGGGTAGAAAAAGGTGTTGTGGATGGCTAGGTTGGGTGCATGTTAATTGGATGCATGATAAACTTGTTATGATTGTGTATGATATTTTACTACTCCGGGAAAAAGGGTTGCACACTGAGTCTTGGTGACTCACCTTTTTCCTTTAACTTTTTCAGGTGTTGCATAAAGCTGGACCGGGCTCGGAGAGGACAAGGTGGCCCATGCCGAGGATCATGTTTAATTACTTTATGCATGATTTGATATAAGTATTTCATTTTAAGTTTTGGGTTGTAATAAAAGCCATTTTATTATAGTTGGTATTATTTTAAATTATGGCTTGGTTAACTTATGTTGTTACTTGGAGATAACTTTATTTTATTAACACTTACTTATGCAAAACATGTTTGATAAGGTTTCTTAATTCAGACATTTTGTAATACTTAAGTTTCAGTTATGATTTCAAAAAAAAAGCTGGTTTTAAAAGGTTAAATAAATTTTCACGTCTTAACTCTAAGTCAAGAAATTTTCAACCGTCTTTCCGCAGTGACATAACCAGATTCGGTCGTAGTGAATGGGCCGGGTTTGGGGATGTTACAACGGTCACAAAATTTGAATATGGTAACTCCGGTTACATTATCTAAATTTGGTAACTTCGGTTACATTATTTGAATATGGTGTCTAATGACACAAATTATATGGGCGATGAGCACGTCGACTGCAGCGACTACCTTCGATGGTGTGTAGCGGATGGAGGGTTGACTTAGTAGTCCCCACGGTGTGACTGGCAGGTACGGGTGGTGTGTAGCGGATGGACCATTAGGCTTGGGTTTGGGTTGCATCATTTATTTTATATGAACATGAACTTGATATGAACTTGTATGCCTGATTTGTTGAATGTTAATGTTGTGTACACATTGAGTCTGTTGACTCACCCCGTTGTGGGAACTATTTTCAGGTGATGAACAGTGACGGACCGGGACGGTAGACCTTGAGGTGGCCATGCTTCATTTGAAGATTTTATTTAATTTGGACTTTATTTCTTTTAGTACCTTTTTATTTTATTATTGGGTTTTACTTGATGTAATAAGGCCATAAGGCCCAGTGGATTTTCTTTATTTTGCTTTACTTTTGATTATTATGTTACGAACTATTTATGACTAAAGTTTAAGTGATATATATTTTTTTTATAAACCTTAAGAAAAATTATTTTGTCACCTTAATAAGAATTGGATTTTCAAATAGATTAAATGGGTTTCCCAATCTAAGCCCAATCCAAAACAATATTTCCTAAAATTTTACAAAATTTCTCTAAGTAACAAAGAACTTGAAAACCGGTTTATTTAAGGAACATACCAGATCCGGTTCAGGCTCGTGGGCCGGGTGTGGGGTGTTTCAGTTTGGTATCAGAGCCCAGTTTTAAACTCTCGGCCTGTGGGCTAAGGCCCAAAACGTTTTCAAATCGAGCCCAAATGAGTTTCTTTGAACATAAGCAGGTTTTCTAGCATGGCACCTAAGTCTCCGACCCGCAGTCCACCAGGTAAGTACCCCTAACGTTATGTGTGATTCTGTGATTTATGAACTGTATAAGGGTAGAAAAGGCATGGAACATAGAATAGAATGATAGGAACTTTGGACTCTAGGACTAGTCTACTCAAACACAAACACATAAGACTTAATGCACTAAACAACCCTATGGCTAAGTCACTGAGCTAGGGTGTGGTAACCCCTGTACGCATGTCTAGGATTGGATCCGGAAGAGCCTGGTATTTAAGCAATCCTAGTGACTCACCTCCTCTTCCCAGGAATCCTACCTGGTGCGTAGCTTCGGTTCACCCTAACTCAGAGGACTCAGTAGGTGTGGCAACCTCTGTGCGCATGTCTAGGAATGGTTTCGGTGGGAGCTTGGTATTTAAGCAGTCCGCATGACTCACCTCCTCTCCACTCGAATCCTGCCTGGTGCGTAGCTTTGGTTCACCCTGACCAAGAGGGCTCGGCCATAGGCTAAACATAATGACTAAAACCCGAAAGGGAATTAGCCATGTTTAAAAAAAAAAAAAGTAACAAAACAACAAACCCTAGTTTTAAAATTCTTAAAACTTTCTTTTAAAATTTGGGGAAACCATCTTTACAAAATTTTCTGAAAAATTTCTGATTTGTGAAAATTACAAAAATGCCCCTAGTGGCAAAATTACCAAAATGCCCTTGATTTACAAAATATGAACCTACCTAACAGTTTTGCCAAAATTTCCTTATTTTATAAGTGTTCACAAACCCTAATTTGCAAACTATCAAAAATACCTTGATTTTGAAAAAAATTTCAAAATTGCCCCTAACTTACAAAATGACCAAAATGACCCCGGTTTCCGAAATTTTTGCAAACATCACCATTTGAAAAGGGAAACTCTCAGAAAAAAGAACCCTCAAAGTTTTAAAACTTTTGAAATATCCCTAACTTATTAACTTTTACAAATTTACCCTGGTTTTTGGAAAATTACCGAAATACCCCCAAGGTCAAAAATTTCTAAAATACCCCTGGATTTCAAAATTTTTCCAAAATTACCCCGGGACTTTAAAATTACCAAAATATTTTCGACAAAATCACCGAGAAACTTTTTCCTTTTGAAAATTTTGAAAATGTCCCTATAGGACAAAATTACGAAAATACCCCTGTAGGACAAAATTACAGAAATACCCCTGGGTAGTGGAAACACAATAACGATGAAAATTACAACGTTTCTCTGAATGAACGAAAGTTCATGCTTGTTTGATGGATGAATGAATGAATGGAAAGACTGTATGCTTGTGTGAATACGAAAGAACCACTCCTAAAACTCTTGTCATAAAACTTCTTCGCGAGTAAATAAGTGGAACAATGACTAATTCATAAAACTTCTTAATCAGATCTCGACGTTAGAAAATGAGCTCTAGAGGACGTGGTCGTCGTGAAAGAGGTAGAGGAAGAATGACTAGGTCAGAACCCGTTAGATCGGGTCAAGGGTCTGATAATGAGGTACCACCGCCCCCACCGCTCCCAACTGTTGGTGTGGAGCAGCAAGCTCAGACGGAGGACGATGCTGTGTCGTAGGCTGTGCTGCGAGTTCTGGAGTTGGTGGCGGGGGCAGGAGGAAATTCGAGAACACGTAAGTCTGTGCCTGAACGGCTCCGAGCTAATGGAGCCGAGGTGTTTCGCGGAGTGTCTGGAGTAGCACCCAGTACAGCTGAGTACTGGTTGGAAGCAACAGATCGCATCATGGATGAGCTTGATCTGACCCCTGAGGAAAAGTTAAAGGGAATGGTGGCACTGTTACGCGATGAAGCGTATCAATGGTGGTTAACTGTGCGGGATGGTGCCACGGCTGAGGATCTGACCTGGGAGTACGTTAAGGAAGCGTATCAAAAGAAGTATGTGGGAACCAGGTACACTGATGAACAAAGGAAAGCTTTTCTGGGGCTGGTCCAAGGAAACAAGTCTGTTGCAGAATATGAGGCTGAATTCCTGAGGTTGAGCCGGTATGCTCGAGGTGTCGTGGCGACTGAGCATGAGCGCTGTGTTCGTTTTGAGGACGGGATAAGGGATGATCTGAGACTGTTGATAGCGCCGCATCAGGAGCGGGAATTTTCTGCGTTAGTGGAAAAGGCTAAAGTGGCTGAAGGAATTAAGGATTCTGCAAGGCAGAACACTGATCGGAATAGGCCAGAAAGAGGTTTTGGATCGTCTGGATCATCTGGGAATAAGAGGCCTAGAGTTGATGGGACGCGAGGTCAGCAAGTTGGTTCAGAAGGGTGGTATCGACCTTGTGATGTGTGTGGAAAGAAGCACTTAGGAGAGTGCTGGAGGAAAGTAGGAGGATGTTTTAGGTGTGGATCCAAGGACCATGTGGTCAAGGAATGTCCTAAGAACTTAGATGAAAGCCGACCGGCAACTCAGAACGTTAATCAGGCTGGTAGAGGTGGACAGCAGCCTCAGCAAGGTCGTGGACCGAACCATGGAGGAAATGGTTCGGGCCGAGGACGTGGAGCACCAAGCAGAGATGCTGAAGGTGCAGGCGCGAGGCAACCAAGGTTGGTTTATGCAGTCGGCCGTCGCGAGGAGGAAGATGTGCCAGATATGACAACGGGTACGTTCCTTATTTTTGGAATACCCTTACTTGCTTTGCTTGTTATAGGGTTAGCTTATTCTTGTATTGCTAGTGAAGTGACTGAAACCTTGGATGTGAACCTAGAGAATGTGCCTAGAAAGTATGATAGTTCTTTAAAATCAGAGTGCGCAGCAATAGCGTAGCAGGGTGAGTTAGACCGTACGATTGTTCGTTAGTAAGTAATTTCGAGGACGAAATTATTTTAAGGGGGTAGAACTGTAACATCCTGGAAAGGGCCTATGCATTTTCGGTTTAATTGTGCGAAATGACAAGTTTTAAGTGCTATGAGTAAATTTTTGATACTTTTGGAAACCTAGAAATGGAAATGGAAATGAAAATGGAAATGAACATTTTTGGAAACTTGAACATTTTGGAAACTTGAACATTTTGGAAACCTGAACATTTTGGAAACTTGAACATTTTTGGAAACCTGAACATTTTTGGAAATGATTCAAAAATGGAAAGTAAACATTTCTGGAAACTTGGAAATGTAAGAAAATGGCAAGTTTACAGAGCCGATCGAAAATTTTAGGAAACTTAGAAATGATGCCGAAATGTCAAATTTTAAAGTTCAAGATAGGAAATAAGGGCTAGAGGGCCTTAAAAGAAAAAGTTGGAGAAGTTTGACACACAAACAGGCTTGGAAAAGTGGCCTGAAGATGCCACTTAGGGCCTAAGGAAATGGCGTCACATGCAGGGGAAATGGGCCTGAGTTCGAGTCACTTGAGGAGCAAATAAATAAGTTTTATTTTTGCTTTCAGAAGGCTGAGGTGGACGGCATTGGTTTCTAGAAAAAGGAGGTGTTTTATTTGCATAAATATGTGAATAATAAGTGATAAATAAAGGATTTTCTTTTAGGATTATTTGAGGAGATAAATGATGGATTAAACACTTTTATCTTTTAAATAAAAGAGATAATATTATCAAAAAGAGGAGTGGTGGCCAAGTAAGGGACTCCTAGGCTGATAATTTCGGCTATAAAAGGAGGGCAGGAGGGCTACTCATTAACTTTTGCTTCCTCTTCCTCTCTGCCGAAATTTTCCCTAAGCCAAAACCCCCTCTGCCGAATTTTCTTTTCATCTTTTCTTCTTCTCTTTTCTTCATCTGTCAAGCCAAAACCTTTTCTTTTGATCCCTGATTAAATCTCCATAGCCGAAACTCTGAGACTCTAGGGAAGGAAGCAATCGACTAAAGGCATTAAGGATCTCTCAGGTTTCTACAATTGCCGACTATAAGGATCAAGGATCTAAGGTAAGATAAATTTATTTGATTAAAGGTTATGATGTATATGTTGGATTAAATCTAACATGAAGATTTCGACAGACATATAGGGCAAGGAATCCTTTTCAGATTTGGAAATTTTAAGGTAAGTAAACCTTATGTATTCGGCCAAGGAACTCAGATCTGTTTCTTGTAATTTTCAGAAGTCAAACTAACCATGTTTAATGAATTTAGTGTTAGCCGATTTCAAGGAAAAGGATACTAGCAATTTTTGGAACTTGATCAATCATCCAATTCGGCAACAAGGTAAGTAATACAAATCCTACTAGGATTTGGTTTTTAAGCCAAATAGGTTTGTTAATATGTTTTAATAATTGGCCGAATATAGGAGATAAAGATCTAGATCGGTAGATTGTTCTTCAGGATTTCAAGGAATCTATTAAGCAAATCAGGTGTGTACTCACATTAACTTTCGATATATCATATGGCAATTATTTTTAATATATGAATATGCATAAGAATGAGAATGTGGCTAAGTACCACAGATGTGGTAAGAGTACCCAGGTACGTTTCCTACTTCTGATAGGATTACGAATATGATATATTTTGAATATGTGAATAGTAACGTGAATGAGAATTAAGTATGTTATGCATGATATAAAATTTATGGGGCATTCGGGATCTATGTGAAAGGGGAAGAAGGTGTTGACTTCGGTCTCACCAACAGAATATGGTGACTACGGCCACAAAATTTGAATATGGTAACTCCGGTTACATTATCTGAATTTGGTAACTTCGGTTACATTATTTGAATATGGTGTCTAATGACACAAATTATATGGGCGATGAGCACGTCGACTGCAGCGACTGCCTTCGATGGTGTGTAGCGGATGGAGGGTTGACTTAGTAGTCCCCACGGTGTGACTGGCAGGTACGGGTGGTGTGTAGCGGATGGACCATTAGGCTTGGGTTTGGGTTGCATCATTTATTTTATATGAACATGAACTTGATATGAACTTGTATGCCTGATTTGTTGAATGTTAATGTTGTGTACACATTGAGTCTGTTGACTCACCCCGTTGTGGGAACTATTTTCAAGTGATAACAGTGACGGACCGGGACGGTAGACCTTGAGGTGGCCATGCTTCATTTGAAGATTTTATTTAATTTGGACTTTATTTCTTTTAGTACCTTTTTATTTTATTATTGGGTTTTACTTGATGTAATAAGGCCATAAGGCCCAGTGGATTTTCTTTATTTTGCTTTACTTTTGATTATTATGTTACGAACTATTTATGACTAAAGTTTAAGTGATATATTTTTTTTTATAAACCTTAAGAAAAATTATTTTGTCACCTTAATAAGAATTGGATTTTCAAATAGATTAAATGGGTTTCCCAATCTAAGCCCAATCCAAAACAATATTTCCTAAAATTTTACAAAATTTCTCTAAGTAACAAAGAACTTGAAAACAGGTTTATTTAAGGAACATACCAGATCCGGTTCAGGCTCTTGGGCCGGGTGTGGGGTGTTTCAATCTAAATGCTAGACTCGAAACTATTATTGTAGGCGAACTCAGCTAGAGGCAGATAATCCACCCAACTACCTCTGAAATCAATCACACAACTTCTAAGCATATCCTCCAGTATCTGAATCACCCTCTCAGATTGACCATCGGCCTGAGGATGGAACGCAGTACTAAAGTCCAACTCTCGAACCTAGAGCCTCGTGCAATTTCTTCTAGAACCGTGAAGTGAAGCAAGGATCTCTATCAAAAATACTCAAAACAGGAACCTTATAGAGTCTTACAATCTCATAGTTATAGAGATTCACTAACTTTTGCAGTGAATAGTCCGTCCAAAATGGAATAAAATGAGCAGACTTGGTCAATTGATCCACGATGACCCAACAGAATCCTTCTTAGTGGGTGTCAAGGGCAACCCACTAACGAAGCTCATCGTTACTCGTTCTCATTTCTATAAGGGAATCTTAACAGGTTGTAGCAAACCCGAAGGCAACTGGTGCTCAGCCTTCACTTGCTAGCACGTTAGACAACGAGCAACAAAATCTGTAACCTCACGCTTCAAACCTGGCCACCAATACAACTAACGAAGATCGCGATACATTTTATTACCACCGGGATGAATAGCATAAGGGCTGCTATGCACCTCCCTCAGAATCGACTGCCTCAGATCAGAATCATTCGGTACATAGATCTGACCTCGAAAATACAGAACCCCATCATTATTCAGCCCAAAATCCTAAGTACTACCACTCTTAATCTGACCAAACCTCAACCCAAGAGACTCATCCCCTAACTACTTATCCCGAATCTAATTAATCAAAGTCGGCTTAACTTGCAACTCGGCTAATAGACCCCCATCATCAAACAGACTAAGACGAGCGAACATCACTCTCAAATCAATCATTGCTCTACGACATAGAGCATCGGCCACCACATTGCCCTTACCAAGATGATACACTATCGTGCAGTCATAATCTTTAAGAAACTCAATCCATCAGCACTATCTAATATTCAACTCCTTCTGAGTAATGAGGTACTTGAGGCTCTTGTGATCAATATAGATGACACACCTCTTACCGTATAGATAACGCCTCTAAATCTTTAACGCAAAACCTATAGCAGCAAGCTCAAGATCGTGAGTCGGATAATTCCCTTCGTGTGTCTTAAGCTGACATGACGCATAAGCCACAACCTTACCACCTTGCATCAGTACACATTCCAAACTGACGTGCGACGCATCACTATGGACCACAAACTCTTTACCAGATTCGGGCTGTATCAGAACAAAAGCCTAAGTTAAAACAGACTTGAGCTTCTCGAAGCTCGATTGTTGCTCATCAGTCTAAACAAAATGAACACCTTTACGCAAAAGCTTAGTCAAAGGAGCTGCAATCAGAAAGAACCCCTCAACAAACCGCCAATAATAACTCGCAAGGCCCAAAAAACTGCAGATTTTAGATATGCTCTTAGGCTGTTTCCAATCAAGAATAACCTCAATCTTCCTCGGACCAACTCGGATCCCCTCAGCAGACATTACGTGCCCCAGAAAAGTCACCTCACGTTACCAGAACTCACACTTGCTCAACTTAATGTAAAGTTGTTTCTCACGGAGAATCTGAAGCACTACTCTAATATGCTCATCATGTTCGTCATCGGTCTTAGAGTAAGTCAAAATATCATCGATGAAGACCATGATGAACTAATTTCAAATATGGCTGACACTCAGTTCATCAGATCCTTGAATGCAGCTAGAGCATTCATCAGACCAAAAGGCATAACTAGGAACTCGTAATGTCCATAACGAGTCCTAAATGTAGTCTTATGAACATCAACCTCCTTAACTCTAAGCTGATGATACCTATAATGGAGATCAATTTTCAAAAACACTAAAGCCCCTCAAAATTGATCAAACAAATATCAATCATTGGAAATGGTACTTATTCTTCGCAGTTAGTTTGTTCAACTGCCAATAATCAATATCCATCCTTATGGTCCCATTTTTTTCTTAACAAAAAAAATCGGTGCCCCTCATGGAGACACACTAGGACGGATGAAACCACAATCCAAAAGCTCTTGAAGTTGAGTCTTAAGCTCTGAAAGCTCTTTCGGTGCCATACGGTATGGAGCACTAGACACTGGAGCTATACCCGGTAGAAGCTCAATGCCAAACTTAACTTCTCGATTCGGAGGTAAACCAAGTAACTATTTAAGAAAGGCATCTGAAAAATCCCTTACTGTTCTGATATCCCCAATAGAAGAGTCCCCAAAGACAAAAACACTGACGTAAGCCAAATACGCCTCACACTCTTTCCGAACTAGTTTCTCAGCCACAAAAGCGGAGATCACATTAGACAGGTAATCTCGATGCTCACCGATCATAACCACTTCCTTATCATCCTCGGCCCTCAGAACGACCCTCTTTGTTGCGCAATCCAAACTAACTCGTTGCTCAACCAACCAATCCATACCCAAAATCAAGTCGAACTCCCCAAACGGAAGCTCCATCAGATTTTCCAGAAATGCAGCCCCTTGTACCTCTAACGGTACATCTCTATAAAGTTTATTAACTCGAACAGAATACCCCAATGGACTCAGTACAATAATCCCACGAAAAGTGCTCTCAACAGAAATCCCCAGGTTTTCAGAAACAAAACTAGCTACAAAAGAGTGTGTAGAACCTATGTCTATCAAAGTAGTATAAGATACATCAAGAATAAAGAATGTACCGGTGATAACATCAGGAACATCTCCATCTTCTCAGCGTTGAGCAGCATAAACCAATGCAGGCTGCCTCGCCTCAGTCTGGCTAGCACCTCTGCCCGGTGCCCTCTGCCCACAGCCCATAGGTGACTGTTGAATTGCCCTCTAATAAGGTGTTCCAAAGATCTACAGCTCAGACAAGCCACTATCCTCCTCCAACACTCGCCCGGATGATGCATACCACAATCTCCACAAGGCTGAATCCCAGTAGAAGCCACAGGAATCCCCACTCTAACTGGCCCATCAGATCTGGCCTTTTTCTTAAGCCTCTAAACAGAACTAGAGGGCTCCGACTCCCTCTTATTCTTACCTCTCTCTCGGTCCCTATTCTGATGTTCCACGCGCTCAACTTCCTCAGCGATCTTCGCCTTATCCACAAGAACAGAAAACTTGCACTCTCTGTGTGGAGCAATCACTACCCTCAACTTATCCCTCATACTATCCTCAAAGCAGACACATTTCTCGTACTCAGACGTTACCATGCCTGGAGCATAGCGGCTTAACCTCAGAAACTTAGCCTCATACTCGGCCATAGATCTATCACCTTGCGTGAGATTCATGAACTCATGCCTACGAGCATCTATATAGCTCACGCCCACATACTTTCCTTGAAAGGTAGTCTTGAAGAAGTCCCAATTCAGAAGATCAGGCTGAGTACCCTCCTTAACCGATAACCACCACTAATAAGCCTCGCCGCAAACCAAAGAGACTACACCCTTAAGTTTCTGTTCAGGAGTACAGTCTATATCATTCATAATCCTCTCGGTGGCCTCAAACCAATACTCGACCATAGTAGGGGCGACTCTAGTGACACCCCTAAACAGCTCAACACCGTTAGACTGGAGTCGTTCAGTTACCGACCCACGGCCCCCAGATCCAAAATGGGGTCCAATGACCCCTTCAGTATCCTCAACATGGCTTGAGATAGTGTGTCATCCCTAGCCAAACGATTTTGAGACCCAGTTTTAGTAGCAGACGATACTGATGTCTCACTCGTATCTAAGTTTGGGATATTGCCCAAAGAAAAAGACTCAACTCGAGCCCCCTACGGTCTTTACCACTGCCACGAATACCACGTCCGCGAGTTCCACATACGTTCATCCTAAATTTCAAATTTTATCTACATTATCAAGTTTTATGTATCAGTTCCAGTATTTCTTAGCAGATATTTTATGCAAAACTTATCAGAAGTTCAGATATGTTTTCAGAGGTTTCAATCTCTAACTATTTCAGTACAATTTCAAAAAGTACTATCTACACTGTTTGTAGAATATACTATCTAAGTTTCAGAAATGCTTATAGGATCTGCGCCAGAGACTCGGTGTATCACATACTTTTTCAAATTATTCAAACTATTTAAAAATCAATTCTTTTTGAAACACAATTTTGAAACCCAAAACTCACGGCCTTAGTTTTGCAGCTTGACTCTGATACCACTAAATTTAACACCCCAAACTCGGCCTAGACGTTATGGCTGAATTCAGAGATGTCACTAAGAAGGGTTTAAAAAAACGAAGACGATACAATAAAATCATTTTAGCTTTTCAATACATATTCGCTTATACCCATTTATCAAAAGTGTTCATTAAATCAGTTAATTTGCCAAAACGTGATTTACAGCGGAAGGTTATCAAAACCGTTATATTTCAAAAATCCAGTTCGTATTTTTTGAAAAACTTTTGTTTGCAATTTTCATAAAACATTTTGTCAAACCATGCAAAAGAAACCAAACCAATAGTTAACAACCATACAGTCCAGAGAGCCCCAAAAATTACAAACTCTCAGTCAAATCTCGAAACTATAAATAAAAGCCACAAATTACTAAGTCGAGTGGTCACCGCTGAGTCTCCGTTGCCTGATTCGCCTAAGTCTGTGGATTACCTGAACAAAATAGACAAAGAGCAGTAAGTTTATGTAAACTCAGTGTGTAACCCAACAGAAATAGACATGCAATACATGCAGTGGTCTCATAACCAGTCAGACACAGATACGAACTTAAGTCATTTTTCAAATATAGATATCTAAACAGATATACAAGATCCTACGCCCATCCTCTACACACCAACTCTAACCATCCCACCACACCATGTGGGGTTAAAAACACTCACCCATCCCTACACACCATATTATGCCATTATGACACATATTAGATAAAGTGCAACCAAGCTGCTAGAATATAGGCGAAGGTCACCTTTCAGAACACTTCTTCCATATATACAATCCTACCCCAAAGCAGATACAGAATACAGATACAGATATAGATGTAACATGCTTATCATGCTTGTGTATAGAAATCAGATATACATATAACAGAATAGTCAGACAAGCATAAAGGTGTTCTACTCAGAGCATACTATCAAAATGTCATATCACATAATCTAGGGTTTGGTCAGCCCTTACCGACCCTACGGTAGGCCCACAATCGATTGAAATGACCCGTGCGACCTTAGGAAAAATTTCAAAACTATGGGCCCAAATACCTGTGTGGGCCCACACGCCCAGATTGGTTTTGCCCAAGAGGCCCATACGGTTTGGCCCAGAATCCACATGCCCGTCTGGCATGCCAATGTGGACCCATACGCCCAACTTGCCTTAGCCCATGTGGACCACACGGCCTCACTCACACCACCACATGGTTATGTCTTGCGTACAGCCATTCCTTCATCAACCACACGGTCATGTCCCGTACACAGCCAACCACACGGGCGACTACATGCCCGTGTTGTGGTGACAGATTGCACTTTTGGCTTTCACTGAAACTCGATTTTCACGCGTAAAGGGTACACACTTGATACCGATTCGATGCGAAAATAGCCCTGAGACCACTAGACCTAAAAACAGAATCCCAATGCCTTATTAGCAACGATTAATGAAGACAACCAAAACTAAATCAAGCAACATTCCACACTTACCACCGTAAAACGACTACATGCAAAAATTACACCGTCGAAGCGTAAACTAAAGATTTATTGCCTTCACCTACACAATCTATCACAGAGTTCAAATTTCCTACAACAACTGTTATGCTATTACAACGAAATAAAATTGAGAGGCTTACCGAACCCGCGCGAATAACATCAATAACGAAATAGGAAAATAAAAAGAAACAGAAAACTGAGGATTACGCCAAAAAGATGAGGAACAAAAGAAATTGACAGAAAATTTGAAGAGGAGCAGAAACTGGCTTTAATTTTGGAAAAAAGGGAAAAACTCAATAAAATTTGAAAACAAAAGAAAAATAAAAGATTTACCACCAAAAACCCCTTATTTTTCTCCCACAATCCCCACTACTCATAACTCCCTCAGAATTTTAACTCAACCAAAATTCTGTCAAACACCCAAGCAAAAATAATACCCACGCTCGTGCAGGGCTTCGAACACAGGACCTCCAACACAACAGACCCCCTTACCACTCGAACCAGCAGGCTTATTCTAATAGAGATCAACAGACAATTTTACATAAGCCCAATTGGTAAGGGTAAGGCTAAGACTAGAAAAATAACAAAATTTGGCAAAGGTGAGACTTGAACCCAAGACCTCACACACACACCCAGAACACTTAACCACTAAAACAGATACACAGTTGTGTCAGATATTTACAGAAATAGAGATAAATTTATTAGGGCATTACAATTGCAAACGCAGGTACTTTTTTGTGATGAAATGGATATCAAAGAAATTGAAAATCTGACGATGGTTTCGATTGGTTCTGGGAAAACCAGCATGGACAGTAAGGGAAAGAATATAATATGCTATGATAAGAAGTGGGAAGACCAATTGGAGGATGCTTCAGGCTGTGATCATGGAAATACTATTAGTTTAGTAGGGTCCGAAGATAATTATGAGTTTGACTTGTCATATAATTATGATGATGGGGATTATGATGACTACACTGATGATGTTTCTGATGATTGTGATAATCATGAATACTTATATGAAGATGATTACTAAGTTATAAAATACCATTTTGATAATGTGGATCTTTCTCTAGGGGGTAGAGGCTTCACTTAACTTGTTGAAAGACTCTTCTTTAATTAAAGATATGCAACAACAACTCAAGGCTGTCGCGACTTCTTTTAATCTACTTGGAATCAAGAAGGAAGCAATATTAGATGTTAATGATGGATTGAAGTCAGCTTCTACCAGTACTGTAATGGTCCTAAGGGAGTCAGGGTTTGAGCAGAAAGAAAGAAATGAAGAACACATAATGCAAAATTTTTAAAGTTTCAAACATTTTGACATTGTGGATACATCCGATAAAATTGGAACTATACATAGAAGATTAGCATGGCCCCTGTGCAAGGATGACACGTACAAATTGAGAAATGTGTCCGCTTTGAGGATGGTCTGAGGGGTTATTTGAGGGTACTGGTTGCTTTATAGAGGGAGCGCAAGTTTTCTGTTCTTGTGGAAAAGGCGAAGATCGCCGAGGAAGTTAAGCGCGTGGAGCATCAGAATAGGAAATGAGAAAGAGGTAAGAATAAGAGGGAGTTGGAGCCCTCTAGTTTTATTCAAAGGCCTAAGAAAAAGGTCAGATCTGATGGGCCGGTTAGAGTGTGGATTCCTATGGCTCCTGCTGGGATTCAGCCTTGTGGAGATTGTGCTAGGCGCCATCCAAGCTAGTGTTGGAGGAGGTTAGGGGCTTGTCTAAGGTGCAGATCTTTGGAACACCATATAAGAGAGTGTCCATAGTGAGCTGGTCAGATGCAAGCTTCAAGACCGGGTTTTGTACAGCCTCAGAGGGCAGTTCAGTAGCCACCTAGGGGTCGTGGACTAGCTAGGGGTGGTAATGGTATGGGTCGTAGGCAGAGGGCACCGAGCAGAGGTGCTAGTCAGACTGATGCGAAGCAGCCTGCATTGGTTTATGCTGCTCGACACCGAGAAGATAAATATGCTCCTGATGTTATCACCGGTACATTCTTTATTCTTGGTGTACCTAAAACTGCTTTGATAGACATAGGTTCTACACACTCCTATATAGCTAGTTCTATTTTTGAAAACCTGGGGATTGTTGAGAGTACTTCTAGTGAGATTATTGTACTGAGTCCGTTGGGGCAGTCTATTCGGGTTAGTAAACTTTATAGAGATGTACCGTTAAAGGTGACAGGGGTTGTATTTATGGAAAATCTGATAGAGGTTCCGTTTGGGAAGTTCGACTTAATTCTGGGTATGGAATGGTTGGTCGAGCACCAAATTATTTTGGATTGCGCAACGAAGAGGGTCGTTCTGAGGACCGAGGATGATAAAGAAGTGGTTGTGATCGGTGAGCATCGAGATTACATGTCCAATGTAATCTCCGCTCTTGTGGCTGAGAAACTAGTTTGGGAAGGGTATGAGGCATATTTGGCTTATGTCAGTATTTCTGTTTCTAGGGACTCTTCTATTAGGGATATCAGAATAGTGAGGCATTTTTCGGATGTCTTTCTTGAAGAGTTACTGGGTTTACCTCTGAATCGAGAAGTTGAGTTCGGCATTGAGCTTTTACTGGGTACAGCTCTGGTGTCTACCACTCCATTCCATATGGCACCGCAAGAGCTTTCAGAGCTGAAGGCTCAACTTCAAGAGCTTCTGGATCGTGGTTTCATCCGTCCTAGTGTGTCTCCGTGGGGTGCACCAGTTTTGTTTTTTAAGAAAAAGGATGGGACCATAAGGATGGGTATTAATTATCAGTAGTTGAACAAATTGACTGTGAAGAATAAGTACCCTTTTCCGAGGATCAATGATTTGTTTGATCAATTTCGAGGGACTTCAGTGGTTTTGAAAATTGATCTTTGTTCTAGGTATCATCAGCTTAGAGTTAAGGATGTTGATGTTCATAAGACTGCATTTAGGACTCGTTATGGATATTAGGAGTTCATAGTTTTGCCTTTTGGTCTGACGAATGCTCCGGCTACATTCATGGATCTGATGAATCGAGTGTTTCAACCATATCTGGATCAGTTTGTAGTGGTCTTCATCGACGATATTCTAGTTTACTCTAAGACCAAGGACGAACATGATGAACATCTTAGAGTAGTGCTTCAGATTCTTCGTGAGTAACAGCTCTACGTTAAGTTGAGCATGCTCAGTTTTATCACGCGAATAATCAAAATGTTGTCAATGAATACAACAACAAATCGATCTAAATAGGGTCTGAAATTTCTTTTCATCAAATCCATAAAAATAGCAGAAGCATTCGTTAGTCCAAAAGGCATAACTAAAAATTCATAATGCTCGTACCTCGTTCTAAAAGCAGTTTTAGGAATGTCTGAATCTTTTACTCGCAACTGATAATATCCCGATCTCAGATCTATCTTTGAAAACACGGTGGCTCCTTTCAGCTGATCAAATAAATCATCAATTCTAGGCAGAAGATATTTGTTCTTTATAGCCACTTTGTTCAACTGATGGTAATCAATGCACATTCTTATCGTGTCATCTTTCTTTTTCACAAATAGGACGGGAGCACCCCAAGGTGAGAAACTCAGTCGTGCAAAACCTCTATCGGTTAATTCTTGCAACTGTGATTTCAACTCTTTCAATCCTGTTGGTGTCATTTTGTACGGAGCTATCGAGATAGAAGTTGTTCCCAGTAATAAATCAATACCAAATTCAACTTCGCGTATTAGAGGTAACCCCGGTAATTCTTCAGGAAATATATTAGGGAATTCACAGAGAACTGGCACTGATTCAACTTTCTTTTCAGTCACTCTTGAATCAATCACATAAGCAAAATAAGCTTCATAACCCTTTTTCACATAACTCTGAGATTTCATCACTAATATCACAGCCGGTAACCCATTTAAATTATTAGATTCAATCCAAACTATTTCATCATTCTGACATCTCAAATCAATGGTTTTTCTTTTGTAGTTCACAATAGCATCATGCAATGTTAACCAATCCATACCCAAAATTATATCAAACTCATCAAATGGTAATAGCATCAGTTCAGCTAGAAAACAAACATCTCAGAACATTAACGGACAATTCTTACATACTTTATCAACCAAAACACTTTTACCTAAGGGGTTCGATACTCTAATAACAAATTTAGCAGACTCCACAGGCATAGTCTTGATGGATACTAAGTTCATGCATACATACGAATGAGTAGACCTTGGATCTATCAATGCAATCACAGAAGTATCATAAATAGTAAATGTACCCGTAATAACATCTAGAGATGAAGCTTCTTCACGAACTTGAATGGCGTAAGCTTTGGCAGGTGCTCTAGCTTCAGATATCGCTACTGCATCTTTTTTAGTTCTTTGACTACCATTGGCATTTCTTGTGTTTCGAGAAGATCTACCTCTAGCTGAAACATTATCTGGCCTTGGATTCTGTACAATCTCTTATTCGACAGACTCAGGACAATCTCGAATGAAATGGTCTAATTATCCACATCTGAAATATGCTCGGTCATTCAATCTACAATTACTCGGATGTCTTTTACCACAATGCTTACATTCAGGTCGTTCAGATCGGACATTTCCCACACTAGCTATCGAAGTTACTGGAGCTTCAAAATTCGACTGTGATTTAGCTCGACCTCTGTTCGAATATCCCACATTAGTTTTTGAATGACTATGCTCATCTCTGCATTTCTTTGAAGCAGACTGAAATGATTTACTCGAAAATCTCTTTCTCACATCTCTGGCTTCAAACTCAGCTTTTCTTTTATCTTTCCAGAGTGCTTCATCTTTACACGCTCGATCAACAAGCACAACAAACTCTTTTATATCCAGAACCCCAATTAGCAAACGAATATCTTCATTCAGCCCTTCTTCAAATCTTTTACACATTATTTCTTCAGTCGAAACACATTCCCAGACATATTGACTTAATCTCACGAATTCTCGTTCATATTCAGTGACGGACATATGAACCTATTTCAGTTCCAGAAACTCTTTTCGCTTTTGATCTATAAATCTCTAGCTAATATATATCTTCTGAAACTCAGACTGAAAGAAATCCCATGTAACCCGTTCCTTTGGAATAACAGAAATCAAAGTCTTCCACCACTGAAAAGCTGCATCCCATAACAAGGAAATAACACATTTCACACAATCATCAAGAGTCAATGACATTTCATCAAACACTTGGATTGTATTCTCGAGCCAAAACTCAGCTTTCTCAGCATCATCATCACTAGTGGCCCTAAACTCTCCAACCCCATATTTACGGATTTTATCGACCGGAGGACTATTCATCAAATTCAGATTTATAACCGGAGGCACAATAGAAGTCTAAGGAAGATTAGACGGGGGCGGAGGTTGTGAAACAGCCGGATTTGTTCTAATGTATTGAGTGAACCACTCATTCATCATTTGGAAGAAGGCTTGTTTAGCCACTCCCTCTTGATCGCTAGTAGCCGGTCTCGGATCAGATGGCGCTGTCCCTTGAGCGGGACCAGGCGCATTACTTTCAACGTCATCAGCTACAGCTCTTTCGAGATCCATTTACTATATGAAAAACATATTTTATACGTCAAGATTCATCACACTATCATAGTTCGTATATATGGCATGTATAGTTAGACTCTCACACGCTACGTTGGTCTGAGAATTGACTAAATCGTAGCTCTGATACCAATAAAATGTAACACCCCTAACCCGTAACCATCGCCGGTCTAGGGTTAAGAGGCATTGCTGGACAAATCGAAACTTTTATAAACAATCTCACATCATAAGGTATATCATCGTCATATCATAGCCAAATACAAGCATATAGTCCCTTAATAAGGTCTACGAGACCTTAAACATACATTAGAAAGGGCTCGCGACTAAACCGAACATATGCAAAAATTCCTAAAATTCAAACATTTTTCAAAGTTACAGAGGTCACACGCCCGTGTGGGCAGGCCGTGTGCCTCACACGGTCTAAGACACACCCGTGTGTCTAAGCCGTGTCAAAACAGGGCATACATACTGACTTGTCCACATGGCCTAAGACATGCCCGTGTACCTCACCCGTGGTCGAAACTGAATTGCATCACACGGCCGGTCACACACCCGTGTGTCCAGCCCGTGGTCGACACTGACTTGATTTGAATTACAAACTCAAGGGACACGGTCGAGCCACACGCCCGTGTGCTCAACCGTGTGGGCAAATATAGACCATTTGTAAGGACAATTTGCCACCCACTTAGGGATTAACCCTACAAGCAGAAACAAACTCATTTCATGCCTTCAAAACACAACCCAAAACATGTCATTAATGTCTATATCTTCTAACTATTCAAATATATATCAAACAAACCAAAATGCCCATCTTTTCTACCCATTCAAAAGCATATCAAATATACTAACTTAGATACCATTTATCTTATTATAATCACAAGCATTTCTAAGCATAATTCATCCACAAACTTACCAAATCAATATGCTATCCATTCATAATATCATAACCACTTTGCATCACAAAACATAAATGACTTTAACCATATTCACAACCATTATCAAGCCATATCACATGGCTTTATATACATCTCCAAAACATAGTCCAAATAACTAGCCTATACACGCCATATTTTAATATATACATATTCAAATGGTACCAAATGAAAGTTTGATAGTGTGGTGATGATCCTCGACGATCCTCGAGCCTTTCATAGCTTAACGATCTATAAAACAAAGCAAACACATACAAAGTAAACTTTCAAAAGCTTAGTAATCCCTCTACAAATAAACTTATCATATAAACATTTATAACCAAAAGTACTACAAGTTCAATAGGATATTTCAATAACATATCCATCGCTCTTCTTTGGCTCACTTTGTGTCTAACCAATTGCTTAACAACAATTCACATCTCAATGTATTTTATAAGGTTATAGCACATTCATATATATATATATGTATGTATATCTCACTATGTCTCAACAACTTTATGCTTATATTTCACTTTTGCAATTTCACATATACTTACCTTTCAAAACCAAATACGGGTTACATTTGAAACGTACCTGTATTGATTTTACATTTCACATAGTCATTCATTCCTCAGAATTGCCCATTGAACCATTCGGAACCAAATAGGATACTCAGATAATTCAAAATAATTGTACAATGCCAACGTCCCAAACGTGGTCTTACACGTAAATCTCAAATCAATAACAATGTTCCAAACGTAGTCTTACATGATATCACATATCGGAACTATATGTCATGACATGCGTATTCTAACTATTCCTAAGGTTCGTACGGGACTTTTCGGACATTGAGACATTGTTGATACTTTCTCGGATTTCATGTATATATCTCCCGTAGTCAATCATTACAATTTTAATAACATATGAACATAAGTAAAGCAATTCGATTTCATTTATTTGTATATAGACTTACCTCGGATTCGAAATAAACGAACGGTTTCGACTACTCGATCACTTCCGATTTCCCTAGGTCTAAATTTGTTTTCTTTGGTTCTTGATCTATATATATTCAAATGTAACTCATTCATTCAAAAAATCATTCAATTCAATCCAAAATATACATTTAGGGTAATTTACAAATTAACCCTCATATTTTCACATTTTGACATTTAAGTCTTTATTTCACAAAATCACAAAATACACACAATTTTTTTGTACCCATGCTTAGCCGAATTTTCACATGGTCATACAAGTCCATACATTTCATTTATTTCACATTTTAGTCCCTCAACATATTATTTTCTCAATTTAGTCCAAATTACTCAAATTCACCAAAAATCCAAAGACAAAACATGTTAATCTAACACATATATTTCATATTTCATCAACTAACACCACAAAGCTCAAACATTCATCAATAGCACATTTCAAAATCATCATCAAATTCCAAAATTAAGGCATGGGTTTTGTAATACTCGAAGCAACGATTACAAAAACGTAGAAATTATCAAAAACTGAACAAAATCCATACCTTAATCAAGATGAACAAGAGTCGAAACCTATCTTAGTTTCTTTTCTTTTCTTATTCTTCAAATTCGACACAAAGATGAACACATTTTTCATGGCATTTTAATGTTTGTTTTATTATAACATATTTTATTACAAAAATTACTATTTTAACCATTATATAATAATGCATAAACCTTTTAATTAATGACCACAACCGTTCATACCAATTTAAAATGGTCTAATTTCATTTTAAGGATTTCATATTCAATAGCCAACTCAAATAAGCACATTAACATATAAAATGTCACTTTTACCTTTTATACGATTTAGTCCTTTTTTCAAATTAAACTCGCAAACAATAAAATTAATTCACAAAACTTTCACACATGCTAAATCACACACTGTAAGCATGGAAAATAATATTAAAATATTTTTTTGACTCGGATCTGTGGTCCCCAAACCACTATTCTAACTAGGGTATAAATCGGACTGTTACAAAGAAGCTCAAGTTTATTCTGACTCAAGATCCTGTTCTGATACAGCCCGAATTCGGTTTGTGGTCTATAGTGATGCATCGCACGTCAGTTTGGGATGTGTACTGATGCAAGATGGTAAGGTTTTGGCTTATGCATCCCGTCAGCTTAAGACACACGAAGGGAATTATCCGATGCATGATCTTGAGCTTGCTTCTGAAGTTTTTGTGTTAAAGATTTGGAGGCATTATATGTATAGTGAGAGGTATATCATCCACAATGATCACAAGAGCCTCAAGTACCTCCTTACCCAGAAGGAGTTGAATCTTAGACAGCACCGATGGATTGAGCTTCTCAAAGATTATGACTGCACGATAGAGTATCATCCTAGTAAGGCCAATGTGGTGGCTGATGCTCTAAGTCATAGAGCAATGACTGATTTGAGAGCGATGTTCCCTCGTCTTAGTATCCTTAATGATAAGGGTCTATTAGTCGAGTTGCAAGTTAAGCTGACTTGGATTAATCAGATTCGAGATAAGCAGTTAGGGAATGAGTCTCTAGGTTTATAGTTTCGTCAGATTGAGAGTGGCAGTACTTCAGATTTTTGGCTGAATAATGATGAGGTTCTATGTTTTCGAGGTCGGATCTGTGTACCAAATGATTCTGATCTGAGGCAGTCAATTTTGAGGGAGGCGCATAACAGCCTTTATGCTATGCATCCCGATGGTAATAAAATGTATCGCGATCTTCATGAGTTGTACTGGTGGTTAGGTTTAAAGCTTGAGGTTACGGATTTTGTTACTCGTTGTCTGACGTGCTAGCTATGCATCCCGGTAGTAATAAAATGTATCGCGATCTTAGTGAGTTGTACTAGTGGCTCGGTTTAAAATTTGAGTTACTGATTTTGTTACTCGTTTGACGTGCCAGCAAGTGAAGGCTGAGCACCAGTTACCTTCGGGTTTGCTACAACCCGTTAATATTCCCTTATGGAAATGGGAACGAGTAATGATGGACTTTGTTAGTGGGTTGCCCTTAACTCCCACTAAAAAGGATTCTATTTGGATCATCGTGATTCGATTGACCAAGTCTGCTTATTTTATTCCGGTTTGGATAGACTATCCATTGCAAAAGTTAGCGAAGCTCTATATCTCCGAGATTGTAAGACTATATGGGGTTCCTATTTCGATTATTTCTGATAGAAATCCTCGCTTCACTTCTCAGTTCTGAAAGAAATTGCACGAGGCTCTTGGTTCAAGATTGGAATTTAGTACTGCGTTCCATCCTCAAACCGATGGTCAATCTGAGAGGGTGATTCAGATATTGAATGCTTAAAAGTTGTGTGATTGATTTCTGAGGTAGTTGGGAGGATTATCTGCCACTAGCTGAGTTCGCCTACAATAACAGTTTCCAGTCTAGCATCCAGATGGCACCTTACGAGGCTTTGTATGGTCGTAAGTGTCGTACTCTGCTATGTTGGACTGAGTTAGGTGAATGTCAGGTTTTAGGTCCTGAGTTGGTTTTTGAGACCAAATATAAAATTAAACTAATTCATGATCGTCTAAAGGCAGCTTCTGATAGAAAGAAATCTTATGGAGATCTAAAGAAACGAGATATTGAGTACTCTATAGGGGACTTCGTGTTTCTTAATGTCTCTCCATGGAAGAAAGTTCTGAGATTCGGTCGTAATGGCAAGTTAAGCCCTAAGTTTATTGGGCTGTATCAGATTCTGAAGTGTGTGGGACTGATTACTTATTAATTGGAGTTACCTTCAGAGTTAGACCGTATCCAGGATGTGTTCCACATCTCGATGTTGAGGCGGTACTGGTCTGATCCGTCTCACGTTGTCTCCGTTAAAGAGATCGAGGTTAGACCAAATTTGACTTTTGAGGAGGAGTAGGTTCAAATTTTGGATCAAGACATGAAGGTTCTGAAAAGGAAGTCCATCCCGTTGGTTAAGGTTCTATGGTGAAATCATGGCACTAAGGAAGCCTTTTGTTCCTCCTCTTTCTAGCGTAATCCTCAGTTTTCTGTTCCTTTTTATTTTCCTGGTTTGTTATTGCTGTTATTCGCGCGGGTTTGATAAGCCTCTCAATTTTATTTCATTGTAATAGCATAACGGTTGTTGTAGGAAATTTGAACTCTGTGATCAATTGTGTAGGTGAAGGCGCTTAATCTGTAGTTTACGCTTCGACGGTGTAATTTTTGCGTGTAGTCGTTTTGTGGTGGTAAGTGTGGAATGCTGCTCGATTTAGTTTTGGTTGTCTTCATTAATCGTTGCTAATAGGCCATCGGGATTCTGTTTTAAGGTGCTAGTGGTCTCGAGGCTGCTTTCGCATCGAATCGGTATCAAGTGTGTACCCCTTACGCGTGAAAATTGAGTTTCAGCTAAAGCCAAAAGTACAATCTGTCCACACCACACGGGCGTGTGGTCGCCCGTGTGTGAGACACGACCATGTGGTCGATGAAGGCATGACCGTGCGCAAGATACGGCCGTGTGGACCACATGGGTTAAGCCAAGTTAGCCGTGTGGGCCCACATGGGCATGCCACACGGGAGTGTAAATTTTGGGCCAGGTCGTATGGGCCACACGGACAAGGCCAATTTGGGCTTGTGGGCCCACATGGCTAAGCCACACGGGCATGTGGGCTCATAATTTTAAAAATTTCCCTAGGGTCACACAGGTTGTTCTGATCGACTGTGGGCTTACTGTAGGGTCGGTAAAGGCTAACCAAACCCTAGATTATGTGATCTGAAATTCTGATAGTGTGCTCTGAGTAGAACACCTTTATGCTTATCTAACTATTTTGTTATATGTATATCTGATTTCTATACACAAGCATGATAAGCATGTTGCATTGTATCTGTATTTTGTATCTGCTTTGGGGTGAGATTGTATATATAGAGGAAGTGTTCTGAAAGGTGTCCTTTGTATATATTCTAGCAGCTTGGCTGCACTTTATCTGATATGTGTTTTAATGGAACAATATGGTGTGTAGGGATGACTGGATGTTTTTAACCCCACATGGTGTGATGGGATGGTCGGAGTTGGTGTGTAGAGGATGGGGGTAGGATCATGTATATTTATTCTGATATTTGTATCTGAAAAAGGACTTAAGTCCGTATCTGTGTCTGACTAGTTATGAGACCACTGTATGTATTGCATGTCTATTTCTGTTGGGTTACACACTAAGTTTACATAAACTCACTTCTGTTTGTCTATTCTGTTCAGGAAATCCACAGACTTAGGCAAACCGAGCAGCGGAGACTCAGCGGTGACCACTCGACCTAGTACTGAATATACTTAGTAATTTGTAGCTTTTATTTATAATTTCGATATTTGATTGAGAGTTTGTAATTTTTGGGACTCTCTAGACTGTATGGTTTTTAACTGTTGGTTTGGTTTCTTTTGCATGGTTTGACAAAATGTTTTATGAAAATCGCAAATAAAGGTTTTTCAAAAAATATGAATTGGATTTTTGAAATATAACGATTTTGATAAACTTCCGCTGTAAATCATGTTTTGGCAAATTAACTAATTTAATAAACACTTCTGACAAATGGGTATAAGCGAATATGTGTTGAAAAGCTGAAATGATTTTATTGTATCGTCTTCGTTTTTTTAAACCCTTCTTAATGGCATCTCCGAATTCGGCCATAACGTTTAGGCCGGGTTTGAGGTGTTACAGATATAATTTATTACTTAGATAACCCAATAAGATAATTACATGTGAAAAATAATAAAGTAAATAAATAATACATTAAATTAAAAAAATAACTCTTAATTTAAAGAAAATGAACGTAATTATCTAAAAAAATTAACTTAGTAGAAAAACTCCTCAGTAAACAAACGTATGAAAGATTGAAACCTTTTGAAAGAAAAGAAAATTTAAAACCTTGAATTTATTCATTAAATCTGTTAGAAAAAACGGATTAAAAAAAAGAATAAAGGTTGATGGCCAAAAAAAACTCAAAAATACAATTAGTGCCATTTTGACAAAACATATAAACGTTAGTGGCTAAATTTATTATTAAACCTTTTATAAATTTAAAACATGTTAGGCTTTCAAATTTTGAAAAGCTTATTTAATGGATTGTTTTGGGCCTTTTGATATTTAGATTTATGGCCCATTCACTTTAGTTATATATCTATTACTATAATATTTATATTTATCTATTTATCTATATAAAAGTATGACTTTGAAGAAATTTTTTATATTTATTATTATTAATTATGTTATTAAATTGACATTAAACTAATAATTGATTAATATATTACTAATTAAAATATGATAATAAGAAAATTATTATTAATTAACAATTAATTCATTAAATATAATTAAATAAATTAAAACAATAAAAATCTCTTGGATAAAGTAGTAATTATTTTTTTATCAAAAACTATAAGTGATGAACCGATAGTTAAATTATTATCATAAATTTTATAACTTTTTGAAATATTTTACCATCATTTATTAATTATTAAAATTTTAAATACATAAAATAATTAAATATATTTAAAATAAAAAATAAAGTAAGTATAATTCCATAATTTTTAAAATAAAAAATTCAATCTCATTTTTTATGAAAATAATATCAATATCTTATTCATCGATCATTTATTTGATTTTAATTTCTTAATACATCTATTTCTACGTCCACATTTATTTCTCATTATTATTAGTATAACGTTTAACTTAAAAATAGAAATAATTTTAATTATTTCATTAACGAAAACAACATATGAGATAATTCTACAGTATTTTTGAAATGTTATAAAATTTTAAAAAGTTTAAGAAAATTACAACTAATTAATTCATTGGGTTGGTAAAAAAGTAATACATATTATAAAAAGGATTAATATATAATTTGCCCCGCAAACATGGAAATGTACCTAATTGATACTTAATTTTTTTGGACGGAATTGACACTTAAACTTCAATTCTACCACTAACTTTGGTATCTCTACAATAACATCGTAAAAATATGTTAGCATGGCACTAATAACAAACAATAACATTAAGACATGTGGAAGCTCTCGGTATGACACATGGCTAAAATAAAAAATATATATTTTAAATTTATTAGAAAATTATAACAATTTTTGCAGGAATGAACTTATAGTTATCCAGATTAAACTAGGACAACCATTTGTTCAAGTTCATTCTAAACATGTTTTTTTTCTAATACTTTTATAACATATTAGGTTTTTTATATTATTATTTTGAAATTAAAAATATATAAATATAAAAATTTATAAATTTATATAAAAATTATAAATAGTATTTCACGATGAAATGAACCTGGACAAGTTTTGTCCAAATTTAAATGAATTTGGACAACCATATGTCTAGATTTATTCTAGGCAAGCTTTTCGTCAATTTTATATATTTTTTATATTTTTTTAAATAATTATTTTTTCATGTTCCGTAATGAGAGGTTGTCTGTAACGACTAGGCTTTTATTAGTGTAGAAAAATGCGATTTTAAAACTTATTTCCGTAAGCCAAGTCTGTAAGGATGAAATAGGAAAATATACAAAGTTGGTATGAAAATATATTAAACTGGGAAAATTGTTAGAAAAATATATAAAAGGTAAATTGTAAAACTATTTATATATTTATATATTTTTAAGTTCAAAATAATAATATAAAATTATAAAAGTTCAATCGTCGTTGAATTTTGATTTAGAAAATACTTGAAGACCTTGTTAGTAACCTAAATGATTATTAAATCATTGTTGTTCATATTAACAGTGAAGATGAAGACGATTTCCACTTAACTGGATTTATAATTAAAAGTGTATATATGTTATTAATTAATTAATTAATTAAAACAGTATATATAAATAAGAAATTAAGTGGAAGGTAAGAGAAACATCATCGTTTTCATTCGTTTATGTCATCCAAGTCATTAAAGAAAAGAAAATCTTCAAGGTTCTTACCTAGCATTCGGCCACCAATTAAGGTATTTAAGCTAAATCTTCAATCTTTTTATAGAATTTGATTCATGGAAACTTGATTTAGCCTATATAAAAATTTCTCCAATTATTAGATAACTAGCAAGTTACCATTAAAGCCTAATTGATGGTTTTGGGCTTGATTTGAAGAAATTGTTAGTTAGTAAGATTAGATTATGATAATGACTAAATTAAAATTAAATTAAAATTTATTAGATAACTTTGTGACATTAAGAAATAAATTGAATGAAATTGTCATGAAATTATGCTATAGATAGAAAGTATAAGGTCTCTAATGAAAGAACGTGAAATCGGATTTTAATCTGATGTTAGATACGGAAAAATATGAGTATTGCGGATATGAGGACTAAAATGAAAAAATTCGTTGATATTGCGCTTTAATGTGGTTGAGCGTGAATTGATATTAGGGGTGTTCATTCGGTTAACCGACCCGAATTAACATTAACCGAATTAACCAACCTCTCAAAAATTTTAACTGTTAACCGGACCGAAATTTTTTCAAAAAAAATTAACTGAACCGAAATTTTTTTGGTTAATTTAGTCGGTTAACCGAATTAACCGAAAATTATATGTTTTTAATTTTTGGTTAAAAATCACCCGAATTACTCAATTTACCCGAATTAAATCACTATATAATTAAAAAGATTACATAAGACCTTGAATCACTACATGATTAAAAAGATTACATAAGTCTTTGAATAACTACATAATTAAAAACATTACATAAGTCTTTGAACCACTACATAATTAAAAACATTACATAAGTCTTGAAATTAATACATAATTGAAATGTAAGTCTTTAATATTTTTCATATGTATCCATTTCTTCTCTCCAAGAGATCTCCATTTGCATTAAACCTACAAAAAGAAAAAAGCATGTGCAAAAGTTTAGCATATAATAGAAATATACACATTTAAAAAAAATCAAATAATATAAAGAAACGAATAGATTATATGTTAACAAGAATAAGATAGTAAGTATACCCTTCAACTCACGAAAGCTCATGAATTTAGGGTAGGCTTTGATGCATTCCAAGAAAAGTCTAAACATTGAATCAAGTAAATAAGTAGGAGTGATATGGTAAAAAAAATGAAACTATTAAAATAAAATAACAAATATACCATTTTCAATCTTGTCAAGCTCTTGGATTTGTTCTTCAATCTTTTTGATGTCTTCTTGTGATGATGATTTTCGAATCCAATCTTGAGTACACACAAGAGCTTGTACAATTTTAGGAGTTAAAGAACTCCTATATTGATCAAGCACACGTCCCCCGATGCTAAATCCAGACTCTGAAGCAACCGTAGAAATCGGTATAGCTAACACATCTCTAGCCATTTTTGAAAGAGTGGGAAATCTAGGGCTTTTCACTTTCCACCATAATAAAATATCAAAATCTTCAACAAATTCCTCATTAGCCTCAGCTAGATATTTATCCAACTCAGATGTTTTATCCTCACCACAAATTTCCAACTCACGCTTTTTATACAAAGCTTGCATTCACCTTTTCATTTTTTGTGGTGGTTCGCCGAGAGAAACATGTGTTGGCACACTCGATTGACTACAAGTACTATGAAGTGGAGGCTTATACTCATCAAACAATTCATACAAAGATTCCTTCAATTTTTGCATCATTTCACAAGCTTTTTCAGAACTAGGCATTTCACTAAGTGCAAATTCAAGATACTTTAGTTTTTGTCTAGGATCTAAAACACAAGCAACAAACATAAGCAAATTCATCTTATCAATATCACCCCAATATTTATCTTACTTTTCTTTCATCTTGATGGCCATAACATTGAAATCAACATTACTATTTAATTGAGCATCTCGTAAAAGAATATCAATTTCAGAAAGCTCATCAAAAAAATTATTAGACGTGACATATGAAGTGTCAGATATACGCAAAGTAACTTTATAAAAGTGTTCCAAGAAATCCCTCAAGTTTCTGAAATCCCTCAAGTTTCTAACATTATCCCAATCATCCACATTAGGCCAACCCTCACCCCTTTCAAGTTCAGCCCTAAAGTTTGTATCTTGTTCCTCAAATCTCTCAAAAGCTCTGAGCAGTGTCTAACATTAAGTAAGTCGAGTTCCACCTAGTACAAACATCAAGACACAACATCTTCTTGCACTCCAACTTTCCCACCACAACAGACTCCTTAAACTTTTGTAATCTAGCTGGAGATTGTCTCACATATCTAACAGCCCCCCTAACACGTTCAACAGATTTATTCATTTCCTTTAAGCCTTCAACAACAATCAAATTCACAATGTGTGCCATGCATCTCATATGAAGATATTTACCATTTTGAACTAAGCCCCCTCGAGAGTTAAATTTCTTTCTCAAATAACCAATAGCAACATCATTTGAACTTGCATTATCAACAGTAACAGTAAACAACTTATCAATCCCCCAATTCAACAAGCATTTCTCAATTACCATCCCAATGGACTCACCCTTATGACTAGAAATTGGACAAAAGTTTAAAATCTTTTTATTCAATTTCCAATCGTTATCAATAAAGTGAGCAGTGATACATAAATAATTAACTCTTTGCAAAGAAGTCCATGTGTCAGTAGTTAAGCAAACTCTAGAACAAGAACTTCTCAAAAGTTGCTTTATCTTGACCCTTTCATCTAAATACAATTGATAAACATCCCTAGTCATAGTAGTTCGTGAAGGAATATGAAATCTAGGACAAGCCACAAACATAAATTTCTTAAAACCTTCACTTTCAACAAACTTGAAAGGTAATTCATCAATCACAATCATTTGTGCTAATCCTTTCCTACATGCTTCTTGATCAAATCTCCAAGTTGAAAGATTCCCTTCCCCCCCTCAACTCCCTTTCTAGGTAAAACTAGTTGTCCTTGACTAGTGTCAACAACATTACTAGGATTTTTCTTACATGAACCAATATGATATTTCAATGATCCCGTACCATTTTTTTCATATCACAAAAAAATTCCTTTTGACAATAATTGCATTTAGCCTTGCTTGCACCCTCACTATTAATAATCTTAGTAAAGTGAGACCAAACTTCTGACCTTTGAAGAGTGGCTTTTCTTTTCCCCGTAGTCCCCTTTGTTTGGCTTGAAGCTCCAACTCCCTAATTTTCAGACTCTATCGAAGTAGGAGGTGTAACACTACCCTCAATAGATGTTAGTTCGGTTGACATTCTGCAAGAAAAACAGTATATAATAAATTAAAATATATTTATAATATTAAACATATTTTGATGTTGAGTTTTAGAAAAAACATAGTTTAGATATTTAACAAAGGTAACATCCATTGCAAAACGCAATTTATTGATGGGTAAGTTCAATTTCATCTAAGTTATCTTATGAATTTGAAAGATATTTGGAGATTCATATCAATATACTCATGTGTCAAATGCGAATATTCAAGTAAAACAAAAAATAAAATATTTTCCACATCAGTAGCCAGTAGGCAAGCGCATACACTGTTGACTAGAACCATGGAAACACATTACGGTATTTTAAGAATGTAGGTAGCAATACTATTCCTTGTAACCTAATGAACGAAAACAATTAAATAACAAAATATAATATAATAAAATAAAATAATATATTCTTACATTTTTGCTAAGCTTATCTTGAGACTTTAACCATAATAAAACAAGAATATAATTTAAAGTTGCTTATTTCAAGGAAAAGTGTGATGGGGTAGGTGTAATTCACTGATCAATGAGTTATCAATGAAGTGGCCACTTTACATGTTCTTATATTTTTTTTTTTGTCTTCTTGTTTGTTGTTGGAATATCCAAAGGTATCCCCACCAACTATTGATTTGTTCTTTGATTCTTTTACATTCTTGGGTGTTTTCTATTTCCTTTTTCTCATGACATGTTTGATTGATTCTTGCCTATTCCTCTGTTATCTGAGCTGGTTTATGCCCTTATAAACAGTTCAGAAGCTTGCGTTTTGCAATAAGAAAACATTGTTTTCCTTTGTTAAATTACGGAAATTCTGAGAATCCTCCATGGATTAACTAAAATTAGTTACTTAATAAGAATGATTAATTAAGTTAATAAGCAAAGGAAAGACAAAACTAAACAAGGGACTAAATATCAGTTGGTAACATTCCCCAAAGTAAATAGATCATGACGTGCATGTCTGGTTTTGAACTAAGATTCCCCTCTGCACTAAAATTATTTTCTCCATTGTTATAATGAACAATCCTGCATATTAGCAGTTCCATTTTTCTCTCTGTCACTCTTTCGTTTGCTCACATTTGGTGGGTTTCCAAGTTTACTACAACTGAAAACTCCATTTTCAGAATCCATAGAGCACTCCAAGAATTTATTATGAACATGTGCTAAGAATGTTAAACAATAAACACACCAAGGACCAGAAATAAGATAAATCAGATAAAATGAACCCAAAAAAAAAACAAGAGCTTGTATTAATGGAGGTTTTCTCTTTTGTTTGATATGTAAGCATTCTTTGAGCTAGTAAAAGACTACCTGAACTTGAACTCGCCGGTGATGGATGGTGACCTGGTAGACGCCGGAGTGCCGGATGGAAGGTGGCTGGCCTGGTAAAGACTTTGGGAGTTTTCAATTAGGGATTTGAAGTTGAAGGGGGTATTTTATTTTCTGTCGTGTGTTTACTGTGAGAGTGTGGGTGAGTAGAGAGTTTAGTTTAGTTTTAGTTTTAGAAAGTTATTTTTATTTATTAAATTATTAATAAAATGATATAATTTGGTTGGGTTGGGTAATTGGGGGGTTGGGTAATTGGGCTTGGTTGGTAATTGGGTTTGGTTGAATATTTGAGTTTGGATTGGATTGGGTAAGTGGGCCTTTTATATATTATAATTTTATTAATTAATTTTTTCGGTTAAACCGAAAAAATTGGGTTAACCGACCGGTTTCGAACCGAATTAACCGTTAACCAAAAAATCAAAAAATAATTAACCGACCCCCGACCGAAAAAATTCGGTTAACCGGCCGATTAACCGAATTCGGTCGGTTAACCAAATTTTTTTGGTTTTACCTGAATTTTGCACACCCCTAACTGATATCGTTTTTATAATTGTATTATTGAACGTAGCTAAAGATGACGTCAGACCATCTTGAGAGAAGGGAAAGACGAGAGTGTGACAAAATTCGGTTTGTACTTTATGATCTGAGTTCAATACACACACACACACACACACACATATATATATATATATATATATATATATATATATGTTGTTATATGATTGTTTCATAATTGGTTATAGAGGTAAGCTTATTACTTGTCCCGTGACTTGGTTTGTATATGACGATATTGAATGTCAATACTTGAATTGATTTGAGCATAATAGAAATGAGTATGATATGAACTTGCTAAATGATATGTGATATGAAATGATGATGAAAATGGTATGAAACTATGATATGTGAACATGTAAATGATGTAAAATTGGAACATTGATTACCTTATTAACTATTCGAGCAGAGTCGGATATAGTTGGCATGTCATAAGATTAGATTTAGGTACAGGATTATACTTCGATTTATATTGATGAGACATGGAGCGCATATTATATTTTGGATGTTCGAATAGGCGCAGAGCACATTTTACTTCGGTTAGATCAATGAGGTGCAGAGCGCATTTTTTACTTTGGACATTCAGATGAGGCACTAGGTACTAGATTGGTGTGATGGTTAGATGATCCGTGTATCCATATTAAGTTTGTGTCCGGTTAATGGGGATTATAAAACATGAACTAAATAAATGATATTTGAAATGAAATGATGTTGAGAAATGGTATAACATGTGTATATATATGAAAGGTAACAAACAACAACATATGAAAGATCATGCAAACCGATTAAAATAAGCTCTGATGTCAACGTCACGACACCACTATATCGAAATCGCGACGTCAAGCTTCTATCTTCGATGTTGTGACATGATTCCTTCATTGCCACGATGTCAACTCGATACTTTGTGAAATTTTACATTTTAGTCCTCAACCAAACTCAATTTTTCGAAAGAGCTTTTGTAAGCTCATTTAAATCTTGGATTTAATTATATAACGTACTGTAATTATGTATTGAGCATAATAGCATGTGTAGACTATTTAATTGAATTGGAAATAAGATCATAATTGCTTCGATAATAAATGTGACATCTCGTATTTAGGACCCTACAATCAGATCGAATATAGGGTGTTACACTATCATCTATTGTCATGTTATTGATTGTTAATACCACGTTAACACATTTTAATTTCATTACTATAGAGGTACCAAAGTGTGACGGAATTGAAGTTTAAGTACCAGCTAAATACAAATAACCAAGTTCCAAGATGAAATATTTAGGGATAATATTTGATGCACTATTAGTATATTAGTATATGAGTTTCATGCATAATCAATTAATAATATAAAGACACCTCATCATTGTGTAAAATAAAAAATAATGAAAGACTTATAAATATATGTTAAAAATTTTATTTAAATATGACTAAAAATTAATTGTAACTTTCTCATCTTCCTCATTGTATATTGAAATACATTAAAATTCTAAATGTATATCCATGCCAACAAAAGACAACTCTGTTCAAATTAAAGCTACACTTTGTTGATTTAGTTACGATATTAATTATAAATATAATTATAAGGAAGACATACCATGTTATAAATTCCAAATTAAACCATCATTTTATTCCCTTTTCCCTTTAACCATCATTTTATTCCCTTTTCCTTTTACCTCTAGTTTATCATTGAAGTTACTCTTTCTTTCTCTTCTTTTACCTTGAAACAGAGTAAACATGGAGTGGCAACTGTGGCTTTGCAATAGCAAGCAGCGATTTTGCCAGAAAGGAATCTTTCTTTCCTTGAAAAAGATCAATAGTTCCCTGATTTGCCGGGATACTCCAATCGAATCCTTGCAAAAGCCTTGCAAACAACATGGTAGTCATTGAACTTCCAAGGACCACCCCGGGGCGTCCTCTCCTTCCTCTACTGAACGATAAGAACCGCAATTCTGGCTCTGCAAGCACCACTTCTTCGTCTTTATTACAATCTTGGAGGTGACGTTCTGGCTTGAACTTGCATGGCTCGTCCCAAACTTTAGGGTCCCGACCGAGTCCTACCCGGCTAAGGATGACATGGCTACCCTTAGGGATGAAGTAGTCGACCAGTACTGTTGTATCGGTCAAGCACATGTGAGGAACGTTAAATGGGATGATGGGATGGAGTCTAAAGGCTTCTCTTGCGCATGATTTGATGTAGTTGAGTCGTGGGAGATCATACTCTTGTACTAACCTATCTTTTCCAACCACATCATCCAACTCATCTACTGCCTTTTGTAGCATCTCTGGTTTCTTTAACATCCCCGCAAGTGCCCATTCTAGGGCGTTTGATGGATTATCCAATGTTGCATGTTGGAACAAGGGCAGCAACTCAATATGCAATGTGCATGTAATTTGCATGAAATTAAAAGTGAACAACAAAAACAAGAAGAAGAAACCGAAACTTAAGTGAAGAAAACTTGAAGGAGCAAAGCTTAATAGCTTAAAACCTTAATGAACTTTCATTGATAAGAAATATATATAGATACAATAGTTGGTTAAGAAAATGACATTTTCCTAACTCCACTATTACACAATTATCTTAACAACTCCACCATTATACAATTATCTTAACAACTCCACCATTATACAATTATCTTAACAACTCCACCATTATACAATTATCTTAACAACTCCATGCTAAGATGTTGCCTTTGTGTCTACTGGTTCTTTGTTGAATTGCAGGCCAACTCTTGACACTCCTCCTTGGTCTGTATGCAACAAACACCAATGTTGCTTCTCAAATGCTCAATCCTTAATGTACCAAGTGGTTTGGATAGAATGTCAGCCAATTGGTCTTGTGAACTGCAGTGCACAAGACTGACTTCCTTGGATTGTTCAGCCTCTCGAACAAAATGCAATTTAATCTTAAAATGCTTAGTTTTCCCATGGAAAACCGGATTTTTGGCAATGGCAACTGCTGACTGGTTGTCAACAAGAATTTCAGTAGGTTCAAGTTGCTCCTCATTGAGATCTTTCAGCAACTTTCTAAGCCAAATGGCTTGATTTACTGCTGCTGCTGCTGCAATATACTCAGCTTCAGCTATCGACTGGGCAACAGTTGGTTGCTTCTTCGAGCACCAACAAAACATACTCGAACCAAGGCTAAAGAAGTAGCCTGAGGTACTTTTCATGTCTTCAGAAGATCCAGCCCAGTCACTATCCGAGAAACCAACCAATTTAAACTCATTTTCTCTCTTGAACTTGACTCCATAGCTCAATGTCCCCTTGATGTATCGAAGCACTCTCTTAGTAGCTTTAAAATGTATTATATTGCAACAATGTATAAATCTTGAAAGCAAACTAACAGCATGCATTAGATCTGGTCTAGTTGCTGTCAGATAAAGTAAGCAGCCAACCAAACTTCTGTACTCCCTTTCATCAACTCTTTCATAGTCACCAATACTTGTTAGCTTCTCTCCTTGAGCCATAGGAGTGCTCACTGGCTTGCAATTCTCCATGCTGAATCTGTTAAGTATTTTCAAAGCAAATGCATGTTGGCTAATGAAAATACTTTGATTGGCTTGATTTACTTCCATACCAAGAAAGTAAGTCATGACTCCCAAGTCAGTCATGTCAAACACATGTTGCATTTGTGTTTTGAACTCATCAATCAAGTCTTCCTTGCTTCCAGTCACCAGCAAGTCATCCACATAGATAGAGACAATCAATAGAGTCTCCTTGTTGGACTTTTTCACAAAAAGTGTTGGCTCACTCAAACTCTTTTCAAATCCTAGCTTAGACAGGTGGGAGTCAATCCTGTCATACCAAGCTCGAGGAGCCTGCTTCAGGCCATAAAGTGCATTCCTCAGCCTGTACACTTTGTCTTCATTTCCTAGAACCTTGAAACCATCAGGTTGCTCGATGTAGATCTCCTCCTTAAGGTAGCCATTCAAGAAGGCTGACTTGACATCCAGCTGGTGAATCTTCCACTGTTTTTGAGCAGCCAAAGCAAACAACAATTTGATGGTATCCAATCTTGCCACAGGAGCAAAAGTCTTCATGAAATCAATGCCATACTGCTGACTGTACCCTTTTACTAGAAGCCTGACCTTGTGCTTGTTCAATGAACCATCAGCATTGAATTTGGCTCGAAACACCCACTTAACACCAATGACTTTCTTCTGGACAGGTCTTTCTACCAAATCCCAGGTTTGATTCTTGTGAATCATGTCAAGCTCAGCTTCCATAGCTTTCTTCCATTGCTTGTCTTTGACAGCTTCTTCAAAGCTTGAAGGTTCCACTATGGCTACATTACATCTCTGGTAGATGTCAGCAATGGTTCTGGTGCCCCTTACAGGTAGATCATCCACATTCGCATTGCTAGGCTCATGTTCAGCTAGTTCTAAACTGCCATCTATCAAATCTTCTTCAAACTGCATTGCATTTGAACCATCCCAGTTCCAGGTCCTTGCTTCATCAAACTTGACATCCCTACTAACCACAATTCTTTTTGTTGAGGGATCATAAAGCCTATATCCCTTACTGTTGCTGTTGTAGCCCACAAATATAGCTGGAGCTGACCTCTTCTCGAGCTTGGTCCTTCTTTCAGTAGGTATATGCACATAGCTCACACATCCAAACACTCTCAAGTAGGAGACTGATGGCTTCTGTCCATGTTAGGCCTCAAATGGAGTCTTATCCTTCACAGCATGTGTTGGAAGTCTGTTGAGCAAGTACACTGAGGTGTTGACAGCCTCAGCCCAAAAGGTGCTTGGCAACTTGCTTTCAAACATCAAACATCTGGCCATGTCCATTACAGTTCTGTTCTTCCTTTCACACACTCCATTTTGTTGAAGAGTGTACACAATGGTTAATTGGTGATGGATCCCAGTCTGTTCACACAACTTCTGAAACCTTTCAGACAAGTACTCAGCCCCATTATCAGTCCTCAATGCCTTGATCTTGCAATTTGACTGATTTTCTGCCTGAGCCTTGAATTTGGTGAATGCCTCGAACACATCAGACTTCTGCTTCAGGAAATAGACCCAACAGAATCTGGTTAAGTCATTAATAAACAGTACAAAATACTTACAGCCATTGAGTGAAGGGGTCTTTATTGGACCACAGATGTCAGAATGCACCAGCTCAAGCCTCTCTCGAGCTCTCTATGCCTTGTTGACTGGAAAGGGCAACCTGGCTTGTTTTCCAAGTTGGCAAGCCTCACAAACAGCACTTGTTGACTCTACCTTGGTCATGTCTTCAACTAAATTCTGTCTGTGCATCAAATCAAGTGATCTAAAGTTGGCATGGCCTAATCTTTTATGCCATAGATCAGCACTGTCAGCTATGCTTGTGTAAGCCTTGTTTTCAAGCTGACTTACATCAAACATGAAGCATTTGTATGTCATAGGAATTGTGACAATTTCCTGGGCATAACAATCTTGAATGATGCATGAATCATTTTTGAAGACTAATGAATAACCCTTCTTGACCAACTGACCAACACTTAACAAGTTTTGATCTATATCAGGCACATAAAGCACATCTGTGATTAGCTTGTCACCTGAGCCTGAGTTGATCAGCACATATCCTCTGCCCTTGGCTTCAACTAAGCTTCCATTGCCTATCTTGATCTTTGAAGTGAAGCTCTTGTCAAGCTGCTTGAATAAAGTCTCATTAGCTGACATGTGATGTGAGCAGCCACTATCCACTAGCCAACTACACTTGGCTTTGCTTTTGGTTGCAAAGCTTGAGGCAGTGAAAACATGCTCCTCCTGAGCTGGAAAGTCTTCAGCAGTCTTGGCTTGAGCTTGTTGTTCAGTTTGTGGCTTGTCCCTGTTTCTACAAACCTTTTCATGATGACCAAACTTCTTGCAACTTTTGCACTGAATGTCTGGCCTATTCCAACAGTTCTTCTCCAGGTGGTTAGTCTTCTTGCAATATTTGCAAGGTGGAAGCTTCCTTCTTTCTGCTTGATTCCTGGATCTTTCCCTTCTGTCAGCCCAAGGTTTCTTTGGTCTCTGACTTGAACTCGAGCCATCATTGGCTTTTGCTTGGAAAGCTCCTTCAGGATGCTCTTCCTGTCTAGTGGCCCTTCTTTGCTCGAGTGCATAGAGGGAGTTCACCAACTCAGACAGGGTGATGGTTGTGAGGTCCCTTGAGTCTTCCAATGAGGAAATCTTTGACTCAAACCTCTCAGGGAGAGTGGTAATGACCTTCTCCACAACTCTACTGTCAGTAAAATCTTCACCTAGGAGCCTTATGTTATTCACTGTTGCCATTATTCTATCAGAGTACTGCTTGATGGTCTCTGATTCCTTCATTTTCAAGTTCTCAAACTCCCTTCTAAGGTTGATCACCTGTTGCTGCCTTGTCTTGTCCGAGCCCATGAACTCTTCCTTCAGCCTTTCCCAAGCTTGTTTAGGTGAATCACAGGCCATGATTCGAGTGAAAATGACATCTGACACTCTATTCTGTAGGCAGGCCATAGCCATGTGCTTCTTGGCTCGATCCTCACTATGCTGCCTGATCTAAGCAATAGTGGGATTGGCTCTCAATGGAGGTGGCTCAGTATCTCTCTCGATTGCACTCCACAAGTCTTGTGCCAGGAGATGAGTCTTCATCTTCACAGACCAGATGTGATAATTCTCACCAGTAAACACAGGTGGTGGAGGTGGTGTATAGCTTATTTTCAGCAACAATAAAATGAATCAACAACAAGGAGATTTCTTCCTTCTTAAATTTTGTTTCCACCGAAAAATATCAACAAGTAAGGTCCTCAAAGAAGATGGCTCTGATTACCAATTGTTGGAACAAGGGCAGCAACTCAATATGCAATGTACATGTAATTTGCATGAAATTAAAAGTAAACAACAAAAACAAGAAGAAGAAACCGAAACTTAAGTGAAGAAAACTTGAAGGAGCAAAGCTTAATAGCTTAAAAACTTAATGAACTTTCATTGATAAGAAATAAATATAGATACAATAGTTGGTTAAGAAAATGACATTTTCCTAACTCCACCATTACACAATTATCTTAACAACTCCACCATTATACAATTATCTTAACAACTCCATGCTAAGATGCTGCCTTTGTGTCTACTGGTTCTTTGTTGAATTGCAGGCCAACTCTTGACATTGCAATCATAATTTCCTGAAAATTAGTAAAATACTTGATGATTTGCTAGGGTCGAGATATGATTCTCAATTAAGACGATAATTCGTATATTTATATGCTTTGATTGGGTTTAAAGTATATAATTTTTTAATTTTTAACACCTAATGATATAGTTTTATTATAATTTTACACATCCTATATTTGTAGATCATGTGGTCTTAAAAACAGTTAAAGAGGAGGAGAAGCGTAAGTTAATTTGAGCTTTGATCTCGTCCGTTGAAAGTAGCGGGATGTTACCATTTTCATCAGTCAAAGAAACCAAAACATCAAGCAAGTCTTGGGGTTCATGTTTTCTGCCATCTCTATATTGTTGAATCCTATCTTCAATTATGGGATCATGATACTTCTCCAAAACTTTAGTTGCCTCTTCCATAACTTTCTCATGCCCCTCCAAGTCGAGGCCTCTCAAGAACGGTAAGTAATCGGATATACAAAAGGAATTAACATGAGCAAGAATGGTGAAAATGGCGTCGACGTACTCTTCTTCCTCAAAACCAGGTCCACCATCTGCTTTCCCTTTTCCCAAGTATCTCCGATTAAACATCCTCCTCCTTATTACATTGCCACAATAGTGTCGGGCAGCCAATCTTAAGTTCACAAGGCCGCCTTCATCACCATTTTTGAATTGGTTAAGCACGAAATGCACGAGGTTATCAGCTTCTTCACCTTTTTTCTCATGAAGCCATCGATGTGTTGCCTGTGAAAGCACCTCGTTAGCCATAACTCTCTTCATTTTCTTCCACTGATCTCCCAAGGGTCCAAAACCTGTGCCTAAGTAGCCTTTTGTTAGGACATCAGTGGCCATGGTAAGGGGTCTAGAAGCAAAAACAACATCCTGTTTTTTAAAGAATTCGCGACTGATTTCAGGACAAGTGACGGGAATCACATGAACATTTCCTAGACGAATACAAGCAATTTCGGTGTTCATTTCTTCCATGAACGAGTGTATCCAATGAGATACCGATGTTTTCTTCTTGTTTATGATGAATTCAGGGAGGTTTCCCACAATAGGCCAAGGTTTAGGGCCTGGCGGAAGAGTAGGTTGCTTGGACTTTTGGACCTTGCCTTGCCATTGGAGCTTGAAGAGGTACCGCAAAGCAAAAGTGATGAAAACAAGTAGGACGGAGAAGCTTAGCATTGTAGAAGGAGCGATGAACATGAAGTCATAGATTTCCATGGCAATATCAGATTTCTCTCGCAATATATAAAAGTTTAATACATCAAAAAAAGGCACTTAAAAGATTCACAGCCAATTAAGCTACTCTCATAACCGTTTTCATGATTAAAAAATATTAAAAAATCAGAAAAATATAAAAATAATCATAAAATATAAAAATATTAAAAAAAAGAGAGTTGATATAAACTTATAAAAATTATTAAAATCATAAAAATATAAAATATAAAAGACTTTGAGTCAACCTGTCTTAATTTAAAGGAACAATGTTTTTTATTTGTCACTTCTTTTTATGAAAATTTTTTAGCGCGACTTGAACGAATAAGTGATGAGAAACAGGTAAGCATGAATGTTTTTTTATACTATAAACGGTAGTTAGCACGATAAAATTAAACCCTTGTATAACACAAGTTTAAGCATCTCCCTTTAAAAAAGACTTAAGCATTTGACATAAGATTAATTTTAATATGAGATCATCATACCATAGTGGGTTTGTTCGGCAATATGGCATATATTAAACCTTTGTACTTATTATATATTTGCCTCACTTTACTAAATTTTAATTTTAGTTGGGAGTTTTTCTATTTTTTAATTTATTTGTGTTGTAATAATTTAATTTTATTTATTCGGATATATGTATATTTTTATCTTATTATATTATAATAATTCAATTTTACTGGTCGAAATTAATATTTGTGTTTGTACTTTGATTGTGCGTAAATTTTGGGATGTGGAAATTATGTTATGTTTAAATAAGTTATTGATAATAAAATTTTATTTTAAGTAAGTAATTCAAAATAATATTATTTAAAATAACAAGTATACTTAAAATATACGATTATTTTGGTAATTTAAATATTATAATAAAATAATCATTAATCATTAATAAAGCATTTGTATAATAAAAATGATATATTGTAAATTAATACTTTCTGCTCTTCAATTTTTATTTCTTTCTTAATAATCAATAAATTACCAAAATAATTCATATATATTATATATTTTATATATAGACAGTATAATATATTAGTTTATATAAAATTATATATAAATCTATTATATAAATAATTGAAACTTAATATTTAAAATTAAAATAATATTTTTTTTCTTTTACTTTACTGATTAGAGAAAAATGTAAGACTTTAAATATAAAATAATTCAATAATTTTAACATTTTAATGTTTTATCATGTAAATCAACAATACAATAAACGATAAAGGGTATACTGGTTAGTTTAAAAAAAATTCACTCATGTTTTTATATATACTAGTTTTTTAAGTCACTTGTGTTGCACATGTATTTACATGTTTGATTATTTTTATTAATTATATGTTTCTATTTCAGTTAATTAATGTAAGTAATTAACTCAGCAATTTAAAATTTAATCCAACCTAATGCATGTTTTTCTATTTTTCAAAATAAATATTATTTATTAAATTAATTTTTCAAATAAATAATTTTCTCAACCCAATTCCAATTCTTTTAAAATCATGGCAACTTTACCGCAAAAGAATATATGAGAAAATATATTTAGTTTCTATATTCAACGGATTCACAATAACCAATTAATTTAATTCCATTTTCGAACTTCAATTATTTAATTAAATAATAATTCAAAAAACTTAAATTAATTCTTAAGTTATTTTCATACTTAGTTAGAAACCATATTCATTTCTGAACATAACTCATTTCTCTAACTTTATAATTTCTATCTATTTTTATTCATTTAATTCAATATGCAATTCATTTCTGGTTTCAATAAGCTAGGGGGGACAAATTGGACATATGTAATTAGAGCTCAAATGATTTATAATTAAGTTTCAACTTTTCGCCTATTAATTATAAACTTATTTTGTCACAAAGTCGTTCCGCTATAGTATCGTGATTGAGCTCTCCCCAATTACATTCCATTATGAAAGCGACTCGATCAGTGCTCGTCCAATAACCTTGTCATAAGTGTGTTACCTTCATAGGATATCCTTAATTTCTTTGGGATAAATTCGTTCTCCCAATATGATCTTATTTTATCTCATGGTGACTATTACATCTATGTCTCTATCTTTGGAAGTCATTTACTTCGATGCCCAAGACAAAGCATCTCCCCAATTGAACTTGATAGACAACATCGTATTCTTTCGATCGGTTTACTCATTTCCGATTAGACTAAGGACATGTTTAGGTTCATATACTAATATGAGTTGTCTTTTCGTATTACAATCTAGCCATATAATACTAGGAGTGAGCGTTCGACGGAATCAAATCGAATTGAGTGTAAGTTTTTTGCGTTAATTGAGTTGATGAGTCCTATTTTATCATCCTAATCGATTCGAAATTTTTTCGAATCGATTTGAGTGAAATGAAATTTCAGTCGAGTCAAATTGAGTGAAATTGTTCGAGTTAAATTAAAAATTAAACATGCCAAATTAAATTCTTGTTGTAGTATAACTAATTTCATGTTAGAGCACATAAATCTGAACATATAAATTTGAAAGGGACTAAAAAGGTATTTACACCAATCTGTTATTTGAATTATTTGAGTTTCCAAAAATTTTAATATTCAAATTTTAAAATTCAACTTAACTTGAACTCGAAAATCGAATTACTTATTCGAGTTTACTCAAATAACTCTATTTTATTAACTTGAAATAAGATTTTTTTTTTGATTTTTTGAATCGAATCGAGTTTTGCTCACCCCTACGTAATACCACTTAATATTACTTAAACATTAGATAACCAGTGGGCTAATATTTGCTTCCATTTTGCTTTGCATGTAAAACCCATTAAGGCCAATATACAAAGGGTATTAATGTAATTCATAAATAATTTTATTAAACCAATCTGTTTGAAAAAATTACAAGTATACAAACGAATATACTACACTCAAGGCACTAGATCCAATAGAGATGAGATAATATATTCTTAAAGAAGCGCATAGCAACTCATAAGTCATGCATATCGAAACAACTATGATGTAAATTGAATTGAAGCCTTATTATTAGTGGTTGGGCATGGAAAAACTAAATTTGTAACAAAGTGTTTAACTTCCTCGCAAGTGAAGGCGACACGCCAAGGTCCCTCAGATTGTTGCAACCTATTATAATTCCTAAGTGGAAATGGGAGTGAATTGTCATGGATTTTGTAATTAGATTGCCTCTCAACCTAAGAAAAAAATGATGGTGTTTAGGTAATTGTGGATATATTGACTAATTCGACGCATTTTGTTCTTATTAAAACGGATTGTTCTTTGGATAAATATGTCGAGCTACACATTTCAGAGATAGTGAGGTTATATGGTATGCCTACTTCCATCATTCAATAGAGAACAACAATTTATATCAAGATTTTAGGGGAATTTACATGAAGCTTGGGTATTCAATTGAATTTCAGTATAACATTTCACCCTCAAACGAATGAACAATCAAAATGAGTGATCCAAATTATGGAATATATGTTAAGGAATTGTGTTATCAAGTTTGAGGAGAGTTTGAAAGTCCCTTCCTTTAGTTAAAGTCACTTACAACAACATTTATTAGTCAAGTAAGATGGAGCCTTATGAAGGATTACATGGTAGAAGATGTAGAACACATTTTTGCCAAACAAAGTTGAGTGAAAATTTAGTGGACCTAGATTTGATACAAGTGACTGAAGACAATGTGAAGATATTCCAAGATCGATTGAAAGTCACATTTAATCAACAAAAGTCTTATGCCTATTTGAAAAGAAAAGACATTGAGTTTAATGTGGGCAACAAGGAATTTTTAAAAGTATCTCCTTGGAAGAAAATTCTCTAATTTGAAAGAAAAGATAAATTGAGTTCGAGATTCATGAGACCTTATTGCTAGAGTTAGATAGAATTCACAATGTTTTTCATGTCTCCATGTTAAAAAAAATATAGATCCGTCTCGTCTCGCATCATAACTCATGAGGAAGTGAAAATTCAACCTAATTTGACTTATGAGCAGAAACCGGTCAAGATTCTACTCAGAAGATTAAGGAGCTCCAAAAGAAGATAATATTTTTGGAGAAAGTATTATAGAAGAACCACAAAGTTGAAGACGTATCTTGGGAAAGCAAGAGGATAATAAGACAACAACACCCACAGTTTTTTTTTATTCAAGTAAAGTTTTGAGAACAAAATTTTTTTAAGGATGAGAGAGTTGTAACATCTCCAAATTTCTCATGCCATAATTTGGCACCTTTCTAGGAAGTGTATGAAAAATTCAGGAGTACAATGAGTTTTCTCAAAAGAAATGTATGAATTAAATTGAAAAACAATAAGAAGAAAAGGATTAAAAAATAATTTTTCCAAAAAAAAGAGATAAAATGAATGTGAATATTATTAATATTAGAAACGGTATTTTAAACTTTTCACAAGAGTTTATATTTAGAATTTTATAAAATAGGAATTATGAAAAGAATTTTTACCTGTTAGATTGAGTTTTAGAATCAAGGAATAATCTTGGACTACACAAACTTATGTTGACTTTGACCAACCCTTTTTAAAATGAATAAAGGAAGAAAAGGATGGGATTTTCCCAACTTCCTTGCATCATTTGGCCACCCAAAGAAGAGATTAATCTTTCTGCTTGCTTACTTGATCCTTTCTCTTCAATCCAACTAAAATTTCACCCTTTCGATTTGATCCTTTCACTAAAACCTACTTAAAAAACCCTCTCTTGAACTTATTTCCAACATCATCTTCCCCATTAAAGCCTCGGGTTTCACTTGGATAATAAGATAAAACTAAAGTCAGTGAGAGAAAACTGAATGGAAGGTAAGAAAGTTGGTACTCTTCATTTCATCATATTCATTAAAGATATTTATGTTTATTAGATAGGTGAGTATTTATTATGTGTATTCAATGTGAAGTTAAAGAGAAAGAGTTGAAGAAGGATGCTTCAAACAAAGGGAAGGAGAAAATAGTTGAGTAAAAAAGAACGTGAAAAGCTTTCTTCCATTTTGTTCATTTTAGAGGGTAAATTCTTATGGAAATCTCTTTAACTTAAAATGGATATTTCTATTAACAATGCTATAATTAATTAGCTAAGTAAGAAATTAGATATAATTAATTAATGATAACGTTATTCTGTGAAATTGCGAAACAGTGATGATGAGGCTTAATGTTGTTAATAATATGAAAATGACATGAGTTTTGGATGAAGCAAGAATACTGTGTTAGATTATTTGTTAAAGTCATGATATTGTCATAAATAGAATTTATGGCTTGATTTTCGAGATAAATTAAAATAATAAGATGTTTATATATAAATTTGAATATAAAGTGTAATCCAATACTTAAACTATTAGTATAATAATCATTTTTTTTATCTTTTTAGTTAAAAGTAATTTAAATAATAAGATAGACATAATGATTTTTTGGTTCTCTAATTTTAATAAAAAAATATTTTCGTCTTCCATTTAATTTTTTATCTTTTTGTAGCCATTGAACTTGTATAATTTGTCAAATCACCTTAAAATAGATAAAAAATTAATGTTTGCTAACTTTTCTGACATAGCATATATGTGAATTGCCATGTATATGCCACATTAGCAATTAATTAATTTTTAAAAAATTAAAAATATTAAAAATATTTTTTCATATTTTTATACTTTTTAAATAATTTTAATTTTTTATATTTAAAAAATAATTAATTGCTTATGGCCCCGTTCTTCATTCCATCTTAGATGGACTTTTCTATAGAAAAGTCCTTTTTACTCAGAAGCAATCAAGAACAAGGGTCAGTAGAAAAATTATTTTAACGTTTGTGATGGACTTTTTTACATATGGAGAAGCTAAAAATCTCTCCTTTTCTCATAGTAAAAGGACTTTTGGCAGCCAATTTACCTTTTTATCCTTTTATTATTTCTTCTCCAAAACGTGAACACTTCCAGAGGATTGGGGGGTTTGAATCTTCTGATTTTTTGGAATTGGGGGATTGAGGTTAGTCGATACCTAATACTGGAGGGTCTACCGCTTCCTCTTGTTATTTTGATTCTTTCTTTCCAGTGTTTCCATTCCTGCCATCTTTCAAAGCTATCTTTCAAAAGCAAAGAAATCAAAAGCAATCTTTTAAAGCTATCTGCTATAACAGTAGCAGATAATCAAAAGCAAAGAAAAGCATGTCACGAATTAAGCAAATGAAAGAAAATTACCTTGACTGTATGCTTAAAACTTGTGATAGTACTTGGAGATCGATACAAATTAAAAGCAGTGAAGAAGAAAGAATGTTGTGGGTACAATAGCCAAAAATAAGAAGAAGAAGAATAAAGTGAAAATAAAAATAGGGAAATTATGAAGCCAGTGATAGGTTCCACAAAGGCAGAATTATTAGTAAGAAATCCTATTTGTATTACTTTTTCTTTTAGATTTTTTCCTTGCTGTCCTCATTACAGATGCCACAAAGAAAATTTTGTTGTATATTTTGTACTTTTTTTGACTAAAAAATGGCATTAGGGTCAATTTCATAAGCCTCGGTAATTCTAGATATTCTTCAACGGCATGAAACTTAACTTGATAATATTGTTAATTTGGTTTTGAGAAACATTGAGGAAGCATATAATGATGTAGTTATTTTTGGTTTTGTTCTGTTTTTAATTAATATTAATTACTTACAAATATTTAAAATTAATATTATTTATTAAAATATTAATAATAAATTATTTTTATATTTTTGCTAAAACATCATAATATTAACTAATTTGAATATTATTTAAATACATATTTGTTACTTTATAATATCATGTCTAAAATAGACATTTTACTTCTGAAAAGCACTTTTTGACAGCAATACCAAACACTTAAATTTTTCAAAAGTACTTCTTAAAAACACTTCTCAAAAGTACTTTTCCACCGCACTTCTCAAAAGCACTTCTCAAAAGCATTCATATGTAACATTCATATGGCAATCTATATGTAACAAACGGTAACTTTTTCATCTATTTTGGACTGGTTTGACAAATAATACAAATTTAAAGGCTAGAAAGGGCAAAAAGAAAAAAAAATTAAATGAAGAGCTAAAATGATTTTTTTTTGTAAAGTTGGAGAGTCAAATAAGTCATTACACCAATAAAATATTTATAAACTTGAATAGTTTTTTTTTTTTTTTGATGAATTACAAGAGGAGGGCAAAACACTAACAACAACGCAACTAACGCGACTTGAACCTAGGCCACACTTCGAACAGTGAACACCCTAACTATCAGGCCGACACATGGGATTTATAAACTTGAATTGTTTCAGCTATAGTGAAAGTGTAATTCAAAATTTGAACAGATTTTATTTAGTCAATTTTTTTATTAATTTTAATATAATAATATTTTCTTATGTTTAAGTAAGAAATAATTTAAAATAATATGATATTACTTATTTATAAATTTGAATAGTGTAAGTGATAATAATAATTCAAGATGAATATATTGATCCGATTTTATTTATTTAATTTTTTTTTTTTTGTATTTGATTTCAAGATAACAATAAAAATAAAGAAGTGAAATTCAAAATGAATATAAAATGTAATTTAATATTTTATCAAATTTTATCTAATCAATTTGTTTATTAATTATTTATATAATATTTAAACTATCAAATACTTTAAAACAATAATCACGCCGCTAAAACTATTTGCGGCGTTTTTATTAGCGCCGCAAAAAACGCCGCTATAGACAACGCCGCTAAATTTTACGACATTTATTTTAAAAAACACCGCTATAGAACTTGACCTTTAGCGGCACTTTTCCCGCAAACGACTCTATAGAACGTGACCTTTAGCGGCGCTTTTGCTGAAAACGCCGCTAAATGTCATGTTCTTTAACGACGTTTATGAAAAAAAACGCCACTAACTTTAGCAGATTTCTAACATCTCATTTTCATTCATATAAAACCGTTCCTGTAACAATCAAAAGCAGCAAATACAGATCCAACCAAAAACAACAAATCTAAATGATACTTCAAATTCAACAAAAGATATATAATCTAAATTAATAAATGAAATAACAAAATATTCTTACAATAATGTTAAAAGTTATAATGTTAAAATATGTTTACAATAAGAAAACAAACGTCTAAGATGGCGGATTCTGCTACTGCTGAAACATCTTCATCATATTCTGAAGCTATTGCTGGAGTTCGTCGTATTTTCTGCTTTGCTCTGCTTCCCTCGCTGCTGCCTTCGCTTTAAGTTGAGCAATTTGCTCAACTGTGCTCGCTTGCATCTGAGCCAGCTCTTAACCTTTGAACTTTAGCTTAAGTTTGACTCCCCGAAGGCATGTATTGCTGCGAGCTGGATCCAAAATATTGGGTTAGATTTACAAAAGATCCTTGAAATTGAACCCGCCCATACCTTTCTGGACCCAAAACTTCAGTAATAATTCGATTATCAATGTCGTCAAGATTAACAGAACTATCACTTGAAGCGATCGCTTCATACTCCGCCTTTTTATCCTTTAGTTTTTCCTAATAAATCAATCAAAGAGTTAGAAATGAAATATATAATCAAAACAAATACAACATAACTTAACATTATTTGCATTACAAACGACGAATTAAACCATTATAATTAAACATGATAAATATTTAGAATAATTCAAAATTTATTAAGTAAATATATCATAATTTCTACAGCTTCAGTAGTTATAGGAGATCCATCTTTCTTTCTATGTGTAATGTCAGCAAGCTGAAGACGTCCAACTTTTTGACCAGACGATTGTTCCTACAATATAGTGGTAAAAATATTATTTAATAGAAATTAATTAATATTTCACATAATTAATAAATTCAAAATACCTCATACTCAGCTACACTAGCAAAACTTTTCGACCCAGCTGTGTGCGTGAATTTTTGTTTTTACCTACTTGTAGTTCCAACGCCCTCACGTTCCTACATTATGAAATTATTATTACATATATAGTAAATACTACAAACCAAAATAGTTATACGAGTTTGGAAGTACGAAATACCTCTCATTTCTTTGAATTCCAAAATCTGAATGCATCTTCCCATTGGTACCTCAGCATTCCCGGCGGGACATTTCGCAATTTCTCTTCAAGCCTTATATTTTTCTTAAAATATTCCTTCTTTAAAGCACTTTTATGGTCTCTCCATTTTTTTCCTAATGCCTTCTTGACATAATTAACCAAGACCTATAGAGCAAATCTCTCCTGCAAAAAGCACAAGTTTCGAAAGTAAATATAAATGAAACTTAAACCATAATATTATAAATTACTTTCACGTTATTTCCTTAATATTGTCGAGAGCTTGATTTTTGTTACTATCAGGCATATGATGCCATGACTCGTAGTTGATAAGCAACAGATTGGCATTCCGTGCTATAATGCCCAAGTATCCTGCTAAAAGTCGAGCTTCTAATCCAATAGGTTGACCAAGACTGTTTCTAGCTACTTTGACACACTCGACTGAATTTAACTCGTATAAATCTTTTAGTAGCGTACGTCCTCGAGTTCTGCGCATCCCACCGCTTTCAGCTGAAAAATGGTATATTATAATATAAGAATTTGAAACAGAAATCAATACTAAAAGTCAACACGCATGTAAATTAAAGTTTAACATTACTTTGAACTTCTGCAGGTTCGTCAGCTGTATTCGGAACATTCGAAGATCCAATACCAGTTTGTTGTTCACTATTTGTTTCTACCGAATTTAGAGGATTTTGAACAATACTTAGATCTCGCAATATTCTTCTGGGCATTTTATCTGCAATACACATAAAATAGTTGAAATTTTAGTAACTAATTACAACAATAATAGTACATATAAAATAGTTGAAATATTTAACAAGATCAAGATTTAAATTATAATATTACTTATAATTAAAAAATCGTAAAATCTTACTACATTATAATTCGTTAATATCTTCATCCACATCTTGGCGAACCCATTGAAATTGTGTACTAGTAGTAGGGATATTTTCACATTCAACATTACCCAAATGTACATATCAATAAAATAAAGTAAATGTTTGGGTAAATTAACGTACTTATCTATTTAGAATTAACATGGAGCAAACAATAAAATATTATATTATAGACAAAATAAAATGAATAAAAAAAGTTATAAATTTAAGTAAAAGGTCAAGAACTTTACGACATTTCTAAGCCTCATTTTTAGTTTCTTTTTAAATATTTAGGGTTTGAGCTCATTTTGCATATGAAAGACTATTAAAATAAAAGAAATTGTTGGATTAATTAGCGAAAGGACAATTGTTGTTTTGTTTAATTCACATTAAGATAAATATTATTTCACTTAAACAATTTATGATATGATATATATTTAACATTAAGATAAATATTATTTCACTTAAACAATGCATGAGCACAAGATCATTCAATTTTCAAGTTCTAGAAAAAGAAAGTGTAGAAACTAACAGTAGAAAAAAATACTACAGCAAGAACTGTCTACCTATGTTTCAGCAATCGGCTTCCTTACAAGTTCTTTCAATAGATATTGCACCTAAAGATCAAAGCACATGGCATTAAACAGTCAAAATTTAGTAGTCATATAGGAATTTCACTTTTAGCAAACTTAGACAAGAAGCAATAGACTTGTTGGCACAAAAATGAATTCTTTTTTTCTATATATTATTTCTGAATTTATGAACTGTGAATTTTATAGAAAGTATTAATACTTAAATTTTGATGAAGCAAGAAATTAAATATCTGATTTAAGGTCCGGTTCTTCAAAACGCTAAATTCTAAATATGACTTATCAAAAGCTTAATTTTCCACTTTTCAAATATAAGTTTCTTAGCTTTTCAAGCAAATTTCCTCTAAACAGATGCATACTAAATGCTTTCCAGTAGATGAACCTAAGTTCTATACTTAATGACTTGTAAATTTGAGTATTATTATATCTATGTATTGTAGAGGAAAATAGTGACAAACATTTCTTCGACAGCATATGTAACACCCCTTACCCGTGTTCGATGCCGGAATAGGGCTGAGGCATTACTGGACTTATAACACAAGCATACATACGAAACTGAGACTTAAATTTTGTGTCCAAATTAAAATCATTCATATTCAACCATAACGTCCCCTATATGAGCCTACGAGGCCCAAAACATGCTTTGGAAGTGGTTCGGGACTAAACCGAGAACTTTAGAAAATTTTGCAAAACCTAGAAATTTTTTCCATGGTAAAGGGCTCACACGCCCATGTGGTTTAAGGGACACTCTCGTATGACCCTGGGACACGCCCGTGCTTCAGACCGTATCCAAATTAGGGTGCTCTCTGACTTGTGCCACACGGACATGCCACACGCCCGTGTGCTAGGCCGTGCAGCACACACGGCTGAGACATATGCCCGTGTCTCTACCCGTGTGCTCAATTCTAGTCATTCTGTTTTTCCAAATTTAAACTGCAGGGGACACACAGCTAAAACACATGCCCGTGGGACGGACTGTGTGCCACACACGGTCTAGATACACGCCCGTGTGTCTACCCTTGTGGGCAAAAACAAGGCTATTTACCAAGCCATTTTGCCACCTTTACTTGCACACGTCTACATAACATCACATGGCACAAATTCAAGCATATAATTGCAACCAAACAACCACAAACAAGACAATAACATGTCATTTTTATACCATCATTTACCATGCTTAAAACATCATACTTAGCCCATTAAAAACATACTAATTTCACATTCACAAGAGGACATTAACATACGAATTAACTTATAATCAGCATAAGCCATCATTCATGGTTATATATAAGATGAAGCATTAAAAATTACAAGCTAACACATATGGCCAAATTAATCATGACACATATAACAAATTGACCTAATCCTTATAAATGCCATAAACTTAAAATACTTGAATTCATTTATACCAAAAATGACAGCTTAATAGTGTGATAGGATCTCCGGCGATTTCCAACCCGAGCTAGCTCAATAACCTTATAAAACATTGGAAAGGAAAGGGGTAAGCTATATATATAGATTAGTAAGTTAGTACGAAAATAATAAGCAACTCTTACCAACCATTTACCAAGTCCAACAATATAAACATAAGATAGTACAAATTGCTATAAATCTCACAGTTATAATTTATTCAGTCACATTGTTTACTCTATCAACTTATAAGCATAATTTAACATATTCTGGAATTAGCCTAACAATCATAATCTCTCCTTTGCAACATATTACAACAATTAACGACTCATTTCAAACCTCATAGTAAACATGTAACCTTGTGTACTCATATCTTCTCGTACTTCCATAACCATTTTAAATGGGCAATTATGCAAATCTTCCCTTTTTCTCATATCCGATAAATCACAATTTAAGTGAATAAAACATGCTATGTCATAACTTAATTTGGCCCGAAAGCCAATCCCATGATCTTCAACCGAATTTACCATAAATTTCATACATCACAAGTATAGACCAATAGTCACAAGGTTCTCACAAATCATTCTCGTGAAAATCATGAACTCACAATTTCATGAAGTCAATGCTTACAAAATTTACGAACATACCTGTATCAATTCGTAATACTTACATACTCTTTCTCTTCTTTGACATACTCGTTGAATTTCCTGTTCAACCATTTAGAATACTAAAGGATACTCGGGAATCTGGTACATACAGTATCGTACCAATGCCATATCCAAGATATGGTCTTACATGTAATCTTGTATCAATGCCAATAGCCCAACTATGGTCTTACACGAAGTCTCATATCAATGTCAAATCCCAGATATGGTCTTACACGTAATCTCAGTAACCCTACTATCATGACATTTGTATCCTATCTATTCTTCAGGTTCAATCGGGATTTCTCGCTTGATAAATACTTTTTCGAATACGTCCAATGAGTCAATCACAATTCATACAATATTAAAACATTTAAAACATAAATATAACAATACATTATTTACATATGAACTTACCTCGGCATAAAAATGGCAAAAAGGACTAAATCGTCAAATACTTGTTTTTCCCCCGTTCTAGGTCTGAACCCCATTTTTTCTTGATCTATAATATCACATTTAACTTATCTAATCATTATACTACTCAAATCAGCCCAAAATCACATTATGGCAAAAATTACATTTTTACCCCTAAATTTTGACATTTTACATTTTAGTCCCTAGGCTCGTAAAATGATTTTCATTCAATTTCATTACACCCAAGCCTAGCTGAACTTATATCATGCTCACAAATGTAACACTCCAAATTTCTTATGTCTGTTTCTGTATAATTTTAACATAATTGTGTATCTGCTTCAGTGGTTAAGTGTTCTGGGTGTGTGTGTGTGTGAGGTCTCAAGTTCAAGCCCTAGCTTTAGCAAATTTTGCTTCTTTTTGGAATTAAGTCTTATCCTGGATCTGCGGGCTTATATTAAATTGTCTGTAATTCCACATCAAAATGAGCCTGCTGGTTTGAGTGGTAAGGGTGTTGGAGTGTTGGAGGTCCTGAGTTCGAATCTCTACACAAGCATAGGAGATTATTTTTGCTCTGTTATCGGTGAGAGTTCTGGTTGAACCAAAATTCTGTGTTGGTTGAGATGTAGTGGGTTTAGTGGAAGATATTTGAGGGATTTGGGGATAATAGATTTTATTTTTATTTTTATTTTCAAATTCCCCAAAAATTCTGCAAGCTTTTGACCTTTTTTTCCTCTCATTTCCCCTCTGTCATTTTCTCTGTTTCCTTCCCAAACAAAATATTTTCTTTTTCTTTTTTCTATACTTGTTTGACAAATCGTGCTTCCTTGTCACAGATGTAACATCCTGGATAGGGCCTATGCATTTCCAGATTAATTGTATGAAATGACAAGTTTCAAGTACTATAACTAAATTTTTGATACTTTTGGAAACGTATGGAAATGTATGGAAAAGTATGGAAATGGAAATGGAAATGGAAATGGAAATGGAAATGGAAATGGACACTTTTGGAAACTTAGACATTTTTGGAAACCCGAACGTTTTTGGAAACTTAGACATTTTTGGAAATGATCCAAAAATGGAAACTTGAACATTTTAGGAAACTTGGATATGTAAGAAAAATGGCAAGTTACAGAGCCGATCGAAAATTTTAGGAAACTTAGAAATGATGCCGAAATACCAAATTTTAAAGTTCAAAATAGGAAATAAGGGTTAGAGGGCCTTAAAAGAAAAGGTTGGAGAAGTTTGACACACAATTAGGCTTGGAAAAGTGGCCTGAAGGTGTCACTTAGGGCCTATGGAAATGGCGCCATGTGCAAGAGCTGTTGGGCCTGGGTTTGAGTCACTTGAGAAGCAAATAAATAAGTTTTATTTTTGCTTCTAGACACACCAAGGTGGACGGCACAAGCATTCTAGAAAGGAGTGTTTTATTTGCATAAATATGTGAATAATAAGAGATAAATAAAGGAGTTTTATTCACATAAATATGTGAATAATAAGAGATAAATAAAGGAGTTTTATTCACATAAATATTTGAATAATAAGAGATAAATAAAGGAGTTTTATTCACATAAATATGTGAATAATAAGAGATAAATAAAGGAGTTTTATTCACATAAATATGTGAATAATAAGAGATAAATAAAGGATTATTTTCTAAGGAGATAATTGAGGAGATAATTGATGGATTAAAGGCTTTTATCTTTTAAATAAAAGAGATAATATTATCAAAAAGAGGAGTGGTGGCCAAGTAAGGGACTCCTAGGCTGATAACTTTGGCTATAAAAGGAGGGCAGGAGGGCTACTCATTCACTTTTGCTTCCTCTTTGCCGAAATTTTCCTAGCTCTCTCCCCCTCTCTGCCGAATTTTTCTTCAAGCAAAATCCATCTTTTCTTCTTCTATTTTCTTCTCTATTTCTACTGTCAAAGCCGAATCTTTGTTGATTCTAAGTAAAGGAGCAATCAACTACAACATCAAAAAGGTTTCTTCAACTTTCGAATACAAGGATCAAGGATCTAAGGTAAGATAAATTTATTTGATTAAAGGTAATGATGTATATGTTAGATTAGATCTAACATGAAGATTTCGACAGACATATAGGGCAAGGAATCCTCTTCAGGTTTGGAATTTGTATGGTAAGTGATATTCGGCAAAGGCTTAATTTTGGTATTTGGAATTATTTTTCATTATTTCAAAAGCCAAAAACTCACATGGTTACATGAATTAGTGTTAGCCGATTTCAAGGAAAAGGGTACTAGCAATTTTGGGATTTGATTTACAATCATCCAATTCGGCAACAAGGTAAGTAATACAAATCCTACTAGGATTTGGGTTTTTAAGCCAAATAGGTTATTAATGTGTTTTTATATGATGGGCCGAATATAGGAATTAACAGATCCAAAGTTAGATCGGGATTTTCGGGATCTCAAGGAATCTATTAAGCAAATCAGGTGTGTACTCACACTAACTTTCAATATATTATGGCAATAATTATTTTAATATATGAATGTGCATAAGAATGAGAATGTGGCTAAGTACCACAAATGTGGCAAAAGTACCCAGGTACGTTTCCTACTTTTGATAGGATTATGAATGTGATATATTTTGAATAAGTAACACGAATAAGAAATAAGTTATGCATGATATAAAATAATTGGGGCATTCGGGATATATGTGAAGGGAGAATTGAAGGTGATGACTACGGTCTCACCAACGAAATATGTTGACTACGGTCACATTGCGGAATTTTGGTAACGTCGGTTACAATATGTGACTATAGTGTCTAATGACACAACGTATAAATTTGACTATAGTGTCTAATGACACAACGTATATGGGCGATGAGCACGTCGACTGCAGCGACTGCCTTCGATGGTGTGTAGCGGATGGAGGGTTGACTTAGTAGTCCCCACGGTGTGACTGGCAGGTACGGGTGGTGTGTAGCGGATGGACCATTAGGCTTGGGTTGGGTTGCATCATTTATTTTGATATGGATATGAATTTGACATGAACATGTATGCCTGATTTGTTGGATGTTAGTATGATGTACACATTGAGTCTGTTGACTCACCCCGTTGGGGAATTATTTTTTTCAGGTGATGAGCAATAATGGACCGGGTCGGCAGGAGCTAAAGGTGGCCATGCATCACATGAAGGATTTATTTAGAAAGTGGACTTTATTTAAATTTTAGTATTTTAAGATTTTATTTTTGGGTTTGAATGATGTAATAAGGCCATAAGGCCCAGTTAAATTTCTTTACTTTTATTTTTTTTTATTGTTGTGTTTACAAATTATTTCCAATTAAAGTTTAAGTAAATTTATTTCTTTAATAATAAACCCTAAAATTTATTTTGTCACCTTACTTACATGGATTTTCAAAAATTTATTAAATGGGTTCCAATCTAAGCCCAACCCAAAGCAATGTCTTCTAAAATTTACAATTTTTCTCTAAGTAACAAAGAATGTGAAAACCGGTTTACTTAAGGAACATACCAGATCCGGTCCGGGCTCGTGGGCCGGCTGTGGGGTGTTTCAGTTTGGTATCAGAGCCCAGTTTTAAACTCTCGGCCTGTGGGCTCAGGCCCAAAACGTTTTCAAATCAAGCCCAAATGATTTTCTTTAAACATAAGCAGGTTTTATGGCATGGCACCTAAGTCTCCGACCCGCAGTCCACTAGGTAAGTACCCCTAACTATTTGGGTGATTATGTGAATTATGTTATGAACTGTTTAAGGGTAGAAAAGGCATGGAACGTAGAATAGATGATAGGAACTTGAACCCTAGGATTAGACTACTCAAACACAAAACCACATAAGACTTAATGCACTAAACAAACCTATGGCTAAGTCACTGAGCTAGGGTGTGGTAACCCCTGTGCGCATGTCTAGGATTGGATCCGGAAGAGCTTGGTATTTAAGCAGTCCTAGTGACTCACCTCCTCTTCGCAGGAATCCTACCTGGTGCGTAGCTTTGGTTCACTCTGACCAAAGAGGGCTCGATCGTAGGCTAAACGTAATGACTAAAACCCAAAAAGGGAACTAGCCGTTTTGTAAAAAAAAAAACGCATTTTTTTAAAAATCTGAGAAAATTATTTTTACAACATTTTCTGAAAAACTCCTGATTTGCGAAAATTACAAAAATGCCCTTAGTGGTGAAATTACCAAAATGCCCTTGATTTGCAAAATGTCAAACCTCTCAATGGTTTTGTCCAAACTTCATTATTTTATAAATGTTCACATACCCTAAATTTCAAACTATCAAAAATACTTTGATTTTGGAAAAATTACAAAATTGCCCCTAACTTACAAAATTACCCTGACTTCTAAAAATTTTGCAACATCATCGTTTTGAAAAGTGTAACGCTCAAAAAGAGAACCCTCAAAGTTTTACAACTTTTGAAATATCCCTGGTTTGTTAAATTCTTCAAATTTACCCCAGTTTGTGACAAATTACCAAAATACCCCTAAGGTCGAAAATTACCAAAATACCCTCAGATTTCAAAATTTTTCCAAATTATCCCAAGATTTTGAAATTTTCAAAATACTTTTTGATGAAATCACCGAGGAACTCTTTCCTTTTGAAAATTACGAAAATGTCCCTGTAGGACAAAATTACGAAAATACCCCTAGGTAGTGGAAAAACATCAATGATGAAAACTACAATGTTTCTCTGAATGAACGGAAGTTCATACTTGTTTGATGGATGAATGAATGAATGGAAAGACTGTGTGTTTGTATGAATACGAAAGAACCACTCCTAAAACTCTTGTCATAAAATTTCTTCGCGAGTAAACAAGTGAAACCAAAGTACTAATACATAAAACTTCTTAATCAGATCCCGACGCCGAAATGAGCTCTAGAGGACATGGCCGTCGTGGACGCGGTAGAGGAAGAATGACTAGGTCAGAACCCGTTAGATCGGGTCAAGGGTCCGATAATGAGGTACCGCCGCCCCCACCACTTCCAGCCGTTGGTGTGGAGCAGCAAGCTCAAACAGGGGACGATGCTGTGTCGCGGGCTGTGCTGCGAGTTTTGGAATTGGTGGCGGGTGCAGGAGGAAATTCGGGAACTCGAAAATCTGTGCCTGAACAGCTCCGAGCTAATGGAGCTGAGATGTTTCGTGGAGTGTCTGGAGTAGCACCCAGTACAGCTGAGTACTGGTTGGAAGCAACGGAGCGCATCATGGATGAGCTTGATCTGACTCCAGAGGAAAAGTTGAAAGGGATGGTGGCACTATTACGCGATGAAGCGTATCAGTGGTGGTTAACTGTGCGAGATGGTGCCACGGTTGAGGATTTGACCTGGGAGTATGTCAAGGAAGCATACCAGAAGAAATACGTGGGAACCAGGTACACTGATGAGCAAAGGCAAGCTTTTCTGGGGCTGGTCCAAGGAAACAAGTCTGTGGCAGAATATGAGGCGGAATTTCTGAGGTTAAGTCGCTATGCTCGAGGAGTAGTGGTAACTGAGCATGAGCGCTGTGTCCGTTTTGAGGACGGGCTAAGGGATGATCTAAGATTATTGATAGCATCGCATCAGGAGCGGGAATTTTCTGCGTTAGTGGAAAAGGCTAAAGTGGCTGAAGGAATTAAGGATTCTGCAAGGCAGAACACTGATCGGAATAGGCCAGAAAGAGGTTTTGGATCGTCTGGATCATCTGGGAATAAGAGGCCTAAAGTTGATGGGCCGCGAGGTCAGCAAGTTGGTTCAGAAGGGCGGTATCGACCTTGTGATGTGTGTGGAAAGAAGCACTTAGGAGAGTGCTGGAGGAAAACGGGACGATGTCTCAAGTCTGGGTCCAAGGACCATATGCTTAAGGATTGTCCCAAGCAATCTGATGAGAGTCGACCGGCAGTTCAGAATGCTAGCCAAACTGGTAGGGGAGGACAGCAGCCTCAGCAAGGTCGTGGACCGAACCATGGAGGAAATGGTTCGGGCCGTGGACGTGAAGCACCAAGAAGAGGTGCTGAAGGTGCAGACGCGAGGCAACCAAGGTTGGTTTATGCAGTTGGCCGTCGCGAGGAGGAAGATGTGCCAGATGTGACAACGGGTACGTTCCTTATTTCTGGAATACCCTTAATTGCTTTGCTTGTTATAGGGTTAGCTTATTCTTGTATTGCTAGTGAAGTGACTGAAACTTTGGATGTGAACCTAGAGAATGTGCCTAGAAAGTATGATAGTTCTTTAGGATCAGAGTGCGCAGCAATAGCGTAGTGGGGTGAGTTAGACCGTACGATTATTCGTTAGTAAGTAATTTCGAGGACGAAATTATTTTAAGGGGGTAGAACTGTAACATCCTGGATAGGGCCTATGCATTTCCAGATTAATTGTATGAAATGACAAGTTTCAAGTACTATGACTAAATTTTTGATACTTTTGGAAACGTATGGAAATGTATAGAAAAGTATGGAAATGGAAATGGAAATGGAAATGGAAATGGAAATGGACACTTTTGGAAACTTAGACATTTTTGGAAACCCGAACGTTTTTGGAAACTTAGACATTTTTGGAAATGATCCAAAAATGGAAACTTGAACATTTTAGGAAACTTGGATATGTAAGAAAAATGGCAAGTTACAGAGCCGATCGAAAATTTTAGGAAACTTAGAAATGATGCCGAAATACCAAATTTTAAAGTTCAAAATAGGAAATAAGGGCTAGAGGGCCTTAAAAGAAAAAGTTGGAGAAGTTTGACACACAATTAGGCTTGGAAAAGTGGCCTGAAGGTGTCACTTAGGGCCTATGGAAATGGCGCCATGTGCAAGAGCTGTTGGGCCTGGGTTCGAGTCACTTGAGAAGCAAATAAATAAGTTTTATTTTTGCTTCTAGACACACCAAGGTGGACGGCACAAGCATTCTAGAAAGGAGTGTTTTATTTGCATAAATATGTGAATAATAAGAGATAAATAAAGGAGTTTTATTCACATAAATATGTGAATAATAAGAGATAAATAAAGGAGTTTTATTCACATAAATATTTGAATAATAAGAGATAAATAAAGGAGTTTTATTCACATAAATATGTGAATAATAAGAGATAAATAAAGGAGTTTTATTCACATAAATATGTGAATAATAAGAGATAAATAAAGGATTATTTTCTAAGGAGATAATTGAGGAGATAATTGATGGATTAAAGGCTTTTATCTTTTAAATAAAAGAGATAATATTATCAAAAAGAGGAGTGGTGGCCAAGTAAGGGACTCCTAGGCTGATAACTTTGGCTATAAAAGGAGGGCAGGAGGGCTACTCATTCACTTTTGCTTCCTCTTTGCCGAAATTTTCCTAGCTCTCTCCCCCTCTCTGCCGAATTTTTCTTCAAGCAAAATCCATCTTTTCTTCTTCTATTTTCTTCTCTATTTCTACTGTCAAAGCCGAATCTTTGTTGATTCTAAGTAAAGGAGCAATCAACTACAACATCAAAAAGGTTTCTTCAACTTTCGAATACAAGGATTAAGGATCTAAGGTAAGATAAATTTATTTGATTAAAGGTAATGATGTATATGTTAGATTAGATCTAACATGAAGATTTCGACAGACATATAGGGCAAGGAATCCTCTTCAGGTTTGGAATTTGTATGGTAAGTGATATTCGGCAAAGGCTTAATTTTGGTATTTGGAACTATTTTTCATTATTTCAAAAGCCAAAAACTCACATGGTTACATGAATTAGTGTTAGCCGATTTCAAGGAAAAGGGTACTAGCAATTTTGGGATTTGATTTACAATCATCCAATTCGGCAACAAGGTAAGTAATACAAATCCTACTAGGATTTGGGTTTTTAAGCCAAATAGGTTATTAATGTGTTTTTATATGATGGGCCGAATATAGGAATTAACAGATCCAAAGTTAGATCGGGATTTTCGGGATCTCAAGGAATCTATTAAGCAAATCAGGTGTGTACTCACACTAACTTTCAATATATTATGGCAATAATTATTTTAATATATGAATGTGCATAAGAATGAGAATGTGGCTAAGTACCACAAATGTGGCAAAAGTACCCAGGTACGTTTCCTACTTTTGATAGGATTATGAATGTGATATATTTTGAATAAGTAACACGAATAAGAAATAAGTTATGCATGATATAAAATAATTGGGGCATTCGGGATATATGTGAAGGGAGAATTGAAGGTGATGACTACGGTCTCACCAACGAAATATGTTGACTACGGTCACATTGCGGAATTTTGGTAACTTCGGTTACAATATGTGACTATAGTGTCTAATGACACAACGTATAAATTTGACTATAGTGTCTAATGACACAACGTATATGGGCGATGAGCACGTCGACTGTAGCGACTGCCTTCGATGGTGTGTAGCGGATGGAGGGTTGACTTAGTAGTCCCCACGGTGTGACTGGCAGGTACGGGTGGTGTGTAGCGGATGGACCATTAGGCTTGAGTTGGGTTGCATCATTTATTTTGATATGGATATGAATTTGACATGAACATGTATGCCTGATTTGTTGGATGTTAGTATGATGTACACATTGAGTCTGTTGACTCACCCCGTTGGGGAATTATTTTTTTCAGGTGATGAGCAATAATGGACCGGGTCGACTGGAGCTAAAGGTGGCCATGCATCACATGAAGGATTTATTTAGAAAGTGGACTTTATTTAAATTTTAGTATTTTAAGATTTTATTTTTGGGTTTGAATGATGTAATAAGGCCATAAGGCCCAGTTAAATTTCTTTACTTTTATTTTTTTTTATTGCTATGTTTACAAATTATTTCTAATTAAAGTTTAAGTAAATTTATTTCTTTAATAATAAACCCTAAAATTTATTTTGTCACCTTACTTACATGGATTTTCAAAAATTTATTAAATGGGTTCCAATCTAAGCCCAACCCAAAGCAATGTCTTCTAAAATTTACAATTTTTCTCTAAGTAACAAAGAATGTGAAAACCGATTTACTTAAGGAACATACCAGATCCGGTCCGGGCTCGTGGGCCGGGTGTGGGGTGTTTCAACAGATTTCTGACTTGTTGCGTTATTCGTTTGGTAAGTGGTAGTGTGTTTTGCCGAGGAGGGAGTCTTTGTTTAATCCATTTGGTTTTGTTGAATTTTGGTTGATGTTGTACTTGTGTTTGACAATAGAAAATCAGGAGAATAGGGGCTTCTCTCATTCAGAGTTGTAATTGAATCGTTGGGTATTAGAGTAAGTGTTGGATTTTGGCATTGGGTTCGTAGTTACGAGTTACTCATGAATTAAGTCTGACTCTAAGCTTTGGTTTGTCAATTTTTAGGTCTTGGAGTGCTCGAGAGTGTTTTTGCAGCAAAACGATACCAGATGTGTACCTAAAACACAGAAATCGAGCTTTCAGCAAAAGCCAAAAAAAAAGGCCACTATCGACGCTACACGGGCGTGTGGTCACCCGTGTGGCCGATCGTGTGCGATAACACAGTCGTGTAATCGACGAAGGCCAGGTCGTGCGTAAGATACGATCATGTGATAGTCGGCGTGTGGCTATGTGGGCCACACGGGCTAAACCGAATTGGGCATGTGGGCCCACACGGGGGTGTGATATCTGGGCCAGGCCGTGTGATCTACACGGGCAACACGGGCAAACCACATTGGCATGTGGGCCCATTTAGCTAAAATGTTTCCTAGGGTTGCACGGGTCACCCAAGTCGATTGTGAACCTACTGTATGGTCGGTAAGCACTACTTAGACCCTAAATCGTGTGATCTGAGTATATAATGTTTGTATGGAGTATGTTGAATTTATGCATGTTTACTGATCCGTATGTATGACTGATAACTGAATTTTAGTATGTAAGCATGTATTTATGTATGTCTGCATTGAGCATGTTTAGTTGTATCTGCATTAGGGTGGGATGATTGATTATTGGAGGAAGTGTACTGAAAGGCTTTCACACCTATTGTCTGGCAGCTCAACTGCAATATTACTGATATGTGTCGCATTCGATACAACTTGGTGTGTAGGGCTGGGTGGGTGTTTTAAACCCCATATGGTGTGTAGGGATGGTCGGAGATGGTGTGTAGAGGCTGGTGGGTAGGATACTGATTTTTGTTACTGTGTGCATACTGTATTTGAGATGGACTAAGACCCTAAATTATATCTGAAACTGTATCTGAATGGGCTAAGGCCTAAACTGTATCTGAATCTGTAATGGGCTTAGGCCCTAGACTGCATTTGGCTGATAACTGTTGTTTGACTGTATGCATGTCTTCTGTGGGGACTACACACTGAGTTTACGTAAACTCACCCCTTTCTGTTTTAACTGTATAGGTAATCCCCAGACCTAGACAGATCGATGCGGCGGAGGACTCAGCGGTAATCACATGTCTATTGAACTGCTTTAAATTCATTTATGGTTTTTGTTTCATATTTTGTTTGAGGTATTTTTGATGTAATTTGGGACTTTTGGACTGTTTGCCTTTATTTTGGATTTTAACTGTATTCATGGACTTTTAAACTGCAAAACTCAACGAAAACACGGTTTAATTAAAAGCAGCATTTTTCCTAAATGCGAACGATTTTCTTTAAATATTGTGGTTTTAAAAGTTTTCACTACAGAATATGTTTTTAAACATATCAAATTAACGAAAAGATAATTTTGAAATTAACGAGGGATAAATAGAAGCTAATAAATTGAAATGGTCTTAACTTTATACATTCGATTTCAAATCCCATTCCATGTGACATCGCCAGATTTGACCATAACGTCTAGGCCGGGTTTGGGGTGTTACAATAACAACCCATATTTTTCATATTTTCACATTTTTCTACTCATTTTATAGACTTTTACAAACAAGTCCTTTTAGGCATTTTTACAGAAAATCACTTAGCAAAAGTTGTTTAACAAACAACAAACATGCATTTTCCACCATCAAACATCAAAATACATACATGTTCAACATGGGTAAAATTTTAGACTTTGACATCTCTTCAAATTGGTGGTAGAAATAGATAGATCATGTTACAAGGATTTCAAAAATATAAAAATCATTAAAAATGGGGCTAGAACAGACTTACAATCGAGCTTGAAAGTGGCCAAACCCTAGCCATGGTTTCCCCCTTGTAAAATTCGGCCATGGGAGGAAGATAAGCAAAAATTGGCTTTTTAATTCATTTTAATTACCAAATTACTAAAATGTCCTTGATGAAAAACTTTAGAAACATACCAAACCATGTCCATTTTTATCCACCAACTTAACCAATTGTCTAATTACCATTTAAGTATCTCTAATTTAAAATCTCATAGCAATTAGACACCTTTAACATATAGAACTCAAGTTTTGCATTTTTTGTAATTTAGTCCCTTTAACTAAATTGAGTATCCACACGTCAAAATTTTCGAACAAAATTTTCACAAAACTGTTCCATAAAACTGTAGACCATAAAAATATAATAAAAATTAATTTTTTTCTACGTCAGATTCGTGGTCCCGAAACCACTGTTCCGACTAGACCCAAAATCGGGCTATTACAACTCTCCCCCATTTAGGGATTTTCGTCCCCAAAAATCTTACTAGAATGTAAATTCGATTTCCACGTAGACTCCTTTATCTCGTGACACTGCCAATGAACTCTTACTAAAATTATGCTTTTATTTCCCAACTTTTTAATCTCTCGTGTCAAAATTCTGATCGATTCTTCATTCTACAACACATCGGCTGAATCTTAATCCCTATCGGAGAATTCATACTCAAAGATTTCAATCGATACCATCGCAACATAGGTACAACAAAACACATTTTGAATCTTTTTCCAAGGCAATACTTTCGGAAGCATGCTATCGCTGAACGAGAATTCCATATCCTCATGTTTCAAATTCACATAGGTTTTCTGACAATCTGAAATGGATTCTAAACTGTCACGAATCACTTTTACTTTCTGTACAGTTTTTTATCAGATAGTCTCTAAAACATAAAACTTAATTAATCTATCATGTTACATACTCGATCACCAGAACATCTATTTCAAATAACTGTACATTTTATTACTCCTAAATGAACAAACGAGCTACTACTGAGCTTCGTACAAAATTTTCTGTATAAGCTCTGAATTACTCAATGCACAAATTCTATCTCAGAATAATGATAACAGTCATCAAGTCCGACCTGAAATCCAAAATCAAAAGTTGTCTCACACTGTACTCATTTAGTTTACCACTCACTATCACATTCTTGAAGTTCTCAACCTTGTAAAGAAAACATCATTTTAGCTTCTAATTTCAGACTTTCATCAAATAAGATTAATCATGTACCAAATACTTACAAAATAATCAAAGGTTTTCCATTCAAGCATTTGCAACTATATCTGCTTTCTCAAGGGTTACTCAATAACTGCTCACAATCTTTCAGCAGTTCAAGCCATCTATGTTGTTTTAATTTTCAGATTCTTCTATGACATTAGATACTTTAAAGTCTTAGGATCAGGAAACATATGAAATTTTTTGTCGGACAACCAATATCACCAAATTCTCAACACAAACATAAAAAGTGGCCGACTCTAAATCACCCATCGGACAGTTCCTTTCATGTGACTTTAACCGTCTGAAAGCATAAACTATCACTTTACATTATTGTATTAAAACACATTCCAATCCGTTCGATAGTGCATCGCTGAAAAATCACAAATTCTTTACTCAATTTAAACTGGACCCAGAATCAATGCTTCGGTTAACAATTCCTTCAACTATTTTCAACTTTGCTAATACACAACAAACCATTCAAACTTTCACAAATGAGATAACTTTATCAATCAAAACAACTTTAACTCATAATAATATCATCCAATTAGAACTGATCTAATAGGTACATCCTTGTATCACACATTTTTTAAATATAAATTCTTCATTCAGACTGTTCGTCAATTTACCCATGAATATACAAGATTTTATCTTCTTACCTGAGGATAAACTTAAAATGCATATAACTCAAATTACCTTTCAACTAACCAGCTCGCTCAGATAAAAACAACTGAGTCGATCTCAACTATCAAATAATATCATATCATAATATTCCCTTCTTCATGCTGTTAAAACAACTCAAACATACAATCTTTCAAAATTTTCTCACATGCTAATCAAAGATCTTCACAACTACATTAGCTCAAGAAAACAAAATATCCTGATTGAACTCATTAGCCCTAATCAAACTTACCTGAGAAAGGAAAACCATCATACAATTTGAGCTTGAGCTTCCACTATCTATACCTTTGTCGATGTCGATTCCTTTCACGAAAATTAGAGAAATCCCAATACCAAAATCACCATGTTCCTATGATCAAACCAGAAATACAACCATAATAGACATAGTTATCACAATCCAAAGAACACACTTTAAAGAAATAAGGATGATAAGAAAACCGAGATAAAGAAATCCAAGATGCGATATCATACTAGAAGCCCGAGAACATAACTCATAAGAAAATAATAAAGATATTGATAATTCCTTAGAGAAAACTAGAAGAAAAACAATACTTATATGCTCTGGAATCAATGTAACAGAGATAATATATTTTCCAAATATATATACAAAACAAAACAACATCCAGTAGAAACAGAAGAATAGCCTCACATAAATTTTCACCAACAACTTATATTTTAAATGTAATATAATAGAATCCCAAGAGAGATAAGAAATGTTGCTCATCAACTAACCAGACTATTAGCGCTTTCATCTATCATTATAATCAACTAGCATTCTCATACGATAAGAATTCCATCAAAAAACAAACAATCACATATATCTCTGAGGATACATGAATATATATATAATACCCAAGAGAGATCATCATAATCTATTCAATTACAATTGTTACACTTAGACATCTTTACGATTCAAATATCATTTCTCTGACTAATTCTGCCATCACTAATCTCGTATTATTCCATTCACTAACAAAAATCAATCCTGAAGAAATTTCAGCAAATACATACTTCAGACATCATACCTGGATGAGTCGATTAGCCGAGATTAACTTTTCCTTTAACCGTAACATCACGAAAACTGAATGATCTTTAGAATAACCTGGCTTCTTTTCCAGAACTTTATTCACTTGCCAAACTATTCTTAACTCTGACCACATTATTAGTTATTCCGCTACTGAACTCTTTAGTCTCTTACTTTGTGAGGTCATTCAACTTAAATCTCGTGAAATTTCGTTATAATATACCACATTGGTATGGGGGTGAAGTCGTAAAGCCTCTAACTCGACTCTCATATATACACGCGTGTGACTTAACATTCATTATCATCGTAATATCATCACAGTTATATAATTTACTTCAGGCAAATTAACATACATATTTATGTCACACGAAATTTCCAATTACCTTTATTCAAACAAGTGTACTTAAACATACATTCCATAAATTTGAGTAAGTTTACTTATCACATTCACTTAATCAAACAAATTAGGCACATAACATCATGTGAATGCCAAATAAACATAGATGAGCTTATCGTAATATAAACTTTCATTTCATTTCACCTTTCCATATTTCAAGAATAATTCCCATTGAACTATTATAATTTCGATGGATACTCGGGTAGTATGCTTAAGGTAAGCATGTCAACAATCCATCAATTCATTTTCAAAAGTGCCTTTTTTGGCACATATTCATAGAGCACACTCTTGAGCCACATATGATATAACAGGATTGCCAGTCTAGGCTAAATCCTTTCAGTAACATATGCTCTAAAGGGCTTACTCTGGATTACCCGTCCGGGCTAAATCTATTTCATAACTTATGCTCGAGAGGGCTTAATTCAGGATTACCTTTCCGGGCTAACTCCTTTTTACAGCATTTAAAACATTTTATCCGTTTCATAAAATAATCATAATCCATCGAAATACAACATTCAATCAGAACAATAATATTTTATCCATATTTCTCAACTTATGGTCATTTCATTTTGTACATCATCACATGCATATCATGAACTCTTATTCATACCTTTCCAAGTTTCGACTCATCACAAACACATTTTCAAATATCTTAGTATCACTTTCAGCGTTTTCGAAAATAGCTTGGTTGGAAAGCATCTCTACCTCAACAAAATAATTTCATCAGAGTCAGGATATCACACTATTACAGGTAGTAATATGGCATGTATAGCTAGACTTACATATGCAACATTAGTTCAAGAATAGAGTAAACATAGCTCTGATACCACTAAATGTAACACCCCTTACCCATGTTCAACACAGAAATAGGGCTCGAGGCATTACCGAACTTATAACACAAGCATACATACAAAACTGAGACTTAAATTTTGCACCCAAATTAAAACCATTCATATTCAAGCATAACGTCCCTTATACAAGCCTACGAGGCCCAAAACATGCTTTAGAAGTGGTTCGAGATAAACCTGAGAAATTTAGAAAATTTTAAAAAACTTAGAAAATTTTTCCATGTTACAGGGCTCACACGCCCTTGTGGTTTAAGGGACACGCCCGTGTGACCTTAGGACACCCCTGTGCTTCAGCCTGTGTCCAAATTAGGGTGCTCTCTGACTTGTGCCACACGGCCATGCCACACACCCGTGTGCTAGGCTGTGTAGCACACACGGCTAAGATATACACCCGTGTCCCTAACCATGTGCTCAATTCTGGTCATTCTGTTTTCCAAAACTAAAGTGCAGGGGACACACGGCTAAAACACATGCTAGTGGGACAGACCGTGTGTCACACACGGTCTAGACACACGCCCGTGTGTCTACCCGTGTGGACAAAAACAAGGCTATTTACCAAGTCACTTTGCCACCCTTACTTGCACACATCTACACAACATCACATGGCACAAATTCAAGCATATAATTGCAACCAAACAACCACATAAAACATACTAATTTCACATTCACAAAAGGGCATTAACATACGAATAAACTTATAATCATCATAAGCCATCATTCATGGCTATATATAAGATGAAGCATTAATAATTACAAGCCAACAAATATGGCCAAATTAATCATGACACATATAACAAATTGACCTAGTCCCTATAGATGCAATAGAGTTAAAATGCTTGAATTCATTTATACCCAAAATTACAACTTGATAGTGTGATAGGATCTCCGGATCTCCAGCGTTTTCCAACCAGAGCTAGCTCAATAACCCTATAGACATTGCAAAGGAAAGGGGTAAGCTATATATATAGCTTAGTAAGTCCGTACAAAAATAATAAGCAACTCTTACCAACAATTTCCCAAGTCCAACAATATAAACATAAGATAGTACAAATTGCTATAAGTCTCACAGTTATAATTTATTCAGTCAAATTGTTTACTCTATCAACTTATAAGCATAATTTAACATATTCTGACATTAGCCTAACAATCGTAATCTCTCCTTTGCAACATATTACAACAATTAATGACCCATTTCAAACCTCATAGTAAACATGTACATTAACCTTGTGTACTCATATCTTCCCGTACTTCCATAACCATTTTAAATGGGCAATTATGCCAATCTTCCCTTTTTCTCATATCCTATAAATCATAATTTAAATGAATAAAACATGCTATGTCATAAATTAATTTGGCTCAAAAGCCAATCCCATTATCTTCAACCGAATTTACCATGAATTTCATACATCACAAGTATAGACCAATAGTCACATGGTTCTCACAAATCATTCTCGTGGAAATCATTAACTCACAATTTCATGAAGTCATTGCTTACAAAATTTACGTACATACTTGTATCAATTTGTAATACTTACATACTCTTTCTCTTCTTTGACATACCCGTTGAATTTCTCGTTGAACCATTTCGAATACTAAAGGATACTTGGGAATCTCGTACACATAGTATCGTACCAATGCCATATCCCAGATATAGCCTTACATATAATCTCATATCGATTCCAATAGCCTAGCTATGGTCTTACATGAAGTCTCATATTGATGTCATATCCCCGATTTGGTCTTACACATAATCTGAGTAACCCTAATGTCATGACATTTGCATCCTATCTATTCCTAAGGTTCAACCTGGATTTCTCGCTTGACGAAACTTTGTCGAATACGTCCAAAGAGTCAATCACAATTCATACAATATTAAAGCATTTAAAACATAAATATAACAATGCATTATTTACATACGAACTTACATCGGCATAAAAACGGAAAAAATGGCTAAATCGTCAAAACTTGTTTTTCCCCCGTTCTAGGTTCGAACCTTGTTTTTTCTTGATCTATAATATCACATTTAACTTATCCAATCATTATACCATTCAAATCAGCCCAAAATCACATTATGGTAAAAATGTAACTTTTTGACATTTTACATTTTAGTCCCTAGGCTCGTAAAATGATTTTCATTCAATTTCATTACACCCAAGCCTAATCGAACCTATATCATCCTCATAACAGCCCATATTTTTATTTATTCAAATTTTTCTACTCATTTTATAGACTTTTACAAACAAGCCCTTTTAAGCATTTTTTACTGAAAAACACTTAGCAAAAGTTGTTTAACAAACAACAAACATGCATTTTCCACCATCAAACATCAAAATACATACATGTTCAACATGGGTAAAATTTTAGACTTTGACATCTCTTCAAATTGGTGGTAGAAATAGATAGATCATGTTACAAGGATTTCAAAAACGTAAAAACCATTAAAAACGGGGCTAGAACGGACTTACAATCGAGCTTAAAAGTGGCCAAACCCTAGCCATGGTTTCCCACTTGTAAAATTCAGCCATGGGAGGAAGATGAGAAAAAATTGGCTTTTAATTTCTCTTTTTAATTCATTTTAATTACCAAATTACTAAAATGTCATTAATGAAAAACTTTAGAAACATACCAAACCATGTCCATTTTTATCCACCAACTTAACCAATGGTCTAATTACCATTTAAGGATCTCTAATTTAAAATCTCAAAGCAATTAGACACCTTTAACATATAGAATTCAAGTTTTGCAATTTTTGCAATTTAGCCCCTTTAACTAAATTGAATGCGCAAACGTCAAAATTTTTGAAAAAAAATTTCACGAAATCTTTCCATAAAACTATAGAACATAAAAATATAATAAAAATGTTTTTTTTCTACGTCGGATTCGTGGTCCAGAAATCACTATTCCGACTAGACCCAAAATCGGGCTGTTACAGCATAACAAGTCTCTACTCTACAATTGTAAGCAATATTAACCTCTATTGCTTGGATAGAATCTTCTTTGATTCATAAGCAGGAAAAAATGATTTTAGTTTAGATATTCAGATTTTTTATCATCTTTTTTATATCATTTTTTTTATTCTCAGCTTATACTTGGCTCATGGAATACATGGCGGATTTCAATGGAAAGGCATCAAATAAAGATTTAGCAAATTAAAAATACATACCTCTTATAAATTGTAAATTGGATGGTAGAGTCGATTCCAGCAAATTAAATTACACCTGCAAACAATGAACAGCCATGAAATTAAAAAAATAATCTAAAGATGAACAGCCATGAAAAAAATAATCTAAAGATGAATCCGAATGGTAGATCCATTAAGATTAAGTTAAGCACTTTTTTATCTATAATAATTTCTCAAAATCTATATAGTGTATTGATCCGTTAAAGATATTTAAGTTATAACGCTTATTAATATATGAGTTCAAACCCAAATTTTCAAAGGAACCTTAATGGTAGATCCATGAAGATTAAGTTAAGCATTGTTTTTATCTATAATAAGTTCTCATTCAAGTTTAACAATCCAAAACGTCAACACAACATCAAGCAGAAGATTGAACAATAATCGAAGCATGAAAACATTCATAACTATCATCATTAAACCAAAATGTAAATCCAGCAACAACCAAAAAAAATAAAAAGATTCAGACTATGCCAATAAGCAGAAACACAGAGTTCTACTTTCAATGTAAATAATAAATCAGATCTAAAAAATTTAAATGTTCTACGCAAGTCAAAGAAAGACAGATCAGAGACAATAAATATATTGTATTTACATCACACACCATGCAACCAACCAAAACCAACGATGCATTTCAATGCTTAAGATTAGAGATAATCAAGTGAAAAAAGTTATTTAAAAAGGAAACCCATGTCTATTTTTCTATCAGGAGAATCCAAATTCACCATGTTTGAGCAATAATAAGCTAAAATATAGATACCCATATCTTAAAACATACCCAAAAATAATATAAAATCCATAGCAGAAAAAAAATCAAGACACGAGAACAAACCCTCAATACCGGAGTGGAAAATCCCAAAACCAACCCAATAAGAGTAATTATTGATAGGAATTAGACCATAAACATTCAAAATCACATTGGTTATGTTGCTATGATTCCCATTTTGTTTCCCAGAGCTAAAACTTGAGACGCATCAGAGGGATGCCGATTTGGGGAAAAAGAGTTGAGAAAAAAATTTTGGCCTGTAAATTTTGGGTGAAATTTAAGGATTCCGAGGGAGAAATGAACTGGGGAAGAAAGGGGAAATGAATGAGGTTTATCATGTATATGGGGTGAGTAAAAATGAGAAGAGCAAAATGATGTCATTTTGCCTAAAATAAAATAACCTTTTGCGGCTTTTTTTTCCCATTAGCGCTGCTAAATCCTGACTTATTGCGGCGTTTCACCAAAAACGCCACTAAAAAAGCCAATAAAATGGCACCGTTTTGATTAAAACAAAATAACCTTTTGCGGCATTTTTCCCATAGCGCCGCTAAAGCCCCACCTATTGCGGCGTTTTACCCAAAACACCACTAGAAAATCCAATCAAACGGCGTCATTTTGATTAAAACAAAGTGATTTTTTGCAGCGTGCTAATGCCTTTGATACTACTAAATATTTAAAGATTCAATCCAATTTTCTTCTTTGTTTCTATATTTAAAAGGTTTAATTATTTCTTAAATTCCTTTAAATTAAATTTGTTTTGTTCCAAACAGTATATTTAATTTGTAAAATTTTATAATTGTGTACGAAAATAATTTTAAATAATACAAAAACTCGAGCTGGATATGTCTTCCTGATGAAGAATACGTAGTTTTTTGTATTAAAGAAGACGAAGCTTATGATGTTACGATAGAATCAAACAAATCAAAAGGATCAAATCAATCCGAAAGAAGTTCATGGTTGGCTAATAGAAAGGTTAATTATATTCCTTTGACTCTTGATTTTACTTGAAGTATTCGTGTCTGAAACTTGTTTCTAACACGAGCACAGATATACGACATTCTAAGAACCCTACAAATAATGCTGAAAAAAAACTTGATTAAAAATAGATTAGTTTCGGTTGACATCGGTTAACTAATTCACTGACCAGACCGTTCTTTAGTAGCATTGGCCTCTCCTTCACTTCGGTCTACATTTGATCTTCCTTAAACCTTAAACTCTAAATGCCCTAAACCTAAAACTCTAAACCCAAAACCATAAACCTAAAACCTTAAACCTTAAACCATAAACCCTAAATACTAAACTCTCAACTATAAATCATAAACACTAAACCCTAAATTAATTAGATAAAATTTGAATATTATATACTCTTTCAATATTTTAGGAAATTTAAATAACATTTTCAATTTACTAATTAATTTTGTTTCTCTAGAGATGCATGGGTTAGCAATTTTTTTAATTTTAATATATAAAGTTTATCTATTATCTCTTAAATAATTTAAACTATAATTATAATTTTAATATATTCAAATTAATATTATCTCTTTTACAATTATATAAGAAATTATTTAATATATAAATTAAAAAACAATCAATCATATACCCAAAAAACTTTAAATTTATTTTAAATAATAATATTTTAATTTTTTTCATTTTTAACATATATTTTTCTATGTTTTTACTCTCAAATTTTTTGTGTCATTTATTTTTTCTGAAGATTTTAAATATTCAATTAAAAATAAATTGTATTTTAATTAATATAAATGAACTAGTTAAATAATAAATAGATAGGGAGCAAAACTGCACCGTTTTGTTTAAAATAAAATGTTTTTCACTAATGTTGACTTTTTGTGGCGTTTTTATCATAAACGCCGCTACTATTAGACCTTTTGCGGCATTTTTTACATAAACGCCACTAATGCTTGACCATTTACGGCGCTTTTCTTATAAACACTGCTAATGCGGACCTTGTACGGCATTTTTCTCATAAACGACGCTATAGCTCTAACTTTTTGCGGCGTTTTTCGATTAGCGCCACTAATGTATACCTTTTGCGACGTTTTTGGTCCAAACGCCACTAAAAACGCCGCTAAAAACCTGTTTTGTTGTAGTGAATGTATTGCTTACTTATAAATTGAAAAGCCTAAATTGCAATAAAAGTATAATTCAAGATTAATATAAAGTACAATTCAATATTCATTAGACTTTATTTACTCAAAAATAAATTTATTGAATTGTATTTATTTTTTTATGTTAAATATAATCAATAAATTTGTCTATTTAAATTTTAATTAATAATATAGTAATTAATAAGGAATTTTTAGTATTTAAAATTTAGCAATAATAAAATATTTTAAAAAGGCATAAACTTTATATGTATAAATATGAAGGTTAGGTCACAATTTGGTCACCCTTTTTTTTATTTTGGTATTTAATTTTTTTATTCTATTTTAATATCTAAACTATTCGGGCAAATTACCAATAAATGCCTTTTTTTCAAAATTTACGAAAAATGACATGTTTTCCAATTATTTACCGGAATGGGTCAATTTCCTCGAAAACGAGTTCACGTCAGCGCGAAGTCAGGGGATGCAGTAGGAAAACGCGTCCTTGAGGGAGCGTTTTCTGCCACATCAGCAAAAATCGCATCCTTGAGGGCTCGCTTTGCTGATGTGGCAAAAACGCTCCCTCAAGGATGCGTTTTCGCCCTCCCCTCCTGTTAGGGTTTTTAGTTATTTTTAGGGTTAGGGTTTTTAGGATTTTAGGGTTAGGGTTTTGTGTTTTAGGGTTTATATGGTTTAGGGTTTTAGGGAAAAGTTAATGAATTAGAGTTTAGGTTAATTAATTAAAATAATTTTAGGGTTAGGGTTTTTAAAAAAAATATATCAGTAATATAAAAATTATTTGTTTTTTTTTACAGTAGTATCTGGTAAAATAATTTTGAGAAGACGTTTCTGAACAAATAGTAACCAAAACGCTTCAAGTAGGATGCACTGTCAGCAAGAGTACTGAAAAAAGCTCCCACGTGGACGCTCTTTTACTACAGTAGTCTCTGGTACAATAATTTTGAGAAGACTTTCTGAACAAATAGTGACCAAAACGCTTCAAGCAAGATGCACTGTCAGCAAGAGTACTGAAAAAAGCTCCCACGTGGACGCTCTTTTGCTACAGTAGTCTCTGGTAAAATAATTTTGAGAAGACGTGTCTGAACAAATAGTGACCAAAACGCTTCAAGCAGGATACACTGTCAACAAGAGTACTGAAAAAAGATCTCACGTGGACGCTCTTTTGCTATAGTAGTTCCTATTTGTCCTTAGACTATAAATGAGCCAAATTTCATTCTTAGGTTGCATAATAAAAATTGAGGCAAAAGTAAAATAGAAACTGAAGATGAGTGAACGTATTAGTGCTATTATTTACTATGATGGTGAGGTTTGTGACACCGAAAACAGTGTTGTTTTTTTATCAGAGAACACAGTGCGACTGGTTTTTAACCAGAACATAGATTTGACAGAACTTCGCAAAAGAATTAGGCGTAAAATCTTCGGAACAACGCCAATGAAAGTTCAGTCTATTAAGTATAGATTTTGTGCTTGGTTGATCTCGTGAGATATGACTCATTCGACATCAAAGGTCCTCGGAGCTTAGAGGCAATGGTGAAGACTCATCTTGCCTATGGATCACCCTATCTTGAGGTATATGTACAATTTTCATCGCCAAGTGATCTTCCTTCGACTTCAACATCTACTGCTATTTGAGGGGAATACACGACCCCAAGCCGACACTCTGTTAGTGGGAGGCAGAATACAAAATCGCATGTGTTTTGTGGTAGTATGGAAAACACAACCCCTGCACGACACTCGGTTGGTGGATGGGACATGCATATCCTTCCTTCGACGTTCGATGCTAGAAATACGTATTGGAAAACGTCATCAAATTCTAGTGGTTGGCAATCCACATATGATTGTGATACGATTCGCCTCGGGGTGAGTCGAGTCGTATGATATTTTTCCCGATCGTCGATGAAGAAGTATCGTTCGTCTCTTTTAAAAAGGATGTTTTTAGGTAAAGTGATGCGGAAGTTGTTAAAAGGGGCTTCAAGGATAAGTTTAAGGATATGAGTTTTGTATGGGTTCGGTTAACATAAATAAAGATGGCGATTGGTTTGGAAGTAGGTTAACAAATGATGGATGAGAAAGTGAAAGAAGTGGCTCGGTTGAAATGGAAGGGAAAGGTGAAAGAAAATCAATAGATGGTGGAGATAGATAATAGTACTTAAGTTTCAAGTAAGATTCGATACTATAGAGAGTATCGCCCCAACACTTATATCACTTAAGGTGGTAGATGGAAAATAGATTAAACCTCGACCCGTTACTTAGCAAAGTAAGAACCTCGGTATATTGGATGAACGCCACACTCGTTGGAGTGATAAGTTCAGAAAGAAGAACAAGGTTGACGCCACTAAAACTAGATAAGCCAACAAAGTCTTCAACGAAATTAGAGAGAAAAGAATCTCACCAAAATAAGATAGTTTCTTTAACAATTTAGCAAAAAATCCCCCATCAATAGGCTGATTACATGTTTTTATAGTGTCAAAAAAGTCTGGCTGAATGGTCACTTTTAATGAAACTAATAATGAGCTTAAATGAAAAGTCACAACTTTTAAAATTCTAACCCTAGTAACTCCAACCTTCAATGTGATTAATTTCTTCAATTAAGTTGCTATTATATTCCTTTGAAGTCTCCATGACAAACCTAAAAGACACCAGCCTCCTTGATGGAAAATTGATTGCATGTAGTGATTACGCATGAAGCAACGGTTATGGAAGTTGAAAACAAAGAGGCTGTCAAAATTAAAGAAGAACAATGTTCTTCTTTAATTGATAAAACAACTTCTTAATTGTGTATTAAGCCTCTTTATATCAGCCCCCTCTTGTGTAACCGAAATCTCTTAAAAAGTCACCTTATTGAATGCATAACAGCCTTTAAATGTAATGGACGTGAGCTGAAAAGTCACCTGCAATTAATACATGTAACCAACATATTTATTCAATTATTAAGCTTAAAACAAATTAACAACTAACTTAAATAAATGAACTAACACTTATGCATCATTTATTCCAGCAACTAGTTTAATTAAGAGAAGCATTATTAAATGAACTTTATCTCATGCATCAATAAATTATCCTAGTAACTAGATTAATTAAAGAAGCAACTATTAAATAAATTTCAACAAAAAAACTCAATTAATTAAATTAAGATGAGTTGAATTAATGTCCAGCAACTCATTTATTAAACTAAGATGCTTAAATGCATGGTTTTGAAATGCAAACTAAATGAACAAATGAGTTACTTAATGCAAAACTTAATTTAATAATGCAGACTTAAACTAACATGGGATTTTCATAATGCAAGTCATTATTTATGATGCATACTAACTAACATGAAAGTTACATAATGCATTACTTTATTAAATGTAGAACACACTAAGTGCAAGTTAAAATTAAAATATGCAAACTTATTAATTTAAATAAAACTTAATTAAATTAAAAGTCCATAATATCATTGGCTCAACAATCAATCAGGCTTATGAGATGTTTCATCTTGCACTTGGGCCCCCAAGTTTAAGCCACTCTCGATGGTGTCGGATGGAGTCGAACCATGATGCGACCAGGATCGCATCAGATTAGGGACATTACGAAAGTTGTTTAAGAAGGGATAATGTACTCCCCGCGACATCCACCGGCGAGGGGACCTCGTTTGTTGCAGATGATGGTGGGTCAGATGATGAGTCCGATGTCGATCCACCTCGAGAGTCCGACCCCGATGGTGCAGAAGTTGCATTATTTTCTAAACCGGAGCCTGTTCCAACCATACCTGAAGATGTTGAAGGGGGTTTAGATAAAGAAGAATAAGATCCACGATTCAGGGCGTACTCGCCTCCAGCCCACATGCATAATGTCGATCTATCTCAAGACGATGCATTAGAGTTTCCTGAACTACTACATAGAAGGCGTGACCGTAAAAGTTCGTCGTTGGATTTAGGTGAATTACAAGTTGGTAAAGAGTTTTCCAACAAGGATAGTTTTCTTGGTGCATTGAAACAATATAGCATCGAGAACGGGGTTAACTACAACGTGGTTAAATCCAAACTTGATAAGTACGAGGCCAAGTGTGCAGTGCAAAACAGTACGTGTTCATAGAAAATCATGGCCTCGTTGAGGAAAATGACAGACTTGTGGGAGATTAAAAAGTACAAAGGTCCACATACATGTCTTGCCGGTACAGTATCACTAGGTGTTTAGGGTTCTTGAACAATACTGATATTACGTAATGTTGCATTATTTAACGTACTTCGTTGACAGGTGTTTCACAATATCATCCCAAGATGGATTCAGATATATTGGCTAGCTTAATAATATCGACGATAAAGGCAGATCCCAAGACTTCAATGCCGGTCTTAATTGCCAATATTCGTAGCCAATTAGGGTACACGCCCTCTTACCGCAAGACTTGGATAGCTAAGCAGAAGGAGTTGGAAAAGTTGCATGGTCGGTGGGACGTTTCATATAATGAAGTGTGGCAGTGGTGTCAGGTGCTGGAGAGATATGTCCCAGGCAGCATAATAGACCTTGAAACGGTACCTGTATACTACAACGATAGATTGCTCCGTGGATGCCAAGTGTTCAAGCGTCTGTTCTGGACATTTAAGCAATGCCGAGACGCATTTCTATATTGCAAGCCATTGGTACAGATTGACGGTACCTTTATGTATGGTAGATATACGCATCAACTATTGCTAGCTGTGGCACAGGATGGCAGTGAGAGAATCCTTCCAATTATGTTTGCAATAACACCAGGGGAGTCAGCTGATGACTGGGATTTCTTTCTATCTAGGTTAAGGAGGCATGTCTGCTCCCAACCTGATATATGCGCTATATCGGATCGGTACCCTGGAATACTAGCCACAATAGAGCGATAAGGAAGCCTATGGCAACGCACACACCATCGATATTGCCTAAGGCATGTCTCGTCTAACTACCACGGGTAACATCGATCTACAAGTGAACGACAGCAAGTGACCAACATGGGTATGTAATATCCATTAATATAATTTCATTTGTAATATTCAATTTATTCTTAAATGAATAGTGGTATGTGATATTCGCTATCAACTTATATTGGCAGGGTACGAGATCAATAAGGACCATTTTCATAAGATGTTGGTGATTTTGCACTCAGTTAACGAAGAAGGCGCAAACTACCTATGTAACATACCTTTCGAACAGTGGACACAAGCATACGACGGCGGCCTACGATATAGTCATATGTCCTCAAACCTAGCGAGCAGACATATTTTCGTTTAGCGACACTATTTCCGAAGCGAGCAGCGAGTTATAAAGGCCAAATGTAAGGAAGCCATGTATGGTGCGCGAAGGTATTGCGAGAAATTAACAATGCGAAGGCGCAGGCCAACATCATGCACACAGTATGTCACGATCGCGACAACATATGGTTTCGTGTGACGGAGTTTGACAGACCGAACCAAGGTATTGTTGGCGGGTAATATCATGTACACTTGAGAAATAGGACCTGCGACTATGGGATATTTGACGCACTTCGTTATCCATGCGCTCATGTAATTGCAGCTTGTCAGAATCTTTATCTTGATCCCATGAGCTATGTCGACGAAGTGTACAAAATAGAATACATGTACAATGTGTGAAGACACGTATTCCCACCAGTACCAGATGAATGTAAGTGGCCGCCTGTATCGCTTGCTCCGTTTAAGCTGTTACCAAATAGAGAACTGCGTCACAAACCAAAGGGTCGACCTTACTCTACTAGAATACGCAACAATATGGATATCCGAGAAATAACCAACCAACGGAAGTTATGCGGATGGTGTAGGAACCCAGGCCATACATCTCGCTTATGTCTAAATCGGAATAGTTGATAGTCTCCTTATCATTTTTGTCTCTTGATGGCTATGAAAATTCTTTTAATTTCTTGAAGAAAATGGTGAACTTTTGTAAAAGGACTGAGTTGCAAAACAAAAAAAAAGTTATTTAATTAATGTAAAATATCACCATCATCAGTCTTCTTCAAAATTATCTTTCTTGCTAAATGATTATTTTGCCCCTTACGATCCTTCAAAATTCCTACATTGGATCAACACCCATATTGATAAAATTACAAATTAACCCCTCATACTTTTTCACTTATTCAATTTAGTCCTAATTCATCCATTTCTTCTTAGTTACTAGATCCTTCTACCCTTAAAAACAACTTTTTATTTTATTAAAGATATAAAAAATAAATTACAATAAAAAATAAAAAAACAACTTTTATTTTATTAAAGATATAAAAAAATAAATTACAAATAAAAAATAAAAACAACTTTTATTTTATTAAAGATATAAAAATAAATTACAATAAAAAAATAAAAAAAAAATTTTATTTATTAAAGATATAAAAATAAATTACAATAAAAAATAAAAACAACTTTTATTTTTTTAAAGATATAAAAATAAATTACAATAAAAAATAAAAAACAACTTTTATTTTAATAAATGAAACAACTTTTTACTGATGTGGTAGAAAACGTTCCATCAAGGACGCGTTTTCCTACTGCATCCCCTAACTTCGCGCTGGCGTGGACTCGTTTTCAAGAAAAATAACTCATTCCGATAAATAATTAGAAAACATGTCTTTTTCCGTAAATTTAAAAAAAATGTATTTATTGGTAATTTACCCATACTATTCTTTCATTATGTATTTTACTTAAAAAAAAAATTAACAGTATTATAAAACAAGTGACACATCCCACTAATAAGAACACGCCACATGGTATGTCTTTATATATGGCACTCGATAATGTAACATCCATTAAAAAAAATATCGAAATAAAAAAAACATATAATATCTACAAATATAAAAATTCAAAAATTATATTTAAAAGTTATAAAATTTTATTAAATTCAAAATAATTCAATATTTCATAATATATCAATTATATAAATATAAAATTCAATTATACTCTAAAAATATATAAAAATTTATTAAGTTAAATTTTTTTATAATTTATCAATTATATAAAATAAAAGAATTTTCGAATATAAAAAATTCAAAAATTAAAAATATATTTTTCAATAACAATATAAATAAATAAAACATATTTAATCTCTAAAAATTCATATACTTAAAAATAGAAATACAAAATTAAATGTCATTGTATCAATAGAGATCAATAAATGAACAACACAATCAATGACACATCAACCGTGAACAGTCAAAGGCCATGTCATTGATGACATTAGGGGAGAAATAAATTATAGATAAACCATATTAAATTTTAATTTTAATTTCGCTTCAATTTTTCTTTTAAAAGTTCAACTTTAATTTTATACCTATTGAGAGAGGACCAACTCCTTTTGGAGAAGTCTTTAATGTGTCATCCTCAGGCCAACCGACCAGGACCTTTAACAATTGAGGGTATTGTCTTTGCATCGGAGTTTTGTCCATAGCTTTCGCGGAGATTCATGTACAATTCACGAAGGAAGCGTCTCAATTGGTGGAGATAAGTACTTGCAAGACTTGAAAAATGTGTCAGTACGGGGTTTGTGAATAATAATGGGGGTACTTGGGTTGTCCTAAAGCTCAAACCACCTTTAAACCTTGGTTGGTGGTTTGAGTCGTGAGACGCTCAGGTTCCCCCATTATTATTCACACGACTCATACTAACTCCTTTCTCAAGTCTTGCAGGTACCTATCTCCTCTAATCGAAACTTCCCCCCAAGGTGAACTGTACACGACATTCCATGGAGGCTGGAGACAAAACCTCGTCATGGGGACAATCTCTTCGATTGTTGAGGGTTTGAATTGACCACTTCAAAGACTTCCCTAAAAGGAGTTGGTCCTCCCTCAATAATATCTAACCAAACTCGAGGCCTAAAATTATTATTTATACTATTATTTAAGTATGTGATTGAGTTGGTGTCACAAGTCAATTCGATATCAATTCAATTAATGAAATTAGTAAAATAATCTTACTTATTTTAAATAAATTATATTATTACAAGGACACTTTTATATTTTTCTTATTTAAAAAACAATAAGAAATTTGTAAATATAGATATTTGAACTCATTCAACCAGAATGTATAAATATTTTCTTTACCATTACAATCAAAACTTTATTTAAATTTTTTTATACATTTCAATGTTATTACATAAATTATTTCACCCACATTGTTTGTATGTCTATTCTTTTATATTTACTATTATTTAAGTGTGTAAGTGAGTTAGTGTTACAAGTCTATAACACCTAAAAAAAATTTTATGTCGGAACTCGTATCATACCAATGATCAAGTAAATAAAAATTTTTGAGTGTTGGTTAAATGTGGATCATTTATTAATTTAAATACGACATTGGGAAACACATCGAAAATTAAATTCATATACTAATGGTAAAAATAACTTATGGACTAAATTGCAAGAGAAAGAGAATTGACATGATCAATTTAAGTGGAAAGAAAATGATGAAATAGTGAAGGACTTAATTATAGAGATAGCAAATCGGTGTGTCACAGCTATGGTGAAGGTAATGAACAAAATGTAAATTTAAAGTGACTAAAGATGTGACTTGCTAAGACCCTAGCATGTAATTAGACCAAACTCAAATTACATGTTAGTGGGTAACTTAATCATGGCCATTAATGGCCACTAATTTGATGTAAAGCTACTTGTCACCATACGATGAAAGGAAAATTAAGAATTTAATTTAATTAAAATTAGCTTAATTCTTTCTCTCTCCCACCAATATAAAAAAGAAAGAATGGAAGTGGGATTCTCATCTTTTTCCCACGGCTATTAAACAAGAAGGAAGAAAAGAAAGAAAATTCCAAGTTCTTCTCCAAGCCGCGAGCTCAACTCAAGTGGTAAGCAATTTTTCTTTGAATTTTGGTTTAATTGACAGCGTGAAGTGATAGTTAAGTATGAACCCATTCACTTGATTATTGAATTTAAAAGGAAAATGCAAGGATGAACATGGTTGAACACTTAGAAAACCTAGAGATATAAAGCTTGATCAAGTATGTTTAATGGTTTTTAGACTTGGTTTTTGGTAAAAATGAGTTTGAAGTGGTGTAAATAAACTAGGGATGAAGTTAGACTAAGATTTTGATAAAGGATGCTCATGACACCATTGTTGGATGCTTGGAGAGCTTATGAGAAAAATAGAGGCTTAAACATGTTTTTGAATTGCTTGAGGTTATTAGAGTCGAAATTAAATTTGAACGGAAAGATCGTAAACACTAAGAGTTAAAGATTATAAAAGGTATTATTATGGGTTAAAAAAAATTTCTAAAATATTCTTACTTTTTTATATATAAAATAGATTATAGATGGATAAATTAGAGATATATATTATAACAAAATGTTGGATGGAAATTACGTAGTCATGGAATCATAATTACATACGATACTTACCACAAATTCTGCTTAAATTCATATACGAAGACTCCGGCTTACACGCTTTCTATTCTATACGTTACTTCATACGTGGACTTCTTTTTTGGTCATACTATACGTGGATTTCAACATCGCCTTTTGAAAATTTGAAAATCTATCCTATCAATTTACCTTTTATTTTTCTTAATTTGAATTTGAGGGTTAAAATTAAATTTTAATATTTATGATAATAAAAATGTAATTTTATCATTTTAATATTTTATATTTTTTATAATTTTTAAAGGATTAAATCAAAATTTTATCATTTTTAGGGAAGATCAAAGTGTAATTTTACCTTTATTAATTTAAAATTTTAAAAAAATTAAAGGGCCTAAATAAAAAAATTTACATTTTAGGGGAAATTCTCTGCCAACCTTTTAGCTACGCTCTCAATCATCAGTCTTTTAAAAAAAGTATCTTTATAATGAAAATACGGACTAAAGAGTTAATTTTTTAAGCATGGTCATAACCTTCATACTTTTTTTAGATTTTTATGAGCTTTTTATATATTTTAATATATTTTCAATATTTTTATAAATTTTAAATTATTTATTATATATATATATAATAATAATAATATCATATTAACATATATATTGGACACCAATATCGTTAATAAAATTATGTATTTAGTTAGCTTTACGGCTAAAAGCAAGCAATTTGCTTAAAAAAAATAGAAATTAAATTGATAAAAGTATACCCAAAAAATTTTATATTTCCTCTCCTATCTTTCTCAACGTTTTCCTCCCTCGTCTCCTATGTTCCTTCCTTTAGCAGTCTCTTGCATGGTGCTTTCCTGTCTTCAGAAAGTCACCAAAAGACAAAGCTGAAAACACAATAAATATATGTACTTCTGCCAACCATTTCATTTCCTCTCTATAAAGTTTGCTAATTTAAATGCAGAATCTGAGGCAACTTTACCATTGTTGCTTTCTTACAAGGAAGTCCTTTCCATCGTCTTCCTCTACACCGCTTTCTTTGATTCCCAAATATCTTTGCCTCCCAACTCTTCACCCTGTTTCTTGGATTTGTCTCCCTAAAGGTATGCACCTTTTTTTTACACAGTGTCTGTGCGGATTATCCAATTCGAAAGCAGAGGCGCAGCCAGTAGCATTATTTTGACCCCCCAAAAATTATATGTTTCAAAATGAAACTTTTTTTTTGACTAAGAAACTTTTTGACCTTTTTTTAAGATTTTAAGAGTAAAGAGAGATGGTCAAACGGACAATGATCATAAATTCTTGTCCTATTTTACATCCCAATCTTTTAAAAGTGTTATTTTACCCGGTAAATATATATATGCATGTATATGCACTTGTTCAAAACTGGGATTTTACCATTTTTAAAGTTTGGTTTTAGAATGGGTCCATTTCAGCCAGCTTGTTTTCTGAATATATATATATATATAAGAAGAATATAAGACAGTGTAGAAATTCTGGTCTTCAATATTTAAACGGTCGTGTCTTGGTTAGAACTTGGAACTTGGAACTGGTCTCATTGAAAACTTAATCAAAACCTGTTTCTTTTTTTTTTTTTTTTCTTTTTTTTCTTTTAATTCCTTCAGGTCAATGTAAGAGTAACTCGATAAGCTCCTCTGCGAGAAATATGTCGACTTCAACAATTGCATTAGCAATTGAAAAGCAAATGGTCCTTGAAAATGGGGTTCAACAGGTTGAATTACTTAATGGGGTGGAGGATTCATATGGTGGGATCATCCTAAACATGGAGAAACCTATGGAATCTGAGGCATTCGTCTATTCACTCAGAGCTTCAATATCACAATGGAAGCAACAGGTCAGTGATCCCATCTGTCTGTCTCTTCATCTTAATAGCTTTGATAAAGAATTTAAGTGAATTTTAAATCGGCAAACCACAAACCATTTTGCAGGGGAAGAGGGGCGTCTGGATTAAATTGCCTATTCAACTTGTTAATCTGGTTGAACCGTCGGTTAAGGTAAATGCATTGGAATTTCGATAGTTCAAGATTGGGGTTTTCTGGTTTGAGTATTGCAATTGTGGTGTAATTCAATGTTTTGGAATTTGTCAGGAAGGGTTTAGGTACCACCATGCGGAACCAGATTATATAATGCTTGTGAGTTGGATTGGTAACTCTACCAATACCATACCTGAAAATGCATCACACCGTGTGGGGATTGGTGCTTTTGTCATCAATGACCAAAGAGAGGTAATCCCTTTTATTAATGGAAGATAGACCTTTTCTCTATGTCACCATGTTTGGGTTTTCTTTGTAAGAAAAATGAAAAGAACAGAAAAATCTAACATTGACCCTGACATTCTAATTTTTAGGTGCTTGTAGTTCAAGAGAATAATGGCACGTTCAAAGGCAAAGGTGTGTGGAAATTCCCTACTGGAGTCGTTAACGAGGTGAGTCAAGCTAGCAACATGGTGTTTTTGTACTTTAATCTTTTTGCCTTTAACTGAAATTTTCTGTTCACAGGGTGAGGATATTTGCATGGCAGCAATCAGGGAAGTTAAAGAAGAGACAGGGGTAAGTCAAGCAAATGGATTTTTCCTATATGAATAATTCTTTAGGTTCTCTCTTGCTACATGAGTCTAACCATAGTGTTTATTTTCTTTCAGATCGACACTGAATTTGTGGAAATTTTAGCATTTAGGTATGGCTTTTCCCTTCATATTGATTGTTTTTTGAAATGAATATGTAGTTCTTCAGGTGATTTACATACTGGGAGAAAGTTGGTTTTCTAACCTATGTCTCTCTGATCTTTCCCTCTATACAGGCAAAGCCACAAGTCGTTCTTCACGAAATCGGATTTGTTTTTCGTTTGCATGTTACGTCCACTCTCGTTCGACATCCAGAAGCAAGATACAGAGATTGAAGCTGCTCAGGTACATTCTCATAAACATGCATGAAAAGACTGCTAATTCTAGGAGCTTATTTGTCGATGGAAATGGTTCTTTTAATGCAAAAAAAACATAATTTGATTATGGCACAACTTATAGATGAATGTCCCTGAAATCTTGGTACCCAAGGTGAAGGCCTGACCCATTACACCGATCTTGCTGGCTTGGATTGTTTAAGTTGCCAAGAAAGATGGCCCTACTTTAACATTGCAATGCTGAGATAACAAACCAGAATTAATCTTTCCCTCTTTTGTTTTCTTTTCCAGTGGATGTCGATCAACGAATATGCAGCACAACCTTTTATCCAGAAACATGATGGCTTTAGTAGTGTTGCCAACGTATGCTTAGCAAAGTTAGAGAAGGACTACGCCGGATTTTCCCGGATTCCGACAACCACAGCTTCTGGGAAAACTAGTTACGTATACTTCAACAGCAGAGATCTGAGCAAGCTGTAAGCAGCAGTGTCAAGGTCACTGATAATGAATAAAATTCAAATTGTTTTCATGCACAAGCTGATACAATAGAAACTCAAGCTTGGTAATATAGTTTAACAAAGCTACCTATGTATATCTTGTCATTGTCATGTTATGATTGTGATTAAGATATTATATATTCCATTCGTATTATTTAATTTCAAGGTTAATTGAATGCAGAAGTACTTGCAGTACTGTGAAATGCTGAATCAGGTTGTGATATATATAAAAATATATATAACATGAGGCTAGTAGTACATTAAAAACTGAAAACAACAGGACATTAGAACATGGGAAGAACGAAGTTCCAGCATAGCAACTATCAGATTTTGTTTCCAGATCTAAATAGATGAGAATCATAATTATATAAGAGATTTAGAAAAAAGAAACAAAAAAGAATATTGCATTTACAGCTCAAACAAGATGCAATGTAATCTATTCTATACATTACAATCTAATAATGACAAACAGGAATAAATAAAAAAGAATAAAGAAAATGACCCCATGCAAGTGGGACTCATCACTTATTGCTCTTTTGCTCACAAACCACCAAAGAAATTAAAAGAAAAAGAAAATTTCAAATCTCTGACATGAAATAAAGACCCCATTTCTCGTTATCCAATGGCCCAAAAAGTATTGTCTCCCATACCATTTGTATCAATCTGATAAATGTTTCTGTATCAGTGTATTCACATCAGCAATACCCCTATGCACAGGCTCAGCATCACCATCACCAATCTCCTACCGTCCAGTCCTGCAACCCCACTGTCATTATCTGCCGTCTGATCATCAGCTGGATCACTCTCCGCTGGTGCATCGGATTCGGGTGCATCGGCTACCTTGTGTTTGGATTTGGATTTGGATTTGGATGGCTTGGGTGACTCAGCCGGTGCTTCCACTGGCTTGTACAACTCCCTGGGCAACAATACCTTGTTAATTTTGTAAACAATCAAAGGCTCTTCATCCTTCAAAGTCCCTGTAATCTTTGCAGTCATAACTTTAGTCTCCAATGTCACCACCTCGCCGTCGTTTTGAATGGTGAAATCATACTTGTTTGCTCCATCAGTGGCCAATGTGTTCATAATCCCGTTGTTGGATTTCAGCATTTGCATGGACTGATACACGGGAACGCCGTGGTACAACAGCAGGGACACTTTCTTGGATGCTGTCAAGTTCTTGTATTTGGGCATGAAATCCTTAATAACAGGGTCGGTGGGGCAAAACACTGTTAAACCCCCATCGATGTTTTCGTTAAATGTTGCATCAGCTCCTGAAGAGATCAGCAAATCTGCAAAAGCTTTACATCCTTGCTTTGACATTATCTCTGTTAGATTAAGCTTGCTTGGCTCCGCGGTTGGGGCTTCAGCTTCAGCTGAATTCAAAACCTGAATCAAAATTGAACATTAGCTAATCACCAATGTAAGAACTAAGACCAATTGATAAATATAATATACCTGACTGATCTGTAAGACAGAGATGTTGTAAGGAATCTCTGCAACGGACTTAACGTAAACAGCGTCGAGATTTCCATCGTTGTTTTCAGCCCCGAAGCCGACTTTTCCGCCTTTAAGATCAGTGATGTTGATGTAGCCAGAGGAACCAGGAGCGGCGCCACTAGCCTGGAACATGGTGGAAGTCAAAGCAGTTCCATTGGTAATCTGGTGAAGCTTCTTGGAACCGAAGTAGTCGACGAGGACATGGAGAGAGAGGACATTCTTGAGGGTGTAGAGGGATAGTTGTTTAGACAAGAGAGATGACATGGCAGCATTGTTGAGGGCCAGAACAGTAATGGTTTCGCGTCGGTTGATCTCGGAAGCCAAGTGAGTGAGGGTGAGGTAGTGGTTGAAGGTGGAGAACTCAGGGTGTTTGGCGAGTATGCGTGTGATGTTGTGTGCATTTGAGGTGGAGAAGAGGAGGAGGAGGAAGAAGAGGGCGGTAGTTTCAGGTGACATGGTGGGTTGGGAATGGAGAAGATAGGAGTGGGTTGGATCTGGGGAAGATATGGATGGTGTTTGTGTATAAGTAGAGAGTGAGGTGGGGTTGCCTCATGACTGCCAGCTAATCAATGGCTGGGATTGGACCCACATATAAAAGTGGGTCCCTTCACCTCCCTTTAACGGCTACCCATTCCTTTCTTGCTTCACTCCAAAAGTCAAAATTAGGAAACCCCTTACATCAACCAAAGAACCTACAAGCAAGTTGATACAATTCAGATCCGTAATTGCATTTGCATTATTTTTATATTTTAAAATATTTTATTGAAATAATATATTAACGAAATTTTGTTATTTTATTCCATTTAGCAATAGATTTATTTTTAAAAAAATTAATTTAATAAAAAAAAGTGTATAAATGAAAAGTTATTATAGATAATAAAATAAAATATAATCCACGACAATGGTGAAGCCACTAAGAAGATTGTGAGATCAGTCCACCCCATAAAGAAAATTTAAAAAAAATTTATTTATAACTTTTTAAATGATTTATATAATTAAGTATTAATCGATTTATCCAAAAAGGCACATTTCCAAACAAAATTATGGAAATGAGCCAATTAAACTATTATTTACGGAAAATAGCCAGTTCTGGCAAAACGCGCCTACGTGACCACGTTTTAGGGGGAAATTTTTAGCAAAGTGTGCCCTTGAGGGAGCGCTTTGTGCCACGTTAGCAAATCGCTCCTACGTGGACGCATTTTGCTGACGTGGCACCAAGGGCGCACTTTGCTTCGTGTTTTTATATTTAGAGATATTTGCATGTTTAGTTTCTAGAATTTTTTAGTGTTAGAGTTTTGCTAAAATAAGTTAAGATTTAGTGGTTATTTTTTTAAAACAGGTTAAGGTTTAAAGTTTTAGTGGATTTTTAAAATAAATCAAGATTTAGTGTTATTTTATAAAAATTGTTTAAATTAGGGTTTATGATTTTTAAATGAATTAAGTAAATTAGGGTTCTAGGATTTTAAATAAATAAAACTAGGGCTTATGGTGTTTAAATAAATTAATTAAATTAGGGTTCTAGTGTTTTAAATAAATTAAATTGGAGTTTAGGGTTTATGGTTAAAATTAATTAAATTAGGGTTTAGTTTTTTTTAAATAACATTGTGTTTATTTTTTTAAAACAAAATTGACTATTTTGACCCTGAAAAAATAATTTTGAGAAGAAGTTTATGAATAAATAGTGTCAAAAACGCTTCAAGAAGGATGCACTGTCATCAAAATTACAGAAAAAAGCTCCCACATAGACGCTCTTTTTCTACAGTAGTTCCTGAAAAATAATTTTGAGAAGACGTTTCTGAATAAATAGTGTCAAAAACGCTTCAAACAAGATGTACTGTCAACAAAATTTCTGAAAAAAGCTCCCACGTGGACTCTCTTTTTCTACAGTAGTTCCTGAAAAAATAATTTTAAGAAGACGTTTCTAGACAAATAGTGTCAAAAACGCTTGAAGCAGGATGCACTATCAGCAAAATTTCTAAAAAAAAGTTCCCACTTGGACGCTCTTTTTCTACAGTAGTTCTTGAAAAAATAATTTTGAGAAGACGTTTCTAAAAAAATAATGTCAAAAATATTTCAAGCAGGATGCACTGTCAGCAAAATTTCTGAAAAAAGCCCCCATATGGACGCTCTTTTTCTACAGTAGTTCATGCTTGGCCTTAAGTTGTAAACGAGACAAATATCATTCTCAGGTTGCATAAGTTACAGCAAGAAAAATTAGAGAGGCTAAGCAGAATAGAAATTGAAGATGAGTGAATGTATTAGTGTTGTTATTTACTATGATGGTGAATTCCGTGACACCGAGAACGGTGTTGTTTTTTTATCGGAGAATACAACGCGAATGGTTTTTAACCAGAGTATAGATTTTACAGAATATCGTAAAAGAATTAGGCGCAAAATCATGGGGACGATGCCAAATAGGGTTTCTTTTATTAAGTATCGATTTTGTACTTCGATTGGTCCCGTGACATATGATGCATTTGATATCAAAGGTGTTCGTAGCTTTGAGGCGATGGTGCAGGCTCATCTCGCTAGTGGATCACCCTATCTTGAGATATATGTTCAATTTTCCTTGCCAAATGAAACATTTGGGAGGCAGAACACGGAAGCGCCCGTGCTTGACGGCAATATGTATGGAAAACACAACTCCTACACGACACTCGGTTAATAGATGGGACATGCACATCGGTGGGTCGATGTTCGATGCTGGAAATACGTATTGGGGAATGACATCAACTTCTAGTGGCTGGCAATCTACATCTGATTGGGGACGTTACGAAAAGTTCACAAGAAGGGACGATGTACTCCCTACGACGTCTACCAGCGAGGGGACCTTGTACGTTGCAGATCATGGTGGGTTGGATGATGAGTTCGATGTGGATCCACCTCGAGAGCTCGGCCCCGATGATGCAGAAGTTGTTTTATTTTCTGAACCGGAGCCTATTCCATCCAAACTGAATACGTTGAAAGGGGTTCAGATGAAGAAGAAGAAGATCTGTGATTCAGGGCGTACTCGCCTCCAGCCCACATGCATAATATCGACATATCGGTAGATGATGCGTTGGAGTTTTTAGAGCTACCACACAGAACCCGTGATCATACAAGTTCGTCATTCGATTCGGGTGATTTAGAAGTTGGTAAGGAGTTTTCAATAAGCATAGTTTTCTTGGTGCTTTGAAACAATATAGCATCAATCACGGAGTTAACTACAACGTGGTTAAATCCAAATCTAAGAAGTTCGAGGCCAAGTGTGCGGTGCAAGACGGTACATGTTAATGGAAAATCAAGGCTTCTCTTAAGAAAAAAGAGGCTTGTGGGAGATAAAAAAAACTACAAAGGTCCATATACATGTGTTGCCGGTACAGTATCACTCGGTATTTATGGTTTTAAATAATAACGTTATTACTTAATGTTGCATTATTTAACGTACTTCGTTGACAGGTGTTTCACAAGATCATCCCAAGATGGATTCAAGCATGATAGCTACCTTAATACTACCAATGTTGAAGGCGGATCCCATGACTTCTGTGTCATGCATAATTGCCAGTATTCTTAGCCAATTGAGGTACACGTCATCTTACCACAAGGCTTGGATAGCTAAGCAAAAAGCGTTGGAAAATATGCATAATGGGTGGGACGCTTCATATAATGAGGTTTGGCAGTAGTGTCAAGTGCTAGAGAGGTGCGTCTCAGGTTGCATAACAGACCTTGAAATGGTCCTTGCGTACTACAACTACCGATTGCTTTGTGGATGCTAAGTGTCCAAACGTCTGTTCTGGAGCTTTAGGCAATGTCGGGATGCATTTGTGTACTACAAGCCACTGGTACAAATTAATGGTACATTTATGTATGGTAGATATACCCATCGGCTATTGCTAGCTGTGGCACAGGATGACGGTGGGAGAATCCTTCCAATTGTGTTTGCAATAATACCGTGGGAGTCAGCTGATGACTGGGGTTTCTTTCTTTCTAGGTTAAGGAGGCATGTATGCCCCCAACCTGATATCTACATTATATCGGATCGGGGCACTGGAATACTAGCCACAATTAAACGACATGGAAGCCTATGGGATCACACATACCATCGGTATTATCTAAGGTACATTGCGTCCAACTACTACGGGTAATATTGGTCTACGACTGAACAAAAATAAGTGACCAACATGGGTATTTAATCTCTATTAATATACTTTTGGTTGTAATATTCTATTTATTCTGAATGGAATATTGGTATGTAATTTTCGCTATCAACTTATATTGGCAGGTACTAGATCAATAAGGACCATTTTCATAAGATGTTGGGGAATTTGTGTTTAGTTAACGATTAAGGCGTAGGCTACTTCATAACATACCTTTCTAACAGTGGATACAAGCATACGGCAGTAGCCTACAATATGGTCATATGACCACAAAGTATTTGGCAGAAGGAATTGCAATAAATTAACAAGGCGAAGGCGCGGGCTAACACCATGCACACAGTGTGTACGATCGCGACAACCTATGGTTTCGTGTGATGGAGTTTGACAGACCGAGCCAATGTATTATCGACGGTCAATATCGTGTACATCTGATAAATAGGACTTGCAACTGTGGGACGTTTGACGCACTTCATTATCCATGTACTCATGCAATTGTAGCTTGTCAGAATCTCCGTCTGGATCCCTTGAGATATGTCCACTAAGTGTACAAAATAGAAAACATGTACAATGTGTGGAGACATGTATTCCAGTGGTTCCAGATGAACGTAAGTAGTCGTCTGTATCGCTTGCTCCGTTTAAGCTGTTACCTAATAGAGAATTGCGTTGCAAACCAAAAAGTCAACCTTGATCAAGTAGAATATGTAATAATATGGATATTCGGGAAAGAACGAACCAAGGGAATTTGTGTGGATGGTGTAGGAACCCAGGTCATACAATTCGATCATGTCTAAACCGAAATAGTTGATAATTGCTATAATGAAACGATGTTGCATTATTTCTATTCTGTCTTATTTAAAAGAACTTATATTTTATTAAAAGTATAAAATTAATTTACAATTAAAATATTAAAAACTTTTTTATTAAATGAAACAATATAGAAACATCGTCCACAAATATATTGAGAAAATCAATGTATATGACAGTCGGAATCAGTGCCACATGGAGGTGGACGACGATTACGCACTGGATTCCTCCTTGGTTGCTCCGGAAGGGGTTGTGGTTGCTCTGGTTGTGGGTGTTGGGAGGATGACCCAACTTGGTAGAATAAAGAATGTGGAGGTGTTTGCATCACATATGGCGGAGGTGTTTGAATCCCATAAGGCGATGGAAAATGGTAATGAGATGAGCTCGTCGAGTGCCTCGTGTGATCCCTCCGACAATGATGGCCTATATATCATCGATTGAGTCGTCAGAGTCATCGGGAAAGGAGATGCATCGGGCCATGCATTCCAACCTGCCATAAGACTGGAAAAAGGAAACATATAAGGGTTAGTATATATATATAAGGGCTAGGATACGCACCTAGCATAATCTGAAAGGGCTATGTTGTGGGTGTCGTTAATTGAGGCATTGGGCCTGGTGATTGTGTGAACGCTATTGATGGGTCCGGTGGTTATGTGGGAGTTGTTGATAGGCCTGTCCCATTATCCCTTCTCCTTGGATTTAAAGGGCCTCGTCGTTCCATTTCCAGACAGATTTTTTGATGCCTCCGCTCTTCCGACAGCAAATATGGCTTACCATGGATCCTAAACCATGGCATGTAATCCGGGGTGCATGCTAACTCTAAGACAATGATCGGTTCGCGATCAAGTATATGATCATATCGATTTTCCCAAATTTTGATATATTCAGACCAGAATATTGGCCAATTCGTATTCGTTTACTGTAAGTCGATTCTGTGCTGGTCATCGAGCGTATCAGGTTCCTCAAGAATCGGTTGTCGGAATCCAAATTGCCACAACACTCTATCCGTCTAGTGCATCTCGATAATAGCATAGTTGACCAATGGGACCTTAACATGCCAAATGTTCGGATTTTGAAAGAATTCTTCCGAAATTAATGCTCGTATTGCCGGATCCTCGTATGGTGTCCATTGAAACTATATGAATGGGATAAAAATATTAGTTATATACATAATACTAAATACTAAATACGAAACGACTATTTTATGTATATATATTTTATTTAATTGTAACACCCCTTACCCGTGTTCAACGCTGGAACCAGATAAGAGGCATTATCGAACTTACCTTGCTTGAATATATACTATAGGGCTATAAAATTTCATTTCAACTTAAAACTTCTCATTCATATTCATAGCATCCTTAATATGGGCCTACGAGGCCCTAAACATACATACGGAAGGTTTCAGAATTAGACTGGAAACTTTTGCCACTTAAATTTTTTTTTTGCCTAAAATAGGGCCACAGGCCCGTGTGAAATGGAACACGCCCGTATGGTTACACACGCCCATGGTCCTAGCCCGTATGAAATTTATTTTTCATTTCGAACCTACAGGGGTTTTCACACGGCCTGGCACACGCCCGTGTCTATGGCCCGTGTACACGGCCTAGACACGCCCGTGTCCTCATCCCTGTGTGAAAACCTTAGCATTCTATTTATGACGTCAACAAACTTTTAAGGGCACACGGCCTAGACACACGTCCATCTGCTGGCCCATGTGACGGCCCGTGTGACGAATCAAATTTTCGCAAATTTGATGTGAGGGACACACAGCCTATTAACATACCCATGGGGCTGACCGTGTGTCACACACGGCCTAGACACACGCCTGTGTGTCTACCTGTGTGGACAATTAGAAAGTTATTTTCCAAGCCATTTTGCCACCCTGAAACATAAACACGCCTATACCACCACAAGCAACACATAATATGGCAATAATACACTATGAAGAATCCCTAAATCATTATTCATACACTCCACATTTTACTCCAACAATTGCATGAACTTTTACTTCATAAAACTCATCATCATTAAAAATATGAAACTTGACAAATATTGGCCAATTCCCAATGACTATTTACAAAATGTGTGTATAACATTAATAGCCAATACTTTGGCTTTCAAATATTACATAACACAAGATGACCAAGTTCCTATACATGCCATACCCAAAATAAATCAACTTTACTATACCAAAAGAATGATTGATAGCGTGATCCAAGCCCCGACGTTCTACGATCTTCGAACTAGCTTGGCGATACTATAAGGAAAAGGGAAAAGAGAGGGGTAAACATATAGCTTAGTAAGTTTGCATGAATTAAAAGAGCAACATAATGGCTCAAAATAAAATCCATTCATCTCATTAAACAATAACAACACAATTTCACAAGTATTTTGACATACTTACTCATACTTACTCTTACCCATCACATATCACATTTCGGTTTCATAACTCTTATTTTACTCGTGGGTACCTGTATCACTTCGTCACATAAACTTAACTCATTATCATCCTTAACTTAAATGTAGCTCTTTGCCCATTAAACTATTCAGAATATCGGAGGATACTCAATCTCATCATACATGTATCATGATGCCATTGCCATATCCCAGATATGGTCTTACATGGGATCTCCTCTAGATGTCGATGCTATATCCCAGATATGGTCTTACATGGGATCTCTTAGCTCGATGTCGATGCCATGTCCCAGACATGGTTTTATACGAGATCGCGTATAGATGTCGATGCCATGTCCCAGACATGGTCTTACACGAGATCTTCTTTTAGTGCCGAAGCCATGTCCCAGACATGGTCTTATACGAGACCTACATTCGGTGCCAATGCTATGTCCCAAACATGGTCTTATATGGGACATACATCCAGTGTCGATGCCATGTCCCAGACATGGTCTTATACTGGACCTTCCTTATCTCACGTTATGACATAGGTATCCTCGTTATTCCGAATATTCAACCAGGATTTTCAACTTAAGATATTCTTGTCATTTTCTCATCGAGGCATTCTTAGTCGATTTTCATGGAAATGATATTCATTGTCATGATATCAAGCAATTTAAAATATAAAAACATTATGAAGCTTTAATTTCACATAAACTTATCTCGGTATTGATTTAGTCCACAACCATGTTCTTGCCTCGTTTTCAGTCCGGGCTTCGTGTTTCTTGATCTATAATAACAATTTCACCTTTTAGTACTCACATTAACTAAATTGACCCATGAATCATATTTTGGAAAAATTACGATTTTGCCCTAAACTTTCATATAATTACACTTTTACCCCTAGGCTCGTAAAATGATTTTTATTCAACTTTCTTGTATTTCAAGCCTAGCCGAATCATTTTTACAACTATAACAGCCCCAATTTCCACTATTTCACTCATGTATGACCATTTTTATAACTTTTACAATTTGGTCATTTCATGCATTTTTCATGAAAATCACTTAGAAAGAGATGTTTATCATACATAAAACTTTCATATTCTTCCATAAAACATCAAAATACATGCATGTCATACATGGGTAAATTTTTGAACATAATCCCTAGCTCAAAAATAGCTAGAAATAGATAAATCAAGCTACGGGGATCTCAAAAATACAAAGAACATTAAAAACGAGGCTAGGATGCACTTACTATCAAGCTTGGAAATTGAATAAACCCTAGTTATGGTGCTCTTGTGATTTTCGGCTAAGCTTGGAGAAGATGGATGTAACACCCCTAACCCGTAACCATCGCCGGTCTAGGGTTAAAGGCATTACCAGACAAATCGAATATTTTACGAACAATTTTCATCATAATATTATCACTCAAATCAAAGTATCCTTTAAACAGGTCTACGAGACCTTAAACATGCATTAGAAAGAGGTCGAGACTAAATGAACACATATGAAAATTTCTGAAAATTAAACATTTTTCAAAGCTACAAAGGTCACAAATTCACAAATACTTACCTTTCATGCTTAAACAAAGCATACACATCAAACGTACCTGAAACGGTTACACATTTCACATAGTCTTTCATTTCTCAGATTTGCCTGTTGAACCATTCGGAATCAAATTGGATGCTCGGATAACTCTAAATACTCGTACAATACCAACGTCCCAGACGTGGTCTTACATATAATCAAATATCGATGCCACTATCCCAGACATGGTCTTACACGAATCAAATACGATGCCAATGTCCCAGACATGGTCTTACACATAAATTTCAAATCGACGCCAACGTCCCAGACGTGGTCTTACACGATATTACATATCGGAACCCTATGTCATGACATATAAATCCTATCTATTCCTGAAGGTTCGTACGAGACTTTTCGGACATTGTCACATTGTCGATACTTTCTCAATTTTCACATGTATATCTTCCAAAGTCATTAATCTCAATTCAATATCAAATGAACATGAATAAATCATCTAAAATACATTTATTTGTATATAGACTTACCTCGTATTCGGAATAAACGAACGGATTCGACTATTCGATCACTTTCGACTTTCCTCGATTTAAATTCGTTTTATTGAGTTCTTGATCTATACATATTCAAATTTAACTCTTTTATTCACCAAATCATTCAATTCAATCCAAAAACACATATTTAGGGTAATTTACAAATTAGCCCTCACATTTTCACATTTTGACATTTAAGTCCTTATTTCACAAAATCACAAAATACACAAAATTCCCTTGTACCCATGTTTAGCCGAATTTTCAACATGATCATACAAGTCCATACATTTCATTTATTTCACATTTAGCCCCTCAAAATATTATTTTCACAATTTAGTCCAAATTATTCAAATTCACCAAAAATCCAAAGATAAAACATGTTAATCTAACACATATATTTCATATTTCATCAACTAACATCACAAAACTCAAGTTTTCATCAATGGCATATTTCAAAATCATCATCAAATTTCAAAATTAAAGCATGGGCTTAGTAGATTTCATAGCAACGATTACAAAAACGTAGAAATTATCAAAAACCGATCAAAACCCATACCTTAATTTTGCTTGAACATAGCCGAAACCTAATATGGTTTTCTTTCCTTCTTTTTCTTTCACATTCGGCTAGATAAGATGAGAATAGGCATCTTTTTATGTTTTATTTTATTTTAACTTAACTTATTAACTAATTTACATATTTAACCTTTAATAAAAACAAATAATAATAATACATAATGGATGGTCATTAATGTCCATTAACCATATCAATGGTCCATTTACAACATAAGGACCTCCACATTAAAAAGCCAACTCAATTAAGCACATTAACATATAGAATGTCACTTTTACTTTTTATGCGATTTAATCCTTTTCTCAAATTAAGCACACAAACAATAAAATTAATTCACGAAACTTCCACACATACTTAATCACACACTGCAAGCACAGAAAATAATATTAAAATATTTTTCTAACTCAAATTTGTGGTCCCGAAACCACTATTCTGACTAGGGTCTAAACCGGACTATTACAATGGACACCATTTTTTACTTATTTTACCTTTTAATTAATTAATTAACCAAATGACCAAATTGCCCTTAAAGCCACTTTCTTGAGATTTTTCTTTCCACGTCTATTGTCCATCTTAACATTTAATGGTCTAATTACTAAATAAGGACCTCTAGTAATTTTTATAATTCTATTTCATACTTAAATCTTCTAGAATCTCATAGTTTCTAATTTTTTCAATTTAGTCCTAATGGACAAATTGATCACTAATAAATAAAATTTCCTCATGAAATTTTCACACAATCATGCAATCATGCTATAGGCCTCATAAAAGTCATAAAACACATATTTCTACCTCAAATTTGTGGTTTCGCAATCACTATTCCGACTAGGCCCTAAATAGGGTTGTTACATTAATACTTACTTGCGCTTTCGACCGTTGGTCTAATAGAAGCCGTATATCTTCAAGAGTAGTAGATATTCCAATATAACTCACCGGATGGTTCCACCTAATTAAATAAATTTTCAGCATACAATTTTATTTTAAATCTATGGAATAATTTTAAAATCAAATAAAAATTTTATCTCGTTATGAGTGGGAATGTATATGGGTGGTTCACTCGAGGACATAAAAATGGAAAGCAAAACCGAGCCCATGATTGTAGTAGTGATAGCAACCTCCGATTTTGGCTCTATTTGGTCGGTTCGCCCCGTACATCTCTCGGTACAATGTTGCCAACACGATAGACCCCCAACTAAATTCGCCAACTACTCTAAAATCAACGAGTTTTAGCAGCCACCTCAGATCTACGAGGTTTCGTGACAAGTCCGACATCAGATAACCTCAAATCATCTCAAGGATGTATGCTCGAGCATATCGTATTCTTTCAACTTCAGTCAAATCATTCCCTGGCTCCGGGAATGTGTCTCGTAACCAGCCCATCTCAATCCGACCTCCGTAAATATTATCTGGAACCAAACCCAAAAGATCGTAATATATGGCTCCCCAATCAGCAGATTGAACGGACCCGATGAGTGAGGACCCATCCACCGGTAACTAGATGTCCTCCAAAGTGATAGTACAATCTCCGCATGGAAGATGAAATATGTGCGTCTCGGGTCTCCACCTCTCTATTAATACGCTAATGAGTTTCGGGTCCAACTTCACCCCCGACTTATAGTGGCCGTGTGCCAAAAACCCGCTTCCCTCAAGTAATTTTTTGTCAACGGTGATGGCGGACCAAACATATTATGAATATAACATTGTAACACCTGATCTACAGATTGTTATAAAAAATTATAAAATACAAACTAATTAAAATTACATAAATGAAAAAAATATTAAATAATATTCAACATTTAAAATAAATCGTTACCATTTTCATTTGTTCGACGGAGATATATTTATGATAGAGACGAATTAATTCCCCGGCCGTTGCTAATGCGATCAAATATTTTTGAAATTATAAAAAAACTAATTAAAAAATAAAGTAAATAACTAATTATAAAGAGCTTTGAGAAATTTAATGAGAAACTTGAAAGCTTTAGGGAGAATTTTCAGAGATTTTTGGCTAAATTTTGAAGAAATTAAGTGTGAAATATAAGAAAGGGTTTTTTTTACCGTTTGTTTTTTATGACAAACTCAGTTACTATAATAAAATAATGTTATAGAGAGGACTAACCGTATACAAATATATATTTTTTTAAAAAACTTAAATGCTAAAGAAACTCTTAAAATAATTAAAAATTTTAATTAAGTTCTTACTTGAAAACTAGATATCTTAATAAAAAAATTAACAGTCAATTAAGCCCTAATTATTAACTTTTTAGGTAAAAATCTTGATAATTCGTTAAATGATGACATAGCAAGTAGCGTGATAGTAGATATGATAAATGACATAACAATTGATAAATGAGTGCAATCTTTTTTAATATTTAAGCCAACAAATTATAAAAAAAAAATCTAAAAACTCTAAAAATATAGAAAAAAATTAAAAATTTTTGAAGGAATCTAAAAAAAAATAAAAATTCAAGATTAATTATATTTCTTAAGATATTATGGATTTTTTTTTAACTTACATTTACTCAAGGCTCTCCTTAGAACAAACCACTCATTCATTCAACTAATATTTGATCAAAGAAAAGACTCATTCAACTATTACATAAAATAATCTAATTTTTTTTTATGTATATAATTAAGATCCAAAAATAAACATGTTTTCATACCACTGCAGTAATTTTGTAACACCCCAAACCCGGTCAATACACCACGACCGAATCTGGCATGTTACGGGGAAAATCGTATTTGAGGGGTTAGGTTTCCAGTTAAAGATTTGGTGGAAAACTTCTTTGTTATAGTTTATACTTGTCAAAATCTTGGGCATGATTGTTTTAAAGCTGATAGTGTATTTTGAAAACCCGAGAATGTTGAAAACTTAGTTGAATCAAAAACATTTTGAACTTAGTGTGAAGAAAATCTCAAGTTTGGAAAACATTTGGGTGTATTCATTTTAAAGTTTTAGTGTGATACCCGATGGTAAAGTTTAAAACATATCGCTTTGTAGTTTTGAAAACCCTTTTTCTTTCCAAGTTTTATCCAATATTAATCCCATAATTTGTTAAGGCACATTTGAAATCAAACTTAAGCATATAAATAACCAAAGCATAATTTTAAAAGGCCATTTACAAACCAAAATAAAACCAAATAGTAATAAATAGCTAAAGTACCAAATTTTTATAAAGTCTGGGCAAATCTTTATTTAAGCATGGCATGAGCACCTCGAGTCCATCCCGACTCCATGTCCGCGTCTAAGTGTCACCTGAAATGTCAAAGGAGAGGGTGAGTCGCAAGACTCAGTGCATAATTCCCGCTCCCGATAATACAGCATGCTAACACACATCATATCATAGCAACATAATTAATGCACCCCGAACCTAACCATCCATATCACCATTCTACCCCGTGTGGTACCAAACCACTGGTGGTGCCAAACCACTGGTGACCCAAAGTCACGATATCCATAAGTGTGGTGCCAAACCACTGGTGACCCAAAGTCACGAATAATCCAATGATGGGGCCAACCCATCGTGTGATACCAAATCACTAGCGACAATCCCGTATCTCTCAAGTGGGGCCAACCCACGGTGGTGTCAAACCACAGGGACGAGTCGCAATGAGGTGCCAAACCTCTGGTGTCCCAAAGACACAAATGTGGTACCAAACCACTGGTGACCGAAGTCACGAATCCAATGATGGGGCCAACCCATCGTGTGATACCAAATCACTGGCGTCAATCCCGTATAATCAACTGTGGGGCCAACCCACCGTGGTGCTAAGCCACTGGGACGAGACGCTGAGGTGCCAAACCTCTGGTGACCCAAAGTCACAAACATCATCTGTGGTACCAAACCACTGGAGGTGCCAAACCTCTGGTGTCCCAAAGACACAGTGTCCCAAAGACACGGATATCATAATCCCCCTCCTCTCATATCTCCCATACATGTCATACTAATGCAAATGATATAAAACATGCAATCATGCTAACATGCTCAACATGGCATCTCGTAATATTTACATCATAAACACGATATCACATATACCACTACAGATCTCGTAATGAAACGGACTTACCCGTATCCGTGCTTATACCCCATCGGGTACCAAATCCATCCATCACATTGTTTCACTTTAATAAGTACACAGATTATTAATCACATTACTAAACAGAAGTGTGTTAGTTTACACACCTGGTATATCGCAAGTCTAAATCCCAAAGAACCCGATCTAAAACCCTCGATCCTCTTGCTCCTAAAAACAATTGGTCAAAACATAGGTTAGCCCACTATACCATTCGGCTAAGACCAAATGAACCAAAGGGTGTATCGCTTAACCCTTACCTTGCAGATGGTTTGGTTTCCTACCAAACCTCGAACCAACAGTGGTTCTCCTTCCAACAATCAGCTACACCTTAAAAAGAGAACGGTTAATTCTTTGAACCCTTAGGCTTAATCGAAACCAAAAGATTGAACTAATAATAATATACCAATCACTTACCCTTTACTTACCAATCGGTTTACAAAGAAGGAAGACTCCTCTCGCTTACTTCCAATATCCAAAGACCCTATACGAGATGATTAAACCGATGATTAACTCCTTTCAACCACAACCAACATAGACTTAACCAACCCGAAATCAACATAGTACTAGAGAGAAAAAAAGGAATGGCCATTCGGCCAAGAACTTACCCCAACACCAACCACCAAAATTCGGCCACAAGAAACCCTTAGGAGAGAAGGGAAATTCGGCCAAGATGCAAACAAAAGCAAAGAAGATTCGGCCTTAGGTGTTAGACACTCCTATGTTCGGCTTTGAATGGAAAAGGAGAGAAAAGAAAATGTGAGATGAGAAATGGAGTTTCGGTAAAGGGGTAATTGAGAAAAAAACGTAAAAGATGAATTAGAAGGAGGGTGCTTTCGGTTTGCAAGAAAAGAAAATAAAGATGTGTTTTTAGAGAATAGAGTTTCGGCTAGCAAGAGAAGAAATGGGAAGAGTGTTTTGGAGAGATGGAGTTTCGGCTTAATACAATTGAACAAAAAGAAGAAGCAATGAGAGAGTGCATTCGGCCATACACAACACAAGAGAAGCAAAGCAAATTCGGCAAAGGCTTAGGGAGATTTGGTCTTTCGGTTTCCAAAAAGAAAAAAGAAAAAGAGAACACCCTTAGAACATTCGGCTAACAAATGACCAAAGAAAGAACTTTTTGCTTGAAACTCCAAAGACCGAAAATGCACAAAAGCCTTAGAGAATTTCGGCTACCACCTCCCCACACCAAGCCGTCCACTTCCCCCTCCTACAATCTCTCCCACAATCGGCCACAACTCCCACAAGTGCTCATGACCACTCATTCAAATTGCTTTGAACAAGTCTTCTTCCTACATTCACTCTCTACCCATCTTTTAAATATTTTGACTTGGTCCAAGTCCAACCACCTTGGCGTCAAAATGGAAGCCAAAATGAGAGCATCCTGCAGCTTGAACTCAGGACCTCTCCCCTTGCAATTGACGCCAAACACAAGCTCCAAGTGACGCATACTTTGCCACTCCACCCACTCCTCTTTTGTGCTCAAAAACACCAAATAATATTCATGTATCTCAGTTCCATCAACTCCTCTTACTTAAGCCCAAAAACAAAAATTTTCCCACCTACTCAGGCATACCACTAGCCTACAATTAAGCCCCTAAGACACCAAAACAGCAACATAGCACACCAAACACATGCAAAACATACCATAACAAAAATAGCCCCTAACCCGGGATATTACAGTTCTACCCCCTTAAAATAATTTCGACCTCGAAATTACCTGGTCAAAAGAGTTGCGGGTATTGCTGTCTCATCGTATCCTCGGGTTCCCACGTAGCTTCTTCCACGCCATGATTCCGCCAAAGTACCTTAACCAAAGGCACAGACTTCCTACGCAGAACTTTCACATCCCGATCTAGAATCTGCACATGTTCTTCTTCCATGGTCAAATCTGGATTTACCTCGATCTCTTCCACTGCTACCACATGCGATGGATCTGAACGATAACGCCGAAGCATCGAAACGTGAAATACGTCGTGAATCTGGCTTAGCTCTGCTGGCAACTCCAGCTGATACGCTACTAGTCCCACTCGTCTCAGTACCTTATACGGCCCAACGAATCTCGGACTTAGCTTGCCTTTTCTTCCGAACCTCAACACCTTCTTCCATGGCGAGACCTTCAGAAAAACCTGATCCCCCACAGCAAACTCTATGTCTCTCCGCTTAAGATCGACATAAGACTTCTGCCGGTCCGAAGCTTCCTTCAGTCGAGCCTGAATCAACTTAACCTTGTCTTCAGTCTCAGCAACCAACTCGGGTCCTAACAACTGACGTTCACCTAACTCCGTCCAACACGTAGGTGAGTGACACTTCCTACCATACAACGCCTCATATGGTGCCATCTTGATGCTTGCTTGGTAACTGTTGTTGTAAGCAAACTCAGCTAATGGTAGAAACTCCTCCCAACTACCTCTGAAATCCAGGACACAACCTCTCAGCATATCCTCTAAGATCTGAATGACCCTTTCTGACTGCCCGTCAGACTGCGAGTGAAAAGCCGTGCTGAAATCCAAACGAGTACCCAAAGCCTGATGCAACGCTTTCCAGAACCTTGACGTAAATCTGGGATCCCTATCCGAGATAATCGAAACTGGTACACCGTGTAACCTCACTATCTCTGAAACATACAGCTTCGCTAACTTCTGGAGTGAGTAGTCAACCCTCACCGGAATGAAATGAGCTGATTTAGTCAGTCGGTCCACAACTACCCAAACTGAATCCTTCTTGCTTGGCGTAAGCGGTAACCCACTGACGAAATCCATGGTTATCCTTTCCCACTTCCACTGAGGAATCTTCACTGGCTGAAGCAACCCTGACGGCAACTGATGTTCAGCCTTGACCTGCTGACAAGTCAGACACTTTCCAACAAACTCTGTCACTTCTCTTTTAAGACCAGGCCACCAAAACTGCTCTCTGAGATCCCTATACATCTTGCTACCTCCAGGATGCATAGCATAATGGCTGCTATGTGCGTCCTGTAGAATCTTCTGCCTCAGCTCAACATCTTTAGGCATGCAAGCTTTACCTTGAAAACATAGCACCCCATCACTAGACAAGCTGTAACCCTCCAAACCACCATCCTGTACCTGCAACTTCTGCGCACTCAGAACCTCATCCTCTAACTGTTTCTCTCTAATCTGCTCAACCCAAGTAGGCTTAACCTGCAATTCTGCCAGAATACTTCTGTCGTCATACAAACTCAAATGGGCAAACATCGCTCTTAAGTCCGAAACTACCTTACGGCTCAACGCGTCTGCCACCACGTTAGCCTTGCCCGGGTGATACTCAATCGAACAATCGTAGTCTTTCAGCAACTCAACCCATCTACGCTGCCTCAAATTCAAATCCTTCTGAGTCAAAAGGTACTTCAGACTCTTATGATCTGTGTAGACTATCGATCTCTCACCATACAAGTAGTGCCTCCAGATCTTCAAAGCGAAGATTACAGCTGCTAACTCCAAATCGTGCGTCGGATAGTTGACCTCATGTGGCCTCAACTGCCGAAAAGCGTAAGCCATAACCTTTCCTTCCTGCATCAGCACACAACCCAATCCCGTATGTTATGCATCGCAATACACTGTGAATTCCTTACCAGCCTCAGGTTGAATTAGAACCGGAGCTTCTGTCAGAATCTTCTTAAGCTTGTCGAAACTCTCCTGTTGTTTCTCAGTCCAAACAAACGAAACTTCTTTTCTTAACAGCTTGGTCATCGGCGCTGCAATCAACGAGAAACCCTCTACAAACCTTCGATAGTATCCAGCCAAACCCAGAAAACTCCGAATCTCAGCCACTGACCTCGGCGGCTTCCAATCCAAAACTGCCTCAATCTTTCAAGGATCCACTCTAATCCCTTCAGCTGACACTACATGACTCAAGAAAGTTACTTCTCTAAGCCAAAACTCGCACTTACTGAACTTAGCGTAAAGCTACTTTTCCCTCAAAATCTGCAACACCACTCGTAAATGCGCGTCATGCTCTTCTTCTGTCCTCGAATACACCAAGATGTCGTCTATGAAAACCACGACGAACTGATCTAAATACTGTTGAAACACCCTATTCATCATATCCATGAATGCTGCCGGTGCGTTAGTCAACCCAAACGGCATTACCAGAAATTCGTAGTGCCCATACCGAGTCCGAAACGCTGTCTTGTGGATATCAGCCTCCTTCACCTTCAACTGGTGATACCCAGACCTCAAGTCGATCTTCGAGAATACCGCTGCACCCTTCAGCTGATCAAACAAGTCATCTATCCGTGGCAACGGATACTTGTTTTTAATCGTCAGCTTGTTCAACTGGCAGTAGTCTATACACATCCGCATCGTACCATCTTTCTTCTTTACAAAGAGTACCAGCGCACCCCACGACGAAACACTTGGCCTGATAAAACCTCGGTCCAACAACTCCTGGATCTGAGCCTTAAGCTCTACTAATTCCTTTGGCGCCATCCTATACGGAGCAATAGACACTGGCGCAGTTCCGGGTAACAGATCTATCCCGAACTCTACTTCACGATCCGGCGGCAAACCCGGAAGCTCCTCAGGAAACACATCAGCAAATTCCTTAACTGTTCGGACCTTCTCTACAGTAGACTCTTTAGCCTTCAAGGCATACACATGAACCACATACGCTTCACAGCCCTTCCTGACCATCTTCTCAGCTTTCAGAGCAGACACCACATTAGATAAGTAATCCCTCCTATTACCTATCATAGCCACCTCATTACCCTCAACAGTCTTAAGAACCATGCGCTTAGCCGCGTAATCCAACCTCGCCTGGTACTTGACCAACCAATCCATCCCAAGAATCAGATCGAACTCCCCAAACGGCAGTTCCATCAAATCAGCAGCAAACACTACCCCTTGGAGTTCTAGGGGTACATCCCTAAACAGCTTATCTACTACTACAGAGTGACCTAAAGGGCTAATTATAGTCATCTGCCTAGAAGATATCTCAGAGTCTAGGTCCATGGTCTCTACTATACTACTAGCAACGTAAGAGTGCGTCGAACCCACATCAATCAAAACAGTAAAAGGAGAACCAAAGATCAAGAACGTACCGGTTATGATGTCCGGTGCGTCGCCCTCCTCTCGGCGCCTCGCTGCATACACTAACCCAGGCTGTCTGGCCTCAGAACCACCTGCACCTCTACCCGGTGCTCCACGGCCCCGACCAGAACCATTACCTCTGCCATTACCACGACCTCTCTGCGGTGGCGGTCCATTATTCCTGAACTGAGTACGACCCTGACTCTCAGACTGAATCCTGGCCAACTTACGCAGACAATCCCTCACTCGATACTCTAGAGAACCACACTCAAAACAACCTTTTCCACCGGTCCAGCAACCTCCCCAATGAGATTTCCCACAATGATTACACTGCGGCGGTCCCTGCCTAGCAGCAACAAACCTACCAGACTGATTCGACCCACTCTGCCTAGCCCTTTTCTGAGGATTACCCGATGATCCAGAAGATCCAAAGCTCCTCTTATGCCTGTTCCTATCCATGCCCTGCCTCATTGACTCCTTAACACCCTCGGCTACTTTAGTCTTCTCAACCAAGACGGCAAACTCACGCTTCTGCTGAGGAGCAATCAGCAGCCTCAACTCGTCTCTCAGACCATCCTCAAAACGAACACACCTCTCGTGCTCTGTAGCCACAATGCCCCTAGCATACCGGCTCAACTTCAAAAACTCAGCCTCGTACTCGGAAACCTACTTACTCCCCTGAACTAGCCTCAGAAATGCTTTTCGCTGCGCGTCGATATAACTAGCCCCAATGTACTTTTTCTGAAATGCAGCCCTGAAATAATCCCATGTCAGATCCTCTGCTGCCACACTGTTCCGAACCGTGAGCCACCACTGGTATGACTCATCCCGAAGAAGCGATACTATGCCCTTCAGCTTCTCTTCAGCAATCAAGTCCAAATCATCCATGATCCGCTCAGTTGCCTCCAGCCAATACTCAGCAGTGCTGGGAGCAACACCAGAAACACCTCGAAAGAATTCGGCCCCATTTGCCCGAAGTCGCTCAGGCACAGATTTCCTAGCTCCTGCACCTCCACCTACTCCAGCTACCCTTTCTAACACTCGCAGCATCGCCTGTGACACTGCATCATCCCCGGTCTGATCTTGGAACTCACCACCTCCAGCTGGTGGCGGTACCGGTATCTCATTTTCTGACCCCTGCCCAGATCCTACGGGTTCAGAAACTGTCATCCTACCACGACCTCGTCCACGACCACGTCCACCTCGAGCACTCATGACTAAATCTCTACGTATCTGATTTAGGAGTTTTATGAATCAGTATTTATTCCACTTGTTTTAAAGCAACATCTTATGAATATTAAAGAAGTTTTGTTTTCGCGAGTTCACAGAATCCTATCAGTTTCAGTTTCTAAAGTAGTCTTACTATTACTAGCCATCCAATCACATCTCATCAATATCAGAAACACAAGCAATAGTAAGAGGTACTTACCTGGGCGAACTGGTGCCGGAGACTCGGTGTCATGCCTTTCAAACCATATTTTCCAAAATCAAAACACTTAAAACAAACTTTTGAAAATATTTTGGGCCTCAGGCCCACAGCCGAGCTTTTGAACTTAGCTCTGATACCATAATTGTAACACCCCAAACCCGGTCAATACACCACGACCAAATCTGGCATGTTACCGGGAAAATCGTATTTGAGGGGTTAGGTTTCCAGTTAAAGATTTGGTGGAAAACTTCTTTGTTATAGTTTATACTTGTCAAAATCTTGGGCATGATTGTTTTAAAGCTGATAGTGTATTTTGAAAACCCGAGAATGTTGAAAACTTAGTTGAATCAAAAACATTTTGAACTTAGTGTGAAGAAAATCTCAAGTTTGGAAAACATTTGGGTGTATTCATTTTAAAGTTTTAGTGTGATACCCGATGGTAAAGTTTAAAACATATCGCTTTGTAGTTTTGAAAACCCTTTTTCTTTCCAAGTTTTATCCAATATTAATCCCATAATTTGTTAAGGCACATTTGAAATCAAACTTAAGCATATAAATAACCAAAGCATAATTTTAAAAGGCCATTTACAAACCAAAATAAAACCAAATAGTAATAAATAGCTAAAGTACCAAATTTTTATAAAGTCTGGGCAAATCTTTATTTAAGCATGGCATGAGCACCTCGAGTCCATCCCGGCTCCATGTCCGCGTCTAAGTGTCACCTGAAATGTCAAAGGAGAGGGTGAGTCGCAAGACTCAGTGCATAATTCCCGCTCCCGATAATACAGCATGCTAACATACATCATATCATAGCAACATAATTAATGCACCCGAACCTAACCATCCATATCACCATTCTACCCCGTGTGGTACCAAACCACTGGTGGTGCCAAACCACTGGTGACCCAAAGTCACAGATAATCCAATGATGGGGCCAACCCATCGTGTGATACCAAATCACTAGCGAAAATCCCGTATCTCTCAAGTGGGGCCAACCCACGGTGGTGTCAAACCACAGGGACGAGTCGCAATGAGGTGCCAAACCTCTGGTGTCCCAAAGACACAAATGTGGTACCAAACCACTGGTGACCGAAGTCACGGATCCAATGATGGGGCCAACCCATCGTGTGATACCAAATCACTGGCGTCAATCCCGTATAATCAACTGTGGGGCCAACCCACCGTGGTGCTAAGCCACTGGGACGAGACGCTGAGGTGCCAAACCTCTGGTGACCCAAAGTCACAAACATCATCTGTGGTACCAAACCACTGGAGGTGCCAAACCTCTGGTGTCCCAAAGACACAGTGTCCCAAAGACACGGATATCATAATCCCCCTCCTCTCATATCTCCCATACATGTCATACTAATGCAAATGATATAAAACATGCAATCATGCTAACATGCTCAACATGGCATCTCGTAATATTTACATCATAAACACGATATCACATATACCACTACAGATCTCGCAATGAAACGGACTTACCCGTATCCGTGCTTATACCCCATCGGGTACCAAATCCATCCATCACATTGTTTCACTTTAATAAGTACACAGATTATTAATCACATTACTAAACAGAAGTGTGTTAGTTTACACACCTGGTATATCGCAAGTCTAAATCCCAAAGAACCCGATCTAAAACCCTCGATCCTCTTGCTCCTAAAAACAATCGGTCAAAACATAGGTTAGCCCGCTATACCATTCAGCTAAGACCAAATGAACCAAAGGGTGTATCGCTTAACCCTTACCTTGCAGATGGTTTGGTTTCCTACCAAACCTCGAACCAACAGTGGTTCTCCTTCCAACAATCGGCTACACCTTAAAAAGAGAACGGTTAATTCTTTGAACCCTTAGGCTTAATCGAAACCAAAAGATTGAACTAATAATAATATACCAATCACTTACCCTTTACTTACCAATCGGTTTACAAAGAAGGAAGACTCCTCTCGCTTACTTCCAATATCCAAAGACCCTATACGAGATGATTAAACCGATGATTAACTCCTTTCAACCACAACCAACATAGACTTAACTAACCCAAAATCAACATAGTACTAGAGAGAAAAAAAGGAATGGCCATTTGGCCAAGAACTTACCCCAACACCAACCACCAAAATTCGGCCACAAGAAACCCCTAGGAGAGAAGGGAAATTCGGCCAAGATGCAAACAAAAGCAAAGAAGATTCGGCCTTAGGTGTTAGACACTCCTATGTTCGGCTTTGAATGGAAAAGGAGAGAAAAGAAAATGTGAGATGAGAAATGGAGTTTCGGTAAAGGGGTAATTGAGAAAAGAACGTAAAAGATGAATTAGAAGGAGGGTGCTTTCGGTTTGCAAGAAAAGAAAATAAAGATGTGTTTTTAGAGAATAGAGTTTCGGCTAGCAAGAGAAGAAATGGGAAGAGTGTTTTGGAGAGATGGAGTTTCGGCTTAATACAATTGAACAAAAAGAAGAAGCAATGAGAGAGTGCATTCGGCCATACACAACACAAGAGAAGCAAAGCAAATTCGGCAAAGGCTTAGGGAGATTTGGTCTTTCGGTTTCCAAAAAGAAAAAGAAAAAGAGAACACCCTTAGAACATTCGGCTAACAAATGACCAAAGAAAGAACTTTTTGCTTGAAACTCCAAAGACCGAAAATGCACAAAAGCCTTAGAGAATTTCGGCTACCACCTCCCCACACCAAGCCGTCCACTTCCCCCTCCTACAATCTCTCCCACAATCGGCCACAACTCCCACAAGTGCTCATGATCACTCATTCAAATTGCTTTGAACAAGTCTTCTTCCTACATTCACTCTCTACCCATCTTTTAAATATTTTGACTTGGTCCAAGTCCAACCACCTTGGCGTCAAAATGGAAGCCAAAATGAGAGCATCCTGCAGCTTGAACTCAGGACCTCTCCCCTTGCAATTGACGCCAAACACAAGCTCCAAGTGACGCATACTTTGCCACTCCACCCACTCCTCTTTTGTGCTCAAAAACACCAAATAATATTCATGTATCCCAGTTCCATCAACTCCTCTTACTTAAGCCCAAAAACAAAAAATTTCCCACCTACTCAGGCATACCCCTAGCCTACAATTAAGCCCCTAAGACACCAAAACAGCAACATAGCACACCAAACACATGCAAAACATGCCATAACAAAAATAGCCCCTAACCCGGGATATTACAAATTTGTTTGGTTGCAGCTTTAAGAAGATAACTTAGCTATTGAATATTTATGCTTTTAAAAAGCTTGCTATCAAAATGCATCAATCAATTAGGCCAATCATATACTTGGACTAATTTTTTTTATTAATTTTTAATTTTTAAAATTTTTAATTTTTAAAAGTTTTTAATTTTAATTTTTTTATTTTTCATATCATTTATAATTTTTTATGAACTTTAATATAGTTTTAGAATTTTTCAAAATTATTTTAGAAATTTATAAATTTTTTAAGGATGTTTTTGGGTGAGGAATTTGTAGAAGGGATTTTACTTGTATCAAAGTTTTCAAAATTTTAAAATTGAATTTATTTGCCTAGGTAAATATATATTAGAGAATTTTGAAAATTTTAAGTAATTTTAAGAGAGAATTTTAATAGCTTAAATTCCTTTTTAGAATTCCACCTAAATAGGTGATTTTTCAAAATTTTCTTGATTTTATCTAACTTAATACACATGATCCTGTTATAAGATAAAAATCTAAGCTTCAAAAATTATTTTTATTTAATTATAATATATACTAAAAGTATTTATAATTTTTTACAAATATAGTGATATCCATATTGAATTTTTTTATATTATTTATTTTTAATATAATTATTATTCTTTTATATATATTTTTAAATTTCAGTAACCTATTTTTTTCTGTTGTTTATCCAAACAAAGCAATTGCAAATCTTAGCATTTTAAAAATCTCAAAAATTTTAAAATTTTTCATCCAAACACACTCTTAAAGTTTAACATTTTAAAAATATTTTGACTTAAATATTAAAATCCCCTCATAAAATAAATTTAAAAATTAAATTAAACCCCAAATGAAAACTACACTTATTTGCTGTATAGTCATTTTCTATGTTATTTGTCACATGATTATTTAATGGACCATCAAGGGTTTGTATGGAGAAATCAATTTCAAAAGTTTAATTAATTGCGAAATTTCGATTAAAATTTCAATTGAGTGCTGTTTTGATTAGGCGCTTAATTCATTTTTTTATCATTTAAGAAAAAACTCGTTTTGTTGCTTCTCAACTTTTGGAAAAATGAAATGTTATTTGTCCTAGTATTGAAATTTATAACATTTCATTTTTCTAAAAGGTGAGAAGTAATAAAACATGTCCTAGTATTCATACTTGTATAATGGGTAAGTTATTTGTTTCGAAATTTAGAAGAATTATACAAAAAATTTTAATCAGAAAAATAAATTTAAACAAAAAAATTTATACGGAAACTGCCTAAGCTTTAAACTTGAAAGCCCAAGCCTAAAAATTTATAAATATTATATTTCTATATCATATAAAAATGAAATATATTCATATATATTTTTTAACCATAAGTTTAGTATAAAAATGGGATGAAAGAAGACATAAAAGAAGGCAAAACATTCCAGAGTGAGCAAATGGGGAGTGAAGTTCAATATTTCTCTTTATTTCTTGTTAAAGGGAGAAAAATATACATATTTTGTGAACATTTGGTTGTCTGTGTACGTCTATTATTGCAAATTAGCAATCAATAGCTTGAGTTACCCCCAAGATAAACACTTCTGAATTTTGATCCAACGTTTTCGTAAGAAATTCATTCTTCCTCTTCCAAATTCCCATGTATCATGTTTTGATGAAATATTTGGAATCTTTTTGAGTAAATATTTTATTTTCCAGGGAGCAGGCGGCACATTGCAGTCGACGTGGGTCCTCTTTGCCTTCGATTATTGGTAATTAATGTTCAAATTTTTGTTGATATTTGGTTTCTTTTCATACATCTAGCTAAATGGTAGACTCCACCGGCGTCGTTTATAATTTTCATGCCATGTTGATCGTGCACAAGCTTTCCACTTACTTGTCCTCATTCTTCTCATTAGTTTAATACAAGGACAATTATTTTATTTTATGGATCGATTTTTGGCATATCGGTGATATATTCTTTTTTATTTTTGTATCCTTTCAAACATATCGTGCACAAACTAAAACTCAATTAGTTATATTGGTAAGTTTTTAAACTTTAATAAGTGTAACATATAATTTTCCATATTTCATTATTAGGATTTGTTATACCTCCCCCAGCTTGGGACATGTAGCAGTATGGCAGGTCACTTGAGGAACGCCTTTATCCATGAGGGATAGAAAGGCCTTCAAAAGTTTCGTCTTCTAATCTAGCTGCCTAGCCGAAAAAGAGGTAGCTACTTAAGGAAGTTAGCCACCCATTCCCTCTGGGAGGATACCACCATTCATTCCTCCAAGCACACGATCTTCTATTAAAAATGTGATTTTTTTTGTCACCAAATCCTCACACGGGTTTAACAACTCCGTACCATGAATCAGAAGGAATGACAAAATATGTCTCATTACAAACATCCTCGTCCCATCATGGGCATCTGCCTTATACGTCCCACAATGATGGTTTGATAGCATATCCACCATGTTAATGCCACCTAACACGTGACCTCACCTACAAATAGTCCCTAACATAATAAAAAAGGTATCGACTTTCTAGCACTTTTGCATAAACTCTGCCATTTTAGTTTCAATCTTCACTGCCTAGCTTCCACTCTTGACACACTCTGGCTTTTTGTCCATACAAGGTGAACCGATCTCTGTCTACACCTCCACTCCCTAATCTGTATCTCCTCCTTGTTGATCTCACACATCAACAATTGGTGCAGTGAGCCTGGAAAACATGACTTTTCAGTCTTAAACCGATGCTCCCACCATCCTAGTCAACTCTGCAAATCTAATTAGCTCTTTTGCTCTAACCGACACTGTCATCCTAGCTAATCCTGGATCTTCTTCTGGCTTGAATGTCACTCCAAATCCTCCTTCTTAATCGATGAACCAACCCTTGTAGTATGCATATATTCTTTTACCACCTCTATCCAGCTTATGAAATTCCTAAATATCTCATTGAACTCTGGTCCAATTATCTCAACCTTACTAACTGTATCCACTCCCCCTGTAGTTTCGATCCCACTGGCCAGTGCAAAGGCTCATTTCTCCTCAGGTACATCTCCTAAAAGCCCTATGGAACAAGTGGCTCTCTATTTGCAATAGGCCATTGCGTACCTTATTGCAATACCATCTCCATCAGTTGTCATTGTCGTTCCATTAGACCAAGGCTCTCACCAACAGCCTTCTAGGTCCAAACCCCATAATGTTGAAGCACACGAAAAGTTCCGACGCTTGAAAAAGTAGTTATTTCAATAGGAGCATCGTTTTAAGGAACAACAAGAACAACGCCTCCTTGACCAATGGAACACTCAAAATGAACAACTAATAGTTGAATTATGAGCTCCTCGAGAGGTACCTAGGCGGGAAGATCCTATCCACCAAGATGATGAAGCTTAATCTACGGTCTGCAGAGATAATGAACGTCACAACTTAAATGATCCAGCTAGAAACAACAACCAGTTAATATGTCTCAGAATACCCATGGCAATAATAATGTTTCCTTAGAGGAGCAACTCAAGGCTTTCAAAATGAGATACTACAAGAGATGAAGGGAAAAAAAACAAACAAATATATTTGGAACTACTTCAATGAGCCCTTCGCTCCAAAAGTATTGGCCAATCAGTTCTCAGCTTTTTTCAGGTTCCTGAAATTCATGTACAATAGATCAAAAGACCCAAAATACTGCCTAGATCAATACAACAATCATATAAATATCCTTGAAGTCTTCGATGCTATTAAATGTAGGGTATTCTCTATTCTCTCTCTCTCTCAAATAAACCTGCAGTGGTATTTATCATTGCCTCGAGAATCTAATCATTCCTTCAAGTAATTAGTAAGGCAGTCCATCCTAACTAACAAGACACTCTAACAGTCTTCTTCTTACTTGATGACCATCCACCTAGGAGTAAATGAATCCCTTCGGGATTATATCTGACGTTTAATACGACCACCATGATAATTGAAGGGGTTACGAATGAATGAGCTATCCAAACCTTAATTGCTAGGACCACTCATCAGCATCTGAGGTACATCATAATCGTGAAACCACCAAACAAGCTATCCACCCTATATGAAATGATGCACAAGTTTTCAAAATGAGATGAAGTAGAAAAAGCTCGTACAAACTGTTTTACAATCACCAGTAAGCAACCCAATCCCTCATGGCATTCTCAATGGTGTTTTCAAGGTTGTCAACAGCCAATGACTAATTATGAGGTAGACAACAAGGGACATGGGCAATACAACCTTTCAAATCAAAGAGATCAGTTGTGGGTTAATAATATATATGCCTCCAACTGTCCATGACCCATCCGAGGAAATAGGGGAGGCTAGGATCAAAGGCCCAACACACTTATAATTAATAAAAAACATACCACAAACTCAACTTATCCTCGACCTAAATATTTAACCAATTCGAATACCAGGGGATCTTGGAAGCGACACCCTAACTACCACCCAACCAACACCATAACAACTCAAACCATCATTGTAGATACCACAATGCCCTAGGCCATCATGTTGAACAATGTGCGCATCTGAAGAATAATATAGAATCGACAAACTAGAAATGGAACTTAAATTAGTATCTAGCCTAAGAACATTATCAATTGAACATATATTATGAAAAGGAAGCAAGGCCATCCAAACCACACCGAGACAATAAGGGCAAATAGCTTGTCAAGGGTATCATTGATGTTCTGATTGGAGGCAAACATGTAGAATGGGTAGCTTCCAAATTCAAGCAAAAGGCGCATTTGAGGATCGCCATGTCTGTATTAGCCGTAGTGAAAAAACCCAAAACCTCCTCGTGGTAACTTCGATTTTTAGAGTCCAATGAACGAGATGTCATTAATGTCGAGTGAGACAATCCTCTTCTAGTTTTCGCTACCATTTTCTTATTCCAAGTAAATAGAACTTTGGTAGGTATGGGAAGTTTAGTGGACATTCTGACAGTAAAATCTTTCCATCAAATGGGCTTCAAGAACTCACAGCTAAATCCAACAAGCTCAGTCTATAGTTTTTCCAACCAACCTATTGTGGTTAAAGGGTCTACCGTCCTCTCGATCATCCTAGGTGATGACAATCATACCATCAACAGAGTTCCTAAAGGTTGACCATCTAGCAGCCTACAACACCATTTTTGGAAGGCTAATCATGATAATGGTAAAAATGGTGGTGGCCACATTTTGTATGACAGTCAAATTCCCTACCTCGTTTAGAAAAGGGTATATGAACTCGGATTAGAAGATGACCCAGAAATATCATATTTTTTCCTTATAGCTTACGTGAAAGAGCTCAACTTTTTTTGCCTCCCTCTTCTACCTATTGTACATATCATTCTCCACTGGGAGTAAATGTTATCGAGAGGACCACATTAGATCTAAAGAGCTTGAAAGAAAGACCAGATACCCAACTCCTAAAGGTGAAGCCAGTGAAAACTACAGAACTCATTCGCTTGTATCAAGAAGACCCCGAGAAAACCACTAAGTTGCTTCCACCCTCCCACTTGAGAAAAAAAAATCATTAAGTTACTTGTTAATAAAATGTTGAGATGTCTTCACGTGGACAGCTGCAGTATGCCCAAGATCCATCCATCTATCCTTCAACATTCTTTGCGAGTAGATCCAGTGCTCGCTTGATTAAACAAAACAAATAAAATTTTCTAACGAGAAGGTAACATCAACTAAGGAAAAAATAAAGAAGCTACTAGTAGTAGATTTCATCCAAGAAGTCACTTATCCTAAATGGGTCTTCAATGTGGTGATAATGCCCAAATCCAAAAACAAGTAGTGAATGTGCGTGGATTTTACAAAATTAAATAAAGCTTACCCCAAGGATAGCTTCCCCATGGCTTCTATCGGTCAACTAGTAGACGCCTCGATAACTCATCAATTTATGAGCTTAATGGATGCGTTATCAGATTATAATAAGATTTTCATGGCTGAAGAAGATCAAGAGAAGACAATGTTTATCAATTAAAATGGTCTTTTTTTCCCCATAAATAGAGTAACACATCAATTATCTCTTATAGGTGTTCATCGTTTTCCAAAGGTACAATATGAAACTCAGTCTGAGCAAATGAACCTTTGGGGTCAGAGCCGGTAAATTCTTAGATTCATGGTTTCCAACAGAGGAATAAAAACTAATCTAGAAAAGATAAAACCATCCTAGAGATGAACCCTCTATAAAAACCTAAGGAAATTCAATAATTGATTGATCATATTGTGGCACTCAACCATTTCATTTTGGAGATGAAAAACATATGATTCATGTTCTTCAAAGCTCTAAAAGGTACGTTTTAGTGGACCAAGAAGTCCCAACAACCTTTTGAGCAAATGAAGTAATACCTAAGCACTCTTCCGCTCCTAGTATTTCCCTCTCTTAGTGATACTCTTCAAGTCTACTTAGCAGCATCAGATGAGACTGTAGTAGCCATCTTGGTAAAAAAGGTCAATGTGCAACAACGTCTAATCTATTATGTCAGTAGGATCCTTCAAGACAAATAAATGAGCTACTCTCATGTAGAAAAACTGTCTTCACTCTTGTAGTAGTTTCGACAAGGCTTTTCCCGTACTTCCAAGCCCATTCTATTGTTGTGTTATTTGATGAACCACTCAAGGACATACGGGGAAAAGTCAATGCCTTCAGAAGAATGATAAAATTGAGTGTCAAGCTTGGTGAGTTTGGGCTAAATTTTTTTCCCCTAAAAAGCTATTAAAGTCCAAGCTTTAGCTAACTTTATAGCCAAGTGTTCCTTTTCTAAACCTCTCACCATAAGCGACTCATCCAATAACCCAAATGCCATTTTAATTGGATGTCCATCCTTCAACACACACACTTAATACAAGAGAAATCTTACATTTTTCACGTAGATAGTTCCTTAGGCAAATGTAGCTCTAGAGTTGGAGCCCTACTTGTTGACCCTAAGAGTGATGCGTGGCATTATAGCCTTTATTTTTCCTTCTCTGTGACCAATATCATTGTTGAGTGTGAAGCTCTTGTGGCAAGCTTACAATTGGTTTGCAAATTGAAAAGTCTGAAACATTTAAGTACAGACAGACTCCCAACTAGTAGCCAAGTAGATTCAATGGGAATATGAGGATAAAGAACCTACATTGGCCAAGTATTACTTTTTGGTCATAGAATTATTAAAAAAGTTCCCAGAAGTCCGAGTTGACAAAGTCCCCCAAATTAAAAATTCCTGAGTTGACGCTCTCTATAAACTAGCAACCTTCATTGACCGTCGCTAGACATGCTAACGTCTAAACTGGAAGTATTGCAGCAAAAAGATATAATATTAAGTAGTGGATTCCACAAGTATTCGAGTCAAATTGTAATATAGTAAAGTGTTACAATGAAACACTCTGAGAAGTAGAGGATTGTACCCAAGGGAGGTTGAATTAAACTAAAATTGATTTTCTCCACTAACAAGGCTAAATAGTAATAATCTAAAATTATATTACAAGAAACCAAAATAAAAGTAATTAATCAAAATAACATAAATTAACTAAAATGAAAGACAACCAATTAACAATTGAAATTAATCCAATAAACTAGGTAAAATATTAAGGCCCCGTTCTTCATTCCATCTGTGATGGACTTTTTTGTCCGAAAGTCCTTTTCACTAAAAAGTAGTAAAGAACAAGGGCCAGTGGAGAAATTATTTTAACGTTTCTGAAGTACTTTTTTGCAAATGAAAAAGCCAAAAATTTTAGCTTTGCTCAGAGTAAAAGGACTTTTGGCTGGTGTTTTACTTTTTTATCCTTACTATTCCTTCTTCCAAATAGACGTCTAACACTTCTCTTTTTTTCCCCTTTTCTCTTTTGTCTGATTTTTCCTCTGGTTCCTCTGGTGATTTTTCGCTTCTCTTCGATCTCTCGCCGTTGGATTCGATCAATCGGTGTTGTTCCTAGTGATTGCTTGTTTCGATTTTCTGGTATGTTTCGGCAAACCTTAATTTGGGTTTTGTTCTCTCTGTTGGTTTGAAACTTATTGTTTTGATTTGGGGGAATTGAGGTTTGGAATGTATGTACAAGCCTTTTTTTATTAGTTCTCTTGTGACCCCAATTTGATTTTTTTTTCTTCTTCATGGTTTTGAATCTTCTGGTTTCTTGGAATTGGAGGATTGAGGTCTGGAATGCATGTGTGGGTTGGGCTTGTTATGAATGTACTTTTGATCAGTATTCTGGTGAATAATTTTGTTTCTGTTATTAGTTTAAGTTGAATTCGTTTCATGGAAAATTCCAAATTTTCCCAGGTACTGATGTAAAATTTCGTGTTTAAGTTACTGAATCATCGGTTTCAATTCGATAGTTTGTGCTTCATCAGTTAAGCTTATGTTCTCTACGAATTTCCTAAGTTTTAGATTGTAAATAGGTTCCAGTCAGGCTCAACTCCAGATTTAGCCAGACCTCAATGTGGCTAGTCGATACCTAATACCAGAGGGTCTCCGACCGAAAAATGATTGGCCTAACTGAAAATGTTGTAGTTTAGTAGAAACTTTATCTAGGCAATTGACAAAACTGAAAACTGAACTCCTAAAATCTAATGAACCCCAAAAAGGACTCTGGAAATCCTCAAAATGTTGATGTCGAAACTTAGAGAGAAAACTTTGCAGCCAAAGACAACTGCAGGGCATATAGGCGAGACTGACCACTGTTGAATAGTTTGAGTTGTCTCTCTGCATTGGGAAAAACATTCTTAATCACGAAATCCGGTGTACATAAGCTGTAAACTAATTACATTTAACAATTATAGACTCATTATGTTGATTTCTTCAATTCGGAGTGCTTTAATCTTTTAATGTGATTTTTGTAAGTGGCACTAAAAGAAGAGTTAGTACTTAGTAGTCTTGAACTCAATTCTGTGGTCTATTTGCTTGATAAGTCATTAGGGCATTTTGGTTAATGAAACTGAACCTATATTAATAGTTGGAGATGCGGATTTGAACTCAAGACCTTTTGGAGGTTAGGTGTGGCTAGCTTCATGCCGCTACCTTAACTTTGTTCTGTTTTCTCTTTCCACCAATATCCAATTAGCAAAATCATTGTCCCAAAGCACTGATGATTGAACCAAAACTGATTTCTTAACTTTATATGCATGCTTACACTGCACCATTCATAATGTATATCTCTGACATAAAGTTTTCATGCAAAAGCTCTTATGCTTGCATCTTTGTATCCTTGACCTGCCAAAGCTTGCAGCCTCTACTGTAGTCTCTAAAATGTAATGAAATGATTTCATTTCTCACAGCTCCTATTTTCTAATAGTTTCATGTTTTGTGAAATGTTTTACTGGTAAAGGAATGAAATGGAGTTTATGGTATTTTTGATGTTATGATTGAAGTTAATTTTGCATTGGTAGCCAAATTTGTTGTCATTATCCAATTATGTAAAGAAACCTTAATTTAGGACTTAAGGAGTTACATTTAAGTGAGAAAAAATAAGCCAAAAGATCAATATTTTTCATTAAAATAAGCAGGACTTAAGTTTTTCCTTGCATTTACAAAGAATGCTAGAAGCCGAAGAGATAATAGCACCCGTGCCACTGCTACTAGGGTTCTCTATTCAACAACGATCTATATTCCGTTTGAATTGGTGGTGTCCATTCACCATGCTCCATGCTTGTGATATTTAAACATATAATAATATGTTTTAAATGTAACGTATACATATCTTTTATATATTAAATATTTAAACATATTATAATATGTTTTAAATGTTTTTTTTCTTATTTTTTGTTTGTTTTATTTTTCTTTTTTGTTCGGTTATCAATGGTTGGATGATTGAGCATTTGAGCTAACAAGGCAATACTTTAATTTGGAGAAGGTCACTGGGTGCTATATAGTTTTAAGATAGGAATTTTATGGCGGTTTTGTTTTCATTAAGCAATAGTCAACTTTTTTTTTATCGACTGTACAACAGAAAATTTCTTATAATGTGAAAGAATGTTTGTTACAAAGCATATGAATGGCTTCACTGTCAAGGTTGTAATAATTGAACTTTGTTTGCACCCCAGTTGGCAAGTAATCTAATTTCATGGAGTGGAAATTAGGAGATATTTTTTTAGTGAACTTTTAGTTCAGTTTATGCTAAATATGTCTTTGCCACTGGTTCATGTGGTTATAGAACGGTTGCATAATTGAATTCTTTGATAATATTTTCACTTTACTGATATACTTACTGAAGAACATTTTGACCACTTTTAGATTTCAAGAAGGAATTGAGGTCGTTTAACAGAGAATTGCAACTACATATTTTGGAGCTCGCAGATGTTCTCGTCGAGAGACCATCACAATATGCTAGACAAGTGGAGGAAATATCTCTCATATTCAAGAACTTGCACCATTTGCTGAATTCATTGCGCCCCCATTAGGTAAAAGAAAAACATTATCGCATTATCTCGACTTCTTTTGTTATGCTTGGTAAATGCTTTTGAATCCATTCAGTTCTATGTTTGTTTTTTTGTTTTTTTGTTTATGCAGGCTAGAGCAACACTGATTCACATTCTAGAACTTCAGATACAACGGCGTAAAGAAGCTCTGGAGGATATTAAGAAGTTTGTTCCTAAAAATATTAGAGATGTTGCTCCCAACTAATTTTTCTGTCGAAAGAGAATGATTTGTTCTTTGAGCATGCTTTGAAGAATTATATGAAATATGATGGTTAATGGCTTAGGATGAAATTGAATCTTCTCATTTTTATCCCCTACCTCGTTTTAAGATATGAAATTGTTTGTTACAAAGCATATGGTAGTCATTGTTGGTGTCCAGTCCATTTTTGGTAAAATTAATGTTTAGAGGAAAATATTTTGATACACATGTTAACAAATATACTTATGTGACATTTGATTTTCTTGATTGCTTGGCTGAAACGAATTTGTTTGTATACACAATAGATGAGTACTTCGGTGATTGAAGTTAGTGGTGAAAAAGTGAAAGCAATGTGGGATAAGAGATTGACAGAAATATTTTGTGATATTTGTATTAAAGAGATATTGAAAGGCAATAGGCCTGGTACTCATTTCACAAAAGATGGATGGTTGAAAATAATGACCAACTTTGAGAAAGAAATGTCCAAGGGTTTTTCACAAAGACAACTTAAAAATAGGTGGGATGCCCTAAAAAAAGAATGGAAAGCTTGGAAAAAACTTAAAGGCGAAGATACTTGTCTAGGGTGGAATCCTATAAAAAGAACCGTTGATGCATCGGATGATTGGTGGGAGAGTAGGCTAAAGGTACATTAATAATTCTGAATATTTTTGTTTTTTTTTCTTTTCTATGAGGTTATTGATAATTGCTGTTATTAAACTATCATTTTATATGTAGGTTGTGCCTGAAGCTCAAAAATTTAAAACATCGGGCATTGATCCTGAATTCGAAGGGAAGTTGGACCAAATGTTCATGGGGATAGTTGCAACAGGTGATAAAGCATGGGCACCTTCTTCTGGCACACTCCATAGTGATTTTTTTGAGGATGTTAACAATGAAATACCTGAAGAGAATGATGAAGAGAATGTGAGAAATGATGTTCGCATTTTAAATGATGTTCACATTTCAAATGATGTTCAAATTGATGGAAACGGGCAAAAAAGAAAAAACCTTGAGATATCAAGTTCACATTTTAAAACTGGAAGAAAGAAATCCTCAAAGCAAATTAGAGGGGCTGCAAGATTGTCCAGTCAAATAGAAAAATTATGCAATGCAGCTGACAATACGAGTCAAGCCACAGCTAGTTTGAGTCCTGTTATGGATCCATATGGTATTCCAGAAGCAGTCAAAGTGCTCGACAGCATGTCGGAAGAAGTTCCAGAAGCTAGTCCGCAATACTTTTTCGCACTTAGATTGTTGCTCAATAAGGACAAGCGAATTATGTTTTTATCAATTAATCCCAAGATTAGAGCTTTGTGGCTTAAGACGGAAATGGAGGATAGTTGAAAATTTTCTGATCTTCTAATGTTTAGAGATATCTATTACGTGACTAAAAAAAATGCTAAACTAGTTTTATCAATAGTTATTTATGTTTGGTTTTTGGATATTGAATTTATGTTTTATCAATGGCTGTTTATGTTTGGTTTTTGGATATTGAATTTATGTTCTACTTATTTATGTGTAATCTACTTTTGTTAATAGTTGTCTATATTTGGTCTTTGGATATTGAATTTATGTTCTACTTATTTATACTAAATTAGTTTTATCAATAGTTGTTTATATATAATTTTGGATGTTCAATTTTTTTCACAGGTGATGAGTATAGTTGAGAATTACAGCGGTGATGAAAGTGATGATGAACGGAAAAGAAAGATATTTTACAACGCGTGGAATGTTTTAACTGATTATTTGTTGTTGCATCTTCTTCCGTGCAATTTTATCACGAGAAGTATATATTGAAGCAACCATGCATGAATTCAAAACAGTCAGGTGAGACATGGATCCGAGAGATCCTTGACGGTTACGAATCACTTTGTATGATTAATTTTAGGATGTCTAAAATGGTATTCACAAGTTTGTTGAGAGTTTTGGAGACAAGATACAACTTGCAAACTTCAAGAAACATATCTTCTAGTGAAATGTTGGGAATTTTTTTATACATCTTGGGCACCGGTGCAAAAGTTTCCCAATGTCGAGAAAGATTTCAAAGGTCTGGATCAACAATAAGTCGATACTTTGCAATTGTGCTTGAGAAAGTTTCAAGGATGGCCACTGATCTAATTGCAGCTGAAGATCCTTTTTTTAGCTCAATACCCGAACAAATACGTAATGATTCTAGATATATGCCGCATTTTAAGGTTAAAATTTAATTTTATCTTATTATATTTTTAATATTTTTGGTCGACTAAAAATATGCATGAGACCAATATGATATTTGTTCAGGATTGCATAGGTGCAATTGATGGTACTAATATTGCCGCTATTCTTCCACCAAATGAACAAATTCCCTATATTGGAAGAAAATGTATCCCTACTCAAAATGTTATGGCAGTATGTGATTTTAATATATGTTTCACCTTTGTCATGGCTGGATGGGAAGGAACGGCACATGACACTAGAATATTTCTTGATGCAATTTGAGATCCAAAATACAAATTTCCGCACCACCAAATGGTTAGATATTTTATTTATATGTGATTTTTAAAAAAATAAAGTATAAGTTCTTTAATTGATAATTTTTATTAAAAAAATTATTGAACTAATTGTTTGTTATATTATGACATGTAGGAAAATATTATCTTGTTGATTCTGGATATCCTCAAATGAAAGGTTATCTTGGACCATATAGAGGTCAGCGATATCATTTACCTGACTTTCGTAGAGGTAGACCAGTATCTAGTAAAGAAGAGATATTAAATCATTCACATTCATCATTACGTACTATGATTGAACGAACTTTTGGTGTTTTGAAAAAAAATGGACCATTTTAAGGGATATGTCAAGTTATAGTTTTGAAAAGCAAACGATGATCATTGTTGCTACAATGACGATACACAATTTTATCCGAAAACATGTCGGTCGAAATGATGCAGATTTTATGGAATACGAAGATATTAACTGGGCATATGAGAATACTATTGATCCAGAAAATGCGCATGGTCGAGAAAGTGATGATGATGACGACGACGATAATGGTGATGATGATGACGATGAATCAAGCAATTTAAGTGATTTTGAAATGGAATTAACAAGAGATGCTATAGCTTCTAGTTTAATGAATTCACTTTAAATTGTAAATGTTATTGTAAAATTTTTAGTATTTATATTTGATATATAAATATTATCCCTTTTTGAAACTTCAATCCAAATATATGTAATATTTTAATTTGTTATGTTTATGTTTTCTATGTTATGTTAATATCTAATATGAGTTTTAAAAATATGTTAAAAGCATTAAAAATAAAAAAATAATTTTTAAAATAATACAATTGTGTCAATATCTAATTACAAATATTTAATTATTATATTTAAATATCTAAATATAGTTTATATATTCTAATTAAATTTAATAAATGATTAATATTAATTACTTAGAAATATTTAAAATTAATATTATTTATTAAAATATTAACAATAACTTATAATAATTTTTTTTATATTTTTGCTAAAATATCATAATATTAACTAATTTGAACATTATTTAAATACATATTTGTTACTTTATAATATCATGTCTAAAATAGACATTTTATTTCTCAAAAGCACTTTTTGACAGCAATACCAAACACTTAAATTTTTCAAAAGTACTTCTCAAAAGCACTTTTCCACAGCACTTCTCAAAAGCATTGCCAAACGGGCCCTAACTCACTTCAGTGTTCCTAATTGACTTCAAAACTCAGGTTTTATCGAGTTAGCTATTAATTAACGAGTTATTATCTCTCGGTCTCTAACTAATTAACTTATCGACCAATACACACTTATCTCTCGACCCCACTTTCTTGAATGGGATAAATTATGATTTACTTGGTAAACTTATCTCTCGATCTCATTTATCCTAAATTACTTCCAAGGATCATTACTCCTTGGGTTTAATCACACATAATTTAAGCTAACTAGCTTAGACTCAAACCCTAATTCTTCCGTTAATTATTCTCACATCCACTCGTTAATCTCCCTAAGGAAACTAACCATTCATGGATCTAGATGCAGTTATCCCTAATTTCATATTTAACATGCAAAGTTGGTCTCCAATTTGGACGGTTTTGTAATCCAGCAAAGCTATCAGACCTGTCCAGAATAAATCAACAAGTTAGAGGACCAAAGAATAAAATTTATCCAATTTAATTAATTAATTAAAACCCAAATTATTAATGAAATATTTTAAAAATGAATTATTAAATATAATTTTATATTTTATTATTTAATTTAATCATGCATGGCCCATTTTATGTCTTAAAAATATAATATGTTCAAATTAATATAAAATAAGCCATTTATTGCATGGAAACTATATAATAAAGCATAAAATCACATTTTAATAATTTCTATATCCTAATTTCATATTTTCACATATTTGATTAATTTATGAAACAATTACTTAGTTTTAACAACGAATTTAAGTAAAAAGGTGATAAATTACATAGAAAAAATCATATATATTTTTCCGTTTACAGGGGTATACATAGAAATTGCTATTTTATTTGCTTTGAATTGTTATCTTCTTTGCTTTGGTATGTTTGTGTGTTTATTTTTATATTTTAATAAAAATGCCAAAAAAATTAATTTTTCTTTTTCATTTTTGAATTTTTGCATGGTGCTTGAGCATGATGATTGTAAGATTATTGGTATTGGTACGATGATGTATTTGATTTTTTAAAAAAACATAATGATAGTGGAATTTTATTCTTTTTTGAGTTTAGATTAGTTAGTTCATTTAGTTATATTATGTAATAGAGTAGAGGTGGTCACTTTAAGTTGAAATACCTGAATTTTATATCATATGATGAATAGATGTGTGGATGGATGTATATACTCATGTTTGGAATTTTACATCATTCGTGGAAGTATAAATAGAGGCATGTTTCAGATTTATATGTGTTGAAACCTCTAGGGATGACCTAAAGGCATTGTTTGCATGAAGAATGTTGGCATGAAGGGTTTAATTGGTTTTTTAAATTATTTTACAAGAGCTAAAATGATTTTTTTAATTATTTAAGCCTAAAGATATTAAAATACTATAATAAATTTAGAAAAATATAAATATTATAAAAATATAGGAATTATAGAAAATTTATAAAAGGGTTAATATGTGGTTTACTCTCTGAATTTATCCAAAAGTACTTTGTTGGTACTTGGACTTTCTTTGCACCTAGTCAATACCTGATCTTGTGTTTCGTCACTTAGATTGGTACCTCTACACTAACATTGTTAGTTGATGTTAACGTGGCATTGATAACCAATCCATTAGTGACACGTGATAGCCTCTCAGTATGTCACATGGCAGATATAGATTTCAAAAATTAAAAAAAAAACTTTAAAAATATATAAATTAATAAAAAAAAGTATAATTTTGTTTCACATCAAGAATGAACCTTAAAAAAATCATATATTTTTTTATTAATTTGTGTTTTTCACATGGCATATTAAGAAGCTATTTTGTGTCACCATCAAATTAGTTATCAGTTCCACGTAAGCACAAACTAATAGTGTTAGTGTGGAGGTACTGACGTGGGTGATAGAATACAAGTTCAAGTACCAATTATGTCTAAAAAAAATTTAGTTACTAACTAGATACTTTTAGACTAATTTAGGGGTAAGCTATATATCAACACTGTATAAAAATTTATCAAATTTATTAAAATGTTATAATGACTATGAAAAAAAAATGTAAAAACGTTACATTTGTTTAGGAATTGTAGGAAAATTATTAAAGAAACAAAACTATATAAAATTTATAAAACTTGCTAAAAACCTTATATAAATTATTTAAAAATTATAAATACATATTTGTTATTTTCAAGTTTTGCACTGTTTAGTTTTGATAATAAAGAAACAAATAGCTTGAAGTGTGATGATAATTGAACTTGTATGGGGTGTAGAGTGAGAGGTTTGAGTTACAAGAAGTTTAGAATTTGGTAGCTTAAGGTGACAAGAAGTTCAGAAATTATTAAAATATTATAAAATTTAAGAAAATTATAAAAATAGAAAATTGTAGAAAAATTATACAAGTTAGATTTTATCACACCCATGATGTGGGTGAAAAAATTTTATATTAAAAATATATATTTATAAAAATATATTAAATGATTATTACTGTAGTGAAAAGAGATTTGTTGGTCTTGTGTTTGATTTCCAAATGATATTTTTTAATTGTTTTATTTGACGGTTTCATAAAAGTATGAAAAGATGAAATACCCTTATAATAATATTAATTACCCTTTAAAGTAAGGTATTTTAGTAATTTCACAATTGAATTGATGTTGAGTTGACTTGTGACACAAATTCAGTGAGCCACTTTATATATAGTAAATATAAATATACAAATGATGAAAATAATAAATTGTGCATATTAAAATAGAAATGTATAAAATATATCAAAATGAAACTTTGGTTAAGTGGTAAATTTAAGATTTTACCAATACAATTGGCATGGGTTGAAATCTCATCGTATGTAATTTTTATTTTTATTGGATTTTGTTAATATAAAAAGGCTAAAGTACTCGCAAATAATATTAACTTATTTTAAATATAGAGAGTCATTTTTGTAATTTTTCTAACCAAGTTGGTGTTCGATTGACTCGTAGCATCAACTCTGTCAGAGCTTAAATAATAGTATAGGTATACAATTGATGGAGGTAATAAAATGTGCATAGTAAATTTTAAATGTATAAATAAAATAAAGCTTTTGTTAAGTGTTAAATTTAAAGTTTTTCTAATGAAATTGGCATGAGTTCAATATCATAATATACATATTTTTATTGTTTTTTAATTGAAGAGATTAAAAAGTCATTTTTTGTAATTTCTCTACCTAAATTGGTGCTCGATTGACTTATGACATCAACTTAGTTAGATATTTTATTAATAGTATAAATTATTAAATATTATTAAAAAATTTAAAATACTATTCCTTTTTATAAATTTTAATAATCTAGTTTTTAATAAATTCTTAATCATTTTTATTGTTCTTAATTCATTTATTTTATAATGTTTTTAATAGTTTTTTTATTATAAATTTTCTATCATTTCTAAAAATCCGTAAAAAATTAAAAATTAATTAAATACTTATAAAATAATTTTAAAAAATTAAATAAATCAATTAAACCCGAATCATTAATTTTCTATGTTAACTACCATACAATCATCATACAAGCTACCAGATTATTATTCAACGATTCATCAAGAATTTTAATGGAAAATTACATTTTAAATGTTCAATTGATTCTAACTTTCAATTAAGGGTTGAATCGGTTGTGGTTTTCTATTAAGGTTTAATTAACTTTTTAATTATTTTACTTTGAGAATTTTTAATATTTATTTATTATTATATTGTGAATGGTTGGAGATTAATAAGAGTGGCTAAGGAGTAAGGTGTAGGGGCCACAGGTGTCGGCAGGAACGTGCTGGACTGTTTGGCCACGTTAGCAGGCACGCCGCCGACAGCAGAGCTCCACCGACAGTCCTCTTTGCTTGTGTTATTCACAGTTTGGTTACTGTTTTCAGCTTAATAAATCTTTTCCTTTCATTTCTATTGGGCATTTAATGGGGTTCGGTAGGTCCATTCCTGATCGTGAGGTTTACTTCTTTTATTAACAAAATTTTACGTCAAAAGTAAATAATAATAAAAACAATGTTATAGTTCTTATTTAAATTATACTAATATAAATAAAACATAAATTATTTTTGTTAAAGTTTTAAAGGAGAATGTGATATACATTAAAAGAAAATTGAATACAGGAAAGTAATATGCTATTGATTGTGTATATACCATTATTTAAGCTATTCAACGAGTTACTGTTATAATTTATAAACCATTTCGATTTAAAATAATGAAGTTGAATTGAGTTAGTGTCAAATATTAATTTAACACCAACTTAAGTTTGATGAGAGTTTTTTTTAAAAGTGACCGTTCTCCCTATAACTCAATTGTTAAATAATTTTTTATAACTATATTTTTAATGTTGAATTTTTCTTTCACCACGATAATAACAATTTTGACATTTTGATGACATGTTAAATAATGCTACGCAACAAGCAGACATTTTAACGTGTTATAGAAAAATGATAATACAAGCTACAGAACAATTGGGGTGCATTTAATATTCTTAAATACATGCATTTACCGATTGAAGTTTATTTCTACTAGTAATTTAAAATATTTTTTTATTTTAATTTCGTACGTATTGTATATATGTTACTATTATTAGTCTCAAACTATATGTCTCATTTTTTTTATTTGATATTATATATAAATTCACACTTGTATTCTAAATACATAGTGCCTGTAAGTATACATGTGTGATAGAATTACTAATTATTCTTTAATATTTAATTGAATTTATGTCACTTATAAATTGAATCCTAATTTAATCGAGAAATTATCAAAACCTGAAATATAACCATGATTTAGTTTGAACTTAAGATATCAAGTCGTTCAATATCTCAATTTTATAATTTCAATTTCAAAGTTAGATTTTATTTAAAATAGTAGTGATATAATTTATTAATAAATGAAGTTGATTAATATATATATAAAAACTAGGTGAAAAGCTGTATACAAAGATCACATAGAAAATATTATTGATGATACAAGTATGAAGGGGAACAAGTACAACTACATTCTTTTGTTAATTATTTGGAAGATGTGATTTCATGTTGATATATCTAAATAGCTGGAGTCGACATTCATGTTCCTCACTTGTACACATTGAATGCTTTTCCGGTGGCGGTGGCACCCCTAATCTCCCTCACTAGGCCTACATTCCTAGACAACAAAACTCGATTCTAGGGTAAACCTGACCAACAAAAAGCCTTACCCTCCATCCACAACATCATTAATTATCGGTTCAACATTCAAAACATCACCAATAGAAACTGACCCCAGAAAATGAAATTGCCAAAGCAAAGTACATAAAGAGAAATCAAGTCTGACAATTAGGGTCCCATTTTATATGAGAAAATAAAAGGAATGTCATTCCCATATAAGGATAGGCTTAAGGTTTACCCACAGCTCAAGCATAGAATATTTATGGATACAAATGGCAAACAATTTGGAGAGGAACACGATGTGTATTGTCCAAAAGAAGTTTCTTTTTATATCTGTCAGAAAACTTCTCAAATTTGTCAGTTCATCCACCTACTAATAAACAGAATAACATACACGATTCATACAGTTCTACTTTTTTCCCAGTTAACACCCCCATGTCTACTGAGCATTCTATCTTAACCTGACACCAGCATTCATTTGATGATGAAACCCACCAGAACTATACATGTGCCCTTGGTGATGCCCCATCATCATACCTCCATACATCCCTCCTCCCCCATCAAATCCACCGCCACCCGAACCAACTCCATCTCCACCAACACTCCCTCCGCCGATGCCGCCACCACTTGCCCCTCCGGAAGAGCCACCACTAGCTCCATCTTTTTCTCCCCTTCCCATACTGCTCTTCTCGCCTTCCATCTCCCTATACTTGAGCAAATAAATCTTCAAGGGCTCTACATACTCTTCGAATCCTAGCGTCATCATGGCCCAGAGCAAATCATCGCCGTTGATGGTCTTCCGCTTTTCACGTTGACACTTATCGGAAGCTTCACCGGTGATGAAACTGATGAACTCGGAAACGCATTCCTGAACCGTTTCTTTAGCGTCTTTGGATATCTTAGCGTTAGGCGGTAGCGCCTTTTTCATGATTCTGCTTACGTTCGCAATGGGTAAAAACCTGTCTTGCTCACGGCCCGACGCTTCACTGTGGGCGTTTCCGCCGTTGTTGTTCTGTTCCCCCGACTCATCGTCCGAATCCGCCATCAAAATATGAAGAAAACCCCAGACAACTTTTCTATAAAATTAGAGGGTAAATTGGGAGTTTGGGGATGGCAAGATAGGGATTTCACCGGTGGCTGTTGGTCGGAAGCAAGAGGGGATTCCGAGAAAAGAGGAAGGGAGGGTAGGATGCAGAGAGGGGGGGGCTTGTTATGGCCCGTTGGATAGATGGGGGTAATTATCCATCGGGGATTACACGTGGTTGGATATGAACCGTTATTATGGATAAGAGTGGAATAGGAAGGTGGAATTTACTTCGTTGGATTACGTTTGGGCCCATGGATCAGACGGCTCAAAATTATACACGTGGTGGTGAAATGAAAAAAAAAGTGGGTTTTTGCTTTTTTCGTTGCACGAGACGAGAACTAAGAAAGGAGAAGTATCTACATGCGGCGGCTGCTGGCTAACTTTGGCTTAATGCAGCTATATACATCATCCTTCAGGCATACGTGGCAGATTACAAACCTTTGATGTTGTATTTGCATGATAGCAGAGCTGGAAACTCTATTTTTTTTTTGGACAATTTTTTTATGTGAGGGTAAATTATAATATTCAACCAAAAATTATAAAGTGGTTATTTAATTATATTTTTTTATCATTTAATTATAAAAAGTTAAAAAAATATCATTCAATTGTTTAATTCAGTCTTTTTTATCACTCAATTATTTTGGAATTTTTAGTGTTTTATTTATGTTAATTATTTAGTGATAAACAAGATAAAATTAAGTAATTATTTTGTAATTTTTTATAATTAGATGAAAAATATATATATAAAATTGAATAACTATTTTATAATTTTTTCATAGTTGTATGACTATTAATGTAATTTAACCTTTATTATATTAATAGATTAGTGTTTATTTTCATGAGCAAGATGGCATTATTTTCATTTCTTCTTAAGACAATGAATTTAAATCTTAAATGAGATGTTGGATGCCGTCTTATCCCTTAATTAAGCAAATATGTGATGGCCAAGCGGGCATTAATATGTGGTTTTAAGGTTAATAATTAAGCCCATATGTACAATTAATGTCGGAGAAGCGGGTAATGGGCTAAGTGGATCCCAAGTATTGTTTGTCTCCTTTCTCCATACATCATCCTTCCAGCCATACCTGGTATGCTCACACTATGATATTTACAAATAAATTGATATAAAAAATGGTTTTAATTAAAATCATAAAGTTAAAATAGTTAAGAGTATAGTGACTTTAAAAGTTGTTTTATAAAGAGTTTTTTTTATTAATATTATGCAAAATAATTTATGAAGATACAATCAATATTTAAATTGATAAGGATGGATGATGAGGACTTGAATAGAGCTATACATACATGTTGGGCGTGCTTGCGGAGTGCATTTAACTGATTATTTATTGTAGTTTTGCACTATTTTATTAGGATTTATTTAGAAAGTTTTATTAGGATTTGTAATTGATTCTTGTTATAAAGATAGATTAGGTTTTACCCGATAAAGTTTCGGACTTTATAAAATAAAATCGGTAAATCTCAATCACACTTATTAACATAACGTGTTGATTTTTCCTCTTGCTTTACTCTCACCTTATAATTTATTTGTTAAACTGTTTAGTTCCAATTTGTGATGGAACATCGAATTGGAGCAACTAACAAACAAAAGATTTTTTTGAAGAATAATTGAAATTATCAACAAAGCAATGATTAAAATTCTTTATTAACATTTTTAAAGCCGATATTTAAACTCAATTGATATAATTTCTCTCGTCTCAATTAATTTCGCTTTTGTATTTACAAAAATTGTGGCTTCATTTTTAAACTTTAAATTACTTTTTACTTCATTTTATTTTTAATTCCTTTTAATCTTTTCATTAAAAAAAGTAAATAGCAAAAGTAACTTAAGTTCCCATTGACCTTTCAAAAGGTTAAATTATCTAATCAGTTTCAACAGCAAATTAGTGTATTTTATTATTAAAATAATTTACACTACGTTTGTTTGGAGCATTATTTTTTTAACATGTTCTATTTATTGGTTATTTATGAATTAATCATTATCGATGATTTTTAGTCACTTACATGATTTGTTGTTGGAGAAGGAAAACTTTTCGCTTATTTTGAAAAAGTTTTTATTTTTTACATGAATTTTTACTTATATTTTTTTATGGCATGTTTAAATTTGTACTAATCAATCCTTATTTTATGTCTAACTATTTTAAAATATATGTGTTAAATAAGTTTTTTTCTCATGTAATTACACTAGTAATCAAATGTAGCATTAATCTTATACATGGTATGTCAAAATTTGAATCATCTAATAAAACTTGAACCAATCCGTTCCGAATGAAGATGTATATATTTTTCTTAATGGTAGAGGCTGGTAGGCTTTTTTTGGGTAAACTATATCATTAATCACTAAAGTATGAGTAAGGTTTCGTTTTTTGTCACTTAACTAAAAAAAGTTATAATTTTGTCACCAAACTATTTTAATGTTTTAATTTAAATCACTAGGCTATTAAAATCATTGCTATATGGCTTTCTCTGTTCGCATTGTTTATACTAATCGAAAGCTCTCTTTCTTCTCTTATATAGCTTAGTTGTTTTTCATGAAACAACTTTGGATGTCACGAATCTAAGAACCTAAATTCAAAAAAACTTTTTCTTTGATCTCTGACATTGACCATTAGATCGACTTGAATCTAAGATATGTTTTTCTACTAGTCGATGGGTACTGATCCACCGTACAGATCATCAAGTTGTCGCATGGAGCTCTCTGGTGGAATTTTTTCCAAAAAAAAAAAAACTTAACAATCTAGTGATTTAAATACAAAATTTTGAATAGTTTAGTGACTCAAATAAAAATTTTAAAATAATTTAGTGACCAAAACGAAAACTTACCCATAGTTTAGTGACTAATGGTTTAATATACCCTTTTTTTAAAGATATGTATGAAGCAATTCTAGTACTTTCTTGTGCCTCTTCACTGTTTTAAAATTATTTTTTTACCCTTGTATAGATAAAGATATAATTATACATTATACAACAAACATTAAACTATTTAAATGTGATATGGATAAATTGTTCTTCCGTCTTATATGTTAAATGTACATTGAAATTATTAGATAACTAATAAATATCAAATTAGGTGGAGTGAGACGGTTATAAATAAATCCAACATACATAGAGATAGTAATGATATTTGAGTTTTAACATCTATAGTGGAGTACAGAGTGGAACGGGAGACATTGCGGATTAGGTAGACCATAGAATGGTGGTAGATTTGGCAATATTTGATCTTGCCTCTCAAGACGAAGCTAGGGGCCAAGCCTTGCCCCCCTTTGGTCAAAATGGGAAAATGGGAAAATATCATTAGTACCCCCTCTCAAGTATTAATAATTAATTTTAAGTCCTTTAATCATTTGAATAAATGGGAATTTATAATTTTATCCCTACTCAAAACTTAATTATATAATCTAAGCCCTTTTAGAATAAATTTTTTAGCTTTAGCCCTCTTAAAATTTTAAAATTCTTTCTCACTCCCTAAAATTTTTTTTAGCTTTATCCTTGCTCGCGACGCTCCATTGTAATACTTGTATCATTCATTTTGAAGAAAACTGTTAAATTTGTAAGCAATTGCAAGGTTGAACATTAACAATGCTTATAAAAATTCCTTCCCAAAAACAAAAAATCCTTATAAAAAAAAATGTGATGTGAGAAAAGGACAGAAATTTAACAAAGGTTAAAATGTGCTATTAGTCTTTGTATTTGTATAGAATTTGAAATTTAATCCATGTATTTTAAAAGTTAAAAATTCAACTCTTGCTTTTTAATTTAAAAATCATAGTCCAATCATTACCGTTATTAGGAGTTTCTATCAAAATTTATTAATTTAACATATTTATTTTCTGTCAATCATATGCCACATCATATGTGGACAGCCTAATTAAAATTTCAAGTTGACAAATTTTGACAAAAAACACTTATGATTTTAATGGTTGGACTGAGATTTTTAAATAAAAAAATAGGACAACTTAATTTTTAAGTTTTTAACTGCAATGACTAAATTCCAAAATTTCTCAAACCACAAGGACTAACAACATATTTTAACCTTTAAAAAACAATTAAGTTACTCAAAGTTACCTCAGTTTAAAAAAAAAATTAATGTTTAAAGTTATCTCCGTTCAAAATTTTATGTTTTCACATCAAAATTACATACACGAAATCTAAATTCAAAATTGCCTACTTTCAACAAGTTTTACCAGATGCAGGACTTAAAATGGCTTCTATTATTCCACACTGTCTCCACCATGCTTGCTTTATTAATCTCCCCCATTTTAATCTTTTCTTTTTATTCCCACAAATTAATAAAGTGATATGAATGTATGGATTTTTTTTAAATAGTTATATATAAAATAGAAAAGAATGTCATATGAAATTGTTAGGATAATTACCATCACCGGCCCAAAATCCGAGCTCGCGAAATGAGCTCGCAGGTCAAGCTCGTTCTCCTACAAGGTTACACGTGTATAAAACCGTATAAACACGTATTAAGTCTAAAGTAGGATACATGCCTATATGTATGATACCTCGTATGTCATGTCGATGAACATTACTCATATCATATAAATATACAAATACTACTACCAAGAGAGAGAAAAAAACACTTAACACAAATCTTAGCCCCAAAAAGAAAAAGAAAAAAAAACTTAACAATTACTATTGACAGTAATTGCGCTTATGAGGAATTAGGAGAATGAATTATATGAAACTGTGATTTCACATAATTCCTATCTTGATTTTTAGGTTTTTCCTCCTAAAAAAATTCAAATTCAACTAAAAATGCTAAATATCAGTTATTTGCTTAGAAAATGATAGAGATAATGTGGAATCGCAATTTCATACTATCCTTTCCTGAAAAATTAGATTGTATACTTGAGATAAAATATGCATATCCATAATGATAACACTTGTATTATACCAAAGTCCAAGAGCATAGCAGGCACTACCTAGAGCTAGCTACAATTATATCAACAAGCACATACACTTAAGCCTCTCAAAGCCATTTTTGGCTTCATTTAATTAATGTTAACATAACAAAACTAAACATATATATATATATATATATATATAAAGCAACTTCAGATATATTATACATAGCCTTTTTCATAATCAATCCAAACAATATATATATATATATATATATATATAAAGCAACTTCAGATATATTATACATAGCCTTTTTCATAATCAATCCAAACAATGTTCGAGTTTGACACTGTACTGACCAATGATTGCATTATTTCAGCTGATCACTTGTCTCCAGGGATTTAAGATCAAAGATCAGATCAGATGATGATAAATAGATGTCCAGAAAAAAAGGAAAAGAATGTGCAAGTGGAAGCTCCATCAAACTGTCTACTTTTGATTACTTTAATGAGCATTAAGGGTGATGCAGTACCACAAGTTCTTTATGGGAGGGTATCCAAAGTTCTGAATAATATTAGCACATGAAATTAATATCACTATATATATTAGCACATGACATGGCAGCATAGAATATTGCTGGGATATTAGATTTCTAAACTTGTAAAAGTTGCACCAAATCCATATGGATCAAAAAAGAAAAAAAAAAAAGAAACTTGGAACATTTGGTAAATAGAAATGTAATCTTAATTAAGCTTCAATCTCAAACCTTGAATACTTGATGGAGCCCATGGATATGTCAATCTCTATGAGGTTTTCCTCCTCATTCATGTCGTTCAACTCTGCTAAAAGCTCCATTAAACTCCGTTGCTGGAAAATAGATTCCGGTAATTTCTGCTGCATACTACCGTACTTATTGTTTGGCTGGTATTGTCCTCCTGGAAGGGAGATTTCAATGAGACTATCCTCGTCGTCCGACCAATCTGGGGTTCCATCCCTGTTATCCAGGAACGACCAGTCCACTTCGGAATCTTCAGTGGTTGACAACTGATCATCATAAACGCATTCGTTTTCAGACAGGGCATCTGGTGATTTGGCTATGCAGTCATGGATCTGATGATCATATGAAGCACCTTCCTGATCTTCTGAGTTTTGCTTATTAAGTTCACCTTCAGGCTGTATTTGAGGTGAGCTTTCCTCAACAGATTTATGAATATCCTCTTCCACTGATTCCACCACCAACTTCAGTTTCCTCTTAGATAATATGAAGACAACAGTTGACAAGATCAAGACTGTAGATGTGAAGAAGATGGATAAGGACCCAAAGATCAAAAAACTAGCAGATGTTACCAGTGGGGCAAGAACAACAACCCATGACACTGGGTTTTTGAGGAGAAACAAACAAGTACCCATTTGATCATGTCCCAACTCCATGGACTAGGAAAAAAAAGGCTCTTATTTATCACTAAGGTTAACTATACAAGGAAAAAAAAAAAACAGCAAGGTTTCAGGCTGTGAGATCAGAGAAGAGCATATATGGATGAACTTGTAAACTTAGTTCTAGATTTTCAGAATAAAGGGCATATGCAGAAGCAAGAAGACACATATCCAAAATAAGGAAGGGGTTTCATAGATTAAAAAAAAAACCCAGGAAAATAAGAAGGGGCTTTAGTAGGAGATAATGTATGAATCAGCAGTTCATCTAAATAGTAGTACCCAAAACGGAAAGAAGGAAAACCTTGTAGCCAGTTTTGCCTGTAATCTCAATCTGCTCAAGGGAAAGAGGGAGTGGTTTGCAAAAGAGGAAGCATATGCAAGTTGAATATAAAAAAAAAAGTTATTGGATTACATAATTTGGACTTTGCAAAATAAGACTAAATTTCTAGGCTGTTTCTCTCATTCACACTTCACTCATCACCAATTCCCAAAAGCCTCCCAATTGCTTTACCATATATATTAAACACACAAATCAGGTGATCGTCCCTACTGCAACTGATTCTCTTGGAAACCACAAAACCCTTTGTTTTCCCTGTATTGATAATTTGATTTACAGTCTCAAAGCTTGGAAATGAGAGAAGCCATGTGCAGACATCTGAGCTCACCACATGGCACTTTCCCTCCAATTTCAGGGGGTTGTGAAAACAAAGAGTATTATTATAATATTTCTCTTCTGCCAACCCCAAGAGTCAAGAACCCTATTATCTAAAACCAGAACACCCAAACCAGAAGCTTCACTACAACAGTGAAAAAACAAAAGAAACACCATTAATGCATTCCTCATCTTTGAACCACCAATCGCATTAAGAGACAGTTTTTTCTTATGAATGCTTTATCTAAAAATCTCTTAGAAGAAGAAACAAAAAGACCGTTGATTCTTCCTTTGAAACTTTAACAGTAACAAGCTTTGACATCAAAACTTTATATGCAATTATTAAAAAAAAAAACTATTAGTAATTAATAAAGAATCCATATTTATTTGCAAGACTGCAGTTAAAATCTTCATCAAAAGGCTAGAGAGATCAGGGAGAAAAAAAGTTGAATTAGGGCTTAGGAGGACCTTTAATGACCCTCTAGGCAAATAAAAGGAAGAATGAATGAATATTCACTGTATATTTGACAACTTCAACTGTTCAAGGTACTTGAAATGTAATCTGGATTACAACAAGCAGATCAGTTGGAGTCAAAATCAAAAGGATTCCCACTATCCCCTATTGAAAGTTTTATTTTGTTTATTAGTACTAGCTAAGTACTACTGTTACTGCTGTGTTTGGTTTAGGGCAAAGTCAGCCATTTGTACAGACAAATTGTAGTGCTCCTTTGGGCAGCTGAAATAATAAAATTATTTATAAGCAAATGAGTAAAAGAAATCCTTTTTTTTTCATTTTCTTTTCCCTAATTTCTTTAATTAGTAGGGCAAAAAAAGTTCTTTCCAAGCCATTTGCCAAATACCCAGAGAAAGAAAAAAAGAGAAAAGCTACTTCCCACTTATAAATATATACCAATAAACTATATAATTTTGAAACAAATTAAACATTAGCCTTATAGTCTTTCAAGTTTCTTCTCCTGATTTTTTTAAAAAAAGCAAATGCGTTATTCATTCATTCTCATAAAAGAGGTGATCAAACAAGTAGCATATTACAATAAGAACAGTCTTCGGAAAAAGCTCAAATATAATTGTGCCATTGACACTCTTGAAATGTTTCAAGCTCTGGGAAACTTGTCTTCAGCTTCAATTTTGTTAAGCATCATGTATTAAAAAAGTGATACCATGGTTTGAACCAAGTTTTTGGGTGATATAGTTAAAAATATTTGCATCTGATAAATTAATGAAGAGTTTGGTTTAAGGCTATATATGGCGAAGGAAATGCCTCTACGTACCCTACCAAAAGCTTAGCAGGACCACCTAGTGTCTCGCTTAAAGCACTGCAACGCCGTCGGCTCCACCCTAAATGACACTATATTGTAAAATATTGGCAGGTCTTTCTAGTTTTGTTTCATCGAAAGTGCGTGGGTTCATGCGGTATGCCCTACACTTGTTCAAATCATGATTATGATGATATGAATTAGGAGCTTTGCGCTTTTCCTTTTTAACCTCATGCTGGGCTTATAATTATGGCTTTTCACTTTGTAAAGGCTCGGAAAATGAAGTTAAACAATGACACAGTTTTATTCATCATCCAACCTCCATTTTGCTCTATCTGGCCTAGGCAGTCTATATCAGCAAGCATCCTCATGTCTCTTAAATATTCAATAAATTGAAAGTTTTGCTGAGAAAAAGGATTTTTTATTATAAATTCGTTTGATTATTAATAAAAATAAACTATTTAATAATTATAAATGTTTATTGATAATAAGGCATAAATAAACTAGATTAATCTTTAGGCCTTTTCTTTTAAATATATAGTTTCTTTACACCAGAAAACCATTAAAATAAATAAAACGAGATTTTGGCACACCCATGATCTCGGTACAAAATATAATTATGTAATCAATATATATTTAAAATTAATATAAAAAATAATTAAAGCTTTGATTGAAATCGTAAAAAAAGATGTTAAAAAACCATAATGTCTTGGGTTTAAATTTCATTATGTAACAAATATATTTTTAAAAATTAATATAAAAGATAATTGAAATTTTAGTTGAAACGATAAAGAAAGATGTTAAAAACCATAAGGTTCAAATATCATTATGTACATGTTCTTTTTTATATAAAAAATATAAAACAAAAACACCCTCAAATTTATATAATTTACTTTGTAAATGAATGGTATTTTAGTCATTCTCTAATTGAGTTGATTCCTGACACCAACTCAATTAAGGGCTTAATATATAGTATAGATTATATTAGTTGAATATATATATATATATATATATATATAGATAATAGTTCGAGCCTTTTTTTTGTATCCTAAAGTACCTACTGGAATAAGGCCATTAACTATTTTTCGCATTTTATAGGTCCAATAAGAAGATAAATGCTCACCACAAGTTTTAAAATTGCTCCATACCTAAGGTAATGATCAAACCCTCAAAAATCCCTTACCATCCCACCTAACCCATGATTATAGTTTGAGCCAATTTGACTAAGTACAAACTTAATCCAAATTTGTCCTATATTGATCTATGCCGAAATGAATTATGATACATACTCAAATATGTTTTTAAATATGAATCCTTTGATTATATACAAAAAAACTTGAGTATTTTTTTATCTAAATGTAAATTTTAAGAAAGTAAATCGATATTTGAATCCAAATTTATTATCCATAAAAGTGGATTCAACTAATGAATATTATCTATAAAAGTAAAGAAGATTCAAATAATAGATATATAATCATTAATGTTCACTTCTATTTTGAATACGTTGTAGATAATAATTAAAAAATTCAAACTCGAATATTATTTAATTTACTAAAAAAACAATTCCAATATCTACAAATCTCGGCATGCATATTGGTTACCATCATGACATGAGTCCTTCCCTACTTAAGAATCCTTTGTGTTAATTTATAGTAAAATTAATAGAAAAAAAAAAAAGGGGAAGAATAAAAAGGATGAAATAAAGGTGGGAAGTGCCACTTGTCGGCCAGTTGTGCAAGTAAAGCAGTGCCGCATGAAACCCTAACCACATTAACACATGCTCAACAAATAGAGAACAACACATTGGTATGGTAATTGATGAAATTAAAAGGAGAGGCATTTGCCTTGAGATATGGATTGAGACCAAGAAATCCGACCGGTGTTGGGGACTCCAACCTTACGGAATGTTTTACCTCTCACCACACTTGTGGCGGGGACCATACCTTAATTCTCCTTTCTTTGTTTCATTGTTTTTTGTACATATTTTGGACTGGACTGCCTGCCTTCATCTTTTCTATTCTCTTGATTCCTGTGCTCTCATTTTTTTGCTTATGACCTTGCTTTTTGCTTCACATTTTCTTCTTCAATTTTGTCTGCAAAAATAACTATTTTTTCCTTTTATCATTGAAATAAGAGTTCAAATACTTTACCAAAAATCTCACGTTGACTTTTCTTGGGGAAATAACTTATCGCCTTATAAACGTTTTATACAAGGCTAATTGGCAAAATTATATATTGTTTAATTTATAATTTTGGGTTTTTATAGGTTTAGTAATAAATTTCGCTATTTTTGTAAAAAAAAATTAAAGGGATGATGTGAAATATTTTTAATGAGATGTAATTTATTACTTAGTAACCTATTAAAATAATTACATGTAAAAATAATAAAATAAATAAATCATATATGAAATTTAAAAAATAACTCATAATTTAAAGAAAATAAATGTAATTATCTAAAAAAAAGTTTCAAAAGAAATGCATACGTTTGTTTACTGAGAGGTTTCAAAAAGATAATTAATCAATTAAACCGAAAATATCGAATGTGTGCATTCATTTTGAGACATTTTTTAAAAGATAATTACGTTTATTTTCTTTAAATTAAGAGTTATTTTTTTTAACTTCATGAATTATTTATTTTATTATTTTCTACATATAATTATTTTATTGGGTTATCTGAGTAATAAATTACATCTCATTAAAAATATTCCACATATGAAATTTCACATCATCCCGTTAACTTGTTAATGGTACTTTCATCAAATTTGTTAAAAAAAAACAGTTTGAAAAAAAGAATAAAGGCTGATGGCCAAAAAAGGCTCAAAAATACAAGTAAGGTCATTTTAACAAAAACATGTAAACGTGGCTAAATTTGTCATTAAATCATTTTTATACTTACTTTATTGCAATACATTTTCTTAAATTATGGATTAAATTTTGAATTACTTGTAATTGAATTATCGAACAAAATTATAGTTTCAACCAAGTCTTTTTGTTAATCTAATTGTTATACCAAGAGGAGACAATTATAACTATCAAGCACTGATGGTATCCTAATACAAAGCCAACCTACATGTAAGCTTTGCAACCAACATTAGTCAGGGATATGAAGTATGTTACGGATGCTCTTAACTATCATTCTACAGTTGGTATGCTTTGCCATATATCTATAACACCCTTTAGCTCGTCAGGAAGACATGGCGTGTACCATTCACCCAGGCACACCGCCCAACAATTTGGGGTGTTACCAACAGATTCAAATATTTAGACTTAACTTAAATTAAAAAAAATTAATTATGAATATTTCTTTTTTAGTTAAAAAATGTTATTTTTCTATCGTTTTGTAACACATCTTTAAAGAAATCAATAAGAATTATAAAAGAGAAATTATACTATTTGACCGCTGCTTAGTAATGGTGTACACATGTAAACAAAAGGTTCTTAAATTACAAATCAAAGGAGTTTAGCGCGCTCTTTTAGAGTAAAGGCAATTCTCTTTTTAAAACAAAAGCAAATAGTACAAACGACGAAGTTAATTGCAAAAGTTATATACAAAATGCATGTATACGACATTTGCCCAATAGCCATGCATGATACAAAAATAAACAAGTGGTTCACTTGCAACTACAGATTTGGCGTAGTCCCCTTTCAACTGATTTCTCTTCTATTAGAGTGTGCCTGAAGGAGGAAAAGTAACAGAGTAAGTTCGTTTGAACTTAGTGAGTTCCAAAAATAGAAAAAATAATTTACAAGAATGCCAATAATTGACGAGTATTAACCTCCAAGGAAGAAACACAAACGTTTTCATGAGACTACCAAAAAGACATAATACGCCAATTTAAACATAACTCATACAGTACATGGGTGGACATTATCCGCTGACTTAAACTTACCTCTCACAATCATGTATGTTCACAAATAACCCATCCTTGTTCCAATCTCAGACTCGAATTTCTGAAATCGGAATCATATATCAGCCACATTCATATTCATATTCCACCAATAACTCATCATATCATCATTGTTTAGTTCAACACGTGTATTCATGATCTGCCAGTCTAGTTTGCCATATAACTACCCTACCGGAAGTATCACAAACAGATCTCATTTCCACACTTTCACATATAGCAAATTATCTGGTATTGGGCTAGTGCAACTAGGAGGGTGTTTTTACATCGACAATGACCAAACTCATACATAGAACGATGGTTTATTACACAAGTGTCCAGACACGACATATAAACTCATTTACAGTATAAATGACTTACAATACACAACCCACATGTCATGGAAGTATTATAACTCAAAGGGCGTAAGAAGGAACTCACCAACGAACTTCAAAATAAAATCTACTCTACTAGTCCTTTGCCTCGATTGCTCGGCCCTTCACTAGCTTCTTGAGCTAAATAAGAAACAACTATAACTATCAAATTGTTTATCCAGTTTAATGACGCATACACTAATGCAAAAACATAAATCCCCTCGACAACGATCTAAGGGCTATCCAAAAATTACTAGTAAGCGGGTACTTAGCAAGGGAGCTTTAATTAGCTATTGGAAACCTTCCTCGTTTTCTCTAACAAAGACTTAGATAAAAATGTAACGAAAAACAAAGGTGAAACATGCTAGCTATTGGCATCTTTATATATCATAGACAATGGAGACAAAGCTTAGTGGGAGGGTTAGAAAATTCCACTGTAGCCCTTGAAACCCAAGATTAAAAATTTCTTAAAATTTTAAAGCCTAATCATTTACCGAACATAATACTACCACTAATCAGCTTAGTGAGTCGTAAAACATTGCTTGCACACTAAAACAAATCATTCAGCTACCTAAACACATAAAGTTGTCATCTATAGTACTTTAGTTCAATTCCAACTAGGTCTCAACTAAACTCTAGTGATACCCATCGCGTCATCGTTTTTACACTAAAACACAGAAAATAAATCTATCGATTATGAACTAACGAGTTCACCCCAAATTATTTGGGGTTGGCAAATTATCTCCCAAGAGAATCCGCCAAATGGTAAATTCCAACGAGGCATTTCACAAACGGGCATTGGTTTCCCGATCTGACACTATAGATTTTTGCAGTTGTTTCCAAAACCTCAAAGTGAACCTTGGATATCGATCTGACACTATGGATGTTGGTATCTCATGAAGGCATACAATTTCAAATATGTAAAGTTCTACTAATTTCTCCAACGAATAGTTGGTACGCACTGGCAGGAAATGGGCTGACTTGGTAAGCTAATCTACAATTACCCAGACTACGTTCTTTTTAGTGGGACTAACTGACACAAACTCCATGGTTATCTTGTCCTACTTCCACTTAGGAATCTCTAGAGGATACAAATTCCCTGAGGGAACTTGATATTTTGCCTTCACCTATTGGCATGATGTTTTGCCTTCACTTGCTGGCATGTTAAACAACTCGATACATAATCTGATATCTCTTTTTTCATTATAGGCCATCAATACATACTCTTTAAATCACAATACATCTTAATGCTTCCTAGATGAAGCGAGAAGGGTCCTTGGTGAGCCTCTTTTAATAATTCTTGCCTCAAATCATTTCCTGCTGGCACATACATCCTACTTATAAATTAAATTAAATTCGTCATCTTTTCCCAGGGTAAGGTTCATAGTATCACCAGATGCCATCAGCCTCTTGTACTCATCACACTTCGCATCTTGTACTGCTATTCCAAAAAATTAAGAGAAGAAAGGTAGGTCAAACAACCAATTCTGCAAGAAGCAATCCGTCATTTTCCAGACGGACATTCACTCGAAGAGATGCCAAATCAGCCATAATTTTCCTGCTTAAAGCATCTGCCACAACGTTGGCTTTTCTAGGATGGTACTCAATTGTTAGGTTGTATTCTTTCAATAATTTCATCCATTTCGTCGGTGTAGATTCAAATCCTTCTATGTCATTAAGTACTTTAAGCTTTTATGGTCTGAAAACACGTGATACTTCTTACCATAGAGATAGTGTCTCCAAATTTTTAATACTAGCACTATGACTGCTAGTTCCAAGTCATGTCTTGGGTAGTTTATTTCATGCGGCTTGATCTGGCGAGATGCATACGCCACAACCTTCCCTCTTTGTATGAGCACACATCCCAACCTATTTAGGGATGCGTTAGTAAACACTGTGTACTCCACGTCAGACTCCGGTTGAGCTAAAATTGGGGTCTTAGTTAGAATTGCTTTCAGCTTGTCAAAGCTCCTCTGACACGCTTCTATCCATTCGAACTTTTCTTTCGTTCTTAACAGTCGCGTGAGAGGTGTCTCTAACATGGCGAAACTTTTTACGAACCACTTGTAGTAACCTGCCAAACCCAGGAAACTACATACCTCAGTGACGTTTCTTAGCGAATTCCAAAGAAACAGACTTCTCTTAGCGGATTCTGTCAGGGTCTACCTTGATGCCTTTTTCAGAGATAACATGACCAAAGAAACGGACTTCTCTAAGCCAAAATTTTCACTTACTAAATTTGGCATACAACTTGTTCTCTCGTAAAGTCCTTAGCACAATCTCTAGGTGTTTTTCATGTTCTACCAATCGTTTAAAGTAGACCAAAATATCATTAATAAAAATGACTACAAAATAGTTCAAGAATGAAAGACCCTATTAATTAGATCCATGAATATTGCTGGCGCATTCATTAATCCAAACAGTATCACTAAGAACTCGTAATGTCCATAGCTTGAGCGAAATGCGGTTTTCAGAACATTATCACACTTGATCTTTACTTGGTAGTAGCTAGACCGTAAGTCGATTTTTGAGAAAATTGTAGCTCTACTTAACTGGTCAAACAAGTCTTCTATCCAAGGTAACAAATACTTGTTCTTCACAATTACCTTGTTCATTTGGCGGTAATCAATGATAAAAGAAAAGTCACGTCCTTCTTTTTCATGAACAAGATTGGTGTGCCCCAATGTGAAACACTTGGTCCTATAAATCCTTAACTCGTTTAGTTCTAATAGCGCCATCCTGTATGGGGCACCTGGTACGAGTGTAGTACTAGGAGTTCCTCCGGAAATGCACCAGAAAACACCTTCACAATCAGAACTTGGTTGATGTCTTTCTTTAACTTGGTCGAATCCACAATATACGCCAAGTAGGCATCTGCGCCTTTAACTATTAGTTTTCTGGTAGATACTGCCAAAATTATAATACCCGTCCCACCAGTCTATATGTCAGGTAGTAACTCTTATTTACCTTTTGCAGTTAATAATCGCACGCCTCTGGCTCAACAATCTACCACAATGTTATGTCAGGTTAACCAATCCAACCTAAAAATAGCATCGAACTCATGAAAACTTAACAGAAATAAGTTCGCCAAAAAGATATGTTTGCCAAAAGTCAGCGAGAAGTTTTTAATTACTCTGCTAACCATCGTATTTTGACCAAGGGGGTTGGTCACCAACGCATTTGTCTCAGATGAAACAACTTCTAGACTCAGACCTTTAATGACCTTTGTACAGATGTACAAATGGGTTGACCCAGGGTTTATTAGTGCAAGAATACTATTTCCCAAAAAAGAAAATTTACACATAATAGCCTTTGGTAAGTCTGCATCTTCCTTGGCCTTCATTACATAGGCTTTGGTGGACACGCCTGAGTTAGGCTTGGTGTAGTTCTTTCTTGAAGCCCCCTGAACTAATTCAAACTTTGCAGGTACTCCAGATTTCGCCTCCTGCTGAGTATTTTGAGTCAGACATACAGGCTATTTCGTGTTGGCTTTGGCTTTTGAGGGACAATCTCTAAGTTGATGATCTAATGACCCACATGCATAACATGCCCCTTGAATGTCTCTAACATTTTCCCTTGTGATTTCTTCTATGGTGCTTACATATTGGATCCCTTATCATCCTGGATCCACCTGTACTCGACATTCAGGTAGCTTGTTGCCCATCCCATTCTCAACAAAAATTCATAGGCTAAAAATCTCGTTTCGATGTAGAAAAGCTTTTATCTTTTGGCTTCTTAAAATTCATTAAGGGTGACGACCTGGAGATTCCACACTTTATTCTTTCTCTATCTTACCCTCTTTCTTCCATGGTGCTTGCATACTGAATCCCTTATCATCTTGGATCCACCTGTACTCGACACTCAGGTAGTCTGTTGCCTACCTCATTCTCGACGAAAATTCATGGGCTGAAAATCTCGTCTCTATACAGAGAAGCTTCTATCTTTTGGCTTCTTAAAATTCGTTGAGGGTGATGGTCTGAAGATTCCACACTTTATTCTTTCTCTATCCTGCCCTATATTTCTTTCTTGGATAATCATTTTCATTTTCTAATATTTGACTACATAGTTGTTAGACTCTGAACTTCCAACGTCTCCACCAAGGCGTTAATTTCATCACTTAAGTCGCATTCAAACTTCTCGTACAGGGCTTTTTCAGTTTGGAACATGTCTCTTACATAACGACTGAGTTTGATGAATTATAGTTCATACTCCATGACTGACATTCGTCCCTATCTGAGATATAGAAACTGTTTCTTCAATTGCTCGACAAACATCTGGTTAACATACTTTTCTCTGAATTTCATTAAGAAGAACTCCTAATCTATTTGCTCTTTAGGGGTCATGCTTATTAGCGTTTCCCACCATTAATACACTTCCCCTTCCAAAAAAGAAATAGCATAGGAGAGGCTATTCGTTGGTGTGATTTCAGCTCTGCAATCACTCGAGAAACATAAGACAACCATTGTTCTACTGCCGCGGGATCATCACCCTTATCCCCTAGAAACTCTTTAGCACCCCGTTTGCATATCACCCTCAAGGGATCTCCTTTAAATTGGTTTGCAGCCTGCATTGATGGTGTATTGAGCACAAGTCACACCACTTCAAGATGAGGTTGCTGAGGTGGAGGAGGTGCTTGGGCTATCCTCATGAACTGGTCAAATCATTGATTCATCATCGTGACAAAAATAATGCAAAAATCATTTTCGATAGCACCCAAATCCAATACAGGACCTTGACCTTGTGCTAGAGGTATATCGTGGACGACGGGGGCATGACTTAGCTTTTGATTTTTTGAGAATCGGCTCAACCTAAGCTCTGATACCAAAACTTGTAACACCTCTTAGCTCGTCAGGAAGACATGGAGTATACCATCTAGCCAGAAAGACCGGCCAACTAACTAAGGCGTTACCGATAGATTCAAATCTTTCGACTTAACTTAAATTTTTAGAAAAATAGTTATGAAGATTTTATTTTTAGTTAAAAATTGTTATTCTTCTTTCGTTTTATAACGCATCTTAAAAAAAAGGAATTATAGAAGAGAAATTCTATTATCCAGCCGTTGCCTAGCTATAGCATACACATATAAACGAAAGGTTTCTAAATTACAAATCAAGGGAGTTCAACGTACACTTTCAGAGTAAGGGCAATTCTCTTTTTAAAATAGAAACAAACAACACAAATGACGAAGTTAATCGCAAAAGTTATATACAAAATGCATGTAAACACTAATGCATGTAAACAAACAAGTGGTTCACTTGCAATTACAACTTTGGCATAGTCCCTTTTCAATTGATTTCTCTTCTACTAGAGTACGCCTGAAAGAGGAAAAGTAACGAAGTAAGTTTGCTTGAACTTAGTGAGTTCCAACAATAGACAAAATAATTTACAAGAATACCGATAATTGATGAGCATTAACTCACAAGGAAGAAACATAGATGTTTTCGAGAGACTTTGCCAAAAAGACATAATACACCAATTTAAACACAACTCATACAGTACATGGGTGAACACTATCTGCCGACTTAAACTTACCTCTCACAATCATGCATGTTCACAAATAATCCATCCTTGTGCTAGCCTCGGACCCGAATTTCTGAAATTAGAATCATATATCAGTCACATTTATATTCATATTCCACTAATAACTCATCATATCATCATTGTTTAGTTCAACACGTGTTCTCATGATCTACTAGTCTATTTTGCAATATAATTGCCCTACCAGAGGCATCACAAATAGATATCCTTTCCACACTTTCACATATAAAAATTTATCTGGTACTGGGCTAGTGCAATTAGAAGGGTGTTTTTACATTGACAATGACCAAACTCACACATAAAATGATATTTTATTACACACGTGTCCAAACACGACATATAAACTCATTTACAGTAGAAACAACTTGCAATACACAACTCCCATGTCATGGAAGAACTATAACTCAAAGGGCATAAGGAGGAACTCATCAATGAACTTCAAAATAAGATCTACTCTATTAGTCATTTGCCTTGATTGCTTATACTTTCACTAGTTTCTTGAGTTAAATAAAAAACTATTATAACCATCAAACCATCTATCCCTTCGACAACGATCTAAGGGCTATAAAAAAATTACCAGTAAATTGGTACTTAGCAAGGGCATTTTAACTAGCTATTGGAAACCTTCCTCGTCTTCTCTAATAAAGATACCCTAAAAATCTCTAGAGGCTTAGAGAAAAATGCAATGAAAAACAAATGTGAAACATGTCTGCTATCGGTATCCTTATATAACATAGAAAACAGAGACAAAGCTTAGTGGGATGGTCAGAAAATTCCAATGTAGCCCTTGAACCCGTGATTAGACATTTCCTCAAATTTTGAAGCCTAATCATTTACTGAACATAGCTACTACCACTAATCAGCTCAGTGAGTGGTAAAACCTTGCTTGCACACTAAAACAAATTAACTAAACAAATCATTCAACTACCTAAACACATAAAGTTGCCATCTAAAATACTCTAGTTCAATTCCAACTAGGTCTCAACTAAACTCTAGCAATACTCACCGAATCATTGTTTTTACTCTAAAACACGAAAAACAAATCTATTGATCCGCGAACTAATGAGTTCACCCCAAAGTATCTATGGCTGGCGAATTATCTCCCAAAAAAGTCCACCAAATGGCGAATTCCAGCGAGGCATTTCGCAAACGGGTGTACTATCGGATTCATGCAATACGCCAACTAAACACTTAACGGATAATTCACCAAGCTATCACCTTTCTTCCCTTAACTTAGACTTTTATATGCCATAACAGTATACCGACACGATATATGTCGGTCGAGTTATTACAATACCTGTCTGCTCTCCAATGGATGTGTATGTTAAAACCATAAAAACCTTAGATAAAACTTAATAAACCATGGTCTGTAATTTTAGAATATCAAGTATAAAAACTATATGTGCAAGTGTATTTGAATCATCGTTATCTTGAAACCTTTAAGTTTTGCTGTTTTGATATTTCAAATTAACATACAAGTATTTTAGAGAATGTAGCTATCTTTATTCTTAAGATAAAATGTGAAAAGGTTACTTATGTGTAATTTGGGGATCATAACCCTAATATATAACTTTTGCACATTAACCTTAATTTCCAATCCGCCCATCAACAATTAGAAATTAGTTACTAGTATCTACACATATTTGACTCGTACTTTATTTAATAACTGAAGCCCAATAAGCATTAACCATATTAGATCACTTTATTTAGTTCCCCACCATAAAGCTTTAATTTTCATTCTGTGTTTGATTGGTGATAAGAGTCCATTCTCTTTGCAATCGAGGGTTCAAGGATAACGGAGAAGATCATTTGATAGAAAGTTAGGATTAGACAAGTCTCTTTATCCTAAAAACACATGTACTAGATTTGGTAAAGTTTATTTTCCATAGATAACACAACATAGGTTCAAGTTTTATGAAAACTTTTAAATTTTTACTGTTTAACAAAGCATTTTTCATAAATGATTTTTCCAACAGTCAACAGGAATTAAAGAAATGTTTAAGAAATTTCAACATATTATTTTTCAAAAGACAATGTCTTTAATTCTCTTTCCCTCTACAAATTCAACATCCTTAAAGAATGAACATTATTATCTAAAAAACAGCATTAGCAATGAGATCATAATGTAATATCCCGAAATTTGGCCTAGTAGGATTGGGCCGATTGGGCCTTGGGCTTTAGGAAAAATTTGAGTATCATCTTGTTACTTGAGTTAATTTAGGTATGATTTTATTGTATGCCTAATATAGTCTTGAGAATGCTTGGAATTAATTGATTTAGAATAATTTTTAGTATGGAGAATTTAGTGAAGTGGATCAAGTGATTATGATGCTTAAGTTAATTTAAGTGGTTAATGTTAGCATAAATGAGCTAGTAGTAAAGTGGTGTTGGCGCATGGGTAATTGTTGTAAGAGTATGCCCAAAGATTAATCATGAGATGGTTGTAATAACATACTTAATTTACCATGTTTATTAATATAAAGCGTTGTCATTATTATTTCAGTTTTTCTTTCTGTGTGTATAGATAAACTGTTTTATAATAATGTCCTGAGAATAATATGATTATTCTTAAAAGATCCTTAGTCGAGTATTATTGTTGACTAGGACAATAATAATGCATTAAGACTAACATGTAGTTGATTGATGATAAAGAGTTGTCATTGATATGGAGTGTCAAAATCAATGCATGAATATGTGTGTTAGAGAACAACATATTGGATTGACCCGCTATGAGTATGTTTCTTGGATTATTATGTAATTGTCACAACATTACTCATAGTGATTAATATGTATATGATCCTCAGACTTGAGATCATTATTATCCCAGCATCGTGAGTTGTATATTTTGATACAGTCAAACGTACACCGTAACAGGTTGTTCTATAAAGGCTGATGTTGGATATACCATAATCTATGTAGAGGGATATGGTTGATCAATAAAGGATAAGTCCCTCCTACATAATAGGAGTAATATCTTAGGCCACTTGATTGAGTGAGACTAGAAATGCATGGCCATGCTCAAATAAGTTGATATGAGATGTCATACTAATTTGTATATCATAGTCTACTCAAGATATCAAGAAACATGGGATGGATTATGCAAGTGTGACTATCCCATGACTTGTATCCGTTCCAGAGATAAAGGACTTAAGGATTAATGCATGAAAGGTTAATCACGAAAGGTTATGTCGAATCATGACTTCTTGTAACTTAGGTAGCAATGATGCATTGCTAGATGCCACTCATTGTCTGTGACAATAGAATCGTTCTAGTATTACTGCTAACGTTGCAAGAACCTACAGGGTCACACCCTATGGTTGAAATGAACGGAATAAAATATAGTTGGTATTGTGCTTGGTTGTCACATAAATTAAATTAATTAAAGAATTAATTTAATTGGGCAATCAAATATTGAACATATTATATGTACAAGGATGTTGTACACATAATGATAACATAATTTTATTAATATATGAATTTGATTCATATATAAATTTAAATAAATATAGTTTACTGGAAACCTTATTATAATTAATGTAATTATAATTTTCAGATATAATTAATGTAATTATAATTTTCGGTTAAAAGCTTTATTGTATTTATTTAATCTTGTAATACATTCAAGACATACCAATTATAAAAGGCCCAATTAAGAGGATACCTATTATAAAAGGCCCAATGAGAAAGGCACCTATTATAAAAGGTATTAAAAGGAGACAAAACAAAATATGAAAACCCTAAGTGATTGCTTGTTAGATCTAGCAGCCGTCAAGCAAATAAGCCTCCAAAACAGTTTTGGAGATTTCTTCCGTTCATAGTCAAACCGGGTGGATTACGTAGAGGCCGACATCGGAAAAGGTTGAGGCTTGATTCGACAGTAGATCAAAACTCTTGTTGCCAAGGCGTCGCTGTCTACTCAGATTGAAGTTTTGGTAATTTCGAAACCTTTATTTCACCCCGATTCGTTCCTCACACATGGATCCATGATTTGGATCGCCGGATCTAATTTTATTCTGCTGCGCCATGGGGTACCGGCGTTCCATCAATTGTATGAGGGAAGAGGTTCGAATCCCATGGATGGCATTAAGGTGACTTTTAATTTTTGTATGGCATGTGTTGGTCAAATTTTACATATGGTAAGTTGGACTTTAAATTTTATGGTAAGTTGAATATTAGATTAGGAAAGCTTATATTTTGGGATAAGAATCTTAAGATTTATGGAAGGATGGAGGGATAAGGGGCTTGAATGATGGAGAGTTGTTTTGGAAACTCTTCTATGGTCATTGTCCATGAATGTGGACGGTATGGTTGTCTAGGGGGTGGCTGAATGTTGATAGGATGTTGGGGGGATTAGTTGGTCAATTTTAGCATTTGTGCATCTTTTGCATTTTTCTTTTCCTCTCCAAAGCTTTCCTCCTTAGCCTAATGTACCTTGGTCATTAGGTGCAATTTTTGTTTTGTTTTAGCTCTCATTTTTGTTTGAACCAAATTCTATTTGCTTTCTCTCATTTCTCTTTTGAAACCGAAACCACATTTAGCACTTTATGCTCTTCTCTTTTTCGGCAAACTAGGTGTTTGGCCGAATCTCTTTCTCCCATATCTCTTTTTTCTTTTACCTCCTATTTGTTCAAAATAATATCTTTCTTTTCCTTTCTTTTTGGCCGAACCTCTTTCTTCCCCATCTTTCTTGATTTTTCTTCCATTGTTTGCTAAGCCGAATCTTCTCTCTTTGAGTCTCTTCAAGTAAATGATAGGCCAAGGTAAGTGATGTGGTGTTCGGCCAAGGGGGCCATTTTTTTTCATAGATTATGCTTTAAGCCGATTCTAATATGGTTTCACTCAGGGATTTCGACAACTTCATAAGACCAGTGGTGATTTGGGATTTAGATAAGCGAGGTAAGTGAAATGTAGTTCTCAGCCATAGGCCATTTTGGTATTATATTAGCCGATTCTGACTTAGGTGGTGTAGGAAAGAGTTCAACAATCGCAAGGGTGCAAATCGTTTAGACGTGGGTCTCGGGATTGAGTTGATTGTACCAAAAAGGTGCGTAGTTATCGCACTGTCTCTTGATTATGTGTATGTGTTATATTTATGTATATGTGATATGATGTTAATGGTAGCCGAATTAAGGGCTAAGATTGTGAATACCCGTGGTGGGTGATCGAATACTCAGGTCAGTGATTTACGATATTAAATGATCATTGATGAATTTATGAAATGTGATGGCATGTGATGCATAATTGTTCAAGTGATATGTTGCCATGATATACATATATGCATGGGACTTGGGATGTGACTATCGAAGGAAAGGGTGTACTTTATGTACGTGGTCTAATGTTAGCCTTGTGCTACATTGGCGCTTGATGTTAGCTATGTGCTTCATCAAGGGAGGTGTTGGCTAGGTGCCACATCTCGGCGGATGATAGCTGTGTGCATCACCGTGGATTGAGGATGACCTCGAGCCACCTCGTGGATATTGATATGAGGGATCACTTATGTGATCGGTGGCTTAGCCACGGCCTTGTGCAGCAGGTCTGCCAAGGTGAGATATGTGGATCACTTGGTTGATCGGTGGATTAGCCACGGCCTTGGGCAGGGGGTCTGCCAAGGTAGGTGTGACGGATGGACATTAGGTTGGGTTGGGCTTCATAATTGCATGATTTACGTGTATGGACTGTGTGGATATGGGCCAAGCCCATATGTGTGGAGACATGTGAAATAACTATGCACTGAGTCTGTTTGACTCACCCAATTTTTTTCTCAAACCTTTCAGGTGATGCATAAAGCTTGGACCGGGTTGGAGTGGATACGAGGTGGCCCATGCAGAAGATAAATTTATTTGTTTTACACATTTTATTTATGAAAGGTTATTTATTGTAATAAGGGCCACTTTAAGTATTTAAGGACTTTTATTATGTTTTAAGTTGGATTGTCGATTATATTATTATTTGAAAATATTTTATTTTAAACAACTTAATTTTATTTGGAACTTTAATTACACAATGTTTTAGTAAAGACAACAAATTTTTATGTTTTTAACTCTAAGTCAAAAGTTTTTCAAACGTTTTCCGCAGTGGCATTTCAAATTCGGCCATAGCGAATGGGCCGGGTTTGGGGTGTTACACATAAAATTTGTAACCCTTAGATATTTCAGAGTATCCTATAAAATAGTAACTAGCAGTCCTTGAGTCCAATTTTCTTTCATTTGGCGTATAAGTCCTAGCCTCAGCTGGAAATCCCCAAATGCGCAAGTTCTTTAAGCTAGGCTTTTTACTTGTCTAAAGCTCATAAAAAGTGTTTTTTTTTAGTTGCCTTAGTTGGAACTTTGTTAAGTATATAAGTTGTGGTCTTTAATGATTCTCCACAAAGTGGTTCAACCAAAGATAAAATGACTAATGATACTCATTACCATGTTCGTAAGTGTTTTCTTTCGTCTTTCATCAACACCATTCATAATGGGTGAATCCCACATAGTGTATCGTGTGAGAAAACCATTTTCCTCTAGGAAATTCGCAAATGGTTTTGGGCTTTATTCATATGAATTGTCATACCTATCATAATATTCATCACCATGGTCAAATTTAACACTTTTAATTCTTAACCGAGTTGATTTTCAACTTTAGCATTATAATTTTTGAATACATCTAGTTATTGCAATTTCACATGAATAAGATAAATGTATCCATATCGTGAAAAATCATTAATGAACGTTGTGAAATATTGTGGACCATTCCAAAGTCATAGGGAATAGTCCACAAATACTTGTGTGTATTAGTTCTAAGACATCTAGTTTCCTAAAATCAAGGGGATAGAGAATGCCGTCACACACTAGTCTATCAATTATCCTTTTAGTGATATGACCCAATCTCTTGTGCCACCATGAAGCCAAATTCATAGTGGTTAATTTGTGTTTGTTACCTATTACAGTTGTATGAAAGGATGTTGGAAAAATTCAGTTTAAGAAAACGATTTTCTATCATAGTGAAAAATTAAATTTTGAAAACTGATCCAATTTGTGATATTTATAGCAATAAAATTTTTTTCAGAAAAATACTTGTGCTTTGTGTGAGACAAATCATAGACATTTTCGGCTTTCAACTGAACGACTTTATCCATTATTTTTGTACCACGAATTGCTTTGAGTATAGGCTCGAACAATCACGAACAAAACACAAAACTAGAAATGATTTATTACTTTTAGTAGGAAAGTAATCATCTTTCAATCGAAATCGACAACATTTTTATTCCCCAAAAAATAGAATTTATATTTAGAAAATAAATTCTCTTTACTTTCTAACAAAATAACAATGTCTGTAACATCCTGAATTTTTGGGCCTATGCGTTTAATAGGTAGGATATGTTTAATGTGTTAATTTAAGTGTTAGGGGTCCAAATTGGGCTCAGGCTTAGGTAGAGGCCTTGATTAAAATTATCTGTTTGGGCATTATAGGGGTTTAAAAGGTAGTATCTATGTTTAAAATACCAAAGTGGGCTTGTGGCCCAATCTTAGGAGGTGACGCCACACAAGGGAGTAAGGGGCCCAAATTTAAGTTTCATGGAGCCCAATTCTTTTAATTTAAGTTAGCTAAATTTTGGGCATTAGGATTAGGTGGAGTGGATGGCAACAAGGCTAAAATTTAGGGGTTTTAATGTTTAAAATATGTGGATAATAAGCAAATAAAGGCTATTATTTAGGAATTTATTTTATGAGGATAATAGGCAGATAAAGGCTAAAATTTAGGGATTTTAATGTTTAAAATATGTGGATAATATGCTGATAAAGGAGGGAGGAGTTAGAGATAATTAAGTCTCTTTTAGATGAGCCAGTAGATTAAGATAAAGAAGAAAAGATAGGATTTATCTGCAAGGTTAGGTAAGTGCCAAAATTTCTATAAATAGGGGGAATATCTCTTCAATTTCGGCATTTGGGTTTTTTTTTCTCTCATTCTTTTCTCTTCTTCTCTGAGTAAAAGCCGAAAACTCCTAAAGTTCCATCTTCTTCTTCATTCTCTACAAAAGCCGAAATCTCTAAGCCTATTCCTTCATCTTCACTTTGATTCAAAAGCCGAAACTACACCTATTCTTCTCCTTAATATTCATTGGCTGAATCTCCCTTAGCTGTCTTTTCAATTTTTAGTTATTTCAAAAGCCGAAAGCGCGATAGATCATCTTTCTGGGATTTTTCCTAGAAGTCGAAACTCATAGATCTCTAAGTTATAGAATCGTGTTACATTCGGGATTTCAAGGTAAGAGGATTTGTTTATTCATATATATATAAAATCGGGTAGAATACTAACTATGGCCGAATATAGGAGAGGCCTATTTTCACATCTTTCCGGCTTTTTGAAGCAAAGCATAGATCGGTTTAGCAAGGGTATCGACATTAATCAGGTGTGTAATACTTCCCCACCATCTAGATCTGATTATTAATGTATGTTAATAAGTTTTATATGTTATGATAAATGCCGAAATCTCGACTTAATGTGGGAAGCCCAAAAAGGGTAACGCAAACCGCCAGGTCAGTGAATAATCTGATTAAATGTTATAAGTAATTTGCTTGTTTATGATTGCATGGGTTGGGTTGATGAAAGGAGAAAGTTATACGTTATATGTGTAGCGGTTTATACCGTGATCTGTTATATGTTGTAGCGGCTAATGCCGTGATCTGTTATAAGGGCTTCGGCCATAATATGATGATGAGCAGCAAGACTACCATCAAGGCGTGTAGCGGTGTGGGTTGGTTGTAGAAATCCCCAATGGTGTGAATGGTTGGTACGGGGGCGTGTAGCGGATGGAAACCTAGGATTTGGGTTGGGCTTGCATATTAATTTTTATTATGTATATTAAACTGTTTATTTTGTTTTATGGGGCTAAGGCCCACATCTAATGGTGCATGAGGGTTGCACACTGAGTCTCGCAACTCAACCAATTAATTAATATTTCAGGTAGCACTTAGTGTATTGGACCGGGCTGGAGAGGAGCGTAAGGTGGCCATGCAAAAGAACATCTGGATCCAAAAAAAAGACTCAAGTTATTATTTTATATTTTTAATTAATGGATTTTAAATCTCGTTGTAATAAGGCCATGGGCCACTAGTTTATATTTTGTTTTATTTTGGGCTTTAATTACTTTTAGTTATTTATATTCTTATTGAACTAATGCATGTATTTAAATTTGGGTTTTTAATTCATAAAGGCATATTTTATTTAAACTATCAACTATTTATTTTTTTGAATAAAAGGATAAACTTTAGAAAAATATTTTCTGAAAATACGACATGTTTTCCAAAATTTTCTTAGTGACATACCAGATCCGGTCGTGGTGTTTGGGCCGGGTTTGGGGTGTTACAATGTCTCAAAGTTGTGTGAAACTTGTGAAAAACTTGTATTCATAACTCTACCACTGTCATCTATTTATAGGGAGAGATAGGGGAATTCTAGTTGAATCAGTAAAACACAAATAATATTTGTTTAATAGAAAAATCAATCTTCTAGTTGAATTAAAAAAGGGGGCCAACACACCAAAGTTAGATGCACTAAGGTTGCTGCCCCTCATGTGTAATAGGAGGGGAATTTGGGTCTCTTTTGTATTGGGTCCAATTTATGTGTTTCATGGACTTTTAAACCGACACTTTATATTTTTTTATAATAAAAAAATATAAAGTTTATAAAAAAATTATAAAGTGTTGGGCAATCCAACACAAAATATGTTTTTCTATTTTTCAAAATAAATATTATTTATTAATTAATTTAATTAGACAAATTAAAATTTTCAATTAAATACTTTTTTCAATCCAATTCTAGTTCTGTTAAAGTCATGTCAACTTTACTATAAAAGAATCTATGAGGAAATATATTTAATTTTCATACTCAATAGATTCACAATGACTAATTAATTTAATTCCATTTTCGAACTTAAACTATTTAACTAAATGATAAATTGAAAAACTTAAATTAAATCTCAAGTCATTTCTATACTCCGAGAAAACACATTCATTTGCAAATGTGACCCATTTCTCTAATTTTTTCATTTCTATCCATTTTTGTTAATTTGATTCTACGTGCAATTCATTTTTGGTTTCAACGAGCTAGTGGAGGGGCCATTGGACATATATTGTAACACCCCTAACCCGTATCCGTCATCGGAATCGAGTTACAAAGTATTACCAGTAAATACAAAACATTTACAGAATTAATTATATTATTTACTATTCATTAACCGAAAACATACATAACGCTCCTTAATTGGACCTTCGAGGCCCAAATCGAATATTAAAATTGAGTCGGGACTTAATCAGAATCTCATAAAATTTTTCACAAAGTATACAAAATTTCACTTATGAACAGTACCCACACGCCCGTGTGGTCAGGCCGTGTGACTTCACACGCTCGTGTAGTCTAGGGACACGCTCATATGACCCTTAGACATGCCCGTGCTTCAGGTCGTGTTTAACTTAAAGTGCTCTCTGACTTGCACACACGGCCGTGTCACACGCCCGTGTGGTTAAATTAATTTTCGAAAATAGGTGCAGACTTCATATGGTCTATCGCACGCCCGTGTGTCTACCCGTGTGGACAAAATAAGGCCATTTTCTAGCCTCATTTCTCACCCAAATTTTCCATTTTTCCTGCATCAACACTAACAATTATATTCCAGCCAATTTCAAGTAAAATCCAACCATAACATATATTAAAAACATAAGTGTTTTAGCCACTCTAATGGCTAAGTTATATATATATATATGTATCATTTACATACCATCATTTAACTACATACCATCATTAACTTAGTTAGCCTATACATGCCATTAACAAAATAAGATTTTTATTTATACCAAAAATCAAGAAGTTGATAGCGTGATGATATCTTCGACAAATTTTCCGACCTTCCCGAGCTTTGAGAACTATAAAACAGGGAAAATAAACCTAGTAAGCATTATATGCTTAGTAAGCTCGTATAACCAAAATTACACTTACCAATCATATTTAACTTCTAAAACATATACAAAGCATATATCCATCAAATTGGCAAATTTTGCCTAGTTACAAACACTCAATCAACATGTTAGCCATAATATACAATAAGTATAGATGAGCTCATCATGCCATATTAGTATTTTATCCATTGAATCGTTGAATTTCGATGGATATTTCAAGTAGTACACTCGAGGTGCACAATTCCGTTATTCGTCAATTCATATCCAGTAGTACCGTTTAGGTACACTCTCGAGCCATATATTATACAACAGAATTACCAGTCCAGGCTAAATTCTAGCTGTAGCACATATACTCTAAGGGCTTTGTCGGATTACCAGTCTAGGTTAAATCCTTATATGACAAAGAATTCCTACAGAGTCCAATCTGGATTACCAGTCCAGGCTAAATCCAATCAATTAGAATTACCAATCTAGGCTAAATCCTAATTGAAACACATATTCTCGAGAGTCCATTTTCAAAGGATTACCTGTCCGGGCTAAATCCCTTCTGTAACACATGCAAATTTTATCAGGGAAATCACATTTATCCAATCGGAATTCAATATTCAAACGGACTTTAACCCTTTTTCAATCATTTTACATCATATACATATTTCATGCTTCACAATGTTCATGCTTAATGTACATATAATTCACATATCACATTTCATATAATTCAACAGTCAAATCAACACATATATTCATGCTTATTTAAGTTATACGAACTTACCTTGATAATTGTTCGTATCTACTAATCCGAAACTTTCTCTTTTCCTCGATCTTTCTCTTTGTTTGATATTTCTGAATCTTTATAAATGAATTTAATCATCAATTTAATACTTTTCACATTCAATTGAACCCAATTCACATTCTAGGCAAAAGTACCATTTTGCCCCTAATTTTTAATTAATTCCAATTTTGTCCCTAGGCTCGGAAATTGAAATTCATGAAATTTTACTTCTTATTCCAAGCCTAATCAAAATTCTAATATAACTTTTACAGCACATGTATTCTCAAACTTCCAGAGGTTTTCCATGAATTTCATCACTTTTCAATTTAGTCCCAAAACATGTTTCCATCAAAAATTACTTTGTAAAAGTTGTTCATCTATCAACAACCTTTCAATTTCCACCATAATCTTTCAAATTTCAGCATATTCATCCATGGAAAATTTTTTATACTTTGATATCTATTCAAATTAACCCCCAAATAGAGAAATTAAGCTTTCCCGATCTCAAAATATAAAAATTACTAAAAACGGGACATACGAACTTACCAATTTATGCTTGAAAAACTTATTTTTTCTCTCCTAGGGTTTCCATGTATTTTTGATGAAGAAGATGATATAAAATGATATTAATTTCTATTTTAATCTTTATCATCTTTTAACTATTTCTATTTTCAATTTAGTCCTTGTCCTTTTTAAATTTTTCCATGGATGATTCATAAAAAATATCTACATATTTTTTATTAATGGTCTAATTACCATTTAATGACCTCAAGTTTTAAATTCCATAGCTATTTAATCTTTATAGCTACTAGAATTTAAATTTGACATTTTATACAATTTAGTCCTTTCTACAATTAAGCACCTAATTGATAAAAATTTCTTATCAAAATTCTCATGCAACCTTTCTACTATATTACTAATCATTTCATAATATTAAAACATTTTATCTTTCCGGCTCGAATTTGTGGTTAAGAAACCACTATTCCGACTTAACTGAAATTGGGCTGTTACAACTCTCCCCCTTAAGGATTTTCGTCCTCAAAAATCTTACCAGTAAAGAGATTAGGGTACTGCTTTCTCATGGTATCCTCTGGTTCCCAAGTAACTTCTTCAATTCAATGCTTTTGCTAAAGAACTTTTACCAATGCTATCTTTTTATTTCTTAGTTCTTTTGTTTCTCGTGCCAGAATCTTGATCGGTTCTTTAGTATATGTCATATCAGACTGGATCTCAACTTCTGTCGGAGAAATAACATGTGAAGGATCTGATCGATATCGTCGTAACATGGATGCATGAAAAACATTATGAATCTTTTCAAGTTCTGGTGGTAATGCTAGTCGATAAGCAACCGGCCCAATTCTCTCAATAGTTTCATAAGGCCCAATAAACCGAGGACTTAGTTTTCCTTTACGACCAAATCGGATAACTTTCTTCCAGGGCGACACCTTCAAAAATATTTTATCACCAACCTCAGATTCTATTTCTTTTCTTTTAATATCAGCATAAGACTTTTGTCTATCAGAGGCTGCTTTCAAACTTTCTCGAATCACCTGTACCTTTTCTTCTGTTTCCCGAATTAAATCAACTCCAAGAATCTTCTTTTCACTAAGCTCTGTCCAGTGTAATGGTGTTCTACATTTCCGACCATACAGAGCTTCAAATGATGCCATTTTAATACTAGATTGATAATGTTGTTATAAGCAAATTTAATTAAAAGTAAATATTTTTCCCAATTACCTTCAAATTTAAGTACACAACATCGTAACATATCCTCCAAAATATGTATAACCCATTCTAATTGGCCATCTGTCTGAGGATGAAATGCAGTACTGAAATGCAATCATGTACCCAGTGCTGCTTGTAGTTTATTCCAAAATCTAACTGGGAATCTCTATCAGAAATAATAGAAACTGGCACCCCATGTAATCTAACAATTTCAGAGACATATAATTCAGCCAATTTATCCAAAGAAAAGTCCATACGTACTGGTATAAAATGTGCTGACTTTGTTAACCGGTCAACAATCACCCAAATCATCTTTCTTTCTTGGAGTCAATGGTAATCCTGATACAAAATCCATTGTAACTCTTTCCTATTTCCACTTGGGTATAACAACTGGCTGTAATAACCCCGAAGGCACCTGATGCTCAGCTTTCACTTGCTGACATATCAAACATTTGGATACAAATTCAGAAATATCTCTTTTCATTCCCGGCCACCAGTGCATCTTTTTCAGATCATTATACATTTTATTACTACCGGGATGCACAAACATTGTACCATTGTGAGCTTCATATAAAATCTTCTATATCAACTCTGAATTCTTCGGCACACACAATCTTCCTCTAAATAACAAACAACCATCAGACCCCATCTGAAATTTTGAATCAGGAATCAATTCACATTGTTCCCTTTTTGCCTGTATCTTCACATCATTCTTCTGAGCTTCACAAATTTGTTGCAAAAATACTGGTCTAACTTTGAACTCAGCCATAATAGAACCATCATCAGAAATAGACAACCGAGTATCCATCGCTCGTAAAGCAAATAAAGATTTTCTGCTCAAAGCATCAACAACTACATTGGCTTTACTCGGATGATAATCAATCACCAGATCATAATCTTTTAATAGTTTAAGCCACCTGTGTTGTCTCAAGTTCAAGTCTTTCTGTGTCATCAAATACTTCAGACTTTTATGATTAGTGAAGATATGACATTTTTCATCATACAAGTAATGCCGCCATATTTTCAATGCAAACACAATAGCTTCTAATTCAAGATCATGTATCAGGTAATTTCTTTCATGTGGTTTTAATTAACTTGAAGCATAGGCAATTACTTTACCTTTTTGCATCGAAACACAACCTAAACCATTTAAAGATACATCACTATAAATCACAAATATTTTACCCGATTCAGGCTGTACTAACACGTGTGCTTCAGTCAATAGAGCCTTCAACTTGATAAAACTTTGTTGGCATTTATCAGTTAATAAATCTTTCTACAACAGTCGAGTTGTCGGAGAGGCTATCATCGAAAACCCTTTGACAAATCTCTGATAATATCCAGCTAGACCCAGAAAACTTCTAACTTCTGACACACTCTTTGGTGGATTCCAATTAATAATTACTGAAACTTTACTCGGGTCTACCCTGATGCCTTCAGAAGATACAATATGTCCAAGGAATCCAACTTCTCGTAGCCAAAATTCACATTTACTGAACTTGGCAAACAACTGCTTCTCCCGTAAGGTTTGTAATACAATTCTCAGATGATCAGCATGCTCCTTTTCATCCCAAGAATAGGCTAAAATATCATCATGAATACCACTACAAACCTGTCTAGGTACGGTCTGAAAATTCTGTTCATCAGATCCGTAAACATTGCCGGTGCATTAGTCAGCCCAAGTGGCATCACTAAAAACTCATAGTGACCATACCTGGTTCTAAAAGCTGTTTTTGGAACATCTGAGTCCTTTACTTGTAACTGATAATAACCTGAGCGAAGATCAATTTTTGAAAATACGGTAGCTCCTTTTAACTGATCAAATAAATCATCTATTTGAGGCAACGGGCACTTATTCTTGATTGTAACTTTATTGAGGTGCCTGTAATCAATACATAACCTCAGAGATCCATCTTTCTTCTTCACAAATAAAACCGGTGCACCCCAAGGTGAGAAACTAGGTCGAGCAAAGCCTCTGTCAATCAATTCTTGCAACTGTGCTTTCAACTCTTTCAACTCAGCTGGAGCCATTCTATAAGGTGCTATTGATATTGATGTTGTTCCCGGAATAAGATCTATATAGAACTCCACTTCTCTAACAGGTGGTAGCCCATATAATTTTTCTGGAAACACATCAGGAAATTCACACACTACCGGCACTGATTGAATCTTTGACTCAGTTACCTTTGTGTCCAAGACATAAGCAAGGTAAGCATCATGTCCTTTTTTGATACATTTCTGTGTTGTTACAGCTGAAATCACATTAGACAACCCATCTAATTTATCAGATTCAACATGAAGTAATTCCCCATTTTGGCACTTAAGCACAATGTATTTCTGTTTACAATTCACCACTACATCATGTTGGGTTAACCACTCCATTCCCAATATTACATCAAATTCATCAAAAGGTAGTAACATCAAATCAGCTGAAAATCATTTACCCTTTACTATCAATGGACAGTTTTTACAAACTTTGTCTACCATCACACTTTGACCCAGGGGATTTGAAACTTTCACCACAAATTTAGTGAATTCAATTGGTAAATTTTTAGTAGATACCAATTTCGTGCATATATATGAATGTGTGGAATCAGGATCAATTAAAGCAATAATATTAGTGCCAAGTAAAAAAATGTACCAGAAATGACATCTAGAGCAGAAGCATCTTCTCTGGCACGTATAGCATAAGTTCTTACTGGTGTTCGTGTCTCAGATTTAACCATTGAATCTTTTGTAGCACTTCGGCTACCACCAACATTTGTAGGATGTCAAGGTAGTCTACCTCTAGAGGTAGTATTACTCAGCTTTTGAATCTGTTCAACCTCTTTTTCCCCTATCTTTGGACAATCCCTGAGAAAATGATCAAAAGAACCACATCGGTAGCAAGCTCAACTTTAAATTAGTCGACATTCCCCAAAATGAAATTTATTGCAGTAGTTACATTTCGGCTTTGCATTTTTGACACTACCAACACTAGCTACTGATGGGGACGGTGATCTCGGGTTAGAGCGTTGAGAACCCCGCTCTTTTCCAGAATGTAACACCTCTAACCTATAACCATCGCCGGTTAAGGTCAAGAGGCATTACCGGACAATTAGAATCTTTTACAGACATTACATAACATAATCTGACAAATCACATCAAAGTGTCCCTTAAATAGGTCTACGAGACCTTAATCATACTTTAGAAAGGGGCTGGGACTAAACCGAATACATACGGAAATTCTCAGAAATTTAAAATTTTTTCTAAGTTACAGAGGTCACACACCTGTGTGGGTAGGCCGTGTGCTCCCACTTCCTCAGACACGCCCGTGTGTCTAAGCCGTGTCAAAACAGGGCATACATACTGACTTGTCCACACGACCGTGAACACGCCCATGTGCCTCACCCGTGGTCGCCACTTTCTTGTACCACACGGCCAGTCACATGCCTATGTGTCCAGCCCGTGGTCGCTACTGACTTGATCCACATGACTAGTCACTCGCCAGTGTGTCTTGCCCGTGGTCGAGTCTGACTTTTTTTGAAATAAAACCACGAGGGATATGGTCAAGCCACACGTTCGTGTGCTTAACTGTGTGGGCAAATATAGGCCATTTGCAAAGCCAAATTGCCACCTACACATAGGGTCATCATTACATGCAACATACCAATTCAATTCATGCCAAAATAACCAACTTTTCCGAGCATTCAAAGGCATTTCAAGCATACCATTTTAAGCAACATTTAGCTCAATTTATTCACAAGCATTTCCAAACATTATCCATTCACAAACTTACCATTAATAATATGCTAATTTGGCATCAAGTAACTTACCATTAACATGACCGTTTCAATAGCCATCAAACCTCACCAAATAAGGCATCATATAACAAGATTACTCAATCATAACACAACCATATATCTAGCCATATCACATGGCTATGTACTTATCTCAAACATACTCCAAAACAACTAGCCTATACATGCCATATTTAACTATATTCACATTCAAAAGTACGACAGTAAAGTTTGATAGTGTGGTGATGATCCTTGACGATTCCTGAGCCTTTCGTAGCTTTGACGATCTGTAAAACAGAGTAAACACATACAAAGTAAGCTTTCAAAAGCTTAGTAAGTCATATACAAATAAACTTAACATAAAAGGCACATAATCACATTGATATAATGTCATTAATATTTTTCATTTGCAAATTCATATCATTTTCTTTAGCTCATTGGCTTAGCCATTTCTCACCCACATATCATATCTCAAATATCACTTTTACTTATTGCACATCCATACATACATTACGTTTTATTCATTACATCCAAGTACATATACTCACCTTTCATGTTTATACAAAGCATACTCATCAAACGTACCTGAAACGAATATACAACTCACATAATCATTCATTTCTCAGACTTGCCCATTGAACTGTTCAGAATCAAATAGGAAGCTCGGAATACTCAGAATGGTCATACAATGGTAACGTCTCAGACGCGGTCTTACGTGTAACTAGATATCGATGCCACTGTCCTAGACAGGGTCTTACACGAATCAATATGATGCCAATGTCCCAGACATGGTCTTACACGTAAATCTCAGATCGATGCCAACGTTCCAGAAGTGGTCTTACACAATATCTCAATCGGACACGTATGTCATGACATACGCAATCCTACCTATTCCTAGGTTTGTACGAGACTTTTTCGGATGTTGACACCATGTCAATATTATCTCGGATTTCATGTACTCATCATTTCTTACACATTCATCATTATGAATTTTCATATGAACATACATATATCAATGTAATACATTTATTTGTATAGAATTACCTTAGATTCAGATAAACGAAAACGAACTCGGCTATTCAATCACTTTTGATTTCCCACGATCTAAGTCCGTTCTCTTCGGTTCTTAATATATACATATTCAAATTTAACTTATTTATTCACTGATTCATTCAATCCAATCCAAAAACACATATTTAGGGCAATTTACAAATTAGCCCCCATATTTTCACATTTTGACATTTTAGTCCTTATTTCATAAAATCACAAAATACACAAAATCTCTATATACCCATGCTTAGCCGAATGCTCTATAGGTCCCTAGCATCTCATATTTTTCATTTATTTAACAATTTAGTCCCTCAAAATATTATTTTCTCAATTAAGTCCAAAATACTCAAATTCACTAAAAATCCAAAGACAAAATATATGAACCTAACACATATTTCATTTTTCACCATCAAACATCACAAAACTCATATGTTCATCAATGACACATTCAAAAAATTTCATCAATTCATAAAATTGAAGCATGGGTTTTGAAGTATACAAAGCAACGATTACAAAAACGTAGAAATTATCAAAAAATCGAAGCAAAACATACCTTAATCTAGCTAAAATGTGTGCCAAATACAATGGAATCTTAAACCCTTCTTCTTTTTCTTATTTTCGGTGGTGGATGGACACAAATGATGATAAAAATGTTTTATTTTTATGTTTTAATTAACTTATCACCATGTTTACTAATTTACCCTTTATGAATTAATAATAAAACCATATGACAATAGTCCTTAATCGTCCATCCCTAATTACAATGGCCTAATTACACCATAAGGCCTCATATATAGAAAAACACATTAATTAAGCCATTATTCAAATAAAAGGCTATTTTTACATTTTATGCAATTTAATTCTTTTCTCAAGTTAAGCACACAAACAGACAAATTAATTCACGAAACTTTCACGTATGCTTAATCATGTACTACAGACACAGAAAATATTATTAAAATATTTTTCTAACTCGAATTTGTGGTCCCGAAACCACTATTCCGACTAGGGCCTAAATCGGACTGTTACACAAAATATCCAGCAGATGTGGTAAAACAATCCTGATATCTCTTTAATTTATTTGAAACAGATGATTGGGATTTTCCCATAGATCACTTACCGAAAATCTGAGCTTATCTTTCAGCTTGTTTCTTTTCTTTACTTAATTCTTCTACTTTTAATGCTCGATCAGCCAATATTGCAAATTCTCTTATTTCAAGAATTCCAATCAACAGCTTAATATCTTCATTCAGCCCTTCTTCAAATCATTTGCACATTTAAGCTTCTATTTGAACCCATTCTTAAGCATATTTACTTAGTCGAACAAATTCTCGTTCATATTCTGACACTGTCATATTCCCTTGTTTGAGTTCTAGGAATTCTTTCCTTTTTTGATCTAGAAATCTCTGACTAATATATTTCTTTCCGAATTCTATTTGAAAGAATCTCATGTAATGTTTTCTTTCGGAACAATAGAAGTTATAGTTTTCCACTAATAATAGGTTGTATCTTTCAATAAAGAAACTGCACATTTCAGACAACCGGCTGGTGAACAAGACAATTCATCTAATACCCGGATAGTATTCTCCAGCCAAAACTCAGCCTTTTCGGCATCATCATATGTAGTAGCTCTGAATTACTCAGCCCCATATTTTTTTATTTTATCAACAGGAGCCTTACTAATTTTGACTGACTCAGTACCCTGTTGTATCTCAAGAATCGGTTGAGTAGTAGGTGGGGGAGGTTGCTGAACAGCGGGATTTGTTCTTGTATATTGTGTGAACCATTCATTCATCATTTGAAAGAATGCAGCTTTACCCTCATCATCTCGACCCGTAGACTCGGACCTTCTACTACTAAATTTAGCTCTTTGTACGGAAGCTTGTGCAGTACTCTCAGCTTCCTCAAGATCAGCTCTAGCTCGGTCGGAAGACATTTACTATATGAAAAATACATTTAAAATGGTCAGGAGATATCATACTATCAAAATTATATAATGGCCCGTATAGCTAAACTCATACTTGCTACATTAGTCTGAGAATCGAGTAAATCGTAGCTCTGATACCAATAAATATAACACCCCTAACCCGTATACGTCGTCAGAATCGAGTTACAGAGTATTATCGATAAATACAGAACATTTACAGAATTAATTCTACCATTTACTATTCATTTACCGAAAACATACATAATGTTCCTCAATTGGACCTTTGAGGCCCAAATTGAATATTAAAATTGAGTCGAGACTTAATCAGAATCTCATAATTTTTCACAAAGTATACAAAATTTCACTTATAAACAGTACCCACACGCCCGTGTGGTCAGGCCATGTGACTTCACACGCTCGTGTGACCCTTAAACATGCCCGTGCTTCAGGTCGTGTTTAACTTAAGGTGCTCTCTGACTTGCACACACGACTGTGTCATACGCTCGTGTACTAGACCGTGTGGTTAAATAAATTTTCGAAAATAAGCACAAACTTCATACGATTGTATTGCACGCCCGTGTTTAAGGCCATGTCATCTGTTAAATTCTGGACATTCTGTTTTGCAAATTTTAGAAGCAGGGGACACACGGCCAGATCACATGCCCGTGTACTCAGGCCGTGTGTCATACACGGCCTGGACACATGCCCGTGTGTCACACACGGCCTAGACACACGCCCGTGTGCCTACTTGTGTGGACAAAATAAGGCCATTTTCTAGCCTCATTTCTCACCCAAATTTTCCATTTTTCCTGCATCAACACTAACAAATATATTCCAGCCAATTTCAAGTAAAATCCAACCATAACATATATTAACAACATAAGTGTTTTAGCCTCTCCAATGGCTAAGTTATATATATATATATATATATTTATATATATGTATCATTTACATACCGTCATTTACTGTATACCATCATTTAACTTAGTTAGCCTATACATGCCATTAACAAAATAAGATTTTTATTTATACCAAAAATCAAGAAGTTGATAGCGTGATGATAGCTCCGACAAATTTTCCGACCTTCCCGAGCTTTGAGCACTATAAAACAGGGAAAATAAACCTAGTAAGCATTATATGCCTAGTAAGCTCGTATAACCAAAATTGCACTTACAAATCATATTTAACTTCTAAAACATATACAAAGCATATATCCATCAATTTGGAAAATTTTGCCTAGTCACAAACATTCAATCAACATGTTAGCCATAATATACAATAAGCACAGATGAGCTCATCATGCCGTATGAGTATTTTATCCATTGAATCATTGAATTTCCGATGGATATTTCTAGTAGTACACTCGAGGTGCACAATTTCGTTATCCGTCAATTCATATCCAGTAGTACCGTTTAGGTACACTATCGAGCCACATATCATATAGCAGAATTACCAGTCCAGGCTAAATCCTAATTGAAACACATATTCTCAAGAGTCCATTTTCAAAGGATTACCCGTCCGGGTTAAATCCATTCTGCAACACATGCTGTTTTATCAAGGAAATCACATGTATCCAATCAGAATTCAATATTCAAACGGATTTTAATCCTTTTTCAATCATTTTACATCATATACATATTTCATGCTTCACAATGTTTATGCTTAATGTACATATAATTCACATATCACATTTCATATAATTCAACAATCAAATCAACACATATATTCATGCTTATTTAAGTTATACGAACTTACCTTGATAATTGTTCGTATCTACTAATTCGAAACTTTCTCTGTTCTTCGATCTTTCTCTTTGTTTGGTATTTCCGAATCTATATAAATGAATTTAATCATCAATTTAATACTTTTCACATTCAATTGAACCCAATTCACATTCTAGGCAAAAGTACCATTTTGCCCCTAACTTTTTAATTAATTCCAATTTTGTCCCTAAGCTCGGAAATTGAAATTTATGAAATTTTACTTCTTATTCCAAGCCTAATCAAAATTCTAATATAACTTTTACAGCACATGTATTCTCAAAATTTTAGAGTTTTTCCATGAATTTCATCACTTTTCAATTTAGTCCTAAAACATGTTTCCATCAAAAATTACTTTGTAAAAGTTGTTCATCTATCAACAACCTTTCAATTTCTACCATAATCTTTCAAATTTCAGCATATCCATCCATGGAAAATTTTCTATACTTTGATATCTATTCAAATTAACCCCCAAATAGAGAAATTAAGCTTTCCCGATCTCAAAATATAAAAATTACTAAAAACGGGACATACGAACTTACCAATTTATGCCTGGAAAGCTTGTTTTCTCTCTCCTAGGGTTTTCATGTATTTTTTATGAAGAAGATGATATAAAATGATATAAATTTCTATTTTAATCTTTATCATCTTTTAACTATTTCAGTTTCCAATTTAGTCATTATCCTTTTTCAATTTTTCCATGGATGATTCACCAAAAATATCTACATATTTTTCATCAATGGTCTAATTACCATTTAAGGACCTCAAGTTTTAAATTCCATAGTTATTTAATCTTTATAGCTACTAGAATTTAAATTTGACATTTTATACAATTTAGTCCTTTCTACAATTAAGCACCTAATTGATAAAATTTTCTTATCAAAATTCTCATGCAACCTTTCTACTATATTACTAATCATTTCATAATATTAAAATATTTTATCTTTTCGGCTCGAATTTGTGGTTACGAAACCACTATTCCGACTTCACCAAAATTGGACTGTTACATATGTAATTATGGCTTAAATAATTTATAATTAAGTTTCTACTTTTCATCTATTAATTATATACTTATTTAGTCATGAAGTCATTCCACTATATTATCGTAACTGAGCTCTCCCTTATTACATACTACTGTTACGAAAGTTACTTACTTATTGCTCGTCCAATGACATTATCATTAGTGTGTTATCCTCATAGGATATCCGTAATCTCTTTGGGATAAATTCGTTTTTCCAATATGATCCTATTTTATCTCATGGTAACCATTACATATTTCTTCATGAAAAGTCAATTACTATCAAATAGTAATCAAGTTATTTATCACAAAAAGAAACAACCCATGACCCCATTTACTTTTAATCTATCATGTAATATCAATGAGAGGATGCCATTTACCCATTAATTGGGCTATGAATTTCACTATTGTGAATGATGGTACATATTGTACAAGTCGTATACCCAACACACTGATTTTTGGTTCATTATCTTTTTGAACTAAGGCTTTTACTTACATCAAAGTGTATGAGTCACGCATACATTGTAATAGTCCGGTTTATACCCTAGTCGGAACAGTGGTTTTGGGACCACAAATTCGAGTCCGTATAATATTTTAATATTATTTTCTGTGTCTTTGATAAGTGGTTAAGCATGTGGTAAAGTTTCGTATGCTAATTTGTTTGTCTGTGTGTTTAATTTGACAAAAGGATTAAATTGCATAAAATGTGAAAGTTGCATGATATTTGTTAAAGTGCCTATTTGTTATGACTTTATAAGAATGAGGACTTATGTGGCTATTAGACCATTATTTAGTTAGTGGATGGATATGGACAAATTTATCCTTAATGCATGGTTGTTTTGTTTATTAATTGGAAGGTTAATTTAGTAAATGAAATAATAGTAATGTTATAATGAAAATAACATGATAATAAGCCATTATCATCCTTCACCTAGCCGAATATTGAAGGAAGAAAAGAAAGAAAACTATTCTAGGTTTCGGCACTTGCAAGCTTGAATTAAGATCAAGAACCGAGGAAAACAAACTTAGACCGCGGGAAAGCGAAAGTAACCGAGTAGCCGTTCCCGTTTCAGTTAAATCGAATCCGAGGTAAGTCATATTTCAAATAAATGTAATTGTATTGAATTGAGCATATTCATATGACTATTGATGATAATGAATGCTTACGAGATGTTATGTATATGAATTCTGAGATAAAGTCGATATAGTGATAAGTCTGAGAAATCCCGTATGAACTTAGGAATACAAAGGTATCTATTCTGTTTTATCATGTAAGACCACATCCGGGACGTTGGCATTGATTTGATATTCGTGTAAGACCATGTCTGGGACGTTGGCATTGATATGAGCTTTATGTGTAAGTCCATGTCTGGGAAATCGACATCGTATTGATTCGTGTAAGACCACGTCTGGGAAGTTGGCATCGATATGAGCTTTATGTGTAAGACCATGTCTGGGACATCGGCATCGTATTGATTCGTGTAAGAGCCTGTTGGGGACAGTGGCATCGATATCCGATTACATGTAAGACCTCATCTGGGACGTTGGCATTGTATGATTATTCTGAGTTTCTGAGTATCCTATTAGATTCCGAACAGTTCAATGAGAAAATTCGAGCTGTGAACAATTACGTGAATGTATATTCGTTTCAGGTACGTTTGGTTTGTACACTAAGTGTGTATAAAAGGTAAATACCTATATGACTTTGATTTGAAGAAAAGTATGATTGAATATGAGAATGAGAATAAGATGCAAGAATGATTATGAAAGAGTTATGTATATATATATGATTCTTGAATGGATGAATGTGGCAATTGTGGCCAAGTATATGAACCAAAGCAAATATGTGATAGTTTGCTAAGTAAATGTTATGTGCCAATGTACCTTATGCATATATGCCTTTTATGTTAAGCTTATTTGTATTATGACTTACTAAGCTTATGGAAAGCTTACTCTATGTGTGTGTTTTCTCTATTTTATAGGTCGTCAAAGCTACTGAAGGCTCAAGACCATCAAGGATAGTCATCACACTACTAAGCTCATTTTGGTACACTTTGGAAATGTATATAGCTAGATATGGCATGTATGGGCTAGTATTCGATATAAGTTTGTTATATGAACTTTGCCATGTGATTTGGCTAATTATGAGTTGAGAATTTTCTTGAATGAATGAGATATGTGAAGTATGTTTTTGGCATGGTTAGTTCACTCATGAAATGGTCAAGTTTTGATTAAGCAAATGAATGAATTATGCTTGTGATGAGTTGAGTTTTAGTCTTGTAATTTGGATGGTTATTTTGGTATGTTATTGGTTTCCAAATAGGCATGAGATGTCTTGATGATTTTGCTTGTAGGTAAGACCCATGTGGGTGGCATTTTGGCCTTGCAAATGGCCTATTTTGCCACAAGGTTGTGGCACACGGGCGTGCCTGGTGATCGTGGGACAAAGTCAATAGCTAGCATAAGAGTACACGGCCTTGGCACACAGACGTGCCTAGTAGCAGTGTGGTTTTCAACAGGATCGACCACGGCCAAAGTAAACGGGCGTGCTTGATGGCCGTGGAGCAAAGTCAGTTCCGACCATGGGAAGGACACACGGGTGTGTCTAGCAGCCGTGGGCGGCACACGATCTGCCCACACGGGTGTGTAACCCCTGAAACTTAGGAAAGTCTTAAATTTCTGAGAATTTCTGTATGTGTTCCGGTTTTGTCCCGACCCCATTTCTGAGCACGCTTTAGGTCTCGAGGGCCTACCGAAGAAACACTATGATGGTAATTGATGAGATACTTGATGAAATGTCTGATTTAGTTTTCGATCTGTCAGGTAACATTCTTAACCCTAATCCGACGACAGACACGGGATAGGAGTGTTCCATACATAGTCCATCATCCACTCTGGATTAAGGTATGCCATATTGTGAACGTCACAAGTGAATAAATCCATAAACATATCTAGGACCTATTCTACTTGGGTCTTGTAACATCCCAAATTTTAGCTTAAAAAATGTGAAATTATTTCAAAGTTGAGTAATTGTCTTAGTAGTTAAAAGAAAAATAAGGAAGCAAGGTAAATAGAATAAAATCTCAGGTTCGAATTCCTTCCCTTGCAAATAGTTTAATTTTGCTTGAAATTTTCCTTTTCCCAATTTTTGTGCCGCCTATACCTATTAAATCTAGGTATAAATATCATTTTTATTTTTTAGCATTTAGTCATTATTCTTCAACCCTAACCACCCCTTCCCCTTCCCCTTCCCCTTCCTCTCATCTTTTCCTCTTCTATTTTTCTTTTTTCATTCCCTATGTGTCGCCGCCCAAACACGTAGCTCCACCGCTCTTTTTCGTTCATTAATGATGGATTTTACACCATTCTCCTCTTATCCTTGCTACCATGTTATCATAATCTTTCCAAGCTTAGATCTAAAATTTTTAACACTCAAAATCGGTCTCCATTGCTGCCCCAAAAAGGTTCCATTGCCACCTCTTTCTTCTTGTTAGAGTAAGTGCCTATTTTCCATTTTTCTTATTGAATATTTTTATAAAATACCCACTTTTCCAAAACTAAAATTTTAAATGATTTAAAGGATTTAAATGATGAATTTCCAGCCTTTAAACCCAATTTTATTAAGGCCTAAAGCAACCCCAATTTTGGCCGCAAATGGTGGTGGTGCACCGCTCCTAGACCCTTCAATAGGGGCTATTATTTTCATTATTTTTGTCTCTTAATTCCAGCAGGATTTTGGTCTCTTTAAAACCTTCCTAATTAGCCTTTGATCATGTGTGACTTAGGAAAATTCTATCTTGTTCGTTCGCCAACTTAGATTTGACAATCGGGAAGTATAAGTACGGTTGATTGAGGGTTAATGTTTTAAGTTGTTTACTAGGGAACATGTTAAATGATGAAAACAAGGTTTTAAATGGTTGTTTAGCTACTTATTTTTTTTAATATTTTATCATGTTAGGTGATGACTTAAACGCCCCGAACCAACAGTGAAGCCATTAGACATTCACGCGCACGTTTAGTATCAAATCAGTGTAAGTAGCCTAGTCAATTTGGATCTGAAATTTTTTCTGGTAAAGTTTATTTGATTGAACCCTTAAGTGGGTGTTCGAAGGTTATTTTGACAACATCCTAACTCAATAAAATTTTTATTTTATTTTAGGTTCGATTTAACGTTTTAAGGAGAAATCATGGGTTTCGCAAGTAGTGCTGTAGTAGTGAGAAAATAAGGTATGAGTCCTAACCTGTTAACTTGAATGCTTTAATAATATTTTTAATATTATAAATGATGATTAAGCTTGCTGGTCGGGATTACTTAAATGGCTATGTGAGTGAATTTAAGGTGGTCGACTTAGGTACATATCTAGCTCTAGTTAAATGACATGTTTGAAAAGTTGCATAGTTGATTGGTTATTTGAATGACTGATACTGGTATGAAATGATGTGTGTTTTGGGTATGTAATGTACATTGGTTGTATGTATAGCATGTATTAAATTAGAAATAAATATTGAATGCATGAAATCTTTGTTTGGGGTGAAATGCTATGAAATGTACTGAATGAAAAACTGCTATATATGCACTTGAAAATTTACTAAAATGATAATGAATAATGCTATGTTAGAATGTCACCGTGTTGGTAGTGAAATTGAACGCTTGATAACGAATGTTATAATGAGGGCATATGAATTATGCTACTAAAATGAAAATGTATGAAATGTGCATTTGATTGAAATTCGTATGACATATCGCATGTGCATGAGGCATATTATGTGGATGATAGAGGAGTTTCATGGAGTAACGGTGGCATATTAAGTCCGCATTATGTTTTCAGTGCACTGCACTTGGAGCAATGAGGAGAACGACGCTTATATTGCATTTTATTTTAAATGGCAGTATAACTGCATTACGTATAATGGTGGTTTAACCACATCAAGCTTTGCTTGCAATGATTGGGCTTTGGCAGACGAGTTTTGGGGAAACGTGGCGTGTAGCGATTGGTCGTGTAACACCACAAACCCGGCCTAAACGTTATGGTCGAATCTGGCGATGTCACATGGAATGGAATTTGAAATCGACTTTATCAAGTTAAAATCATTTTCATTTACTATCTTTTGTTACTCTCTCATTAATTTCAAAATTATTTTCTCGTTAATTTGATTCGTTTAAAATCAAGTTCTGTAGTGGAAGCTTTTAAAACCGTGATGATTTAAAAAAAACCTTTCGCTTTTAGGGAAAACATTGTTTTAAATTAAACTGAGTTTTCATTGAACTTTTGCAGTTTAAAAATCCCTAAAATAAGCTAAGATCCCAAAATAAAGGCAAACAATCCAAAAGTCCAAATTTATATCAAAATACCCAAAAAATAATAGAAGTTAAAAACCTTAAATTGAATGAAATCAGTTCAACAGTCATGCGGTCACCGTTGAGTCCTTCGTCGCATCGATCCGTCTAAGTCCGCGGATTACCTGTACAGATAAAATAGAAAGGGGTAAGTTTACGTAAACTCAGTTTGTAATCCCTACAGAAGACATGTATACAGTCAAACAACAGCAAACAGTCAAATGCAGTCTGGGCCTAAGCCCATTTCAGTTTCAGTATCGGATATACATTAATCAGTGAACAGAGTCCTACCGAACCATCCTTTACACATCATCTTTGTCCATCCCAACACTCCATGTGGGGTTTAAAACACCCATCCATCCCTACACTTTAAGTAGTACCGAATGCGGCACATAATCAGTAAATTATAGTTGAGCTGCCAGATAATAGGCTTAAGAGTTTTTCAATACACTTCCTCCAAATATCAACATCCCAACCCAATGCAATGCAACATACAATATATGACATGCTAATACATGAACATTAGTTATACATACAGTTCAGTATTCATTCATATAATCATCATTCTCAGTACATACATCATACAAACAATTCATGCATTTAATGGTCTAGATAGTGCTTACCGACCCTACAGTAAGTTCACAGTTGACTTGGGCGACCCGTGCAACCTTAGAACACATTTCAGTTAAATGGACTCACATGCCCATGTGGGCCCACACACCTGTGTGGCCCATACGGCCCAATTTTGCCTCGACCTTGTGGATTACACGGCCTGGCCCAAAATCCCACATGTCCGTGTGAACCCACACGCCCGTGTGGCCCAAACGTCCCAAATTAGTCTAGCCCGTGCGTCACACACGGCCTACCTGGCCATAACACGACTGTGTCTTCCGCGCACGGCCTAGCCTCGTCGATCACACGCCCTTGTTATCGCACACGGCCTACCACACGAGCGACCACACGCCCGTGTGGCATCGACAGTGGGGATTTCAGCTTTCATTGAAACCTCATTTTCTGTATTTTCAGGTACACACCTGGTACATTTTTGATGTTACTGCAACTAAAAACTCTCTAAAACCTAAAAATCATCGTACCAATACTTAGAAACAGTCTTATTAATCGTTGAATTGAAGTTCTAAAACCGATAACAACATCAAACCACCATCAAACACTTACCCTTACACCCCGAACGATTTTGGTCATGTTTCTACGCAAGGAGAACCCCTTACGTCCTGATTTGCTGCTGTCAAAATAGTGAGTAAGATTACAACGAAAGAATAAAAAATTCCAAAACCAATTAAAAGAAATCCCCTATTATAGCCGAACATTCTATGCTTACTTACCAATGAGCAATACTTTGAATCAACATCGGGATTAACATTCAATTTTGCCCAAAACGAAAGGAGGAAAAAGAAAAGAAGCCAAAAGAAAGAAAAGAACAGATTTGCAGAGGGAGAGAGGAAAAGACATCAATTTCTTTTTTCCAGGAGCAATTTTGGGAAAACAAGTTTTACCCAGATCCAAATACATCCACAACCAACTACCCACTACTCAGAATCCTACTATCACTGGAACTCCTACGCAGAGCCGAACAAAAATAAAACTCCCTTTCTCGTGCAGTGATTCTAACACAGAACCTCCAACCAACCAACACTCCACCTAACCACCAGACCAGCAGGCCCATTCTGATATGTTTCTACAATTAATTTAATATAAGCCCACTGAACAGGTATAAGGCTTAAGTCAGAAAAATACCAAAATTTGCCAAAGATAGGGTTTGAACTTAGGCCCTCTCAGACACTCCCAGAACACTTAACCATTGAAGCAGATACACATTTTGTGCCAAATTTTCACAAAAGCTTAAACAAAAAATTTGGGGCGTTACAACTCTGCCCCCCTAAAAGAAAATTTCGGCCTCGAAATTTACCTGATCAGAACAAATAAGGATACTGCTGACGCATCGCATCCTCAAGCTCGCACGTGGCCTCCTTAGTGCTATGATTCCATAACAGCAGCTTCACTAATGGGATAGACTTCTTCCGAAGAACCTTTATATTGTGATCCAGAATCTGAACTTGCTCTTCCTCGAAGGTCAAATCTGGCCTAACCTTAATCTCTTCAACAAAGACAATATGAGTAGGATCAGAGTGGTAACGCCTCAACATCGAGACGTGAAAAACATCATGGATGCGGTCCAGCTCTGGAGGTAGCTCTAACTGATAAGCAACTGGTCCCACTTGCTTCAGAATTCGGAAGGCCCAATAAACCTAGGGCTCAATTTGCCCTTGCGACTGAACCTCAAAACTTTCTTCCATGGCAAGAACTTGAGAAACACGAAGTCCCCCACAGAATATTCAATCTCACGCCTCTTCAAATCTGCATAGGACTTCTGTCTATTAGAAACCACCTTTAGACTATCTTTGATTAGTCTGACCTTATCCTCAGTCTCAAAAACCAACTTAGGACCCAAAACACGACGTTTACCCAACTTAGTCCAACACAAAGGAGTTGCAACACCCCAAACCCGGCCCATGCGTTTCGACCGGATCTGGCATGTCACGGCTAGTACTTTGAAAACCTTTACTTTGATGGTATTTGAAATTCGTGAGTTAATTATACAATATTTAAGTAAATAAGCGGCATTTTAAAAATAAAACCTTGTATTAAGTATTATTAAGTATAAATAAACCTTATGTTAAAATTCATAAGTTGCTTAACATTGAAAACGACTTAGTTGAATGAAAACTAGGGGCCTTATTACATAAATATCCCCGAAATAAAATTGAAATAAATTAAACTTAAAGAAATCTCAAAAGAAAATAACTTATAGAAATAGAACTTGATGGCCCCTCGAGTCCGTCTCGGCTCCCATGTCCACAATCTACTGTTCATCTGGAAGAGTAGAGAAAAGGAAAGCGTGAGTCACAAAGACTCAATGTATAAATCTCAAAACACACATCGACCTGAGCCCACAAACACATTATGGGCCCTGGCCCATACAGGAAGGCATCAATCATAATCACATAATAAACAATAAAGAATGATTAACCCAACCCATCCTAGGTTTCCATCCTCTAGACACCAACCCGTACCAACCATCACACCTTGGGGATTTCTACAATCGACCCTCCATCCGCTACACACCAAAACGACAGCCGTACTGCCTATTCCTATTAAATAGTAATCATTAAACGTGGCATAGCCACCGATCACAATGTGACCTAGCATTTATATTTGTGGGTTTTCTACCACCGATCACTGCGTGACCTATCATGCACTTCCCCTTCATCATATCAATATCCCATCCCATGTATACACACATAAAGAAAATATCATGCAGTCATATAAATTTTTCGATACACATAGGGAGTTCTATGTTTACGTACCTGGCATCCTTGCTTAACCCTTTTAGGGTTCCATTCGACTGTCTATACAACCTTATTCCGGCTTTTAGCCCATAACATACATAAATAGATTTACATACAGGTTTATTGGTAGTGTGTTAGAGATCTACACACCTGATTAATGTTGATACCCTTGCTAAACCGATCTACAACCTTGCTCAAAAAGCCGGAAGGATGTGAAACTAGGGCCTCTCCTATATTCAGCCATGGTTAGTGTTCTACCCAATTTTATGTATTTAAATAAACAATTCTTCTTACCTTAAAATCCCGAAATTGAAGACTAATGATTTTTGGCCTTTAGATTTAGTCGACCAAGCTTCCTTCAAATCTCGAAAACCATTAAACTATTAGCTTTCGGCTTTTGCTTTTCAAAAACTGGGAATAGATTATGAAAACTAAACAAAAATCGACCCTTACCTTAACTTAGGAGATTCGGCTAGCACTAAGGAGAGAATTCGGCAATGCCAATGGAAGATTTAAATGCCGGAGGTATAAAACAATTCTTCAAATATGATGAATAAAAAAAAAGCGATGGATGCTTCGGCTTTTTAGAGAAATCGACACAAGGGAAAAGAAAGTGGGGAGAAGTTTCGACTTTTAAAGTAATTGAAGAAGAAATTTAGAGAAAGAAATTGGAGAGGGAGAGGCTAAATAATTCGGCACAAAGAATAGAGAAAACTAGGGTTTTTAAATGTCAGAATCAAGGAGCTAGCCCCGCTTATTTATAGATTTTTGACACCTATTGTTAAATACCGGAAACACCCTTAAAATTTAAGCTAAAGAGAGGAGAATTTCGGCACCTTCTTTGCCATGCAGTAGCCGAATTTTACACTTCTCTAGGTGGTGGATTTTCGGCCAACTCTTCCCTTGGAAATAAGCTCCTAATTTTTCTCCTTTTTATCTATGATATTATCACTTAAAAATCCATATATTTTAATCATTAAAATCCCTAAATTTTAGCCTTTATCTGCTTATTATCCACATAAAATAAATTCCTAAATAATAGCCTTTATCTGCTTATTATCCACATATTTTAAACATTAAAACCCTTAAATTTTAGCCTTGTTGCCATCCATTCCACCTAATCCTAATGCCCAAAATTTAGCTAACTTAAATTAAAAGAATTGGGCTCCATGAAACTTAAAATTGGGCCCCTTACTCCCTTGTGTGGCGTCACCTCCTAAGATTGGGCCACAAGCCTACTTTGGTATTTTAAACATAGATACTACCTTTTAAACCCTATAATGCCCAAACAGATAATTTTAATCAAGGCCTCTACCTAAGCCTGAGCCCAATTTGGACCCCTAACACTTAAATTAACATATTACACATATTCACCCATTAAACGCATAAGCCCAAAAATTCAGGATGTTACAATTCTACCCCCTTAAAGAAATTTCGTCCTCGAAATTTCCAACTAACTATTAATCGTACTACCTAAGTCCCACTACCATGCTTTCGCTGCGCACTCCAATTATAAACCCAAAATAAACACTTAGTATTCTATGGTAGAGTACGCACCGGTATTCACATCTAGAGCGTCCTTGTCCCCTTGTATTCATGCTATCGGTTCGCGTTTATCTGACTAAAAATTTTATGAATTATTGGTTTTCTTCCACTGATTATCCACGAACAGTCTTATGATTAGTAGTTTTAAGAGTAGTTCTTTCGAATTCGCAATTCAGTCTCAAGTTCACCTTTCTTATTTCTAAGAGCTACATACATTCAACTGACAACATCCATACATCTACATTCAATACATAGGGGTATTTTCGTTATTCCACTACCTAGGGGTATTTTCGTAGTTTTATCCTACAGGGGTATTTTCGTAATTTTTAAAATAGGGTTCCTTGGTTATTTTGTGAAATAAGGGTGTTTTGATAATTTTGTAATCCAGGGGTATTTCGGTAATTTTGAAAACTGGGGGTATTTTGGTAATTTTGAAATTTAGGGGCATTTCGGTAATTTTGAAATTTGGGGTATTTTGGTAATTTTCATATCCGGGGGTATTTCGATAATTTTGAAATTCGGGGGTATTTCGGTAATTTTGAAATCTGGGGGTATTTCGATAATTTTGAAATTCGGGGGTATTTCAGTAATTTTGAAATCTGGGGGTATTTCGGTAATTTTGATATCCGGGGGTATTTCGGTAATTTTGAAATTCGAGGGTATTTCGGTAATTTTGCAAAATAAGGGTAATTTGGTAATTTCCTTCATGGCTGTGAACATTTTCAAATCAAGTTTTTTTTTTTGAAGTATACAAAACTTAGGGGTTTTTGTTCATAAAATAGGGTGGTTGGTCCCTTCCGGGTTTTAATTATGGGTTCAGCCCATGAACAAGTCCTTACCGCTAGAGTAAACAGTCACTACGCACTAGGTAAGATTTCAGCGAAGAGGAGGTGAGTCACTTGGACTGCTTAAATACCAAGCTCTTCCGGATCTGCTCCTAGACATGCATATGCCTGTTGCCACACCTTAGTCTTGCGACTCGTTTACAGGTTTTGTTTAGTGAAATTAAGTCTTATGGAATTGAAGAGTTGTTTGTCTAAGCCTAGAGTCCATCAAGTTCTAACCTAGATAGTCTATGTCCCATAAGCCCACTAAGCCCACATTTATATCACAACCAGGAGTTCAGAATACTTACCTGGGTGGATTGGATGCCGGTAGACTCGAAGGCCATGTCTTCAAACCAAAATCTTAAATTCAAATTTTTTTTCTAAAACACTTCTAGACCCATTTCACAGCCCGAGTTTTGAACTGGGCTCTGATACCAAATTGTAACACCCCAAACCAGGCCCATGCGTTTCGACCGGATCTGGCATGTCACGGCTAGCACTTTGAAAACCTTTACTTTGATGGTATTTGAAATTCGTGAGTTAATTATACAATATTTAAGTAAATAAGCGGCATTTTAAAAATAAAACCTTGTATTAAGTATTATTAAGTATAAATAAACCTTATGTTAAAATTCATAAGTTGCTTAACATTGAAAACGACTTAGTTGAATGAAACTAGGGGCCTTATTACATAAATATCCCTGAAATAAAATTGAAATAAATTAAACTTAAAGAAATCTCAAAAGAAAATAACTTATAGAAATAGAACTTGATGGCCCCTCGAGTCCGTCTCGGCTCCCATGTCCACAATCTACTGTTCATCTGGAAAAGTAGAGAAAAGGAAAGCGTGAGTCACAAAGACTCAGTGTATAAATCTCAAAACACACATCGACCTGAGCCCACAAACACATTATGGGCCCTGGCCCATACAGGAAGGCATCAATCATAATCACATAATAAACAATAAAGAATGATTAACCCAACCCATCCTAGGTTTCCATCCTCTAGACACCAACCCGTACCAACCATCACACCTTGGGGATTTCTACAATCGACCCTCCATCCACTACACACCAAAACGACAGCCGTACTGCCTATTCCTATTAAGTAGGAATCATTAAACGTGGCATAGCCACCGATCACAATGTGACCTAGCATTTATATTTGTGGGTTTTCTACCACCGATCACTGCGTGACCTATCATGCACTTCCCCTTCATCATATCAATATTCCATCCCATGCATACACACATAAAGAAAATATCATGCAGTCATATATATTTTTCGATACACATAGGGAGTTCTATGTTTACGTACCTGGCATCCTTGCCTAACCCTTTTAGGGTTCCATTCGACTATCTATACAGCCTTATTCTGGCTTTTAGCCCATAACATACATAAATAGATTTACATACAGGTTTATTAGTAGTGTGTTAGAGATCTACACACCTGATTAATGTTGATACCCTTGCTAAACCGATCTACAACCTTGCTCAAAAAGCCGGAAGGATGTGAAACTAGGGCCTCTCCTATATTCGGCCATGGTTAGTGTTCTACCCAATTTTATGTATTTAAATAAACAATTCTTCTTACCTTAAAATCCCGAAATTGAAGACTAATGATTTTTGGCCTTTAGATCTAGTCGACCAAGCTTCCTTCAAATCTCGAAAACCATTAAACTATTAGCTTTCGGCTTTTGCTTTTCAAAAACCGGGAATAAATTATGAGAACTAAACAAAAATCGACCCTTACCTTAACTTAGGAGATTCGGCTAGCACTAAGGAGAGAATTCGGTAATGCCAATGGAAAATTTAAATGCCGGAGGTATAAAACAATTCTTCAAATATGATGAATAAAAGAAAAAGCGATGGATGCTTCGGATTTTTAGAGAAATCGACACAAGGGAAAAGAAAGTGGGGAGAAGTTTCGGCTTTTGAAGTAATTGAAGAAGAAATTTGGAGAAAGAAATTGGAGAGGGAGAGGCTAAATAATTCGGCACAAAGAATAAAGAAAACTAGGGTTTTTAAATGTCAGAATCAAGGAGCTAGCCCCCCTATTTATAGATTTTTGACACCTATTGTTAAATACCGGAAACGCCCTTAAAATTTTAGCTAAAGAGAGGAGAATTTCGGCACCTTCTTTGCCATGCAGTAGCCGAATTTTACACTCCTCTAGGTGGTGGATTCTCGGCCAACTCTTCCCTTGGAAATAAGCTCCTAATTTTTCTCTTTTTTATCTATGATATTATCACTTAAAAATCCATATATTTTAATCATTAAAATCCATAAATTTTAGCCTTTATCTGCTTATTATCCACATAAAATAAATTCCTAAATAATAGCCTTTACCTGCTTATTATCCACATATTTTAAACATTAAAACCCTTAAATTTTAGCCTTGTTGCCATCCATTCCACCTAATCCTAATGCCCAAAATTTAGCTAACTTAAATTAAAAGAATTGGGCTCCATGAAACTTAAATTTGGGCCCCTTACTCCCTTGTGTGGCGTCACCTCCTAAGATTGGGCCACAAGCCCACTTTGGTATTTTAAACATAGATACTACCTTTTAAACCCTATAATGCCCAAACAGATAATTTTAATCAAGGCCTCTACCTAAGCCTGAGCCCAATTTGGACCCCTAACACTTAAATTAACACATTACACATATTCACCCATTAAACGCATAAGCCCAAAAATTCAGGATGTTACAGGAGTACGAAACTTACGACCATACAAAGCCTCGTAAGGTGCCATTTGAATACTCGACTGGAAACTATTATTGTAGGCGAACTCGACTAACAACAGATAATCCTCCCAACTGCCTCAAAAATTGATAACACAACTTCTCAACATATCCTCCAGTATCTAAATTACCCTATGAAATTGACCATCGGTCTAAAGATGGAACGCAGTACTGATGTCCAATCTTGAACCCAAAGCCTCATGTAACTTTTTCTAGAACCGAGACGTGAAGCGAGGATCTCTGTCAGAAATAATCGACACGAGAACCCCGTGCAGTCTCACTATCTCAGAAATGTAGAGCTTCGCCAATTTCTGAAGAGACTAATCGGTCCTAACCGGAATAAAGTGCGTAGAGTTAGTCAATCGATCCACAATGACCCAAATAGAATCCTTCTTAGTGGGTGTTAGAGGCAACCCACTAACGAAGTCCATCGTTACTCACTCCCACTTCCATAGCGGAATTTTAACTGGCTGCAGCAAACCCGAAGGTAACTGATGCTCAGCCTTAACCTGCTGGCATGTCAGACATCTTGCCACAAAATTAGTAACCTCCCGTTTCAATTCCGTCCACCAATACCGTTCTCGAAGGCCTTGCTACATCTTATTCCCACCGGGATGCATAGCATAAGGGCTACTATGCGCTTCTCTTAAAATAGACTGCCTTAGATCGGTATTATTCGGTACACAAATTTGACCCAGGAAACAAAGTACCCCATCACTATTTAGCCCAAAGTCCATAGTGTTGCCACTCTCAACCTGACGGAATCGAAGACCCAATGATTCATTCTCTAACTGCCTAACTCGAATCTGTTCAATCCAAGTCGACTTAACTTGCAACTCGGGCAACAGACTCCCATCATCAAACAAACTAAGGCGAGCAAACATCACCCCCAAATCAGACATCGCACTTCGGCTTAGAGCGTCAGACACCACATTGGCTTACCAGGATGGTACTCGATGGTACAATCATAATCCTTGAGCAGCTCAATCCATCTACGCTGTCTAAGGTTCAACTCCTTCTGAGTAAGGAGATACTTGAGATTCTTGTAATCGGTGTAGATGATGCACCTCTCATCATACAGATAATGTCTCCAGATTTTTTAATGCAAAGACCACTGCAGCCAACTCAAGATCATGAGTCAGGTAATTCCCTTCGTGTGTCTTAAGCTGACGAGAAGCATATGCCACAGCCTTACCATCTTACATCAGAATACAACCCAGATCAACATGCGACGCATCGCTGTAAACCACAAAATCCTTTCCAGGTTCAGGCTATATTAGAACAAGAGCCTGAGTCAGAATAGTTTTGAGCTTCTCAAAGCTCGATTTCTGGGCATCAATCCAGAAAAATGGTACACCCTTACGTAGCAGCTTAGTTAAGGGTGCTGCAATCAGTGAGAAACCTTTCACAAACCACCGATAATAACCCGCCAGACCCAAAAAACTATGGACCTCAGACACATTCTTAGGTTGTTTTCAATCCAGTACAGCCTCAATCTTCCTAAGATGGACTCAGATCCCCTCAACAGACACTATGTGCCCCAGAAGAGTGACTTCACGAAGCCAGAACTCACACTTATTGAATTTAGCGTAGAGCTACTTCTCACGCAGAATCTGAAACACTTCTCTAAGATGTTCATCATACTCATCTTCGGTCTTAGAGTAAACAAGAATTTCGTCGATAAAAACTACGGCGAACTGATCCAGATAGGGCTGAAACACTCGGTTCATCAGATACATAAATGCGGCTGGTGTATTCGTCAACCCGAAGGGCATAACTAGGAACTCGTAATACCTATAACGAGTCCTAAAAGCGGTCTTGTGAATATCCACATCCTTAACTCTGAGCTGATGGTACCCAGAATGAAGATCTATCTTAGAAAATACCGAAGCCCCTCAGAATTGATCAAATAAGTCGTCGATCCTCAGAAACGGATACTTGTTCTTGATAGTCAGCTTGTTCAACTGCCAATAATCTATACACATCCTTATGGTCTCATTCTTCTTTTTAACAAACAGTACTAGTGCTCCCCACAGAGACACACTGGGACGAATGAAGCCACGATCCAACAACTCCTGCAGTTTAGCCTTAAGCACTGTAAGCTTCTTGGTGCCATTCGATAGGGAGCGATAGACACCGGAGCTGTACCAGGAAGAAGCTCAATCTCAAATTCCACTTCCCGATTCAGAAGTAAACCCGGTAGCTCCTCAGGAAAGACGTCTGGAAAATTCCTTACAGTTCGATTGTCCTTTACAGTAGAATCTCTAGAAACGAAAACACTAACATAGGCCAAGAACGCATCACATCCTTTACGAACCTATTTCTCAGCCACCAGTGCAGAGATCACATTGGCAAAATAATTTTGACGTTCTCAAATCATAACTACCTCATTACCCTCCTCAGTTCTCAAGACGACCCTCTTAGTTGTATAGTCCAGACTAACCCGGTGCTTGACCAATCAGTCCATACCCAAAATCAGGTCGAACTCCCCAAACGGAAGCTCCATCAGATTAGCTAGAAATACCGACCCTTGAACCTTTAGTGGAACGTCTCTATACGACTTGCTAACCTGAACTGATTGCCCGAGTGGACTCAGTATAGTCACATCACTAGAAGTACTCTCAACCAAAATCCCCAAGTTTTTAGACACAGTGCTAGCTACATAGGAATGTGTGGAACCTATGTCTATCAAAGCAAAGTAATGTGCTTCATAAATTAAGAACGTACTGGTAATGACTTCTGGAGCATTTCTGTCCTCTCGGTGACAAGCAGTATAAACAAGAGCATGTTGCCTCACCTCAATCTGTCCAGTACCTCTGCCTGGTGTTCTCTGTCCATAACCCATACCCGTACCACCCCTAGCCTGACCACGACCCCTCGGTGGCTGCTGAACTATCTTCTGTCGCTGTGCAGTACTAGAGGCTGGAGCTTGCACTTGATCGGTCCTCAGCGGACACTCTCAAATGCGGTGCTCTAACGATCCACACCTCAGACGCGACCCAGTCCTCCTCCAACACTCGCCCTGATGGCGTCTACCACAATCTGCACACAACTGTAATCCAGTAGGAGCAACAGGAGGTCCAACTCTAATTGGCCCATCAGTCCTGGCCTTTTTTTAGGCCTCTGTACTGAACTCGAGGGCTCCGAATCTCTCTTGTTTTTACCCCTCTCATGATATCTGTTTTGGCGTTCAGCGCGCTTAACCTCTTCGGCGATCTTTGTCTTCTCTACCAGAACGGAGAACTCTCGCTCCCTCTGTGGAGCTATCAGTACCCTCAGATTATCCCTGAGACCGTCTTCAAAACGGACACAAATCCCACTCATCCGCCACCATGCCTCGAGCATAGTAGCTCAGTCTCAAGAATTCGGCCTCATACTCGAGCATAACAGATGTTTTATGTAAAGCAGTATCATAAATTCAGAGTTTGTTTTTCACAAGTACGAGCTCTATCAGTTTCAGTTTCACTACGGTTTCAGTATACACTAACTAAAGTGTTTTCCTAATAGACTATCTTTAATATCATAACAGTATATCAGAATACTTACAGGATCGGCGCAGGAGACTCGGTGTACTACATTCTCAGTCAAATCATTTCAAATCATTTGAAATCAATTCTTTAAAAAAACAAATTTTAGAACCCAAAATCCACAACCGAGTTTTGCAACTTGACTCTGATACCAGTAAATGTAACACCCCAAACTCGGCCTAGATGTTATGGCTGAATCTAGCGATGTCACATGGAATGGAATTTGAAATCAAGTTTATCAAGTTAAAACCGTTTCCGTTTATTATCTTTTGTTACTCTCTCGTTAATTTGATTCGTTTAAAATCAAGTTCTATAGTAGAAGCTTTTAAAACCGAGATAATTTAAAGAAAACCTTTCGCTTTTAGGGAAAACATTGTTTTAAATTAAACTGAGTTTTCATTGAACTTTTGTAGTTTAAAAATCCCTAAAATAAGTTAAGATCCCAAAATAAAGGCAAACAGTCAAAAAGTCCAAATTTACATCAAAATACCCCAAAAATAATAGAAGTTAAAAACCTTAAATTGAATGAAATCAGTTCAACAGTCATGTGGTCACCATTGAGTCCTTCGTCGCACCGATCCGTCTAAGTCACAGATTACCTGTACAGATAAAATAGAAAGGGGTAAGTTTACGTAAACTCAGTTTGTAATCCCCACAGAAGACATGCATACAGTCAAACAACAACAAATAGGCAAATGCAGTCTGGGCCTAAGCCCATTTCAGTTTCAGTAGCAGTTCAGGCCTTAGCCCATTTCAGTTTCAGTATCGGATATACATTAATCAGTGAACAAAGTTTTACCCAACCAGCCTCTACACACCATCTTTGTCCATCCCAACACTCCATGTGGCGTTTAAAACACCCATCCATCCCTACACTCCAAGTAGTACCGAATGCGGCACATAATCAGTAAATTACAGCTGAGCTGCCAGATAATAGGCTTAAGAGTCTTTCAGTACACTTCCTCCAAATATCAACATCCCAACCCAATGCAATGCAACATACAGTATATGACATGCTAATACATGAATATTAGTTATACATATAGTTCAGTATTCATTCATATAATTATCATTCTCAATACATACATCATACATATAGTTCACACATTTAAGGGTCTAAGTAGTGCTTATCTACACTACAGTAGGTTCACAGTCGCTTTGGGCGACCCGTGCAACCTTAGAACACATTTCAGTTAAATAGACTCACATACTCATGTGGCCTGCCTGTGTGGCCCATACGGCCCAATTTGGCCTTGGCTGTGTGGATCAAACTCCCTGGCCTAGAATCCCACACGCCCTTGTGGACTACCCGTGTGGACCCACACGCCCGTGTAGCCCATAAGTCCCAAATCAATCTAGCCCATGTGTCGCACACGGCCTACCTGGCCATCACACGGTCGTGTCTTGCGCGCACGGCCTGGCCTCGTCTATCACACGCCCGTGTTATGGCACACGACCTACCACACGGGCGACCATACACCCTGGTACGTTTTTTTACGCTAGTGCAACCACGAACACTCTAAAACCTAAAAATCATCGTACCAATACTCAGAAATAGACTTATTTCTCGTTGAATCTAAATTCCAAAACCGATAACAATATCAAACCACCATCAAACACTTACCCTCACACCTCGAACGATTTTGGTCACGTTTCTGCGTAGGAGAACCCCTTACGTCCTAATTTGCTGCTGTCAAAACCACGAATAAGATTACAATGGAAGAATAAAAAATTCCAAAACCAATTAAAAGAAATCCCCTATTCGAGCCTAACATTCTCTGCTTACTTAGCAACGAGCAATACCTTGAATCAACACCGGGAATAATACCCAATTTTACCCAAAACGAAAGAAGGGAAAAGAAGAGAAGCCAAAAGAAAGAAAAGAAAGATTTGCAGAGGGAGAGAGGAAAAGTCGCCAGTTTTTTCCAGGAGCAATTTTGGGAAAACAAGTTTTACCCAGATCCAAATACATCCACAACCAACTACCCACTACTCAGAATCCTACTACCATTGGAACTCCTACGCAGAGCCGAACAAAAATAAAACTCCCTTGCTCGCGCAGGGATTCGAACACAGAACCTCCAACAAACCAACACTCCACCTAACCACCAGACCAGTAGGCTCATTCTGATATGTTTCTACAATTAGTTTAATATAAGTCCTCTGAACAGGTATAAGGCTTAAGTTAGAAAAATAACAAAATTTGTCAAAGATAGTGCTTGAACTTAGGATCTCTCAGACACTCCCAGAACACTTAATCACTGAAGCAGATACACATTTTGTGTCAAATTTTCACAAAAGCTGAAACAAAAATTTTGGGGCGTTACAGGTCGAGGTTGGAAATCATTATGCATTAAGATATGTCCATGACGCTTATGAATGATAATATTTATGTTATGTTTGTGTTGCAAAATTAATAATGGTGAATGATATTTGCATGAATGTTTGAATGTACTTATGGTTTAGTCTCACACTGAACTAGTTAGCTCACCCCATAGTTTCAACCATCTCAGGTAATGCTCGAGATAGGATCGGAAATGGCATACAAACATTCGATGGACTTTGGACTTTATTATTATTTTGCTTGAGTTTTAATTTAAATTTATTTGGTATTTGGACTGTAAAGCTATTTGAACTGTGGTTGTTTTTTTTCTACTTTGGGATTTTCATGCATGCATACTTGACATATAGGTTTGGGTTTTTATAGGAACTTTTAAAATTGGACAAAGCATGATATTTGGCTATAACGATTAATCTGTTAAATACCGAGGTTTCTACTGTAATAAAGGATAACAAATTTTTCGATAAGAAATGATGAATTAAGTGTCTTCTAAAGCACAAGAATGCTCAAAACATGACCTAAGAATGATTGATTTAATTAATGAATGTTTTCCCAAAATTAACAAAGGTAAACCACGATTTTTCCTAAAAGAGAGGGTACTAATCTTTTCAATGAATGATAAGATAGCTTTGTCGCATAAGTGACCAATGTGATCTTCACGATTCGATCATAACGTCTAGGCCGAGTTTGGGTGGTTACAAGTCTCATCTATGTCTCTATCTTTTGGGAGTCTATCATTCGATGCTTAAGACAAAGCACCTCAATAACTGGATTTGATAGATGACATATTAGTCTTTTAATCAATTTGCTCATTTCTAATTAGACTAAGGAGATGTTTAGGTTCATCTACTAATACAAGCTGTCTTTCCACATTATGATATGACCATGTATAACCGCTTAATATTAGTTATGTAAGAGTATGCCCAAAGATCAATCATGAGATGGTTGTAATAACATACTTTATTTACCATATTTATTAACATAAAGTGTTGTCATTATTATTTCAGTTTTTCTATCTGTGTATACAAATAAACTGTTTTATAATAATGTCCTGAGAATAATATGATTATTCTTAAAAGATCCTTAGTCGAGTATTATTGTTGACTAGGACAACAATAATGCATTAAGACTAACATGTAGTTGATTGATGATAAAGAGTTGTCATTGATGTGGATTGTCAAAATCAATGCATGAATATGTGTGTTAGAGAACAACATATTGGATTGACCCGTTATGAGTATGTTTATTGGATTATTATGTAATTGTCACAACATTACTCATAGTGATTAATATGTATATGATCCTCAGACTTGAGATAATTATTATCTCAACATCGTGAGTTGTATATTTTGATATAGTCAAACGTACACCGTAACTGGTTGTTCTATAAAGGCTGATGTTGGATATACCACAATCTATGTAGAGGGATATGGTTGATCAATATAGGATAAGTCCCTCCTACATAATGGGAGTAATATCTTAGGCCACTTGATTGAGTGAGACTAGAAATGCATGGCCATGCTCAAATAAGTTGACATGAGATGTCATACTAATTTGTATATCATAGTCTACTCAAGATATCAAGAAACACGGGATGTGTGACTATTCCATGACTTGTGTCCATTCCAGAGATAAAGGACTTAAGGATTAATGCATGAAAGGTTAATCACAAAAAGTTATGTGGAATCATGACTTCTTGTAACTTAGGTAGCAATGATGCATTGCTAGATGCCACTCATTGTTTGTGACATTAGAATCGTTCTATTATTACTGCTAACGTTGCAAGAACCTACAGGGTCACACCCTATGGTTTAAATGAACAGAATAAAATATAATTGGTATTGTTTTTTGGTTGTCACATGAATTAAATTAATTAAAGAATTAATTTAATTGGGCAATCAAATATTGAACATATTATATGTACAAGGATGTTGTACACATAATGACAACATAATTCTGTTAATATATGAATTTGATTCATATATAAATTTAAATAAATATAGTTTACCGAAATCCTTATTATAATTAATATAATTATAATTTTCGGATATAATTAATGTAATTATAATTTTTGGTTAAAAACTTTATTGTATTTATTTAATCTTATGATACATTCAAGTGATACCAATTATAAAAGGGTATTAAAAGGATACCAATTAAATGGGCCCAATGAAAAAGATACCCATTATAAAAGGCCCAATTAAAAGGATACCCAATATAAAAGGTATTTAAAAGAGACAAAGCTTATGGGAAAACCCTAATAGATTGCTTGTTAGGTCTAGCAGCCGTCAAGCAAATAAACCTCCAAAATAGTTTTGGAGATTTCTTCCGTTCATAGTCAAACCGGGTGGATTACGTAGAGGCCGACATCAGAAAGGTTGTGGCTTGATTCGACAGTAGATCAGAACTCTTGTTGTCGAAGCATCGCTTTCTATTCAGATTGAAGTTTTGGTAATTTCTAAACCTTTATTTTACCTCGATTCGTTCCTCACACATGGATTCATGGTTTGGATCGCTGAAATTAATTTTATTTTGCTGTGCCATGGGGTGCCGGCGTTCCAACAGTGGTATCAGAGCCACTTGTGTGATACGAACTCGAGTTTAAATACTTGGGTGATGCAAATGTATGAGTTGCATGTTTTGATTTTATTGTATTTTCTATTGTTTAAATCGTTTAGGCATAACCTGATAACTGTTCCTTTCAATAAATTGATTAATTGTTAATCATGGTGTTGTGGCCTATTCGATTTTATGTTATTACTGTTAACCATTAACAAATCTATAATGATGTGACTGTGGTATTTACAGTTTCCAGTGAGAGTTAACTGGCTAGTGGAACAAGGGTTGTTCCGATATGAAACCTAAAGGATCAAAATCCTAAAAACACGATTCTGTTGATAAAAGTTATCAAATCGTGAGGTTTCATTTGACTGGGGTATGCCCGCTTCCTCCGACCGCCTCAGTCCCCATCTTCTTATTATAGTATGTTTTGTTAATAAAAGAACTTCATAAACTTGATGGGCCACAAAAGGTTGAAAGGATATTTTATAATTCACCTTAGCAAAAGCGTTGAACTATGTATGCTTTTTTTTTGACATGCACGGTGTTTGAAATGCATAGTTATAGCTCGATGACCCATTTGATAAAAAAAGTTGTAATTTTATCTATATAAATATGGCCTGCGTGTCGTGCCTTACTACTATGCTGTTGTATTTCTCTTCTCATCCTACTCCCTCGTATGTAAAACGAGTTTCGACATATTGTAATTTGCAAGAGTTGCTGTGGGCTAGACGAGAAGGAAGTTGGGACAACTATTGTGGATTGATAGCTTATGAAACGACTTACACCTTTAGGTTTTCTTTTGGTTCTCCCATTGGCTTGGGTTGAACCACCTTAGTTTATGGGTTATAACTATTGCATTTATTTATTGCTTTATTTATTCATGTATGAGATGCTATGGATATCTAAAGCATGTCTATTATATACATTAAAAGACTAAATGGGCTAAAGTAGACCGTAATTGGTGAGATGCAACAACCTTAATAAAATCCCTCTATTAAAATATTAAGTCAACATGGCCTTCCAATTTTGCCCTCGTTAAGGCCTCGATCAATACTATGTAGGTTCTGCCAAAGCGAAGTACTAGTATTTATCTTGGTTAAACGCGAAGAATAAACAAGTGATATTCACTGGTTAAAAATTGGTTAATGACTTAACTAGGTTACTCTAATAGGATTAGAAACCTAGAGGCAAGTAAATTGGATAAATCATAAGATGATTAGAACAAGAGTTGTTCACCAAATATTAGGAGTTACATATGATGTAATTAGCAAATGTTGCTTACCTAAATAACCATAGTCTTGAGAGTAAAGCCAAAGCTGACTTAAGAGGAGGTGAAATATGGATCCTTAAACCACTAGAAATACTTTTAAGAAAGTTTTTCCGAAATTAATAAGTGAGGGTTATTAATTTTGAAATAAAATAGTGGGAACATCATTTAATAAAGTCTTTTTAATGATTGATATAAAATTGGTAAATTTATTCACATGCATATTTAATTGTTGTAGATATATTATGGCTGCAAACACTAGCACACTCTCATTGCGATCGGTCCTTGAGAAGGACAAATTGAATGGTTTGAATTTTCTTGATTGGTTCCGTAACTTAAGGATTGTCCTCAAACAAGAATGGAAATTATATGTCATTGAACAACCACTTCCTAATGAACCACCCGCTAATGCCTCGAGGACTGATAGAGATGCTTACAAGAAGTATCTCGATGACATGATAGATGTTGGATGTCTTATGCTTGCCACCATGAATCCTGAGCTTCAGAAGCAACATGAGGACATGGTTGCTTATGATATGATCGAGCACCTAAAAGAACTTTATCAGGGGCAAGCACGGCAAGAGAGGTTTGATATCTCTAAGGCCCTATTCCAATGTAAGTTGGCTGAAAGAAACCCAGTAGGACCTCATGTTCTTAAGATGATTGGCTATATTGAAAGCCTATCTAAGCTTGGGTTTCCATTGAGCCAAGAGTTGGCCACTGATGTTATTCTACAATCGTTGCCGGATAGCTACAGCCAGTTTGTCCTCAATTTCAATATGAATGAAATTGACAAGACTCTACCACAATTGCTCAGTATGTTACGAACTGCTGAAGGCAACTTGAAAAAGGTTGGACCCAAGCCCATACTCGTGGTCCGTAATAACAAGGGCAAAGGAAAGGCCAAAGTTCAAACAAAGCCCAAGGGCAAAGGTAAGCCCAAGCTTGGATGAGGAAAGGCTGCACTGAAACCTAAAGGTGGGGTGTCTAAGGAAGGAAACTGTTTTCATTGTGGTGTGACTGGACATTGGAAACGGAACTGCCCTGTCTATCTTGAGGAAGTCAAGAAGGCTAAAGCAAGCGGAATGTCTGCTTCAGGTATTTATGTTATTGATATTAATTTATCAACTAGTACTTCTTGGGTATTAGATACTGGTTGTGGTTCTCATATTTGTACTTCTGTACAGGGACTACAAAGGAGTAGGACTTTGGCTAGAGGAGATGTGGACCTACGAGTTGGAAATGGAGCAAAAGTTGTTGCATTAGCTGTGGGAACATATACTTTATCTTTGCCTAGTGGACTTGATTTATGTTTAGAGGATTGTTATCTTGTGCCCAGTTTGACTAAAAACATTATTTCAATTTCTTGTTTAGACAAAATTGGTTTTGAGATAATTATTAAGAATAATTGTTGTTCCTTTTATCTCAATAATGTTTTTTATGGTTCGGCACAATTGATAAATGGCCTCTATATTTTAGATCAAACGAATCCCATTTACAACATAAATTCTAAAAGATCTAAAATAAATGACTCAAATCAAACTTATCTTTGGCATTGTCGTTTGGGCCACATAAGTGAGAAACGCATATCCAAACTCCATAAAGATGGTCTCTTGAATTCATTTATTTTTGAACAATTTGAAGTATGTGAATCTTGCTTATTGGGAAAAATGACTAAATCTCCTTTTTCTGGAAAAGGTGAACGAGCTAGTGATTTATTGGGCCTAATACATTCTGATGTATGTGGACCAATAAATACACAGGCCAGAGGTGGATTTCATTACTTCATTACTTTCACTGATGATTTCAGTAGATATGGGTATGTTTATCTCATGCGCCATAAGTCTGAGTCCCTTGAAAAGTTCAAGGAATTCAAAAATGAAGTACAAAATCAACTAGGCAAAACTATCAAGTCACTTCGATCTGATCGAGGTGGAGAGTATTTGAGCCTAAAGTTTGATGATCTTTTGAAAGAATGTGGGATTGTCTCACAACTTACTCCTCCTGGTACTCCTCAATAGAATGGAGTATCTGAGAGAAGAAATCGAACTTTGTTAGACATGGTTCGATCCATGATGAGTCATGCTGATCTACCGACTTCCTTTTGGGGACATGCACTTGAGACTGCTGCTTTCACACTAAATCGTGTTCCATCTAAATCGGTTCAAAAGACGCCATATGAGATGTGGACTGGGAAACGTCCTAGTATGTCTTTTATGAAAATTTGGGGTTGTGAAGCTTATGTTAAACGTCAGACGTCTACTAAGCTTGAACCCAAATCTGAAAGGTGTATTTTTGTGGGGTATCCAAAAGAAACCAAAGGATATTATTTTTTTAATCCCACTGAGAACAAAATTTTTGCTGCTCGGACTGGTGTCTTCCTAGAGAGAGAATTTACTTTTAGAAAAGGAAGTGGGAGAAAGATTGAACTTGAAGAAATTCAAGAATCACAAGATACCACTGAACCAGAGATTGAACAAAAGCAAATTCCACAAGAAATTGAGGAACAAACAACTGCTGTAGAAACACAACCACCGCGCAGATCTTTAAGAGAACGCCGTGCACCTGAGAGATATGGATTTCTCATTACAACGCATGGTGACGTTCTTCTTATAGATCAAGATGAGCCTACGACTTATCAAGAAGCGGTGACGAGCCCAGACTCTGAAAAATGGCTTGAGGCCATGAGATCTGAGATGGATTCCATGTATGAAAACCAAGTATGGACTTTGATTGACCCACCCGAAGGGGTTAAACCTATAGGGTGCAAATGGGTTTTCAAAAAGAAAATCGACATGGATGGTAATGTACAAACATACAAAGGGCGATTAGTTGCTAAAGGTTTTCGCCAAATTCATGGTGTTGACTATGATGAAACCTTTTCACCTGTAGCTATGTTTAAATCCATCAGGATCTTGCTCGCCATAGCTGCATTTCATGATTATGAAATCTGGCAGATGGATGTCAAAACAGCTTTCCTTAATGGGAAACTTGAAGAGGATGTGTACATGACACAACCTGAAGGTTTTGTCAATCCAAAGGATGCTAGAAAGATATGTAAGCTACAAAGATCCATTTATGGATTAAAGCAAGCTTCTCGAAACGCCGCTATAGCTCTAACCTTTTGCAGCGTTTTTCTCATAAACCCTGCTACTGCTTGACCTTTTGCGGCATTTTTCTCATAAACGCCGCTATAGCTCTAACCTTTTGCGGCGTTTTCCGATTAGCGCCACTAATGTATAACTTTTGCAGCATTTTTCGTCCAAACGCCACTAAAAACGCCACCAAAAGCTTAATTTATTGTAGTGCCACCTAGTGTGTCTAGGTACTGAAGTCAAATTAACATTAGAACAAACAAAATTAAGTACAGGAGAAACAATTATCCTTATTCGATTCTTTTTGTTGTTTCTTTTGCGATGTTGTATTCAAAACTTTCTTATTTTTCTTTGTATACCTTATTTATGTTAAATTTGTTAAGAACGTACCAATTTTAGTCTCTTCGTTCTTAACAAACCACTTTTCAGTGTTGACCATGAATTCCTTAACTGTGTTACAATCTTATCGAACATAATGCCCTTAAATGTTTCTAGAATGACCTTCTTTATTATTATACACATGCGATTTAATCTTCCCACCTTCCATCTCTTTATTTTCATCAGAGGTACTCTCATATGTCAATGGTGGAGGAGAACCAGTCCTTAACAAAAGGTTGAGATCTATAACTCCAAGAATAATCATAAGGTTCTCTTGCCATGATCTGAAGTTCGTGCCATTCAACATAGGAATATTTAGTCGATGCTTACAATGATGTTGGCAAGTATAATAATGGTTGAATCAAACAAATCAAGCCCACATAAGACTTTAAATATAAACAAAATAATAAATTTGAATAAAGGTTAAACCCCATCTCAAGATATCATTCACTCCAGTAATATTTTATCTTTGGACTAATTATTAACTTGTAAGTGATATATTTGAGTAGTAATCAAACACTAATAATAAGAACATGCTAAACAATATATCTTCCTTTGGGTCGATTCATTATTCACATGTAATATTAAATAATCATCATGTGTTTATTACCAAAGTTACCCATGTAGTTTTATTATATATTAACTTTTATTTGGGCCGATCAATATTAATATGACTTAAGTTACATGCACATATCTTTTTATATTTTAAAACAAAATAAGTTCCACAACAAAGATAACTTTGGAGACTTATTGCTTCAAATAAATTATTTCAAAAAATATATTAATATACCAATATTCAAGTTTAAAATTTCCATATCAGAACTAATTTTTTTAATTGCGCGATAGTTTTCGAAATAACCTAACATAAGGTTATCTAAATAACACAAATTGAAACTGAAAACCTTACTTTTTGGTTGATTTAATCCTTAACCAATTTGTTCAATTCTATTTAAAAATATAATAATGTATTCATAAAGCAAAATTCACACGAAAACATTATATGCAAATTGTACAAATCAATTTTAGTTCGGAATCCATGGGAGAATTTGGGGTTTTTCATCCCATACAATAATAAATAGGAGAGCAACCTTTAAACTAGGAAAGATAGCCACAAATAGTATCTCCTCATAGGGTCCTTGTGTTCTTCTCGTCTTCTTTTTTCTTTTTTGCAACATTATCTCTTTGTTTTATCCATTGTAAAGTTCTTAGATTCACTTAAATATGGGAGAAAGTCTTGGATCACAAGCTCCAACCTCTAACACCCCTAAGTTCATCTTTTTCTCGAAGGAATCTGAGAGTACTCGAGTCCATTTCATGTTTCTATAAGGTCTATCTCTAAGCTTGATCTATCAAAAAATATGCATAAACAATTGACGATATTTTTTGGAATCGAACAAAAATACATGGCTCAACCTCCTCAATAACATTATCCCTCTATATTAATTCCTGGAGAATGCAAATTAGTCAAATAAATTTAACTACCTCAAAGTTAATCCCCCAGAGGATGCAATTTAGTCATATAAATTCGATTCCCTCATAGGACCAAATTCCTTAGGGTACACGCTACAAACTACAGTCAAACAAATTGACTTACTCAAATTATGCTCTTACTTAGGGGGTGTTCTCCATTGCTTTTGCAATGGGAGAAGAACTTTGCCATAGCTGAAGCTAAGAATAGATTGCGTTTGGAGAAAAAACAATGGTCTAAAAGTGCTTTTAGACTCAAACCAAGAGGCTGGTGTAATCCAACTTTTGGCTTTTGATTTTAACGTTTGGGTTATCTAATTACCAAATAAAAACCTCATTTAATTGTTTCCCTCCTAACGTCATGCAAGAGATTAATGTTGTTACTCACTTACAATCAAATCTCCTGCGTTGCTATCTGTTCTATTATGTCAGTTTTAGGGGGGGAAAAAAAAACAGAAGCTCCAGACCTGAAGCAAGAGGAGCAGTTTTGAAAATCAGATAGGTATTTTTATTCATTTCTCTTAAACATACCGATTTTTTTATTCATGCTACTGTCATTGTTGAGTTTTGGGGTTATTTTTATATCTGGTTTTGACGCAATAATTTTATGCTTCTATCGTGGTTGAGTTAGTTTTAAGGAACAAAGAAGCTCCAAATTTGAATCAAGAAGACCAGCAGAATCTAAAGGTATTTGTTTGCTTCTCTTATACATGCATCTTCCTTTTAATTTTTTAGCTTTGCTGTTGTATTTTTAATTAAGAAAAGACTAGTTTTGATGATGTAGTTTTAATCAAGAAAGACCAGCAAAATAAACCGAAAGATATTTTCTAGTTTTGTGTGTTTGAATATGTTTGCCTTCCAGTATTGTCAATCTCCAGTTGTAAGGAATAAACCAAATAGAACTGGGTTGATTCCTACATTATATCATCAGCAAAATAATATACCAGGATTACACAAATCACTATCAATTCTTCATGGTTTCAACCATGATTTCGCTTTTGATATATGCTACGTTTTTTTCTTTTTTAAATTCATATTATAGAATCCTCACAGTTCCCAAAATGCTATAAGTGACTATAATTTAGTTCCTTTTAATATACAGAATCCTAAATTATTATTTTTTATCTGGTTTTTTTTCTCTGTGACGGAGTCAAAACCAGTTTATATATTTCCTTTTCACTTGTATAAGAAGTGAATAAACTTACCTAATTTATGTGTGAGAATAAATAAAAAATATCAAATCAATAGCTTTGGATAAAATACTCAAATATACAAAAAAAAATTACGGAAAAGGGCCGGTTTCTTGAAAGTTTACGGAAAATAGCCATTTCCCCACAAAACGAGTTCACGTCAGCGCGTTTTGTGGGGAAAAACCAGGAAAGTGCGCCCCTGGGGACGCGCTTTAGCCCTGCAACAGTCAAAATTAAATTACAGAAACATATAAGCAACTATTATTTTATTAAATATATTAAAATTAAATTAAAAAAAAAAAAAAAAAAAAAAAAACTTCTTATTTATTAAATATATTAAAACTAAATTACAAAAAAATAAAATAAAAAAACTTCTTATTTATTAAATATATTAAACTAAACTACAAAAAAATAAAAAATAAAAAACTTCTTATTTATTAAATACATTAAAACTAATTACAAAAAAAATAAAAAAAAAAAAAACTTCTATTTATTAAATATATTAAAACTAAATTACAAAAAAAAAAAAAAAAAAAACTTCTTATTTTATTAAATATATTAAAACTAAATTACAAAAAAATAAAAAATAAAGAAAACTTCTTATTTATTAAATATATTAAACTAAATTACAAAAAATAAAAAATAAAAAAACCTCTTATTTATTAAATATATTAAAACTAAATTACAAAAAAATAAAAATAAAAAAATTTTCTTATTTATTAAATATACTAAAACTAAATTAAAAAAAATAAAAAAATAAAAAAACTTCTTATTTTATTAAATATATTAAAACTAAATTACAAAAAAAAAAAAAACAACATCTTATTTATTAAATATATTAAAACTAAATTACAATAAAAAAAAATAAAAAACAACTTCTTATTTTATTACATATATTAAAATTAAATTACAATAAAAAATTAAACAATTTCTATTTTATTAAAATATTAAAATTAAATTACAATAAAAAATTAAACAACTATTATTTTATTAAATATATTAAAATTGAATTACAAAAAATAAAAAATAAAAAATAACTTTTTATTTTATTAAAAATTCAAATTAAATTACATATAAAAAAAAATAAACAACTTCTATTTTAGTGAAGATATTAAAATTAAATTACAAACACAAATAAAAAACAACTTTTATTTTATTAAAAAAATAAAAAATTATTACAATTTAAAAAATAAAAAAGCCCATCCGAATCAATGTTGATGCCGGTCGGAATCAGTGCCACACGGGGGTGATCGGCGGTTAAGCGCTGGATTCCTCCTTCTTCTAGCTTCCGGTGGGGGTCGTGGAACCTCGGGCGGGAATTCCGGTTCCTCCAGCAGTGGGTCTGGTTGTGGGTGTTGCGAGGATGACCCACCTTGATAAAATAACGACCCCGGAGGTGTTTGCATAAACCACGGCAGGGGTATCTGAATCCCGTATGGCGAAGCAGACTGGTAAAAAGAAGTGCTCCCCGACGACGCCTCCTGTGATCCTTCACGCGACGACGGCCTCAAGATCGGCTGGCCAGTCGGAGTAGTCGAGATCGGACTCGAACTCGGCCATGCATTCCAACCTGGGGTGGGACTGGGAAAAGGAAACATATATGGGTTAGGATACATATAAGGGCTAGGGTACGCACTTGGCATAAAGGCTAAAGGCTGTGATGTCGGTGTCGTCGGCTGAACTGATGGGCCCGGTGACTGTGTGGGCGTTGTTGATGGGCCCGGTGATTGTGTCGGCGCTGTTGATGGCCCCGTCTCATCACCCCTTCTCCTTGGATTTAAAGGGCCCCGACGTTCCCTTTGTTGACGAAGTTGTCGTCGCCTCTCTTCTTCTGACAACAAATACGGCTTACCATGGATCCTAAACCATGGCATGTATTCCGGCACGCATGCTAACTCAGGAACGACGATCGGTTCCCGGATAGGTAAATAGTCATACCGGTTCTCCCGCATCTCGATATATGCTGACCAAAATCTTGGTCAATCCGTGTGCAACTGTCGTAAGTCCACTTTGTGCTCATCATCGAGCACCTCAAGTGGCACGGGAATCGGTTGCCGGAATCCAAATTGTCGCAGAACCCGATCTGACTGGTGCATCTCCACGGTCGCATAGTTGATCAATGGGACCTTCACGTGCCAAATGTTTGGACTCCGGAATTACTGCCTGAATTACCAGATCCTCGTACGGTGTCCATTGAAACTATATTAACATTACCAAAATATTAGTTATATACATAATACTAAACACTAAATACGAAATACTAAATTATAAATATGAAATTCAAAACTTACTTGTGATTCTGACCATTGGTCCAATAGAAGCCGAATATCTTCAAGCGAGGTAGGTATTCCAGCATAACTCGCCGAATGGTTCCACCTAATTAAATAAATTTTTAGCATACAATTATACTATAAATCTACGTAATAATTGTAAAATATAACATTAAATTTACCTCGTTATCAGTGGGAATGAATATGGGTGGTTGAGTCGAGGACGTAAAAATGGAAATCTAAACCGTGCCCATGACTGCAGTAGTGATAGGTAACCTCCGATTTTCGCTTTACTCGGCCGCGTCGCCCCGCACGTCTCCCGATACAACTTCGATAGCACGGCAGACCCCCAACTCAATTCACCGGCTGCTCTAAAATCAACAAGTTTCAGCAGCCATCTCAAGTGTACGAGGTTTCTAGACAGGTCCGGCATCAGATAACCTCCAATTATCTCAAGAATGTATGCCCGAGCATACCGTATTCTTTTTATTTCGGTCAAACCATCATTCGGCTCCGGGAATGTCTCGTAACCAGGCCATCTCGATCCGACCTCCTTGAATGTTATCCACAATGGCACCCAGAAGCTCGTAGCATACGGCCATCCAATCGATAGAAGTTGCGGACCCGGTGACTACCGACCCGTCCACCGGCAATCCCAACTGCAACTGCACATCTTCCAGAGTGATGGTACACTCTCCGCATGGAACATGGAAAGTGTGCGTCTTGGGTCTCCACCTCTATATCAACGCACTGATCAAAGTCGGCTCCAACTTGAACCCCCGACCTATCGTGGCCACGTGCCAAAAACCCACTTCCCGCAGGTAATTCTCGATCAACGGCGATGGGGGACCATGCATATTGCGAATATAACATTGCAACACCCGATCTACAGACTATTTAAAAAATTATAAAATAAAAATTAATTAAAATTGCATAAATCTAAAAAATATTAAATAATATTGAAAAATTAAAATTAAAACCTACCATTTGCATTTGATCGACGGAGATGTGCTTGTTGTCTAGACGAATTAATTCCCCGGCCATTAGTAATATGGCCGAAAATTTTAAAAGTTTCAAAAAAAATATATTAAAAAAATAAAAAAGGGCTTTTTTGTAAATATTAAAGGACTATTTCGAAATTTCAGAGGAAGTTTCAAGGACTTAAAGAGGAATTTGAGAGAAGAATGAGTAAGGACTAAAGTGTGAAAAAAATAAAAGGGTTGGAGGGTTTTTATAGGTTTATCTTTTGACCGTTGGAGGCCCAACGGTCAAAAAAAAATTTGACCATTGCAGGGCTAAAGCTCGCCCCTGGGGACGCGCTTTCCTAGTTTTTCCCCACAAAACGCGCTGACGTGGACGCCTTTTGTGGGGAAATGGCCCTTTTCAGTAAATTTTTAAGAAACCGGCCCTTTTCCGTAAATTTTGTTTTTTTTTTGGTATATTTGGGTATTTTACCCAGTAGCTTTAGCTCTTTGAACTCCAATATACATAATATATCAAAACCAGCTCTTGTTTAACAAACTCAATTTTTTTTTTTTTACAATTGTTAGGGGCTTTCGTTTTTATGGTGCTAATGAAATTAACAATAATTGGAAGTTATAGTCTAATGTAACATTGAATTATTTTTCCAATATTTGAAAATAAATTATATGCGGTAGATGGAAAATGTCATGCTTGCTGAAGCAAGTGGGATCTCCAAAGGTGAAAAAGGCGAAAGCAACATGAGATAGGAGAATGGCAATTATATTTTGTATTAATATTTGTATTAAGGGAATAAGTAATGCAAATAGATTTGGTACTCATTTCAAAAGAGTTAGATGGTTAAGAATAGTTGCCAAATTTATGAAAGAAACAGGCATGACTTACAGTAAAAAAGAAAACAATTTAAAAATAGGTGAGATTTATTGAAAAAAAAAATGGAAGACACGAAAAAAGTTTAAAGGAGAAATACTAGTATAGGATGGAATCCTTTCAACGGAACGATGGATGCTTCAGAAGATTGGTGGGAGAGTCGACTAAAGGCACATTATTAATTTTTATTGTTGTTTTTTTTTTTATATTTTTCAAGGTTCATAATTTTTTACTAAATTGTTACTTTATGTATAGATTGTGACCGAAGCTTTGATATTTAGAGTAGTGGACATTGATCCTGATTTAGAAGGAAAGTTGGACAAAATGTTCAAAGGAATAATTGCCATCGGTGATAAAGCTTGGGCACCTTTTTTAGATATACTCCTTAGCGATTTATTTGAGGACGACGACAATGCAACACCTGAAGAAAATGAACAAAATGCAATAGATGATGTAAGACATAACATAGATGGAAACCCCTAAAGTAATGAACTTTAACCTTAGCCGTAAAAACACATGCAACAGTTAAATCAGAAAAGAATATCCATGGAGGTAGGATTTTCTCAAACGAATACTAGTAAAAAAATCCGCAAAGCCAATTGGAGGAGTTGCAAAGTTATCTAGTCAAATTGATAAATTATGTAGTGCAATTAACAATTTGAATTAAGTCACATCTAGTCCGAATCTTGTGATGGATCCATATAGCATTCCATAAGCTGTCAAAGTTTTCGATAACTTGTTGGATGAAGTTCCAAAAGCTAGTCAATTTTACTTTTTCACGTTGTAGTCAATGATCAATAAGGAGAAGTGAATTTTGTTTTTATCAATTGATCCTAATATTAAAGTTAAGTGGCTTAAGATGGAAATTGATGAGAGTTTTAAATTCTCTAGCATTCTTGGGCCTTAAGATATGCATTATAATTTCTCTAGGTTGCTTTTATTTGCAATACTTATGTTTAGGTTTTAGTTTCTATTGGACACTTATAAGTGTGCCCTATGTTGTATGATGTTTGACAATTTATTTATGCTGGTTTAGTTTATTAATTGAATGTTTGACTATTAATTTATATTTGCTTAGTTTATTAATTTCATTTATAATTATTTAAGTTTTAATGTTTATATTTATTTATTTCTCAATGTGGTTAGTTTTGGTTGTTACTCAAATTTTCTCTCGATTTTAATAGGCTTGACCAACTTTGGATATTAGTGGGCATGGTGCAAACATATTGGTCAAGTTTTAATGTTTCATTCTTTTGTGCTTGCCATGGTGCAAACATATTAGTTAAATGTAGAAAGTAATAGCTTTGAAATTCATTTGAAATATTTAACATTAATTACATTATACTATATTATGATTAACATTATTAAGAAATTTTTTGAAATATTTAGCATTAATTATTATATTATATTATTAGTTAAATGTAGTTTTAAATTTTTTTCACAGGTCATAAGTTTGATTAATAATGATGACAATTCCAATGATGATGGAAGTGATGATGAAAGGAAATATAAGAGTTTTTTTACCCAAATAAATTAAAAAAATTAAATATCCAAATAGGTTGTCAGCTAAATTATATACGAAAATGGTATGTTTTTTTGGGTCACGTCTATTTAATAGGCACAACACCCTTTTTTATATTAAAATATTTTTTGAAATAAAATATTATTATTTATTTTTATTAAAAATATTTAAATTTATATACAGGTAAAGATACAGTCAACGGTCAAAATACGAGTAATAAATACCCTACACAGGTCGCACATGTCAGATAGGCGCGACTGGTCTCGCCTGACAGATAGGCGCGATTAAAAATATTTTTATAATTATTTTAAAATTAATTTGTTAGTAATTTAGGATTATGTTATAAATTGTTGTGTTTGTAATTATTTTAAAATTAATTTATTAGTAATTTAAAATTATGTTATAAATTGTTGTGTTTAGTTTAGTATTTGGTGAGTTTTTAGAAATATAAAATTATTTTGTTAAATTTTTGTTAGTAATTTATTATAAATTGTTGTGTTTTGTGAGTTTTTAGTAATGTAAATATTTGTAAAAAATAATTTTATAGTTATTTTGTTAGTAGTTTATGATTAAGTTATAAATTGTTTGTGTTTTGTTATAGTTATTTATTTTGTTAGTAATTTATGAGATTAGGTTACAAATTGTTAGTGTTTTGTGATTTTTTTTAGTGTAATTTTATTTGATTTTTATTTATTTGACAATTTTTATTGATTTATTAAAATGTGGATTTTTACCTAAATAAATTAAAAAAATTTAAATACACAAATAGGGGGAAAATAAAGCACCAGTCGAGCCTGTGGGCCCCACCAGTTGCGCCTGTCAGATAGGCGTCACCTACCCATACCATTTTTGTATCTCTACACGGGATATACTGACCTGAGAAAAAAATATTTTGTTATTAAAAAAGTCAAAAAAATAATATTTTATTTAAAAAATATATTTTAATATAAAAAAAGGTGTTGCGCCTGTTAGATAGGGGCGACCCAAAAAATCTTACCATTTTCGTATATAATCCAGCTAACAACTAATAGGGTATTTAATTTTTTTAATTTATTTGGGTAAAAAACCCGAAATATAATAACATATTATCTTTTTATTTCTAGATATGCTCAAATGGAATGTTTTCTTGGACCATATCAAGGAGAATGATATTTGTAACAACATGTTTTTTAGTAGTGTCGAAAACGGTGGTTTTAGAACCCCATTTCCGATGCTCGAGTCCGTAAATATTATTATTTAATATTTGCGAGTTTAGTATAAAAATATATTAAATTTTGGTCCTTTAATTTTTTTTCAAATTGATAGTTAATTATGATATAGGGACTAAATTGTAAAAGTTCACAACTATAGATTTATAATTAACCAAAGACTTAAGGACTTATATAGAAATTGAACCAAGGTCCAAAATGGAAAAAAAATACCATTTTAAAAGTATAGTGGACGGTTAGTTGATTTTCTATTTGTAAATTAGATTAAAATTATTAAATAAATAAAATGTATAAAATATAATTAATAAAACAAGAAATAGTGGAAATAAAGAAACATTTTGAGCCATCATCTTCTTCCTCACTGAATTGAGAAAGAGAAAAATAGGTTTTAGGCTTTTACAACTTTTTGTCCTTGTATTGGTATGTTATTTAAGTCATTTTCTTGTAATTTCTATCTTTTTGAGGTCCCGGGAACTTCATTTAGCTAGTTCATGTACCAATTTGTAAAACTGTTAAAGTTTTCAAAAGTTGTCATTTTGTATTTCTTGAAGTTCTTAGTGTTAAATGGTTAGATTTTAAGCTTAGATATGAAAAAGGACTACTATGTAAAGTTTAATTGCTAGTTTTGAATATAAGGACTAAAGTGCATGAATTTCAAAATTGGCGTAATATTTCTATAATTATTGTTAATAGAGGATTATAGGAGGATTTAGTTGAGATCAATTTCGAAATCGAGGCTCAAATTTGAAAGTTATGATAATTTCAGTTTTACGAGCTAAATTGAATAAAATACAAAACTTTATTGAGCATCTGAATAATGAAATTGAATTGATACATGCTTATAATAGGAAGATATAAGATAATTGGAATTGAAAAATTGAAATGAATTATCATATAGATTGGGAATTGAATCAAGTAGAGGATAATCAAGGAAAAGCTAAAATTATAAATTAGTCATCGATGTCTTATTTGTTGTTGTTTTTTCCATGTAAGTTTATATGGAACTTAATATGTTATTTATGTTATGTTTTAATTATATTATAATGTCTTTTAATTTAGGTTAATTGTAATTTGGTAATGTTGGCATCTAAGGACTAAATCGTAAAATATGGAAAATATGGTTATTGCGAATAGGTACAATGTATTGAATGAATATAAAATGTTTATATGATTGGATTATATGTATATGATGACATTACAGGGATTGAAATGATTCGAATTTTGTAATAGTGCCCATGTAAACTTAGTAAGTGATTAGGATACGAATGGCATGCCATTAGAGTTCAAAAAGGGAAAAGGCTGTCACACTCAGTTACCTTAATTGGCCCAAAAATTTGGGAAAGTTAGGATTAAATTGAAAAGATTAGCAAATTTTCGGACTCCGTTGGGAAATTATGAAAATCATAGTGATTGAACTGTGAATAGTTAGATTCTAATTCTAGTTCAGCTAGACGAGAATCAACTAGTTTCAAAAGTGGGAGACAAAATTATTAAGAATGAGTGATGGGAAGGGCCGGTGAGGATTGTGCTTAAGGTGTATATATATGGGCAAGAGTGGAGACAAACTTCTCTTAATTCTGTTTGTAAGTCTTCACCTCCCTTTAGCATCATCTTCTTCATTCATTTTGAAGATGAGGGAAGCTCTACATGTCATAATAAAATGTGTGAATCCAAGCCTGGCGGTGGAGAAATTAAGGAACTAGTAAGTTTCCTTATCTACCTATGTGTTTAGGAATTGAGGAAAGAAGTAGAATAAGACTCTCAAAGCTTATGTACAATTTAAGATTTTGGGTTTATAAGAATTTACCACCATTAGTTTAACCACAACATGGTTGTCATGCTTAGCCGCCAGGACAAAAGAGGCTCTGGCGTTTGGATTAGCTAAGCTGTCAAGGATGAGAAAACAATGTAAGTATTTGCACTTTGTCTTCTGGTTTCTAAATGCAGTTATGAGAAATTTCCATGTTATTGTTGATTGTAATAGTAGATGATTGATGAATGGAATATCTGGTGTAGTATATTGCTTAATGATGATCTGCATGGTATGTTTGATTAGTACATGCCTAATATGAAAGGGGTGATTATGGGTTAGGTGAAGTTAGGAATGGGAAAAAGGGATGGTTTTGTTAGGTACCACCATGCGGTCTTGTTGAGTGCAAATTGTGGTGTGCGAAGCTCCAGCCCTTGCGGAGGGAACATTGTGGTGTTCGAGCATCAATATATAGGACGGTGAGGAGGAATGGATGGAATGTGACAGGAAGAGTGAATAAAAGATCATGGCTAGTCCATGGGATCGATCAGAGGCTATACATCTAAAGAGGAGTAAGACTATAGCTGAAAGACGCTATGGCATCACGCTAAAAATGAGTAAGACTATAGCTGAAAGATACTACGGCGTCATGATATAAATAAGTAAGACTAGAGCTAAAAGACATCTTGGAATCATGGAAAACAGGATTAAGATCATAGCTGAAAGACACTATGGCATCATTCGAAAGTTCATTGGGACAGTAAACACTGAGAACATAAGGTTTAAGACCATAGTTGGACTATGGCCACCAATGTGGTCCGCCAGGATTGTAACAACGAGGAATATAAGGTGTAAGATCATAGTTGGACTATGGCCACTAGTGTAGTCTACTAGGTTGATAAACCTGTGGTTATAATGTGTAAGACCCTAGCTAAAAGACGCTACAACATCATAGATAGTCCGATGGGATGTTAAACATGGGATAGTCCGTCAGGATAGGAATCACAGTATGGTTCGATAGGATGGTAGATAAGACAAATCCTCTAGAGAATTAGACACGAGATTCATAATTGAAAAACCTGCAATTTATGAAGAATGTCAAGGGTGAGAGTAAGGACCGTGTGGTGCATGGAATGACAAGTCACGAGAAGAAATGAGTTGGTGCATCTAAAGAACATAGACCACCGGATTAAGGAGTGGTGCCAAGGATGTTAATCCACACCCGATAGAGTGGAAAGGGAAAGGAAGGTCTTCATATAAGGAGGTAAACATGGTACCAGTAAACACTAGCCCAATAAGGAAATTATGGAATTTCATCTCAATTTTAAACAGGCACAGATCGAACAACGGTGGGACACAATCATAAATTGTGAGACGATAAAAGATTAGTCGAAATATTTAATAAGTTGATCGGAATTTTCAAAGGAGGAAACATATGTTCAAGGTCAAACGGCCAACAAAGTCCATCAAAGAATAGTGGAAAGCATAGGTCAAATATAGCCATGGGGAATGGTTTGGATTTTGTGGAGCTTTCACATATTAGAACTATATGTTCTAAGAAGCCTATACAAGAAACAAATCGAAAGAGCATGGGAATTCTAGTACTTTTAGTGAGCCTTAGTTCTCTAAAGCAGTGAGGCTAGTTAAATGTGGGAAAGTTTGCAAACTGCAAAATCACTCGGGCAATCGCCAAGCGTAGCTCGCCAGATATACTAAATGCAAATAATATGGAGTTGAACTTTGAGTTGGACGTCTTGCATTTTTCTTAAATTTTGTATGCAAATCTCACTAAGTTCTCTCAAACTAATAAGTTCACTACTTAAATGTAGGATAGTCAAAGATTCAGGAATCACAATGGACTAAGCCAGACTTTGCTAGAAGCGAAGCAAAATTTAGAGGCTTACATGTGTACAGAGGGGCACCCGTAGAGGCTTCGCCTTAGGGTTTTAGTTGTTATTTTACGTTTTTGAGTCTTGGTATGGAACTTTTGTAACTTATTAATGAAAGTGAAGCTTTAAAGTTTTTATCAGTAGACAATATAATTTGATTAAGGAATTTAATCCATAAAAGAAGTTTCGTTAAGTGACTCGGGTTATTATGGCATCTGATACCCTGATTCAATAAACGAGTATGGCATCGGGTGTTACAAAGGATGTTTGATCATGTAACACCCCAAACCCGGCCCATTCGTTACGACCGAATTTGAAATGCCACTGCGGAAAAACGTTTGAAAATATCCTGACTTGTAGTGGAACTTGAAAATTTTGTTCTTATTCAAAAGCCATGTCCATTTAAAAATTTTGGGTAATATAAGCTTGATAAAAATATCCGGATTAAAACTTTATTATATATATAGATTTAAATAAAATCGTTTGCAAATGATATTTCAATTGTCAATCCATAATAAATCAAAATATTAAACTTAATGAAAAACACTTAGACAAACTTTAAATACTTTTAGGGGCCTTATTACAATAATTGAATAATCAAAATACTGAAAATATAAATACTTAAATAATCAAAAATATCCTTCTGCATGAAAATCTGCTTCTGCATGGCCACCCTTGTATCCACTTCAACCCGGTCCAACTTCACGATCACCTGCGATGTTGGTAAATATTTGGGGTGAGTCACATGGACTCAGTGTGTAATTAATCCACTGGATTCCACCCACATGTTATACCACAATTTAACCCATATAACAGATAACAAGATAACATGTTCAGATAATATCACATACTGGGCTTGGCCCATGTTCAAATCACTTATCAGATAAATAGGTAACTAACCACTTGATTTCACATATTGGGCTTAACCCATTTCCACACTGATCCACATTCTTATACTGGGCTTGGCCCTTTTCACATTAATCCACATATCACTGGGCTTGGCCCGTTTTACATTAAATATTCATATCACATTAATTCACATATCATATTGGACTTGGCCTATTTTCACGTATGTTCACATACGAAATCATGCAATTATGAAGCCCAACCCAAACCTAGGGTCCATCCGCTACACACCCCCTTATCCAGCCTACCACACACCAGGGGATTATCAAATCACCCTCTCCTTTTCACTCCAAAGGCAATCACTGCCGTCCATGTGCATTTAAGCACAATAATCCACAACGCGACCTCAGTCAGCGCCAATCCACGATGTAGCCGTAGCTAACACCAAAACCACGATGGGACACATAGTCACTCATCAACCACGATATGGCACACAGCCGATATCAACCACGATGAGGCACACAGCCACTCATCAAGCCACGAGAACTAAATCGCAATTAATCCACAACGTGACCTCAGTCAACGTCAATCCACGATGTAGCTCAAGGCTAACATCAAACCACGTACTCGAAGTACACCCGTACCTTCTTTCATATCCCAACCCATGCACATGCAACATGTAATAGTGGCATAATGATAAATGCATGCACATGTTATTAAGGCAGACAATCATATTTCTATAGGCATTGTCACATTCACATCGACACTGTCACATTCTTATCAACAGATAATACTAACCTGATTATCGATATACCCCTTTTTAGGGTATCCATCTCATAATTTTTACTGCATTTGTTAGTACACAGTCAACACATACAGATATAGCAAAAACCCGGAAAACGGTGGGTTAATCACACACCTGATAACTTGTAGCGTTACGCCCTCAATCCCGATACTATCACTAAGCAACACTACGGCTATCTGCCTACTTTGCTGTTCGGACGCTGGCCCACACCTCGGTGGCCAATCTCGCACTGCAGAGACTGCTCTCCTCTTAAACTTAGGGATAGGAGTTATCCCTTGTCCTCCTTGACTAGCACTCGAATCCATCGACAACACTTAATCAGCATCAAACGGTTAATCATCCATATTATAATCTAACATAACGAATCCAAGGGCTTATCGAATAATCTTACCCAAAACGAATAGAAATCTCGAAAGTTCCTCTTAACCACTGTCGATTTGCCTCTATTCCATCATAGTCAAATCGGTCACACTTATAAGACAATATATGGCCTTAGGCCGAAACTACGATGGCTTACCTTGCTGTAGTCGAGTCCTTATAAGCTTCCTTAACGGTCCCACTTATGATACTAAGGTCTCTAAAACTTGCGACAGAAGAACAGAGAATAGAGCACCTTGTTATTCGGCTATGGCTTAACAATTGAAGTTGGAATATTCGGCCTTCAAACAATAATGTAGAGTTGATGTTTGAGAGAAAGAAAAAGAGTATGGAAGAGGGTTGTATGAAATCGGCAATAGTGAAAGAATGGTGGAGTTCCGGCCTTAGCAAAAAAATAAGTGAGGAAAGAATAGGCAGAAGAAGTGAGAAGCAATTCGGCTCAAAGAGAGATTTAGAGGAACAATTTTCGGCCAAGGAAAATAAAAATGAAGAAAAGAATAATTAAAGGATGGTCGCCCCTATTTATACTACTCAAATTCGACACTCCTACCTCCTCTCAAATTCCACTTCCTTCTCCTATAATAACTCTTGAACATATTTTCAAAATATATAAAATAAATCTATAATTATCTTCTATTTATCAACTTAAAATAAATCCACCTTTATCACCTTAATTAATAGAATAAAAATTATCCATCATTAATCCCTCCTTTAATCTCTTATCTTATCACCTTATAATCCAAATAAATAACAAATAAAATAATAATAATCTTCTATCTACTAATCTAAACTAAAAATAAATAAATTAACAATTATCCTATTTTTAGCCGAATTTAATAGGAGAATTAGAATCCTTCTCCAATTGGAAATCCCAAGTGCCGTCCACTTCCTTCCTTCTTAACTGGCGCCAAAAGCCAAAATTAAAACACCCACTGCTGCTCCCACGCCTTGAACCCAAGACCTGCTGGAGCTACACTGCAGATAACGCCCCAGCCACTGCGCCAAGGCACCTCTTTGTGATATAATACACCCTGAACTTCTTTTAACACCTCTTTCCCAAGCTCCCCCTTGTCTTAACGCCAAAGCAAAATAAAAACACGCCCATGTCACCAACGGGATTCGAACCAAGGCCCTTGTTGCCGCAAGCCGCATATAGCGCCCCAGGCCACTCTGCCAAGGCGTTTTCTTGTGACATAAGCTCGCCACAAAATCTTTTAAGACCTCTTTATCTTGCTCCCCTTTAACGCCAAAAACAAAATAAAACACTCATTTGCTTTCCACGCTACTCGAACCCAAGACCTGCGCCAGGCGTCACCTCCAGACCCTTAAGTGGCGCCTTGCAGCCACTTTACCAAGGCCTGTTTTATGTCCAAAGACCACTGCATATTTCCTTAAAGCCGTCTTCAGTCCAACCTCCCTTATTGACGCAAAATACAAAAATAAAACACTCCCATGCTGCCCTCAAGACTCGAACTCCAGACCCTTGTTGGCGTCATTCCCAAGCCTTATGTGGCGTCCTTAAGCCGCTCTACCAAGCCCCTTTTTATGACCCAAAACGCCCAGAAATTATTCTTAAGGCCTCCTCAGCCTAATTTCCTCTTTTTACACTTAAATCCAAATTTTTTTCCAAAGCATTCCCTTATATTTTAAAGTTCCCAAAACCCTTAAAACATATCCAAACATACTCCAAGCCTATTATCACTCGAATTATGCACGAACGCATAACCCCTAATCTAAGATGTTACAGTTCTACCCTCCTTAAAAATAATTTCGTCCTCGAAATTACTTACTACCGAATAATCGTACATCTTAACTCACCGCACTACACTTACGCTGCGCACTCTGATCTTAACAAATCTAACACATTCCTTAATTACTATCTCAAGATTCGCATTCAAAGTTCCTTACAATTCACTAGCATACAAACACGAACTATTTCTATAAGTCAATAAAGAGTATTTCAAACATAAGGAACTTACCCGCTATCACATCCTTGGTTGGCTCGCATCCGAACCTTCAGCTCCTCTGCTTGGGGTTCCACGACCTTGACCTCGAGCCCTATCCATCACTTGAGGACAATTCTTAACCAAATGAGCCTTAGATCCACACCGAAAACATGTCTTACTATTTCCCCAACATTCTCCTGCATGAGCTCTTCCACACTGAGCACATACACGACTCCGATTCTCAGCAACTGGTACAGGTGCACGTACAGAATTCTCGATCCTTGGTCTTTTCTGAACATCTCCGAACGATGCTGACGGTCCAAAACTTCTCTTATTCCCGTTCCTATTCTTTTCTCGGTTTTCTCTTACAGTCCTCTTAACTTCTTCAGCTATCCGAGCTTTCTCTACCAAAATGGCGAAGTCTCTTTCTCTGTGCGGAGTAATTAACTCTTGCAACTCATCTCGTAGCCCATCTTCGAACCGGACACACCTTTCGTAATCAGTAGCCACGATCCCTTTGGCGTATTGACTTAACCGCACAAATTTAGCTTCATACTCTGCTACCGACTTGCTTCCTTGAACCAAGTTTAGAAACGCCTTTCTCTGCGAGTCTAAGTAGCTAGCTCCTACGTACTTCCCTTCAAACTTAAGCTTAAAATATTCCCAATCCACTCGATCTGTCGGAACACCTTGTCTGACAGTGAGCCACCATCGATAAGCTTCATCTCGGAGCAACGAGACAGCACCTTTCAGCTTTTCCTCAAGAGTACAGTCCAAATCGTCCATGATTCTTTCGACTGCCTCCAACCAATACTCCGCTACATTCAGAGCTACTCCTGATACTCCTCTAAAAACTTCGGCTCCGTTCGACCTAAGTCTTTCTGATACTGATTTTCGAGCTCCATTTCCCGCACTAGCTCCTGCCACACGTTCTAGCACTCGTAACATAGCCCGCGATACTGCGTCATCTTCTCCTATCTGATCTTGCTCCTCCGTGCCCACTGCTGGCGGCGGTACTTCATTTTCTGACCCATGGCCAGACCCTACCGGTTCCGATACTGCCATTCTACCTCTACCGCGTGCACGACGACCACGTCCCCTAGAACTCATTTCTAACGTCGCGATTTATCTGATTAAAAATTTTATGCATTAGTACTTTTGTTCCACTGATTAATCGCGAATAATTTTATGAAAAGAAGTTCTAGAAGTGGTTCTTTCGATCACACAAAGTTTCAGTTCAAGTTCTCTATTCTAATTCAGAGAAGCACATTCACATTCACATTCATAATAGAGATATCTACATTTCCCAATGAAGCCACATTCATTCATCCACCAATCAATTATGGACTTTCGTTCATTCAGAGAGATGTTGTAGTTTTCGTTGTTGTCGTTTTTCCACTACCAAGGGGTGTTTTTGTAATTTTTCAAAAGAAAAAGTTCCTTGGGGATTTTTTTTTCAAAAAGTATTTTGGAATTTTTTTAAATTCCCGGGGTATTTTGGAAAATTTTGAAATCCGGAGGTATTTCGATAATATTGGACCTCGGGGGTATTTTGGTAATAAACCAGGGTAAATTTGTAAAGTTTAATAATTCAGGGGTATTTCCAAATTTTGCAAAATTTGAGAGTTCTTTTTGAGAATTGTACTTTCCAAAACGATAATGTTGCAAAAATTTTAGAAATCAGGGTCATTTTGGTAATTTTGTAAGTTAGGGGCATTTCCGTAAATTTTTCCAAATCAGGGTATTCTCGGTATTTTGTAAAATAGGGTTTCTGATATTTTGTAAAGTAAGAATATTTTAACATAAGTCGAGGGTATTTTTGAAAATCTTAAAAACTAAGGGTATTTTAGTAATTTTCAACACAGGGGCATTTTTGTAATTTTGTAAATCGGGTTTTAGTTATCGGTTTAGCCTGTGAATAAGTCCTCTTGGTTAGGGTGAACCATAGCTACGCACCAGGTAGGATTCCAGCGAAGAGGAGGTGAGTCACGAGGACTGCTTAAGTACCAGGCTCTTCCGGATCCACTCCTAGACATGCGCACAATGGTTGCCACACCTTAACTCGACGACTTAGACACAAGTTTGTTCAGTTGCACTTAAGTCTTATGCATGTGTTTGAGTATGCTAGCCCTAGGGTTCAATAGCCCTAATATTCTAATCTACGAGCCCTAACTAAGCCCATAACAGTTCACATAAACAAATCACTTCAATAATTAGAAGTACTTACCTGGTGGACATCGGGTCGGAGATACAGGTGCCATGCCAGAAGAACCTGAGAAATTATTCACAAAAGCCCATATTTTTGAAAAGCCCATTTTAAAAAAATGTTTTTGGACCCAAAACCCTCAAAGCCAAGTTTTGAACCGGGCTCTGATACCAATTTGTAACACCCCAAACCCGGCCCATTCGTTACGACCGAATTTGAAATGCCACTGCGGAAAAACGTTTGAAAATATCCTGACTTGTGGTGGAACTTGAAAATTTTGTTCTTATTCAAAAGCCATGTCCATTTAAAAATTTTGGGTAATATAAGCTTGATAAAAATATCCGGATTAAAACTTTATTATATATATAGATTTAAATAAAATCGTTTGCAAATGATATTTCAATTGTCAATCCATAATAAATCAAAATATTAAACTTAATGAAAAACACTTAGACAAACTTTAAATACATTTAGGGGCCTTATTACAATAATTGAATAATCAAAATATTGAAAATATAAATACTTAAATAATCAAAAATATCCTTCTGCATGAAAATCTGCTTTTGCATGGCCACCCTTGTATCCACTTCAACCCGGTCCAACTTCACGATCACCTGCGATGTTGGTAAATATTTGGGGTGAGTCACATGGACTCAGTGTGTAATTAATCCATTGGATTCCACCCACATTATACCACAATTTAACCCATTAACAGATAACAAGATAACATGTTCAGATAATATCACATACTGGGCTTGGCCCATGTTCAAATCACTTATCAGATAAATAGGTAACTAACCACTTGATTTCACATATTGGGCTTAACCCATTTCCACACTGATCCATATTCTTATACTGGGCTTGGCCCTTTTCACATTAATCCACATATCACTGGGCTTGGCCCGTTTTACATTAAATATTCATATCACATTAATTCACATATCATATTGGACTTGGCCCATTTTCACATATGTTCACATACGAAATCATGCAATTATGAAGCCCGACCCAAACCTAGGGTCCATCCGCTACACACCCCCTTATCCAGCCTACCACACACCAGGGGATTATCAAATCACCCTCTCCTTTTCACTCCAAAGGCAATCACTGCCGTCCACGTGCATTTAAGCACAATAATCCACAACGCGACCTCAGTCAGCGCCAATCCACGATGTAGTCGTAGCTAACACCAAAACCACGATGGGACACATAGTCACTCATCAACCACGATATGGCACATAGCCGATATCAACCACGATAAGGCACACAGCCACTCATCAAGCCACGAGAACTAAATCGCAATTAATCCACAACGTGACCTCAGTCAACGTCAATCCACGATGTAGCTCAAGGCTAACATCAAACCACGTACTCGAAGTACACCCGTACCTTCTTTCATATCCCAACCCATGCACATGCAACATGTAATAGTGGCATAATGATAAATGCATGCACATGTTATTAAGGCAGACAATCATATTTCTATAGGCATTGTCACATTCACATCGACACTGTCACATCCTTATCAACAGATAATACTAACCTGATTATCGATAGACCCCTTTTTAGGGTATCCATCTCATAATTTTTACTGCATTTGTTAGTACACAGTCAACACATACAGATATAGCAAAAACCCGGAAAACGGTGGGTTAATCACACACCTGATAACTTGTAGCGTTACACCCTCAATCCCGATACTATCACTAAGCGACACTACGGCTATCTGCCTACTTTGCTGTTCGGACGCTGGCCCACACCCCGGTGGCCAATCTCGCACTGTAGAGACTGCTCTCCTCTTAAATTAGGGATAGGAGTTATCCCTTGTCCTCCTTGACTAGCACTCGAATCCATCGACAACACTTAATCAGCATCAAACGGTTAATCATCCATATTATAATCTAACATAAAGAATCCAAGGGCTTATCGAATAATCTTACCCAAAACGAATAGAAATCTCGAAAGTTCCTCTTAACCATTGTCGATTTGCCCCTATTCCATCATAGTCAAATCGGTCACACTTATAAGACAAGATATGGCCTTAGGCCGAAACTACGATGGCTTACCTTGCTGTAGTCGAGTCCTTATAAGCTTCCTTAACGGTCCCACTTATAATACTTCGGTCTCTAAAACTTGCGACAGAAGAACAGAGAATAGAGCACCTTGTTATTCGGCTATGGCTTAACAATTGAAGTTGGAATATTCGGCCTTCAAACAATAATGTAGAGTTGATGTTTGAGAGAAAGAAAAAGAGTATGGAAGAGGGTTGTATGAAATCGGCAATGGTGAAAGAATGGTGGAGTTCCAGCCTTAGCAAAAAAATAAGTGTGGAAAGAATAGGGAGAAGAAGTGAGAAGCAATTCGGCTCAAAGAGAGAATTAGAGGAACAATTTTCGGCCAAGGAAAATAAAAATGAAGAAAAGAATAATTAAAGGACGGTCGCCCCTATTTATACTACTCAAATTCGACACTCCTACCTCCTCTCAAATTCCACTTCCTTCTCCTATAATAACTCTTGAACATATTTTCAAAATATATAAAATAAATCTATAATTATCTTCTATTTATCAACTTAAAATAAATCCACCTTTATCACCTTAATTAATAGAATAAAAATTATCCATCATTAATCCCTCCTTTACTCTCTTATCTTATCACCTTATAATCCAAATAAATAACAAATAAAACAATAATAATCTTCTATCTACTAATCTAAACTAAAATAAATAAATTAACAATTATCCTATTTTTAGCCGAATTTAATAGGAGAATTAGAATCCTTCTCCAATTGGAAATCCCAAGTGCCGTCCACTTCCTTCCTTCTTACCTGGCGCCAAAAGCCAAAATTAAAACACCCACTGCTGCTCCCACGCCTTGAACCCAAGACCTGCTGGAGCTTCACTGCAGATAACGCCCCAGCCACTGCGCCAAGGCACCTCTTTGTGATATAATACACCCTGAACTTCTTTTAACACCTCTTTCCCAAGCTCCCCCTTGTCCTAACGCCAAAGCAAAATAAAAACACGCCCATGTCACCAACGGGATTCGAACCAAGGCCCTTGTTGCCGCAAGCCGCATATAGCGCCCCAGGCCACTCTGCCAAGGCGTTTTCTTGTGACATAAGCTCGCCACAAAATCTTTTAAGACCTCTTTATCTTGCTCCCCTTTAACGCCAAAAACAAAATAAAACACCCATTTGCTTTCCACGCTACTCGAACCCAAGACCTGCGCCAGGCGTCACCTCCAGACCCTTAAGTGGCGCCTTGCAGCCACTTTACCAAGGCCTGTTTTATGTCCAAAGACCACTGCATATTTCCTTAAAGCCGTCTTCAGTCCAACCTCCCTTATTGACGCAAAATACAAAAATAAAACACTCCCATGCTGCCCTCAAGACTCGAACTCCAGACCCTTGTTGGCGTCATTCCCAAGCCTTATGTGGCATCCTTAAGCCACTCTACCAAGCCCCTTTTTATGACCCAAAACGCCCAGAAATTATTCTTAAGGCCTCCTCAGCCTAATTTCCTCTTTTTACACTTAAATCCAAAATTTTTTCCAAAGCATTCCCTTATATTTTAAAGTTCCCAAAACCCTTAAAACATATCCAAACATACTCCAAGCCTATTATCACTCGAATTATGCACGAACGCATAACCCCTAATCTAAGATGTTACAGTTCTACCCTCCTTAAAAATAATTTCGTCCTCGAAATTACTTACTACCGAATAATCGTACATCTTAACTCACCGCACTACACTTACGCTGCGCACTCTGATCTTAACAAATCTAACACATTCCTTAATTACTATCTCAAGATTCGCATTCAAAGTTCCCTACACTTCACTAGCATACAAACACGAACTATTTCTATAAGTCAATAAAGAGTATTTCAAACATAAGGAACTTACCCGCTATCACATCCTTGGTTGGCTCGCATCCGAACCTTCAGCTCCTCTGCTTGGGGTTCCACGACCTTGACCTCGAGCCCTATCCATCACTTGAGGACAATTCTTAACCAAATGAGCCTTAGATCCACACCGAAAACATGCCTTACTATTTCCCCAACATTCTCCTGCATGAGCTCTTCCACACTGAGCACATACACGACTCCGATTCTCAGCAACTGGTACAGGTGCACGTACAGAATTCTCGATCCTTGGTCTTTTCTGAACATCTCCGAACGATGCTGACGGTCCAAAACTTCCCTTATTCCCGTTCCTATTCTTTTCTCGGTTTTCTCTTACAGTCCTCTTAACTTTTTCAGCTATCCGAGCTTTCTCGACCAAAATGGCGAAGTCTCTTTCTCTGTGCGGAGCAATTAACTCTTGCAACTCATCTCGTATCCCATCTTCGAACCGGACACACCTTTCGTAATCAGTAGCCACGATCCCTTTGGCGTATTGACTTAACCGCACAAATTTAGCTTCATACTCTGCTACCGACTTGCTTCCTTGAACCAAGTTTAGAAACGCCTTTCTCTGCGAGTCTAAGTAGCTAGCTCCTACGTACTTCCCTTCAACTTTAAGCTTAAAATATTCCCAATCCACTCGATCTGTCGGAACACCTTGTCTGACAGTGAGCCACCATCGATAAGCTTCATCTCGGAGCAACGAGACAGCACCTTTCAGCTTTTCCTCAGGAGTACAGTCCAAATCGTCCATGATTCTTTCGACTGCCTCCAACCAATACTCCGCTACATTCGGAGCTACTCCTGATACTCCTTTAAAAACTTCGGCTCCGTTCGACCTAAGTCTTTCTGATACTGATTTTCGAGCTCCATTTCCCGCACTAGCTCCTGCCACATGTTCTAGCACTCGTAACATAGCCCGCGATACTGCGTCATCTTCTCCTATCTGATCTTGCTCCTCCGTGCCCACTGCTGGCGGCGGTACTTCATTTTCTGACCCATGGCCAGACCCTACCGGTTCCGATACTGCCATTCTACCTCTACCGGGTGCACGACGACCACGTCCCCTAGAACTCATTTTTAACGTCGCGATTTATCTAATTAAAAATTTTATGCATTAGTACTTTTGTTCCACTGATTAATCGCGAACAATTTTATGAAAAGAAGTTCTAGAAGTGGTTCTTTCGATCACACAAAGTTTCAGTTCAAGTTCTCTATTCTAATTCAGAGAAGCACATTCACATTCACATTCATAATAGAGATATCTACATTTCCCAATGAAGCCACATTCATTCATCGTCCAATCAATTATGGACTTTCGTTCATTCAGAGAGATGTTGTAGTTTTCATTGTTGTCGTTTTTCCACTACCCAGGGGTATTTTTGTAATTTTTCAAAAGAAAAAGTTCCTTGGGGATTTTTTTTTCAAAAAGTATTTTGGAATTTTTTTAAATTCCCGGGGTATTTTGGAAAATTTTGAAATCCGGAGGTATTTCGGTAATTTTGGACCTCGAGGGTATTTTGGTAATAAACCAGGGTAAATTTGTAAAGTTTTATAATTCCGGGGTATTTCCAAATTTTGCAAAACTTGAGAGTTCTTTTTGAGAATTGTACTTTCCAAAATTATAATGTTGCAAAAATTTTAGAAATCAGGGTCATTTTGGTAATTTTGTAAGTTAGGGGCATTTTCGTAAATTTTTCCAAATCAGGGTATTCTCGGTATTTTGTAAAATAGGGTTTCTGATATTTTGTAAAGTAAGAATATTTTAACATAAGTCGAGGGTATTTTTGAAAATCTTAAAAACTAAGGGTATTTTAGTAATTTTCAACACAGGGGCATTTTTGTAATTTTGTAAATCGGAGATATTTTGGAAAAATTTTCACAATAATCTTTTGCTACAATTAAAAGGATAATTTAGGGATTTTAAAACTAGGGTTTTTATAAACTGTGTGGCTAGTCCCTTTCGGGTTTTAGTTATCGGTTTAGCCTGTGAATAAGTCCTCTTGGTTAGGGTGAACCGTAGCTACGCACCAGGTAGGATTCCAGCGAAGAGGAGGTGAGTCACGAGGACTGCTTAAGTACCAGGCTCTTCCGGATCCACTCCTAGACATGCGCACAATGGTTGCCACACCTTAACTCGGCGACTTAGACACAGGTTTGTTCAGTTGCACTTAAGTCTTATGCATGTGTTTGAATATGCTAGCCCTAGGGTTCAATAGCCCTAATATTCTAATCTACGAGCCCTAACTAAGCCCATAACAGTTCACATAAACAAATCACTTCAATAATTAGAAGTACTTACCTGGTGGACATCGGGTCGGAGATACAGGTGCCATGCCAGAAGAACCTGAGAAATTATTCACAAAAGCCCATATTTTTGAAAAGCCCATTTTAAAAAAATGTTTTTGGACCCAAAACCCTTAAAGCCGAGTTTTGAACCGGGCTCTGATACCAATTTGTAACACCCTAAACCCGGCCCATTCGTTACGACCGAATTTGAAATGCCACTGCGGAAAAACGTTTGAAAATATCCTGAATTGTGGTGGAACTTGAAAATTTTGTTCTTATTCAAAAGCCATGTCCATTTAAAAATTTTGGGTAATATAAGCTTGATAAAAATACCCGGATTAAAACTCTATTATATATAGATTTAAATAAAATCGTTTGCAAATGATATTTCAATTGTCAATCCATAATAAATCAAAATATTAAACTTAATGAAAAACACTTAGACAAACTTTAAATACTTTTAGGGGCCTTATTACAATAATTGAATAATCAAAATACTGAAAATATAAATACTTAAATAATCAAAAATATCCTTCTGCATGAAAATCTACTTCTGCATGGCCACCCTTGTATCCACTTCAACCCGGTCCAACTTCACGATCACCTGCGATGTTGGTAAATATTTGGGGTGAGTCACATGGACTCAGTGTGTAATTAATCCATTGGATTCCACCCACATGTTATACCACAATTTAACCCATTAACAGATAACAAGATAACATGTTTAGATAATATCACATACTGGGCTTGGCCCATGTTCAAATCACTTATCAGATAAATAGGTAACTAACCACTTGATTTCACATATTGGGCTTAACCCATTTCCACACTGATCCATATTCTTATACTGGGCTTGGCCCTTTTCACATTAATCCACATATCACTGGGCTTGGCCCGTTTTACATTAAATATTCATATCACATTAATTCACATATCATATTGGACTTGGCCCATTTTCACATATGTTCACATACGAAATCATGCAATTATGAAGCCCGACCCAAACCTAGGGTCCATCCGCTACACACCCCCTTATCCAGCCTACCACACACCAGGGGATTATCAAATCACCCTCTCCTTTTCACTCCAAAGGCAATCACTTCCGTCCACGTGCATTTAAGCACAATAATCCACAACGCGACCTCAGTCAGCGCCAATCCACGATGTAGTCGTAGCTAACACCAAAACCACGATGGGACACATAGTCACTCATCAACCACGATATGGCACACAGCCGATATCACTAAGCGACACTACGGCTATCTGCCTACTTTGCTGTTCGGACGCTGGCCCACACCCCGGTGGCCAATCTCGCACTGCAGAGACTGCTCTCCTCTTAAACTTAGGGATAGGAGTTATCCCTTGTCCTCCTTGACTAGCACTCGAATCCATCGACAACACTTAATCAGCATCAAACGGTTAATCATCCATATTATAATCTAACATAACGAATCCAAGGGCTTATCGAATAATCTTACCCAAAACGAATAGAAATCTCGAAAGTTCCTCTTAACCACTGTCGATTTGCCCCTATTCCATCATAGTCAAATCGGTCACACTTATAAGACAAGATATGGCCTTAGGCCGAAACTACGATGGCTTACCTTGCTGTAGTCGAGTCCTTATAAGCTTCCTTAACGGTCCCACTTATGATACTTCGGTCTCTAAAACTTGCGACAGAAGAACAGAGAATAGAGCACCTTGTTATTCGGCTATGGCTTAACAATTGAAGTTGGAATATTCGGCCTTCAAACAATAATGTAGAGTTGATGTTTGAGAGAAAGAAAAAGAGTATGGAAGAGGGTTGTATGAAATCGGCAATGGTGAAAGAATGGTGGAGTTCCGACCTTAGCAAAAAAATAAGTGAGGAAAGAATAGGGAGAAGAAGTGAGAAGCAATTCGGCTCAAAGAGAGAATTAGAGGAACAATTTTCGGCCAAGGAAAATAAAAATGAAGAAAAGAATAATTAAAGGATGGTCGCCCCTATTTATACTACTCAAATTCGAAACTCCTACCTCCTCTCAAATTCCACTTCCTTCTCCTATAATAACTCTTGAACATATTTTCAAAATATATAAAATAAATCTATAATTATCTTCTATTTATCAACTTAAAATAAATCCACCTTTATCACCTTAATTAATAGAATAAAAATTATCCATCATTAATCCCTCCTTTAATCTCTTATCTTATCACCTTATAATCCAAATAAATAACAAATAAAACAATAATAATCTTCTATCTACTAATATAAACTAAAAATAAATAAATTAACAATTATCCTATTTTTAGCCGAATTTAATAGGAGAATTAGAATCCTTCTCCAATTGGAAATCCCAAGTGCCGTCCACTTCCTTCCTTCTTACCTGGCGCCAAAAGCCAAAATTAAAACACCCACTGCTGCTCCCACGCCTTAAACCCAAGACCTGCTAGAGCTTCACTGCAGATAACGCCCCAGCCACTGCGCCAAGGCACCTCTTTGTGATATAATACACCATGAACTTCTTTTAACACCTCTTTCCCAAGCTCCCCCTTGTCCTAACGCCAAAGCAAAATAAAAACACGCCCATGTCACCAACGGGATTCGAACCAAGGCCCTTGTTGCCGCAAGCCGCATATAGCGCCCCAGGCCACTCTGCCAAGGTGTTTTCTTGTGACATAAGCTCGCCACAAAATCTTTTAAGACCTCTTTATCTTGCTCCCCTTTAACGCCAAAAACAAAATAAAACACCCATTTGCTTTCCACGCTACTCGAACCCAAGACCTGCGCCAGGCGTCACCTCCAGGCCCTTAAGTGGCACCTTACAACCACTTTACCAAGGCCTGTTTTATGTCCAAAGACCACTGCATATTTCCTTAAAACCGTCTTCAGTCCAACCTCCCTTATTGACGCAAAATACAAAAATAAAACACTCCCATGCTACCCTCAAGACTCGAACTCCAGACCCTTGTTGGTGTCATTCCCAGGCCTATGTGGCGTCCTTAAGCCACTCTACCAAGCCCCTTTTTTATAACCCAAAACGCCCAGAAATTATTCTTAAGGCCTCCTCAGCCTAATTTCCTCTTTTTACACTTAAATCCAAATTTTTTTCCAAAGCATTCCCTTATATTTTAAAGTTCCCAAAACCCTTAAAACATATCCAAACATACTCCAAGCCTATTATCACTCGAATTATGATGCATAACCCCTAATCTAGGATGTTACAGATCATGGATTTATTTACCGATAGCTTGTGATCTAGTATGTGTTGCAAATTCTCTGAAGCTTGTGTGAGCAAATCAGTCACGTGTATCCAAGTTCTATTTACTATAGTTCTTTAGGCGAAAACAAAAATAAGAGTATGAAGGAACTCACCAGACAAGTTGTAGAAAAGCTCAGAAAGCAAGACCTTTGCCCGTATCTTTGGAGATTTTAGGAGTTTCTTGAGCTATGACATGAAGAGTAATCTTATCAGATCATTTTACTAGAAACTAAACATGTCTAACAATAGTGTTAACAGGAAACCTAGAATTTGAAAGTTTCCTCATTGTTTCCCTTGAACTAACCCTAAAGCATAAAGCCCTAGGGCCTCATAAATAACCATGAAAATAACTTGAGTTTCTTTGGTATTTTCCAAGTACCAATGTCAGTGGAGTTTGTTGAATACAGGGAACTTGATCCTTCAGGCAAGTCTTAGTTTTGGAGTTTTCCGAGAAAATGCAGAGAAATTTTTTTCGAGAGAAAAATTAAGTTTGCCAAAGAAAGAACCAAACTTGATCAAGAAGCCAATGATGTCTTTATACAGGTGCACACGAAAGGAATACTTAGTGGCCAAGTTTATCCTCCCACTATCCTTCCTTCGACACCTGTGACTAATAACATTCTCTCTTATCTTAAATGCATGTCCTTTTAATTTCAAAAACCTTGTCCCATTCTAACTAGTACTCTTTAGGCCAACTAAATGGTTCTAAATAAAATAATAATAAAGTTGATCGTTCTTTTAAACTAAGGGCTTAGCACTTAAGGAATAAACATTAATGTCCATCAGTTGGGTGGCATATACCCTGTAATGGAGTCCGCCAGACCACCAAGCTTGCCTTAATAAAGACTTCGCCCAAAGGCACATTCTATAGTCTTCGAGCACTTAGTCATATCTAGTACCATATTCATTCAGAACCTATTCTATAAGTCTTACTTCTAATAACAATACTTGAATATTGTGGCTTCATCGGGCGGGGTGTTATAATAAGTGTATTGAAGTGTATTTGAAGTGTTATTTCGTTGGTTTCCCGAAGTATTGGCTGCAGATGTTACCATGGGCAGAGTTTTAGTACAACATTTCATACCAAACATTTGCTCAAATGACTCATTTCGAGATACTCTATGGGCGCTCCCTTCCAACTATCACCCATTATATACAAGATTCAGCTGGCAATTTTGTGATTAATGGTTACTTACTCCAACACGATGAGGTATTGAAACTACTCAAGAAGAACTTGTTGAAGGCTCAAGCTCATATGAAACAATTGGTTGACCAGCAGTGCTGAGAAGTTATCTTTAATGAAGGTGATTAGGTGTATGTTAAGCTTGAACCGTATTGTCAAACCTCATTTTGACTCCAATGCCACCACAAGTTATGGAAGCGATATTTCGGTCCTTATAAAGTTGTTAAGCGTATAAGAATAATTGCTTACAAGTTGGAGCTTCTCAAGTCGGCCAAAATACATTCAGTTTTCCATGTTTCATTGCTTTGCATGTGCATTGGTACTGCAGATCATTAGGTTACACCTTTACACTTGATTAATCGTTTGGGACATTTCGTTGAACAACGGCTTGTCAACTCGGAAGGGTTTCCTCAAGATACACCTACTTGGGAAGACAAGGATCAATTACTTAAGAGTTTTCCTGATTGCAACCTTGAGGACTAGGTTCTTTCCAATGGGGGTAGTATTGTTGTAAACAACAAGGACATTGTCTTAATAAATCAGCAAGATTCAACAGATGTTGGGACTGAGCAATTGGGCCAAAGAAATCCAAAGAGAAGAGCATGTACAATGAGGCCACCTAACAAATATGATGACTTTGTAATGGATCCACATTAGCATTAACTTAACGATTTTGTTGTATAAGAGGAGTGGATATAGGTAGCAAGGAAAGGGGAAGGCCAAACTTCTGATTGGTTTTAAGGTTTTATTAACCTTTTTTAAACCGTGCGAAACGATGCTGTATAGGCCTTGTTTAGTTTGACCCAACCCGATACCTATAGGATCTGCGAGTTTCGGCGGTGATGGGTAAATTATGCGTTTAGTCCCTCTTTTCTGCGCTGTTATTTGATTAAATCCTATGTACATTCTTTGTTTTTTTAAATAGTCTCTGTAATTCACGCTAACTTTAAATTTAGTCCAACTTGAAAGCCGCGTTTCGGCTAACTGAAATATTTACTAGTTTAATCCCTAACTATTTATGTGCATTTTAATTTAGTCCTTAACTCTGTTTAAATTTTTATAAAATAGCCTGTTAGTTTTATTCTTATCTAAATTAAGTATTTTTTTCAGTTTATAAAATTTATTCATTATTTATTTTTTAGAAGCTGTTTTAATGAATTATTTTGCACTATTTTATCGATTTTACAATGTTTTAATTTGTCTTATCTTCTATTTGTATATGTTTTTAATCTATTATATAAATATTAAATTTCAAAATGTTCTTTTATATGTTTCTTGTTTTAAAGATTTATATAATATTTAATTTAAGTACTTTTATCTATCATTAACTTATACATGCATTTATATAATTAGTATTAAAATTATTTTATTTTCTTTATATTGTTGATTTCGTAATATTTTTATGTATGCATTTTCTTTTTAATCTATCTATGTATATTTTATTTTAATATATGTATGTATACAATTGTTCTTTTAAAAGATCTTATTTTAAACTATACTCTATCTACTTCAAACATTTTTTATTATATTTTTTAATATATATACATTATTTATTAAATTTTTTATAATGAGTATGTTCGATTTTAGATTATTTTAAACATCATACATTTTAAATTCCTTCTAACATAATAATTGTTTCATAAATTTATTTGTAAATTATTACACTGATTTTTTATATTTTTTCATAAATTGTTGATTTCAAATATTTTTTAGGTTATTTTAAATCTATTTGCTATTATTTAGAATTTATTTTGTACTAGTTTGCCTTGTAAATTTTGTAGGATTACTCTTTTATTTTATTTATTTTTGGTCTTTGATTATTAAAATGGATTCTTTGAAATGGAGCATGTTGTGAAATAATTGCTATTGTGTATAATTATATTTAAATTGTTTGTATCATTATCGTTCATTTGTATAATGTTGAATTTACTTATTATTTCATGTTTGATGCTATGCTTGCGTTTCTCGATGTTGTTTTGCGATTTAAATTCCAATATTTTTAAACTTTTACTAGATACTTCATTTTTATCCCGAGCAAATGGAATAAATGCATTATGAGTCGATTTTAAAATCATCCATTTAAAAATTTCTAAATAAGGCAATATTTCGTGTTTCGAAATTTGAGAAATCGTGCCCTATCGTGTTGGGTTTCTGTTTTCCGTTTGACCAAATAACCAAATATTCTTTTAAAATTTTGTCCATGTTTTCTTTAAAGAAAAAACAAGGCAAAATTTCGTATTTGGAAATCCCAGAAATCGTACCCTACCGTGCTGGGCTTCGGTTTTTCGTTTGTCCAAATAATTGAATATCCTTTCACAATTTCAATGCATGAGTTTTGGGAATCTTGAAATGATCTTGAATTCGAGGATTTAAATTGTCATATCCTAACGTGCTGGATGTGATATTTTATACCTTTGGAACAAGAGAATCTTAACATTCAAACTCGAGTATATTCAAATGTGTCAAAGAAGATCATAACATAAAATTTTTAAATTTTCGACATCAAGACATCAATTAGTCAATTTGGTACCAATTTTGGGCGTTGCGAGGGTGCTAATCCTTCCTCGTACGTAACCGACTTCCGAACCCGTTTTCTTGAATTTCGTAGGCCAAAACGTTTTATAGGTGATTCGATCACACCTAAACAAAAAGGATTGGTGGCGACTCCATTTTCATTTTAAAAATCGATCCTCGTTTTTCTAAAAAATAAAAAAAATGGTTTCGACAGCTTGGCGACTCTACTGGGGACTGGTTGAGAGTCAGACCATAGATTGATTAATTTTTGTCCTTTTGATTGAAATTTTGGAAAATTGTTTTGAAAATTCATGTTTCTTTTGATGCATTTGCAATAATTGCAATAATGTCGAGTCTTATAAAATAATTTGGCATTACATTGCATGATCAATGTGGTTACACCTTTCAAGTGGGAGTGAGAAACTATGCCTTCGTGAGGTTTTCACCTCCGCATGGGCTAGTGGATTACTTCCGGGATACATCCGTACCTATGTCTTCGTGAGATTTTCATCTTCGCATGGTCATAGGGAAATGTATTCCCCTGAACCGAACTCGATCCATATAAGCCTATAATGGGTGAGGATTGAGGAATCGGCTGGTTCAAGTACCCTCTCTTTAGAACCGAGCTGCATATAGAAAGCCTTAAGAGTCTACCCTAGGTAGAATCATACCCAAACCCTAGTCGTTACCCTTTTAGGTGTTCTATTCTGTTGATTATTTTTCATGTGCTAACATGCCTTGTTTATGACTGCATTGTATTGCATCATCATAGAAAGAAGGTGTTGATTCATATTCGATTACTAAATGGAAAAGCTTGACATAGGAAAATGAATTTCTTGATAAAGTGGAATATAATACGGCCGTCCAGATGTGGTCCAAGTAAACACAACAAGAGAAGGTTGGTAGTCAGCGGAGGAAAACAATACTTTGTTGCCCAAAATTTCGAGCCAACAAGGATTATTTGAGAGCCGTCATGCCTCAACTTTCTTAAAGAAGCTAATTAACATCGTAGGGATAAGTGAGCAGTGAACCACGACCCAGATCAAGCCGAGTGGAAATAAGAGAGACATCTTTTGGGAGGATTTGCAAGATTCGACCATAACACCTGGATACGAAGAAAAGGATTGGTGTTTTCACCTGCACTATGAGGACAAAGCCGCATATGTAATCCGTTTTATGTAAAGGAATTTATTTTCTAGAAAAGTTCTTCTAATGGAATTGAATTCAGAATCAACGCCTCTCTTTCTTTTTTGCATTCATTCCATGCATTTGCATTGCATTTCATGCATTTGCATTACATCACATCATATGCATTAAAATTTGCAGAAGGACTCTAATTAATTAATAATTATTTCAGTAATCTGGAAACCGACAAAAATCAACCAAACACGCATCCTTACGGTACACGAAGGAAAACTAAAGCAATGGATAAAAGAATAGAAAGGTTGGAACAAATGCAGAAGGAGATGCAAGAACAGATGCAAGCACAAATGCAAGAGTAGCAGGTTAAGATCCAGCAAGACATGATGGACAAAATGATGGAATCTCAGAGGAATATGATGACTCAAATGACTCAGATGACGCAGCTGTTAAATGGGCTTATGGATAAAGAAAACAGCCCCATGGTTAATATTAAGGAGAATACTGAGTATCCTCAATATCCCCCTGGTTTTACTCCACCAGACGTGCAAACCCAGCCTGAAGTAACTTTACAAAGGCCATCTGTCATGATCAGGCCTCAACAATTCCAAATTGATGCTTCAATGAATCTCCAAACTGGCTCAAGAGATAATCCAATCAATACTAATGTCCTTGATTTGGATGAAATAGCTGAAGGACAGAGGACAAAAGTAGAATCACCAAAGCAGCTAGAAGATAGATGTAAATGGTTGGAGAAGAAATTTAAGACGATAGAAAGTGCTGATGGCTGTTATGGAATTGATGCCAAAGATTTAAACTTGGTCCCAGACTTGGTGCTCCTATACAAATTCAAAATGCATGAATTCGAGAAATATAATGGGACAAGTTTCCCCGAAGCTCATATTACTATGTTTGGTAGAAGAATGACGGGGTACATTAATAATGACCAACTGTTGATCCATTGTTTTCAAGATAGCCTGGTGGGAGCAGCAGCCAAATGGTATAACCAGTTGAGTCGTGCCAGAATTGGTTCATGGAGAGATTTGGCTCAAGCATTCATGAAACAGTACAGTCATGTGACAGACATGACTCCCGATAAGATTACTCTTCAAAACATGGAAAAAAGGTGAATGAAAGTTTAGATAATATGCACAGAGGTGGAGGGAGGTTGCCATCCAAGTTCAGCCACCATTTTTGGAGAAAGATATCACAATGCTCTTTATTAATACACTGAAGGCCCCGTTTATAATTCATATGCTAGGAAGCGCTACAAAGAGCTTCTCAGACATTGTAATGACTGGAGAAATGATTGAGAATGCCATAAAAAGTGGAAATATAGAGGCAGAAGAAAGTAACAAGAGAATGGCCACAAGGAAGAAAAAAACGAAGTAAATAATACAAGCATGGTGTACTCAAAGTTGATTACTGTTAGTCAACCAAAAACAGTGACTACTAGTATCAGGGTTCATCAAGAAAAGAATCTGGCACAAGGTAAAACACTGAAAAACTCTAATTTACGCTGATCGCAATGACATATAAGGAGTTGTATCAAAGTTTATTTGATGCGCACGCTGTGTCCCCCCACTACCCGAAACTGATGCAACCTCCATACCCAAAATGGTATGACCCAAATACCCAATGTGAGTACCACGCGGGGATCACAGGGCATTCGATAGAAAATTGCCTTACTTTCAAGAAATTGGTAGAAAATTTCATCAACATGGGTATTGTGAAATTCGATGACGAAACAGTAAAATGTGATAATTGAAAGTGGGGGCAGGAGAGTTGCGTTTCCTTGAAGAAGTCATCAGAAGCCTAGAAATTAGGAAATCAGAACACCAATAGCATATCCGAAGAGGGAACCGAGGAATAAAAGTTTTTCAAGCATCTGCCTTTATGTACTTGAGAGTGTTTTGAACAATGGGGCTATGGAAGAAACATGTATTTTTAAAGCTAATCTAAAGTAATATTCAAAACACGCTTATTGCTTTCAGCCTAGAAGTAATAAGAGTCATTTTGTGAAATAGGCTTGTGTTCAGAATCTTTATTTCAATAAAATGCATTTCTTTTAAGTAGATATTCTTTTATTCTTTAGACCTTCTTTCAAATATTCTTTTATTCTTTAATCATGATCATATCATATAAATAATCATCCTTAGAATCATTTATTCTTTGGAATTTGCCTTTGTATTTACAATAGGTCCCCATATATCAACGACAAGAGCGACACTGTTATTAACTCCCTTTTGAATGAGATACGTGCCAAGAGGGATCTCAGGACTTTGAAGATGAAAAATATTGTAGCCTATCCTCTGATTTGTTAAGGATAGTAGAATAAGAGGAAAATGGATCCTACCTTACAAAGGGTCAGTGGACATTGCGAGCTTAGGAAAGGGATGAAGATCGAAGCCTAGCTCACCACAGAAACAAAACGAGACGTCATATCTTTGCATGATCACATCAAGATATGCCTAGACGTGAGAATGCTATAAAGTATTAATGGTTCTACGATAGCCAAGCCAATCAAGAGGTTTGGGTACTGCTGGTCCACCCTGGAAGGAGATTGCATCAGTATGTCGTAAATGCCAAATTGGGGAAGACAAGACTTATATGCCTCCTCCATTTCTTCACAGATTTTCTACATGTGAGGTATGGACGTTATGGGGCCAATCTCGCCGACATCAATTCATCTTTATGGTCATCGATTACTTTACTAAGAGGGTGAAAGTCGCTTCATATGCCAAAGTTACAAAGTCAACAGTCATCAAATTCAAATTCAAGTCCAAATCCAAATCCAAATCCAAAACCGAATCCAAATCCAAATCCAAATTCAAGTTCAAATTCAAATTCGAATGAAAAAGGGAAGAGAAAAGTGGCAATAAAGAATGCCAGAAAGGAATGTGTCTAACACAATTGCACATTGTCAAAATTTACAGTCTGTTCAAAGATTAGACACCATATCTGTGCGGCAAAGGCAGCCAAAAACCATTCAAAATTTTTGAAAAATGACTGAGATTTGTAAAGGTTGGTATAGAGAAGTTACCATTTACCTTCTATGCTTCTTGAATGTTGGCTAGGACTGTCACCTGGGCAACACATTTCTCATTGGTTTCGTCAATTGAAGTCGAAATTCCTTTTTTCTGAATTTTATCAGAATTGAAGTTAGATGAGGCAGAATGGATCCAATCCCGATGTGATCAGTTGAATTTGAAGAGAAAATTTTAAAAGCTATCTGCCAGGGTCAGATGATGCAAGCTTACAACAAAAAGGATCGCCCTAGAAAATTTCATGATAGGGCTTTGAAGAAAATTTTTCCCATGCAAAAGGGGCTTCAGAAGAAAGTGGATGCCAAACTAAGAAGGTCCTTATGTAGTAAAGAAGGCCTGTTCTGGGGAAGCATAGGTATTGATCGAGATGAACAATAAGGATCCACCCAATTTGGTGAATCCAAAAGATTTTGCCTAAAAGGGGAGTTGCTAAGGTAAAAAACCTGTAAAGGGCGCTAAAATAAAAAGAGATCAAAAAATCAATAATCAATAATAAAAAAGAATCAATCAAGAAAAAAAGAAGAAATAGAAAGGAGAGGCCAAGGTGAAAACTCGAAAAGGCGCTTTGAGACCAAAGGGGATTTGAGTTGAAAACCTGGAAAGGGCAACTCAAATTTTGATCGAAAGTGGGGCATACAGTAGTCTTGCTACGCTTGAATTAACAATAAGGAAGTATGTTACGTCTTGGGACATCGACAAAGTACTCCGGATTCCCTAAACACATATTGAGTTTAAAATGGTCCTCAAGAAGTTTGAACAGAGAAGCTCAGGTTGCGATATCTGGGGCACCTAGCTTCCATCTTACCCATTCTGAATTTGCTATTTTTAATTATTTTATTCGTTTCAAAATACACTACCAATAAATTTCCTTCCGGATTGCATTTGTTATCTTTGATTAACTTATTTGTTTCGAGCTATACCCTCAATTAATTTCATTCTTATCCATGGTTATGATCTTTTTCAAGCATTTCACATTGAAATAACGATTAGTGGACTAATAACACTTTCATAAAAGGAGTTTTGCATTACTTTGGGAACTTCTAAATAATACAAGAACCTGAAATAGGATTATTGTTTAGAATTCACCAAGCTTAAGGGTTGGAAATATTTGAGTCCAAATTAAGGTTATCTCTTCGAATTTTGTCAAAAATGGTGATTGAACAAAATGACAAGATATTACGTTAGTAATACAATCCTGACAAAAAAGAGCAATATTAACTCAAGCGTGAAAGGGGAATCATTCTCAAGAAGAATGATATTCTACATCCATACAAATATCATGAATACACATCTGGGCAGATTTCCCAGGGAGTGATCAGTTGATTGAACAAGTTACGGTCCTTTACCCTTGAGTTTGTGGTGGGATGGATTAAAAATGATACAAGTCTTCTACCCCTGAGTTGCAGTGGTATGGATTGAAAATGAAACAAGTTCTCTACCCTTGAATGGCGGCGAGATGGATTGGAAAAGTTTCATCCCCCTGAATCACAGTAAGATGGTTTGAAGATGGTACAAGCCCCAGGTCCTAGCGGTACCATTGTAAACTTTGAAGTTATGGTGGGGCAAACCGGTTGAGTGAAGTATGATCGTTTCTACGAGTTTGCTGTCAAAATACCAGCCGAGCAAGAAGGCAACATAATATGTCAGGGGTAAAGCCTTGATGAACAACAATGACACCTTAAACATTTGAAAAGGAACCATTTTCATGGCATTTATGCATTCATATCATTCATAACACATGTAGTTAGGAGCATTTGAGTCATTCCGATCATAGCATCCTAATCATTTGCATAAGTATAAGCACATAAAACTAATTCTACAGGACAAGTTCACTAGAGAACGATGTAGCAATATTGAAGATTTCAGATTTTGTCCCCTAGAGATAGTAGTGGGGCAGATCGAAGATTGTAGTCTTATCTTCCTAAAATAGCAAAGAAGCAGACTGAAGATTTCAGATTTTGTTCCCTCGAGATAACAGTAGTGGAGCAGATCAAGGATGACCAGTTTTATCTCCCTGAGCAGCAGTGGAGTAGGCTGAAGATTGTAGATCTTGTCTCCTTAAGCAGTAGTGGAGAAAATCAGTTAAAGATTGCAGATCTTATCTCACTAAGCAATAGTGAAACAGATCGAAGACCACAATTGTTATTTCCTTGAAGTTTCTGTAGAGAAGATTGAAACTACGAATCTCTTCTCCCTGAATTCTTATTTCCTCAAGATTCCAGCGGAGTAGGTTGAAATTACAAATCCCACCTCCCTGAGATTACACTGAGGATCAATCCTTATTTCTTTGAAGTTTCAGCAGAGAAGATTGAGGTTACGAATCTCTTCTCCATGAATTTTTATCTCCTCGTAGTTTTAGTAGAGTAGGTTGAGACTACAAATCCCTTCTCCCTGAGTTTACTTTGAGGATCAATCATTATTTCTTTGAAGTTTCAGCAGAGAAGATTAAGGTTACGAATCTCTTCTACCTGAATTGTTATCTCCATGAAGTTCCAGTGGAGTAGGTTGAGGCTACAAATCCCTTCTCCTTGAGTTTACATTGAGGATCAATCCTTATTTCCTTGAAGTTTTAGCAGAGAAGATTGAGGTTACGAATCTCTTCTCCCTGAATTCTTATCTCCTTGAAGTTCCAGTGGAGTAGGTTGAGACTACAAATCCCTTTTCCCTAAGTTTACTTTGAGGATCAATCCTTATTTCTTTGAAGTTTCAGCAGAGAAGATTGAGGTTACGAATCTCTTCTCCCTGAATTCTTATCTCCTCGAAGTTCCAATGGAGTAGGTTGAGGCTACAAATCCCTTCTCCCTGAGTTTATATTGATGATCAATCCTTATTTTCTTGAAGTTTCAGTAGAGAAGATTGAAGCTACGAATCTCTTCTCCCTGAATTCTTATTTCCTCGAAGTTCCAATGGAGTAGGTTGAAATTACAAATCCCACCTCCCTGAGATTACATTGAGGATCAATCCATATTTCTTTGAAGTTTCAGTAGAGAAGATTGAAACTACGAATCTCTTCTCCCTAAATTCTTATATCCTCGAAATTCCAGTGGAGTAGGTTGAGGCTAAAAATCCCTTCTCCCTGAGTTTACATTGAGGATCAATCCTTATTTCTTTGAAGTTTCAGCAAGAAGATTGAGGTTTAGAATATCTTCTCTCTCTGAATTCTTATCTCCTTGAAGTTCCAGTGGAAAAGTTGAAGCTACAAATCTCTTTTCCCTGAAATCACATTGGAGCCACATTTTTATGAAGTTCCAACGGAGTAGATCGAAGTTACAAATCTCTTCTCCCTGAAATTTTAATTGGTGCAAGTTGAGACATCAATTCCCAAACCCTGGAAGACACAGTGGGACGGAATGAAGCTACTCGAAGAGAAGAAGTGCCAAGAGGTCAAGATTCGGCAAGACCAGGCAAGATTGGCCCTTCTTATAATTTTTTACTTCATTCTCGTTACACGAAAATGAGTAAAGAGAGGCAACTGTAGTAGGCCCAATCTGCCTGGGCCCACATCATTTAAGAATAAAACAAAAATTTTAAGGGTCCATTACATAAAAGTTTACAGCAGGCCCAATAGAGGCCCAAAATTACTACCCAAATGCCAAAAATCAGAAACCCTAGCCAACTAGGGTGCACCGTAGGCCTTTTCACTCGCACGTCCCACCTCCGTACGGCGTCACGTCTGTGCAACAGCCTCATACGCTCCTCCGTATGGCCTCCAATGCACGTCATACATCTGCACAAGAAGACAAACAAACAGACAGCAACAATGTATTTTTCTTTTTATTATTTTTCGACTTTCGGCTTTTAAAAAAGGGAAGAAACCATTGTAACGAAAAAACTACGAATATTACCGACGAAATACAGAAATAAAAAAAAGGTTTTCAAGGTGATTTTCAGTTTTCGATACTCTTTTTCTTTCGCTTTTTTTCTTTTTGAATCTTTGTTTTGTTTGTTCGTGTGAAAATCTAAAAGAGGGGAGAGGATTTACCTGTATAAAGCGAGCCATCGGAGTCCTCATCTCCTTCGTCGAAATCGGAGCTTGAGATGGGGATTTCGGGTTAGAAATAGATGGTCTTTGGGTCTTGGTTCTAAGCGAGGGTAAGAGAGTGTCATCGCGCGACATCATCCACCGATTACGGTGGCAAAATGGTGGTCGGATGGTACCGATTTCTGAGGCGGCTGAATAGTGAAATGAGGGATTTTATTTTATTTTTAAGTGACTAGGGTTTTTTATTTCAAAAAAAAATGGAAGGCCGAACTTCTGATTGGTTTTAAGGTTTTATTAACCTTTTTTAAACCGTGCGAAACGACGCCGTATAGGCCTTGTTTAATTTGACCTGACCCGATACCCATAGGATCCGCGCGTTTCGGCGGTGATGGGTAAATTGCGCGTTTAGTCCCTCTTTTCTGCGCCGTTATTTGATTAAATCCTATGTACATTCTTTGTATTTTTAATTAGTCTTTGTAATTCACGCGCACTTTCAATTTAGTCCAACTTGAACGCCACGTTTTGGCTAACTGAAATATTTACTAGTTTAATCCCTAACTATTTATGCGCATTTTAATTTAGTCCTTAACTTTGTTTAAATTTTTATAAAATAGCCTGTTAGTTTTATTCTTATCTAAATTAAGTATTTTTTTTCAGTTTATAAAATTTATTCATTATTTATTTTTTAGAAGTTGTTTTAATGAATTATTTTGCACTATTTTATCGATTTTACAATGTTTTAATTTGTCTTATCTTCTATTTGTATATGTTTTTAATCTATTATATAAATATTAAATTTCAAAATGTTCTTTTAGTTTCTTGTTTTAAAGATTTATATAATATTTAATTTAAGTAGTTTTATCTATCATTAACTTATACATGCATTTATATAATTAGTATTAAAATTATTTTATTTTCTTTATATTGTTGATTTCGTAATATTTTTATGTATGCATTTTCTTTTTAATCTATCTATGTATATGTTTTATTTTAATATATGTATGTATACAATTGTTCTTTTAAAATATCTTATTTTAAACTATACTCTATCTATTTCAAACATTTTTTATTATATTTTTAATATATATACATTATTTATTAAATTTTTTATAATGAGTATGTTCGGTTTTTTATTATTTTAAACATCATACATTTTAAATTCCTTCTAACATAATAATTGTTTCATAAATTTATTTGTAAATTATTACACTGATTTTTTAAATTTTTTCATAAATTGTTGATTTCAAATATTTTTTAGGTTATTTTAAATCTATTTGCTATTATTTAGAATTTATTTTGTACTAGTTTGCCTTGTAAATTTTGTAGGATTACTTTTTTAGTTTTTTTTTTTTTTGTCTTTGATTATTAAAATGGATTCTTTGAAATGGAGCATGTTGTGAAATAATTGTTATTGTATATTATTATATTTAAATTGTTTGTATCATTACCGTTCATTTGTATAATGTTGAATTTACTTATTATTTTATGTTTGATGTTATGCTTGTGTTTCTCGATGTTGTTTTGCGATTTAAATTCCAATATTTTTAAACTTTTACTAGATACTTCATTTTTATCCCGAGCAAATGGAATAAATGCATTATGAGTCGATTTTAAAATCATCCATTTAAAAATTTCTAAATAAGGCAATATTTCGTGTTTGGAAATTCGAGAAATCGTGCCCTATCGTGCTGGGTTTCGGTTTTCCGTTTGACCAAATAGCCAAATATCCTTTTAAAATTTTGTCCATGTTTTCTTTAAAGAAAAAATGAGGCAATATTTCGTGTTTGGAAATCCCAGAAATCGTACCCTACCGTGTGGGCTTCGGTTTTTCGTTTGTCCAAATAATTGAATATCCTTTCAATATTTCAATGCATGAGTTTTGGGAATCTTGAAATGATCTTGAATTCGAGGATTTAAACTGTCATATCCTAACGTGCTGGATGTGATATTTTATACCTTTGGAACAAGAGAATCTTAACATTCAAACTCGAGTATATTCATATGTGTCAAAGAAGATCATTACATAAAATTTTTAATTTTTCGACATCAGGACATCAATTAGTCAATTTGGTACCAATTTTGGGCGTTGCGATGGTGCTAATCCTTCCTCGTACGTAACCGACTTCCTAACCCGTTTTCTTGAATTTCGTAGGCCAAAATGTTTTATAGGTGATCCGATTACACCTAAACAAAAAGGATTGGTGGCAACTCCATTTTCATTTTAAAAGTCGATCCTCATTTTTCCAAAAAATAAAAAAATGGTTTCAACATTCTCATCCACTTCTCTAATTTTCTCATCTAATTCTTATGTTTTCCTTCAATTTTCCAATGATGGAACATAATGAGCAATAAAAACTTCAATTACCCTTTAGCAAAATATTATTTTTTATATTTATTTAAAATTTAAAAAGTAATTTATATTAATTATTTAAAAATAGTTTTTTATGTTATGCACCAATATATGAACTTTTTAAATATTATTTAAATTAATCGACACTTTAGTAAAATATAATTTTGATAATTATTTAAAATTTTAAAAGTAATTTATATCAATTATTTAAAAGTATTTAATTCTTTTATGTTATGTACCACTATATTATTTTTTCAAATATCATTTAAATTAATTCATTACTTACTTTTCATCATCATGCTTAATTAATCATTTTAACTTCTCACTATAATTTTTTGCAGCTATGAAAAATACTTTATGAAAAGTGTGATAGAAAAGTAAAATAGGAAAATTAAACCTTAATAAGTAAATTCTAATTCTTTAGAGGATCAAATACACTCTATTTTTCTTGTGCTTGGGTGATGTAACACTAGTATTTAAACTAGATTGGGTTTGTGTGCTGTTCTTGTGCTCTAATGAAAATTTTGTACCATTGGGGAATGCAATTTATCATGAAAACAAAACATTGCCTTATTATTATTATCGTTATCATTTGATTTATACCTCATAACTCTAACACGTTTAAAAGATTATGAATTTGTGTTTAACCAAGTCCACTTGAAATCAAAGCTAGTTCGCAATAAATTTCTTTTAACAGATGTTATTTCATATGTGCAAGTACCCGAAATTGAACATAGACTCCATTCTTATAGCTAAAGAAAAGAGAATGGCAGACAAGCATATATTTTTATTTTGAAATGAGAAGATTTGTTTTAGGCTTTTAGCACTTTAGGTAGATCCACCCCACCCCTATATTTAAACACCTACGTTTAGTCCTACAAACATATCCCCAACAAAAGGAAAACTTAGATCCATCCCCCTCTCTTTCTTCCTTACAATGATTTATGATGAATGAACCTTTCCCCATCCTTCCTACTCACCCCCTTTTTTTTTCTTCACTCAATATCCATGTGATTAGATTTCATGTTGGACCTTTATTATCATCCTATTCACTCTATTTTGGCTTGTTTAACTTTTGCAGTCAAAGTCAATATAGGTCAATAATAGGGGCGAATTCAGAAATTTTTTTGGATAGGTCGAAATTAAATTGTATATTTTTACGATAGTAAAAATATAATTTTACTATTTTAATAACCATATCTATATAAATTGTAAAGGACTAAATCAAAATTTTATCATTTTTTGGGGGTCAAAGTATAATTTTACCATTACTAATTTAAAATTTTATAAATTATAAAAGAGCCTAAATGAAAAATATTTCATTTTAGAGGGCATTAAAGTCCCTACCAGCCCCTTAAATTCGCCACAAGTTGATAATAGTATTATTTATTGGTTTAGTCTATCAATAAATTTTTTTTTTTTGCGAACAGTACAACTCAAACTTAAGTAATGTTTTAACTAACAATATCAAAGCTTCATTAGCATATAAAAGGTCTTTATTATACATTTATTATTTTAAGCATATATTTTTATTATTTCATATTTTTACTCAACTTCTTTCTTAATAATGCCAAATGTTTAAAATTTTTAAATCATATATTTTTTAAAAAGACTTTTTTTAACACATTTTTTAACCCAGATTTCTTTTCTAAATTACGGGTGTTTGATAAAAGTAAAAATGATCTATTTCTTAGTTTTTTTTTTTTGGGTAGTTTCTTAGTTGTAATTTTATTAATGTAATATTTTATATTATTTTAAATAGTTTTGAAAAAAAAATAAGTTACTTTGAATATTTCATTTAAAAATGGATAATTTATTTTAATTTTTAATAAATAAAAATAACTTAATATTTTCTACATTAAGTGATAAATAGCTACTTATCTACTTACCTTATTCAACATTTTTTGCTAAAAATTTTATATTTAATAAAAAATAAAATAGTTATTAGACACATTTAAAATAAAATATTGAAAATTTTCATTCAAATTTACCCTAAATTATTTTTTTCTTTTTCAACTCAAAATTGTCCAACAATAATGTTTAACTAGTCCTCTATATATAGCAACCGTAATTTGGAAGTAACCAACACTAATTACAATTAAGTAAAATGCTGAAATTGTAAAAACATGAAACATGAGCTATAATAATAGACTGAAGATAATATATACGTATCTATGTGTTTGTATTGTTTTTATCTAGTTTCTCGTATTATAATTGTGCTTAACTTGTAATAATTTTACATAATTTTTAAATATTATTAACAATTTATTTTTTAATATATTTGGCATTTTTATATATCGTATTTTGTATGATATTTTACTTATTTTCAAATATCATTATCGAATATAAAAATATTAAGCCTAAATTAAAGACCGGGGATTCCTAGTTAAAGTGATAAATAATTTTTTTTCATTTAAAAAGAATAAAGAAAAGAGAAAAGTCATGTGAGGGAAAGTCGTTCCATTTTGGAATTGGGAAGGCGTATATGATTCCCCATATCTTAGTGTTTGATTATTTGTCAAACCAAAATTGAACAAATTCACGTGAAGTTAATGAAAGAAATAATATTATATAGGGTCCAAATCAAAAGCAAAAAGATTGATTTATGTGGCCAACAACATTGTTTTGGGAGTAGAATCTTTAGTGTGTGGTGTTATGGCATAATGGGTAGATTCTGAGCTAGCTCACACATTAATGTCAATCTGTCTCTCCCATGTAACCTTGCGTCTTCCTAATTACTTTCTTCAACAACCGCCTAATAAACCAGTGCCTTTTCTCTTAATTCTCTTTTATTTCCTTTTCTATCTATTCCCCAAGCCTTTAATGACCTTCATTGATGAGGATGTGCGACTTGGAATGCTTCCACATGAAGATTTAGCTTTTGGAGCCAGATAGTCTCATTAGTGACAAAATTCAGTCTAACGGAGAAAAATATGAAGCTCACCGCTTAGAATAGAGTCGGTTATAAATAAGAGAATAATATATATTGGGATGACCCTAAAAATTAAAGTTTTTAGGCACCAATAAAATTAAGTCACATCACCAAAATTTAAAGACATGCAATTATTGTTATACACCCATCTATATTCAATCTACTCTCCAATTCTAATTAAATTATTTCAAAACATAAGTTATTAAAATAAAAAATCAAATATCAAGAAGTGTTAGCTATAGTGGCAAGGCACATTACCTCGATTTTCCTAAAATATCAATCCAGCCCACAATACGATTAACCCAAACAGCCACGACAATTCCAAATTGGCGTAAATCCCTTACCTTTGGACGTAAACAACACCTTCACAAGCCTTAATCCTCCGGTGGATTGATCGTTTCGCGACCTTCACCTAGATAACCCAAAAGATTAATAACGGAAAACGCAGCACTCAAACCCCAACTTAGCAAAAAAAAATAACGGAAGGAAGAGCTTCAGCAACAGAAGAAACAAATATAGACAATACTTACGCAAGAATAGAGTTATAAACAATTCAATCAACACCAACCACCGAAATTGAATACCACAAGAACAACCAGTCAAGAACACAAAGAAAATTTGGGGAAACAAAATCAAGAAAGGAATTAATAGAATCCATGTAAACAGGAAAGAGAAACAAAATGAACAAAATAAGGAGAAAAGAAGAAACGTGCCAAGTGGGGAAGATTTTGAGAAATCCTCTTTTTTAATTTCAAAATAAAATAAAATAAGTTAAAAATAAAATAAAATCTAAAAGATAAGCTGACTCCCTACCACCGAACCAGTAGACTCACTCTTGGCACAAGTTATGTGAAAATAAAATTTAAGCCCAATAAACAAAAATAGGGACATAAACAAAAAAAGCAAAAATTTCAAAGAGCGAGATTTGAACACATGACCTCAAACACATATCCAAAGGACTTAACCACTGAAGAAGATCACTTAACTTGACAAATTTTAGTAAATTAAAACTCAAATTTTTGGGGCGTTACAACTCTCCTCCCCTAAAAGAAATTTCGTCTTCGGAATTTACCTGATTCAAACAGATGTGGGTATTGCTGTCGACTCAAGTCCTCATGTTCCCAAGTGGCTTCCTTAATGTCATGATTCTGCCACAGAACCTTAACCAAAGGAATGGTTTTCCTTCTCAAGACCTTAACCTCTTGATCTAAAATCTGAATAAATTCCTCCTCAAAAGTTACATCCGGTCTTACACCAATCTCTTCAACAGACACAATATGAGATGGGTCAGACCGATATCGTCTCAACATAAAGACGTGAAACACATTATGAATACGATCTAACTCCAAAGGCAACTCCAACTGATAAGCGACTGGCCCAACACGTTTCAGAATCCAATAAGGCCCAATAAATCTAGGGCTCAACTTGCCCTTACATCCGAACTGAAGGACTTTTTTCCATGGAGATACCTTAAAGAAAACCCGATCTTCCACACCAAACTTAGTATCTCTCCTTTTCAGATCCACGTAAGATTTCTGTCTATCAGAAGCTGTCTCATAAACCAAATTAGGATCCAAAATTTACCTCTCACCCAACTTAGTCCAACACAAATGTGTGCTATACTTACGACATGTAACAGCCCGGTTTTAGCTAACTCGGAACAGTGGTTTCGGAACCACAAATCCGAGGTCAAAAAATTATTTTAATATTATTTTTAGTGTCTACAGCATGTGCTTAAATATGTTTAAAAGTTTCATGTTTTAATTTTATCGATTGGATTGTTAATTTGACAAAAGGACTTAATCGCGTAAAATGCAAAAGTTGCATTCTAATTGTTAAAGGTGTTTAATTACTATGATTTATTAAATGAAAGGTCCTTATGATGATATTAGACCATTGATAGTGGGAATGGACATAAATGGGCATATATTAGGTGATTTTATAATGGTTTCATTAAGGTTATAATAGTAAAATTTTAAATTAAGTTTAATTAAATAAAACAAAAGCCATTTTTCTTTCAAATTTTATCACCTAACCGAATATTAGAGAAGAAAAAGAACCATTGCTGCTCATTTAGGGCTAGACACTTGCATAGCTTGATTAAAGTATAGTTTTAGCTCGGTTTTTGATGATTTTTATGTTTTTTATATCGTTGCTTTGTGTTCTAGCTAGCCCATGCCTTAATTTTGAAATTTGTTAATGATTTTGTGAAGTTACATTGATGAATTCTTGAGCTTTTGAATGTTTTATGATGGAAAATGAAAATTTGTTAATAGTTATACAAGTTTTGTTAAGTGATTTTTGACAAAAATGTCAAAAAGGGGTTTAATTGTGAAAAGTGTAAATTTAGGGGCTTAAATGTGAAATAAATGAAAGCTTTGGGCTGCTAGTGACCTATATGAAATTCGGCTAAGCTTGGGTTTAATGAAATTTCATGAATTTTGTGTATTTGTGAATTAGGGACTAAATTGTAAAAATGAGGAACTTTAAGGGCTAAAGTGTAAAATGCCCAAATATGTGTTTGTGGACTGAATTGAATGATTTGATGAATAAATGAGTTAATTTTGAATTTATATAGATCAAGAACAAAAGAAGTCGAATTTAGATTGGGGAAAATCAAAGGTTATCGAATAGTCGATCCAGTCCGTTTATCTCTAACACGAGGTAAGTTCATATGCAAATAAATGTCTTTAAATTGAATTATATATGTTTAATTATCATTGAACTGCTATGAATGTTGAATGATCAAATATGAGCAAGAATCGACAAGGTTACAATATCTGAAAGTCCTGTACAAACCTTAGGAATAGTATAGGATACAAATGTCATGACATTAGGATTAACGAGATGCAATTATGTGTAAGACCATGTTTGGGACATTGACATCATATGTGATTACGTGTAACACCATGTCTGGAACATTGGCATCGTTATTTGATTTCGTGTAAGACCATAGTTGGGCTATCGGCATCGATATGTAATAACATGTAAGACCATATCTGGGATATGGCATTGTACGAGCTATATGTGATTTCCGAGTATCCTTAACGAATCCAAAAGGTTCAACGGGAAAAGTTAAGTCAAGAAAGAATGTGTGAATGAGTTAAGTGGCTCAGGTACGTATGAGATTCATATAAGTATTAAAAAGGGAAGTATTTGATGAATTCACTTGTGATATTGAATATGTATACATTCAAAAAGGTTTGTGAGCTTATATGTGTTTACTCATAGTTTACCTATTGATGGAAATAATGTTGACTCATGTGGTAATTTTATTTGTATATGGCTTACTAGGCTTTTTAAAGCTTACTTTGTATGTTCTTCCCCTGTTTTATAGATAATCGAAGCTAGCTCGGATTCGGGGATCATCAGAAATATCGTCACACTATTCGATCAACTTGTTGGTACTTTTGATGTTTTGTAAATATGGTATATGGCATGTATAGGCTAGTGATATGATGATGTGTTTTGAGATATGATATTAGCCATGAGATTTGGCTCATGAATGATGTAAATGTTTATGTGTATTTGGCCATTTAAGTTGGCTTAAATTATAAGTTTGATAAGTGATATATGATGTATATATTGTCATGTGTTTTGGCATGTTTGGGATGGTTGTTGTGATGGTTATATGGTTGCTAAATTAGCTAGTTGTCAATTGGTGTATTATTTCTTGAAAAATGGCATGTTGTGGCTTGATTTTAAGATGATGATTTGGTATATTTTATGACATGAATTAGTTGATAAGATTATGAGAAAAATGCATAGAGAAGATAGGTGAAATTGTTGGTAATGGCATATTGTTTTAGTATATTTTGGATTATGATTAGAGTAGTGAAATGGATGGATTTTAAATGGCATGATTTGTATATGAAATAGCATGTTTTGGTGCCTATAAATGTGTTGAAATGGTATTATTTTGGTTGTTTAGGTGAGCATGAGAAAGGGTGATAAATTGGCCTTGCAAATGGCCTATTCTTGTCCACACGGGCGTGTGTCTCAGCCATGTGCGACACACGGTCACGATACACGCCCGTGTGTCCCCTGGTGTTGGAATTGAATTGAAGTCAGTATGCTCCACACGGCCTCACACACGGGCGTGTGACCGGCCGTGTGGCACAAGTCAGTAGACCCCCTAAATGCCACACGGCCTAGCACACGGGCGTGTGACTTGGCCTTGTTGCATAAGTCAGAAAACCCTACAGGATTGGCACGGCCTAGCACACGGCCTGGCACACGGATGTGTGTCGCTATTCCGATGGCACACGGGCTAGACATACAGGCGTATGGCCAGCCGTGTGACCCAAGTCAGTATGTATGCCCTGTTTTCACATGGCCATGGACACGGGTGTGTCTGGAGCCGTGTAAGGCACACGGTCTATTCACACGGGTGTGTGAACTTGTATGTTTGATAAATTTCTAAGTTTTCGAGAATTTTTGTATGTTATCGGTTTAGTCCCGAACCATTTCTAAAGCATGTTTAAGGCATCGTAGGCCCTTATAAGGGACAATGTGTTTATGATTGAATGGTGTTTGAGAATGGATGCATAAATGTATGTTGTATGTTATAATTTTATAGGTAATGCCTTGTAACCCTATTCCGGCGACAGATACGGGTTAGGGGTGTTACATGACCATACTAAGCCTCATATGGTGCCATTTAAACACTAGAATGAAAGTTGTTATTAGATGTGAATTCAGCCAGCAGCAGAAATTCCTCCCAACTACCAATAAAGTTGATGACGTAACTCTGTAACATATCCTATAGAATCTAAATCACTCACTTTGATTGCCCATCAGTCTAAGGATGGAATGCAATAGTAAAATCTAACCAAGTACCCAAAGCCTCATGGAGTTTCTTCCAAAATCAAGATTAAACTGAGGGTCTCTATCAGAGATAATTGAGACCAGAATCCCATTAAGTCTAACCACCTCGGAAATATACAACTTAGCCAATTTCTGCAAAAAAAAGTTGGTCCTGACCAGAAGAAAATGGGCAAAATTGGTCAAGCGATCCATGATGTCCCAAACAAAATTATTCTTTGTAAGTGTCAAAGGCAACCTACTAACGAAGTCCATAGTCACACACTTCCATGTCCAAATAGGAATCTTTACGAGTTGAAACAAACCCGAAGGCAGTTGGTGACAAAGAGAAACGAAATCAGTTACCACCCGTTTCAAATCGGGCCACCAGTATAACTCTCGGAGATCTTGATACATCTTATTTCCACTGGGATGCATAGTATAAGGGCTACTATTCGCTTCCTGCAGAATAGATTGCCTCAATTCAATACCATTAGGCACAACGACCTCTAAAACATAAAACCCCATCACTATTCAGCCCAAAATCAGAAGTCCTACCTTCTTCAACCTGTCGAAATTGCAGAATCAGAAAATAATCGACTAACTGCTTAACCTGAATCCAATTAATCCAAGTTGGCTTAACTTGCAACTCGACTAACAGACTACTGTCATCAAACAGACTTAAGCGAGCAAACATCATCCTCAAACCAAACATCAATCTACGACTAAGAGCATCAGCCACAATATAAGCCTTACCAGGATAATACTCAATGGTGCAGTAGTAGTCTTTAAGCAACTAAATCCATTTACGTGGCCTTAGATTCAACTCCTTCTGATGAAGGAGATACTTGAGGCTTTTGTATCAATGTAGATGATACAGCTCTCACCATGCAGATAATGCCTTTAGATTTTCAAAGTGAAGACAACCGCAACCAACTCAATATCGTGCGTGGGATAGTTTCCTTCGTGTGACTTAAGCTGTCGAGACGTATTAGCCACTCCTTACAATCTTGCATCAAAACACAATCCAACCCAATGTGAGAAACATCGCTGTACAGCACAAACACTTTACTGAATTTAGGCTGTATTAGAATGAGTGCTTGAGTCAAAACAGATTTGAGCTTCTTAAAGATCAATTGTTTCTCATCAGTCCACACAAAAGGTATATTTTTACACAACAACTTAGTCAAAAGAGTTGTGATAAGCGAGAACCCCTTAACAAATCTCCGATAATAGACCGCTAAACCAAGAAAACTTTAAATTTTAGACACATTTCTAGGCTATTTTCATTCAAGAACAACCTCAATCTTTTTAAGGTCTACATAGATACCCTCAATAGAAACTGCATGCCCTAGAAAAGAGACCTCTCTTAACCAAAACTCACAGTTATTGAACTTAGCGTAAAGGTTTTTCTCATGAAGTATTTACAGAACCACCCTAAAAGGTTTATCATAATTGCCCTCAGACTTAGAATACACCAAAATATTGTCGATGAAAACCATGATAAACTGATCCAAATACAACTGGAAAACCCAATTCATGAGATCTATGAATGCAGCCGAAGCATTCGTCAAACTGAATGGCATGCTAAGATCTCGTAGTACCCATGACGAGTCCTAAGGCAGTCTTATATACATCAGCCTCTTTAACCTTTAACTGATGATACCTAGAACGAAAATTAATTTTTGAGAACATAGATGCCTCACAAAACTGATCAAACAAGTCGTCAATCCTCAAAAATGGGTATCTATTCTTTATCGTCAATTTATTCAGCTGACAGTAATCCACACACATCCTCATAGTTTTATCTTTCTTCTTTATAAAAAGAACTGGTGCTCCCACGGAGACACACTAGGCCTGATGAACCTTGGATTGAGAAATTCCTAAAGCTATACTTTCAATACCATAATCTCCTTTGGTGCCATGTAGTAAGGAGCAATGGACATTGGAGCTGTTCTAGGCAGAACCTCTATACCAAATTCAACCTCCCTATCTAGTGGTAACTCCGACAATTCCTCAGGAAAGGCATCTGGAAATTCCTTAACTATCCCAATTCCCCCAACATAAGATTCCACAAAACCTATATCACACACATACACCAAATATTCCTCACACCCTTTTCAGACTAACTTTTTGGCTACTAGAGTGAAGATTATATTAGAGAGGTAATCTCAACACTCTCCAACCATAACAATCTCCACATCATCCTCAGACCTCAAAGTTACTCTCTTTGTATTACAACCTAAACTGACTGGATGCTCTATGAGCCAGTCCATACCCAGTATCAAATCAAACTCCCTGAATGGTAATTCCATCAGATTAGCTGGAAACACAACACCTTGTATCTCCATCAGACACCTCCTATAGATCTTATTAACACGCACTGACTGACCTAGTGGACTAAGTACAAAAATCTTACCAGAAGTACTCCGAACAGGAATTACCAGATGAACAGAAACAATACTAGTTATGAATGAGTGAGATAAACCAATGTTTATCAGTGCAAAATATGAAATAGAAGAAATATAAAACATACCGGCTATCACATTAGTGACGTCTCTATCCTCGCGGCGTCTTGCCGTATAGGCCAAAGCAAGCTGCCTTGTCTCAGTCTGATTAGCACCTCTACCTGGAGCTTCCCATACCATTACCACATCTGGCCTGACCACAACACCTAGGTGGCTGTTGAACTCCTTTCTGCGGCTGAACCAAACCCAAAGCTAGAGCTTGCACCTGATTAGAACGAAGCAGATAATCCCTAATGCGATGCTCTATAGACCTACATCACAAATAAGCTCCTAACCTCCTCCAACACTCACTCGTATGGTGCCTACCATAGTCCCTACACAACTGATTCCCAACAAAAGTAACCAGGGCCTCAACCTACAGAAGCCTACCAACTCAAAATGAACACTCCTTTCATAGTCATTCTCAATCATACTACGAGCATACTTGTTCAACCTCAAGAATTCGGCCTCATACTCGGCCACAGATCTATCTCCTTGAGTCAGCCAAATAAACTTGAATCTATGAGCCTCAATACACCTCACCCCCACATACTTATTTTGGAAGGCTCTACGAAAGAAGGTCAAAGTCACCTATTCATGTTGGGTGCCTTACTCAACAGTCTACCACCACTGATATGCTTCGTCACGAAACAAAGAAACCGTACCTTTTAATTTCCGCTTAGGGGTGCAATCCAGATCATTCATAATCTTCTCAATGGCCTCCAACCAGTATTCGGCCATAGTCAGGGAGACCCCAACGACGCCCCTAAATAGTTCGGCCCCATTTAACCAAAGTCATTCAGTAATGGGCTTACGGCTACCAAATCCAGTATGGGCCCCAACGACCCTTTCCAACACTCTCAACATTAGTTGGGATAGTGCGTCATCCTCAGCATCCTGAGTTCGAGACCCAATCTCAATGGTAGGTGTCCATACGATCTCGCCCGTACCCAAATTAGGCATACTGCCCATTGAAGATGGCTCAGCTCAAGCCACTGTTCGACGCCCACCGCGCCCACGAGTACCTCATCCACTTGTTCCTCGCACACTCATTATAAATTATCTGGAAATTCAAAAATTTATGAATCAGCTTGAAGTTTGTTATTAGATATCTTATGTCAAAAATCTTATCAAAATCTTTTTCATTGTTGCTATAGTCTTTAACTAAAGTAAAGTATTTCTAATACCATAGTGTTTTTCTAACTAAACAATATAGCTAAAGCAGAAGTACTTATAGGATTGGCGCCAAAGACTCAGTATTCCATACACTCATTTTTTCAGATTTAATCAGAAAATACATTTTGTTCAAAAACAATTTTCATAAAAATTTGAACCCAAAAATCATAGCCCGAGTTTTGAACCTAACTCTGATACCACCAAATGTAACACTCCAAAACTGGACTAGACATTACAGTCAGATTTGAAGAAGTTACTATGATTCAATTTGAAAATTCTGAAATCATTTGAGGATTGTAGAAATAACACTACCTTTTGATAAATGCAATTCTAGTTTATTAAAGAAAATAACTTTCTTACTTAATTCGTTAACTTTGTCGATTAAATTTATTTTTATAAAATGTTTATGTATACAGTGGAACTTTTAGTTAAATTCAATTTTGGAAAATGCAATCTGATATTGAAAATCTAATGTTTTGTTGATAGAATAATTATAAATTTAAAACAATAAAACGGTTCGAAACGGAAAATAAAAGTTCAAAACAAAAATAGTCCCAAAAGTCCAAAACAATCTAACAATACCAAAACAGAGTAAACAAAGTTTAAAGTAACACAAATTAAATATGTTTAGCTGAGCTCCCGTCGCACCAATCCGTCCTATGTCTGTCGGTTACCAGAGAGTAAACAAACAGAAGTGAGCTTACAAGCCCAGTGTGTAACTCAACATACAATAAATCAAATACACACCTGGAAGTTTTTCGGCTTTCAACCCTTCGCGATTTTTTAAGATTTCATTACACACCTGGAAGTTTTCTAATGTTGGTTCCAAAAACGAGTATAATGGAACCTAAAAATATCATACACTTAACGAATTAGCCAACATAACCAATCGATTTAAGAGGATATACTCCTCGATTTTCCTAAAATATCAATCCAACCTACAAAGCGGTTAACCCAAACAGCCACAACAATTCCAAATAGGCATAAATCCATAACCTTTGGACCTAAACATCACCTTTTAAAGCCTTAATCTTCCGGTGGATTAATCGTTCCGCGACCTTCACCTAGATAACCCAAAAGATTAATAACGAAAAATGCAACACTCAAATCCCAACTTAGCAAAGAAAACAAATAACGAAAGGAAGAACTTTAGTAATAGAAGAAAATATATATACAGTAATTACGTAAGAATCGATTTATAAACAATTCAATCAACACCCACCATCGAAATTGAGTACCATAAGAACGACCAGTCAAGAACACAAAGAAAATTTGAGGAAACGAAATCAAGAAAGGAAGAAAGAAAAGTTGAAGACATTCCTTCTCTAAAATCCATGCGAAAAGCAAAGAGAAACAAAATGAACAGAATAGGGAGAAAAGAAGGAACGTACCAAGTGGGGAAAGATTTTGAGATATCCCCTTTTTTAATTTCAATATAGAATAAATAAATTAAAATCTAAACTACTCCAAAATCTTAATATCTTACTAGATTTTTCCAAAGACTGAATTTGAGCCAACCGTAACCACTACATGTGCGATATACTAGAAAAGTAGCAAAAATAATTCCATTTTCTCCCGCAAAGAATCAAACTCAAGACCCAAAGATAAGCTGACTCCCTACCACCGAACTAGCAGGCTCATTCTTGGCACAAGTTGTGCGAAAATAAAATTTAAGCCCTATAAATAGAGATAGGAAGAGAAACAAAAATATCAAAAATTTCAAAGAGCGAGATTTGAACACATGACCTTAAACACATATCCAAAGCACTTAACCATTGGAGCAGATCACTTAACTTGACAAAATTTAATAAATCAAAACTCAAAATATTGGGGCATTATAGGAAGAAGAAGAAATCAAGCAAACAAAAGCTTAAAGCTAATGTGGCTACTTGGAGTGATAAGGATTCCTTCGGTGATGAAAATCAAGAAGTAGCCAACCTATTCCTTATGGCCATCAATGATTCTAAGGTAACTTCTACCTCATCTACTTCAAATTATTATTCTTTTGATGAGTTGCAAGATGCCTATGATGAATTAGGTTTGGAGTTTGAATTAATGGTTTCAAAATATAGGAAAACTATTTCAAAATTAAAAGTTGAAAATAATTTACTCTCCAAAGTCAATCATGAACTTGAAAGTAAAATTAATGATACACAAGCTATTATAAATTATTTTAACAAAAAGAATTGTAACTTACATAATTTACTTTTTAAAGTTCATGATGATCATCAAAAGCAACTTGAGTTGCTTAAGAGTGAAAAAGCTCACTCTAACAAAGTTTTTCGAAAATGAGAAAGTTCAAAACAAAACATTGTTAAAACTAGCTTTAATTTCTATAAACATAGAGGTCGTCCAAGTTTTTACAAAGGAAAATTTGTTAAAAGTGTATGGTTCCCTAAAGGACTTATAACTAGGAAAATTTGTTAAAAGTGTATGGTTCCCTAAAGGACTTATAACTACTAAAGATAATGATATCCTTTCTAAATGGATACCTAAATGGACTAGAATCTTGGAAACTAATGCTTATGGACCCAAAAGAAATAGGGTACCAAAAACAAAAATTCAATTCTACATTTGTAGGAAAAGGTGCATTCTTCAAGGAGAACATCACTAATGCAAATTTTATGTGATTGCACCTTAATGTTTACTTGGTATGTTAGTTCACTTGTTCCTTATTTTTAATATCTATCTTTGGACTAACCACTTTCTTTTCCTCTTAAGCTGTATTTAATTTATTTTATATAACAAAAAGGGGGAGAAGAGAAAGGTAAATTTAATGCTTGATTGATTATGATTAATTGATTTTATGCCAAATTTAGTGACCATGTTTTCAAAGTAAAATGAATGTCAAATTTGATTTTATGTCAAATCTTTTTAAGCCTTAAATTGAAAATGACTTTTATATAGGGGCAATTTATTCAAAAACAAATTTACAAAATGTTTTGTTATATCAAAAAAAGGGGAGATTGTTATACCTAGCTTTATTTTATAATATATTTTGATATAACAAATTAAAATGTTTTTGAATAAAAGTTAAAGTTAAACAAAATTAGCAAAATGATAAAATCAAGTTAAAATGGTTTCAATTGAGTTAAACATTTTGAATCAAGTTAAAATTATTTTAAAACAAGTCAGTATTGCTGTAACACTTTAAACCCGGCCTAGACGTTATGGCTGAATCTGGAAATGTTACGTAAAATAGTTACAAATCTGACTTTCGCTTTTGAAAAACATCTTGAACCTTTTGCTATTTAAAAGTTCGTTTTATTTGAAAACGTTTTGTCATACTTAATAGTTAAAACTGTTAATTTTTTACATTGTAACACCCCAAAACCCAGCCAAGAAGTTTAGACCGAATCTCGGAGGTTGCATTGATCACCGAAGTGATCGCAGGAAAATTGTACAAAACAAACCAAAAAAATATTACAGTATTTAACACAGAACTTATAGTCTAAAATCGTTTATATAAAACTCATATTTACCGAAAACACTTTATTAACCAATTCTTTTAAAAAAAATGTGTCATTTCCGAGACCTCTAACGTGCCGAGTCAAGTTTCAAAACACGTAAATACCTGAAAAAGGGAAACTGAGGGGGGTGAGCTACACGAGCTTAGTGTGAGTTCAAAAACGATTAACAATAGATTTACAGATGAGAACTTTAGAGCAATTCAATAGCAAAACATACTTACAGAGATGTATAGAAACAGAAAGAGGACTCGGAACCAACGTTCCAACAGAATGTAACAACTCAAGCACACAAAGCCACACACAGACACTCCATCACAAGTGTTATTTAGTCAAACAGAATACAATTAGAAAATCTTACACCCAGAATACTCTAACAGATGCGTATGAATGTAGTCAAGTAATACAAACCCATCCATCACACCAAAACACCTTTCCGTCCCCTGATCACACCCCAAAAGAGCTATTTAAGCTCATCCAACCAAACACACCACTTAGGACCTCGAAAGGCCCATCCAACCCTACATACCATGTATGTGGACTGAGCCAATCAGATATTAATATGCAACAGAGCTAGCGTGTGCGGTAATCCGCTGTACAGACATGTTGCAGTTTGAACTGCAAGATCAGATAATAATACGCAGCAAAGCTGACGTATATGCGGTACAGCGTGGTAAACTATTGTACAGATAAGTTGCAGTTAAACTGTTAGATTAGATCAGAATCAGTCTTCCTTCTCTTCACAACCAAACCCCAAAAGTTCTATACAAATGTATATATACAGACAAGCGTACATAATCAAAATAAAAAATTTTTGGACAGACATTTAGACACAGAAACTCACATCCAATCAATTAATTACAAAATTCCCGTGCAGTCACAGAATGCACACCATACACAACCACTTACACACCAATCACTCAGAACCAGAAATGCGTACAATCATTTACCCAGATTCAGAATCAATGGCATAGTAACCTCAAGTAACAATCAAACAATCTACTTAAATAAAGTTACATTTATATAAAACACACCAGTGTAGGCCTAATCAAAGTCCCGATCACCATTGCTAAGACTTAGCTAGAAGTCGGAACACACAGAATCACAATCAAGCTTTAATTTGACATAGGTCAAAATCTGGTGAGGTCGGACCACACGGCCGTGTGCTCTGGCCGTATGGAAATGCCTAGACTGTGTGGGGGGTCAACACGCCCATGTGGAAGGGGCACATGACCGTGCGCAAGGAGGCACACGCCCATATGACCTAGGACATGGCCGTGTGGTCCGACCGTGTAACTCTCTATCCATTTGTGCTAGAATAGAGTGCAGGGCAGACACGGTCATGTAAGGGTATCACACGCTTGTGTCCCCACCAGACACGGTCGTGTGTCCAATACACACGCGCGTGTGCAATCCCTAAATCCCCAAATTAGCCACATGGTCGTGTGGCTAGACCGTGTGGCACCAAATCACTAAATCTTTTTCCCTTCTTTTTTTTCATATCACAAAAATAAAAATAAAAATAAGCAAAACAAATAAAAATAAAATCTAAACTTTTAAAACCAGACCAAAGTTAAATCAAAATAATTCCCTCTAAGCACACCTGAGAACTCGAACCCGAGACCTCCAGGCTAAACTAACACACAACCAACCACCAGACCAGCAGGCCCATTCTGATATTTGAACGCGAAAACAAACTCCAATGCTCGATCTAACCACTGACCCTACCTACAAATCCCAAAACTTCTAACCCTATAAACAGGGCATTACAACATTTTCTAAATAGATCGAATAATTTACAGTGGAAGTTCTTAAGACGTTATATTTTGGAAAATCGGGTTTGTTTTCTTAAAAATAGTTGATCGCAGAAATATAGCCGTTTTTCGAAAAATCATTTTATCGAATGTCATGCCAAAACCCAAAATAAAAGTCCAAATCCAAAAATAACCCCAAATGTCTAGAGAGTCCCAAAATTTACAAAACTCTCAAACCATAAATTTTAAATAAGTTTAATTTAAGTAAAATTAAGTTTAAGGAGGAATGAACACAACCTAGCTCCCACCGCACCGAACTACCTAAGTCTGAGGGTTACCTAAAATTATCAGACACAGAGAGAATGAGTTTTTATAACTCAGTGTGTAACTCGTAAGGAAACAGAGTTTCAGATTTAATCACATGGCAGAATAGATACAGACATACATCTTATACAGAATCAGAATCATGTCAGAGTAGTACAGATGCAGACATATATAATCCTACCCCCATCCTTTACACACTAACTCCGTCTAACCCAACACATCATGTGGGGTATAAAACATCCACCCAACCCTGCACACCACTTAGTGTCCTTACGACACTTTTCAAAATAATCGCAATAGTGCTGCTAGTATAATGGCGAAATATTGCCTCACATAGAACACTTCCTCCATATAATACATGTCCCACCCCATAATTAGATATAAACTAAAACCAAAATTTACATATCATACATGCTCGTATAATAGATGCAGAACATGCTATAAACATAACAGATCATACATATTAAATGTTATTTACGTCAAGTTTCATACTAACAGATTAACAAGATTCATGCTTAACAGCTTATACAATTACAAGCTGGCCCACAGAAGGCCCATAGTCGATCGGGACGACGTGTATGGCCTAAGGAAAAATTTATAATTTTGGGCCCACATGTTCGTATGGCCTACACGGCCCAACTTGCCAGGCCCGTGTAGCCCAAACACGCCGTGTGGCCCACACAACCCAAAAATGGCCTAGATCGTGTGTCACACACAGCCTCGCACTCACCTTGTCACACGGCAGTGTGGCGTCGACAAGCCCCAATTTCGGCTTTCGTTGTTCGCTATTTTTCAAGTTTCTCATCACACACCTGGTTCGATTTCGACGAGAACACAACCACAAGACCCCTGAGACCTAAATATGACAAATAAAATGATTATAACAGTATCGAGGAACGAGATAATCAAGAATTGAACTCTTCCAACACACCCAAAACTCATCCATACTCTTACCGTTAATCAAACTACAACCACACGAAATTACGATGTTGAAGGAGCGCCAAATGTCTCACAACTGTCACCTAAACTCAACAAACTAATTAATTAACGATTACAAAATTTAACAATATCACTTGCATCCCATAACCCCCAAATTAAAAGGTTAAAGAACTAGCCAGAACCATTACCTATGATGAACGAAATTGAAAAATCCAAACGAGCAACCACACAATTGCAAGAAACCAAAGACCAAAGATAAAAAGAGTAGCAAAAGAAAGATTAGAATTACCCAATCCCAAATTGACAGTGGCACAAGAAGAGAGAAAAAAAGAAAATTAATGAAATCAAGAAGAGAAAAAAAAAATAAGACGTGGGATTGAGGGAAAAGATTTTTGAAATAACTTCCTATTATTTTTAAATAAAATAAATAAAAATAATAAAATAACAAACCAACACTTATCCATCCAATAACCCTATAATCATTCAATATATACCCTTCCACTCTAGAGTTAACCTTTAACTAAAATCTACTAAGCAACACAACCAAAAATTAACTAGCAAAGAGCTCTCCCAAAGACTCAAACTCACAACCCACCCTTCACACTCAAGGCCCTTAACCACTAAAGCAGGTATTTAACAATGACAAATTGTAACGACCCAAAATCCGTGGGCACCAGAAAAAGTGTGTTATCGGGCCTCCGTCTTAGTAAATCGAGTTAGTAAATAATTATTAGGAGTAATTATGAGTCTAATAGTGTGCTTAATTAGATTTTTATTTAGTGAATTTAGCTTAATTTAAAGTAATTAGGAAAAAAGGATCAAATTGAATAAAGATTAAAAGTCTAATTATAGATTAAAAGAAAGTAAAAAGGGCTAAAATGGAAATTAAGCCATTTAGAATAAGTTGAGGCGGCAATTGATGATACAAATCTAAGATTTTTATTGTTTTATTATATTAAATTATAATGTATATCATTATTTTATAGTTTTATATTTGATATTATAATAAAAACAAAACTAAATAGATGACAAGTGTAATAGTAATAATTACATAGGTAGATTATTATTATTATTTATTATTATTATTATTATTATTATTATTATTATATATTACTATTGTTATCAGTTAAAATAAAAGAAAAAGAAACAAAAGAAGAACATAAAAGAAGCAGAGAACGGACGAAAACAGGGGAAGGAAAGAAAAGGGAAAATTTGGGATTTTGAAGCTTCAAGTTTAATTGCTAACAAGGAACTCGAGACATCAACCCACAAAGGAAAGGAGAAGATCGTCGAGGAATAAATCCAAAGAGAATCCTGGTTTGTATTACTATAATTCAAGTTATTTATTATTAAATACAAATTTTATATTTATTTATTTTATGGTAAGTAAATATTGAGGTAAGTAACTTTATTGAATTGAATTTAGAAAAGTGAATTGAGTGAGAAATATGTGTTAGTATTGAATTGTATTTTGATTAGTGATTGGAAAAGTGAAGTTGATATTGAAAATGAATATGTGAAATGAATTGGTTGAATTGGCTATGTTTGAAATAAATATGGTTTTAATTGCAGAGGGTTTGATGTGAAAATAAGCAGAAATGCTGCCGAAATTTATATTAAAAAAAATTTTGAATACTTAAACGAGTCTCGTTCATTTTTAATACATACTTTAGACTTAAAGAGTTCATTATAAGGACTTAGTCATTAAATTATATTATGAATGTTATTTTATTTGTGAATTATTTGTAAGTTGTTTGATATGTCCGGTAATGCCTCGTAACCCTGTTTCGGTGACAGTTCGGGGTTAGGAGGTGTTACAATTATTGGTATCAGAGCTATTAGGTTTAGCCGGTTCTCGGGCTAAATCAGGCTCGAAAGTGAGTCTAGAAGTACATGCCACTGTTGAGTCGAAGCTGAGTCGGGTTTTTGGATGCTGATATATTTATTTGATTTTGTTTTATAGATAAAATGTCAGACGAAAGAATGTATGAGGTTGAACAAGAAATGTATACTGGAAGTCGTGAAATTGAAGAAACTGAATCTGTTACACCTAGTGCGAATTCGTTAGATAATCAACCTCCTAATATAGGAAGAGAAAGAGATAACTCACAACTGTTAAGAGCTATAGCCAATGCATTATAGCATGTAGCGGGAATTGTACCTGCTACTACACCAGTACCTATAGCTAGACGGGCCCCAATTAAAGAGCTACGAAAATATGGTGCCACGAAGTTTTCGGGACTAAGAGGACTTGATCCATCTGTTGCTAAAAATTGGATAGAATCAACAAAAAGAGTTTTGCAACAATTAGATTGCACCCCTGATAGAATCTGATATGTGCTGTATCATTTTACAAGGGGAAGCGTATCTCTGGTGGGAATCTATAGTTAGACATTTTCCGGATGATCAGATAACCTGGGACTTGTTTCAAAAAGAATTTCAGAAGAAGTATATTGGGGAAATGTATATCGAAGAGAAGAAGCAAGAGTTTTTAGTGCTGAAACAGGGTAATATGTCAGTATTGGAATATTTAGCAGGTATGCTTCAGAATATATTCCAACCGAGGCTGATAGTTGTAAACGATTTTTACAGGGACTGCGAAATGAAATTAAGATTCAATTGGTATGTCTCAGAATTACTGAACTTGTTGATCTGGTTGAACAAGCGAAAATGATAGAACAAGTATTAGGCTTGGACAAAAAGTTAGAAATGGGTAAATTAGCTGGGAAACGTATGGGAACTACCAGTTCTAATCCATTACCAAAGAGATTCAGAGAATCAAGAAGTGGTTGGAGATCAAGCTTTTGGTTTGATAGAGGTGACAGAGACAGAGGAAAATAGATTACTGTTTCCACCGATAGTGTAAAAGCTCCACCTCGGGAAAGTGAATATCCTGAATGTGATTATTGTGGGAAAAGACATTTTGGTGAATGCTGGAAGAAAATTGGAGGATGTTTCCGTTGTGGCTCTACTGAACACTTTATTAAAGATTGTTTGAAAACTCAGAGTAGTACACCTGCCACATCTCAGAGATCAGTATCGACTGCCAGAGGTAGAGGAATGTCCAGAGGAGGTTTTGTTTCGAGGAGAGGAGGAGTTAGTCAAGGCAGTGATATAGCTACACAACAGTCAGAGGCTAGAGCACTAGCCAGAGCATACGTAGTTCGGACCCGTGAAGAAGGCAATGCTCATGATGTGGTGACAGGGTTGTTCAGCATATTTGGCATATGTTATTAATTCTAATTCAGTCGGGAGTTGGTGCAGCCAGATTAAGACTGTATGTGAGTTTCCAGATGTATTTCCAGAGGAACTACCGGGCTTACCACCTGACAGAGAAGTTGAATTTGCTATTGAGGTGTATCCAGGTACAGCACCAATTTCTACATCTCCGTACCGAATGTCGCCTACTGAATTGAAAGAGTTGAAAGTGCAGTTACAGGATTTATTAGATCGAGTCTTTATCCGACCGAGTATTTCACCTTAGGGAGCTCCAGTATTGTTTGTTAAAAAGAAAGATGGTTCTATGCGGTTATGCATTGATTATCGATAATTGAACAAAGTGACGATTAAGAATCGATGTAACACCCCAAACCCGGCCCACGAGCCTTGACCGGATCTGGTATGTCACGGAGTAAAAACTTTTTAAAAGGTTTTTGGATTAACAAAGGAAATTTGAAAATTTGTTGGGGTAATAAAATGGTGTTTGCTAAAACTCAAGTGGGTTGATTTGGTAAATACGATTGAGTTGAAAACCCTTTCTTCCTTTGAAACCACTTGATCATTTAAATTTTTAGAGCATTAGAGTTATCGATAACTTAGAAAATTTTGTTACCCGATGGTAACATTGTTGAAAACGCGTACGAGTACTTATTTTGAAAACGTTACTATTAACCGATTTGCTTAACAGTTCATAAGTTCATCAGTCATATAATAAAGTAAAAACAACTACCTAAACATCCAAAATAATAAGCGGCCATATTACAACCCAATCGAAATTTAGTAAATAGTAAACTTAAAGAGGGGCAAAAATAAAATTTCAAGTCCACCGAACAAGCATGGCCGCCTCGAGTCCTCCCCGGCTCCATCTCCGCGATCTACTCACCTGCAAGATGATATGGGAAGGGGTGAGTCTCCAAGACTCAGTGTGAATAAATCCCCAACCCGAAAATACAACTCATACACAAAATATTAGTAATACATGCAATTATGCAACCCAAACTAGCCATCCATACTCTTTTTTCTACCCCGTGTGGTACCAAACCACTGGTGGTGCCAAACCACTGGTGACCGAAGTCACAAATATCAAATGATGGGGCCAACCCATCGTGTGGTACCAAACCACTGATGACCATAGGTCACAATATCAACATGTGGTACCAAACCACTGGTGGTGCCAAACCACTGGTGACCGAAGTCACAAATATCAATATGTGGTGCCAAACCACTGGTGGTGCCAAACCACTGGGACTTAGTCACAAATATCAATATGTGGTGCCAAACCACTGGTGACCGAAGTCACAATTATCAAATGATGGGGTCAACCCATCGTGTGGTACCAAACCACTGGTGACAGTCCATAGAGATCATCTCCCTCCTCTCATCAATCCCACCATCATCATGCTCACATAACAAGTATCATGATCCCCTATATCATGCATTTGTATATAGCATAACATTTAACAGCATATGATGGCATACACAACATATATCATAGATCGAGTAATAGGGGACTTACCCGAAAACCAAGCTTATGCCCACAAGGCAAAGTTACTACATGAGAGGTTATAAATATCATCATAATAACAATTTATACTAATAAAGTGTGTAAGAGCTTACATACTTATTTAATCGGAGATCTAAAGAGAAATCCCGAATCTATCAGATATCACAAAGGTCTCGAACCATATTCCCGTATAGCTCCTATATTCGGCCACTATAGGTTAGTATTCAAAAAGTCTTATTCGGCTAAACTAATGATCCCGAAGGATTAATCGTACTCACAACAGAATATGGCCCTAGGCCGAACCTTTATTAGCACTTACCAACAAATTTTGAAATCCTGAAAGCTTCTGATTTCTTAGCCGATTTGCCCCCTAAAATCATAGTACAAATTTCGGTTATCACTCAAATGCCATACTTGGTCCATAGTCGAATATAAACAACCACTTACCAAAGGAATTTGAAATCTCGGGAAGCCCCTCCTATTCTTTGAAACTGCCGAAAACCCATACATGTTCCTTGTTAAAAATCGGCTATAAAGCATATCCATGGAAGGTGGCCTATGGCCGAATGGCATATTGCCTTACCTCGAAGAATAAGTTCTCGAAAGGCTCCTCTAGCTCCTTGGTGGCGGCTACGCACAACGTACACTAATAAGACCCTATACAAAATCGGTCAACCTTACAAGTGCTTTAACTTAAGCTTTTGGCATACACTAAGGAAGATGGTCAACCCGAAAGTTGAAAGAGAGCGTGTTCACTTACCCAGAGTTTCGGCTAGGCCCTTCAAAATGAGATGGAGAAGTAGGCCACAAGTAGAGAAGATGGATTTATCTATGGTGTTCCCTTAAAGTACCAAGTAAAGAAAAGGAGGATAGGAGAGGTTCATGCGAATTCTGCCATGATAAAATGGTGGAGTTTCGGTCAAGCTTTGTCAAAAGAAGGGTTGCATAGTCGGCTCTTACAAAGGAAGAACAAGGAGAGAAGGAGAAGCAAATTTTGGCACACAACAATGGGTATACCAAGCCGAAATGCCTCCCTAGCAAGAACCATATTCGGCCATGCTTCTTTTGCCAAAAACAAGGCCGGCCAACTCCTCCCCCACCATGTGCTAACCCCCATCATCATCAAATAAAATAAAACATTTCCCATAAGAAAATGTTTATTCATTTACCCATTACTCCCCATCCTTCAATAACTAAAATAAAACAATAAAACCCCCAACGCATGCTTCATTCCATCATCAATTTCCCATAGACATTGTTTAATCCCTCCTCCATTTTCTATACATAAAATAATAATAATTATAATAACATCCCATACTTCTAATAAAATAAAGGAAATCACCCCATACTTCCTAAACAAAGCAGCATGCCTCACGCAATAAATGCCCATGCAGGCTACCAACACGCTGGCCAAAAAGAAAATTCCAAGCTGCCGCTCCTTGGTCTCGAACCCGAGACCTGGAGAGAACTCAAGCCTCCAGCCACTCCTACTGTTGACTCCTTTCATGACATATTTTCTTCGGTTTTTCTTTTAAACACTTCTTCACTAGCTTCCTCACGCATGAATGCCAAAGGAAAAAAATAAATTACCATGCGCCTCCAGCAGGACTCGAACGCGAGTCCCCGAGCTGCAACGAACCATCACGCCTCTAGCCACTTTGCCAAGGCATTTATTTGCGACATGCACTCATCACAATTTCTTTTAAAGTCTTCTTAGCCCCTTTATTTCATAACGCCAAAGCCCAAAATAAAAATACACCATGCGGCCACCATGATTCGAACTTCAGACTTGCTGAAGTCCCTCTGCACCATAGCGCCCCGAACCATTCGGCCAAGGCGTTCATTTGTGCCATAAGCTCGCCAAATTTATTCTTAAACCCTTCTCATTAAGCTCTCATTCACGCCAAAATAAAACTTCCTCCCACGCGATTTGAACCCCTGTCTTGCCACATCTTCTAACTTTCTGGTAGCGCCCTAGCCACTCTACCAGCCATTTCCTTATGGCATGTTTCGCACCAAAATATATATACAGCTTCCTCACTTAGCCTTTTCTTCTCAAGCATTAAAAGAAACTCTTTAACCCTTAGCCCGACCTATCCCAGGGTTATGACTAGACCAGAGAATATATCATAACACATGCATTCTTCATGCAATCACACGAAAAATAATTAAATTGCAACGACCCCTAATTCGGGATGTTACAATCGATATCCTTTGCCTCGTATAGATGACTTGTTTGATCAGCTTAAAGGAGCTTCAGTATTTTCTAAAATTGATTTGAGATCCGGGTATTATCAGTTGAAGGTGAAGGAAAGTGATGTGCCTAAGACTGCCTTCCGTACTCGTTATGGCCATTATGAATTTTTGGTGATGCCGCTTGAATTAACCAACGCCCTAGCTGCTTTTATGGATCTGATGAATTGCATTTTTCAGTCGTACCTAGATCAGTTTGTGGTGGTCTTTATTGATGATATATTGGTATATTCAAATACAGAGGCGGAACATGATCAGCATCTTCGAAAAGTTTTACGGATTCTACGGGAAAAACAGTTGTATGGAAAATTAAGTAAATGTGAATTCTGGTTGTCTGAGGTGGTATTTTTAGGACATGTGGTATCTACCGACGGGATTAGAGTTGACCCGAAGAAGATCGAAGCAATTGTTCAGTGGAAAGTGCCACAGAATGTATCTAAGGTACGTAGTTTTCTTGGTTTGGCTGGATATTATCGAAGATTTGTAAATGGATTCTCGAAGATAGCACTACCAATGACTAAATTACTGCAGAAGAATGTTCCTTTTATCTGGAATGATCAGTGCCAGAAGAGTTTTGAGACTTTGAAGCAAATGTTGACAGAGGCACCGGTATTAACATTACCGGAGTCGGGAAAAGATTTTATTGTGTATAGTGATGCTTCTTTGAGTGGTTTGGGTTGTGTATTGATGCAAGATGGGAAGGTCATTGCATATGCATCTAGACAGTTGAAGCCACATGAACGTAATTACCCGACGCACGACTTGGAGCTAGCTGCAGTAATTTTTGCTTTAAAGATTTGGAGACATTATCTTTATGTCGAGAAATGCTACATTTACACAGATCATAAAAGTCTCAAATATCTTCTGTCGTAGAAAGAGTTGAATTTAAGGCAAAGGCGGTGGATTGAGCTTCTAAAAGATTATGATTGTGTTATAGACTATCATCCATGAAAAGCAAATGTGGTAGCGGATGCATTGAGCAAGAAAACTGCGATTGAATTACGAGCAATGTTTGCTCGGCTCAGTGTTAATGATGATGGAAGCTTGTTAGCTGAGTTAAGGGTTAAGCCGATGATGTTAGATCAGATTAGAGCAGCTCATATGGAAGATGACAAATTATTAAAGAAAAGAGAAATGGTTCAGAAGGGTACAGTCGAGAGTTTTAGTATTGATGAACATGATTGTTTGAGGTTTCAAAATCAGATTTGTGTTCCAACTACTTCTGAATTAAAGAAGATGATTCTTCAAGAAGCACACGATGGCACTTTTGCATTGCGTCCTGGTGGAACAAAAATGTATCATAATTTACGGGAGCTTTATTGGTGGCCAGGGATGAAGAAAGATATAGTTGAATATGTTAGTAAATGTTTGACTTGTCAACGAGTAAAGGCAGAACATCAGGTACCGACAGGGTTACTCCAGCCTATTAGTATTCCTGAGTGGAAATGGGATAGTATTACTATGGATTTTGTTACGGGGTTGCCACCGTCGGGGAGCAAAAAGAATGCCATTTGGGTGATAGTTGATCGGTTGACTAAGTCTGCTTATTTCATAGCAGTCAGGACTGATTGGTCTCTACAGAAGCTTGCTGAAGATTATATTCAAGAAATTGTGAGACTGCATGGTATTCCAGAGTCTATAATTTCTGACCGGGATCCACGATTTACATTAAGATTTTAGAGGCAGTTACATGATTCTTTGGGTACTCGGCTTAAATTTAGTACTGCATTTCATCCACAAACCGACGGACAATCAGAACGGGTAATTTAGATTTTAGAAGACATGCTTCGGGATTGTATTATTGACTTTGAATCAGGTTGGGAACGATACTTTCCGTTAACTGAATTTGTTTATAATAATAGTTTTCAATCCAGTATTCAGATGGCTCCATATGAAGCATTATACGGTCGAAGATGCCGATCACCTACATGTTGGACAGAGATGAATGAGAAAAAGATAGTTGGACCGGAATTAATTCAGGAGACAGAAGAAATAGTTAAAAAGATCAGAGACAGGTTGAAAGTAACTTTTGATAGAAAAAACTCTTATGCAGATCTAAAACGACGGGATATAGAGTATTCTGTGGGTGATAAAGTGTTTTTAAAAGTATCACCTTGGAAGAAAATTTTGAGATTTGGTCGCAAGGGAAAATTAAGTCCTCGTTATATTGGGCCGTATGAAGTAGATGAAAGAATCGGACCGGTTGCCTATCGATTAGCTTTACCTCCGGAATTACAGAAAATTCATTATGTTTTTCATGTTTCTATGTTACGAAGGTATCGATCGGATCCATCTCATATTATTTCTACTGAAGACATTGAGATTAGACCGAATTTCTCATATGAAGAAGAACCAATTCAAATACTAGCTCGAGAAGTGAAAGAATTAAGAAACAAACGAGTCCCTTTGGTAAAACTATTATGGAGAAGCCATAGTGTGGAAGAAGCAACTTGGGAACCGGAAGAAACTATGAGAGCACAGTGTCCTCACCTATTCTCAGGTAAATTTCGAGGACGAAATTTATTAAGGGGGGAAGAAATGTAACGACCCAAAATCCGTGGGCACCGAAAAAAGTGTGTTATCGAGCCTCCATTTTAGTAAACCGAGTTAGTAAATAATTATTAGGAGTAATTATGAGTCTAATAGTGTGCTTAATTAGATTTTTATTTAGTGAATTTAGCTTAATTTAAAGTAATTAGGAAAAAAGGATCAAATTGAATAAAGATTAAAAGTCTAATTATAGATTAAAAGAAAGTAAAAAGGGCTAAAATGGCAATTAAGCCATTTAGAATAAGTTGAGGCGGCAATTGATGATAAAAATCTAAGATTTTTATTGTTTTATTATATTAAATTATAATGTATATCATTATTTTATAGTTTTATATTTGATATTATAATAAAAACAAAACTAAATAGATGACAAGTGTAATAGTAATAGTTACATAGGTAGATTATTATTATTATTATTATAATATATTACTATTGTTATCAGTTAAAATAAAAGAAAAAGAAACAAAAGAAGAACATAAAAGAAGCAGAGAATGAACGAAAACAGGAGAAGGAAAGAAAAGGGAAAATTTGGGATTTTGAAGCTTCAAGTTTAATTGCTAACAAGGAACTCGAGACATCAACCCACAAAGGAAAGGAGAAGATCGTCGAGGAATAAATCTAAAGAGAATTCCGGTTTGTATTACTATAATTCAAGTTATTTATTATTAAATACAAATTTTGTATTTATTTATTTTATGGTAAGTAAATATTGAGGTAAGTAACTTTATTGAATTGAATTTAGAGAAGTGAATTGAGTGAGAAATATGTGTTAGTATTGAATTGTATTTTGATTAGTGAATGGAAAAGTGAAGTTGATATTGAAAATGAATATGTGAAATGAATTGGTTGAATTGGCTATGTTTGAAATAAATATGGTTTTAATTGTAGAGGGTTTGATGTGAAAATAAGCAGAAATGCTGCCGAAATTTATATTAAAAAAAATTTTGAATACTTAAACGAGTCTCGTTCATTTTTAATACATACTTTAGACTTAAAGAGTTCATTATAAGGACTTAGTCATTAAATTATATTATGAATGTTATTTTATTTGTGAATTATTTGTAAGTTGTTTGATATGTCCGGTAATGCCTCGTAACCCTGTTCCGGCGACAGTTCGGGGTTAGGGGGTGTTACACAAATTTTATCAAAGCAAGGATTAAATCTTTGGGACGTTACAATTGCTCCAGGCCAAAAAGTATACTTTTGGCCAATTATCGGTAGTTTTCAAAATATCGATACCCATTCTAAAATTTATACCAAATTGACATTTTATTTTCAACCAATTCAGCTAAGTATTGATCCAATATCAATTTTTTTTATATGGTATCGATAAAAGTATATTTATATTGATATCTTTAGCTCCAACGATCACTGAACTTTGTATTAAATGCTAATAGTATCGATACTCGTAGGCAAAGTATCGATACCTTTTGTTGTAGGTGAATTTAATGATCTGGTATTTTCATCCCCAATGGCTTTATTTATTTTCTCAATGTAACATCCAAAAATTAGGGGTCTGGCCTTTTTGCACTATTCCATGTGTTGAGCTTGCTTAGCTTGTATTTGGGTGTGTTTGGGGGTCCTAGGGAGGCTCGGGTTCGAGCCCAAGCCCTGGTGAAATTTTGGTTTTTGGCTCTTTAGAGGAGAGGACTGTTGGAGGTAATGCTTAAAGGAATTTGTAGGTGTTTTGATAACACAAGTGGCTACATGGTGGGGTGGTGATGGCGTCAATAGTGAAGCAAAGTGGGATGGTGTTTGAATCCCACAAGCAGCATATGGGGAGTTTTTATTTTTTGCTCAGGAGAGGAGGAAGCAGAGTTGAGATCAAACTCTGCCTTGGTGGTTGGAGACTTGGTCAAATGATTTGAATGGGTGATTGAGAGGATGTTGGGGAGCAAAAAGAGGAGTGAATCAGGGGATTTGAGGGTGAAAGGTAATGGTGGCCGAATATGGGGAAGTGCTTGAGTGGAATTTCGGTCAAAAGAAGAAAAAGAAGAGAGATGGGTCACTTTGGTAGCATATTCGGCCTTGTGTAGGAAAAGAGTGCCAAAAATTCCTTAGTGTTTTTACTTTGCTTTTGTACAGTTCGAGTGTTTTTTTCTTTGTGCATTTTGGGTTCCTTTTTTGCATTTTTTTTGCTAAAGCATTTCAGGTTTTCTTGTTGCAATTTATTTTTGTCGAAACCTCAACCTTCCTATTCACTTCTTCTCCATTTCTTCTCTAGTCTTTTCCCCATTAGCCGAATCTCCTTTCTTCTTCCATCGGAATCTGTCCTCTCTTCTTTTGCTAATAGCCAAATTCTGTGTAGCCTGAAGCTTGGGGGTCTTTTGTCTACTGAATCTACCTTGTTTATTAGGCTCTTCTGTGATCAAGGTAATGCTTCTTTTCTCTTTGGTTTTTTCCCTTCTTTTCTGCTCTCTCTTTTCTCTCACATAAGCCGAATCTCTTACCTTGCTTCTTCTTGACTAAGGCCGAACTTGAGTGCTTTTCTCCATCTTGAGTATCGTTGGTTCTTTCTTTTGTGTGGAAGCCACAACTTGGAACAACTGCCGATTTTGTGGCACTTTGGTAAGTGTAGCTATGGCCGAATAAGGGGAGTGGATGGTTGTTCTCTATTTTAGGTTCATTTAGGCCGAAAGGCCGTTTCTCTATTATTTTGAAACAACATCGCTAACTCATGCTTTCATTAGGACTCAATCTCGTAATCAAAGGGGGTAAACTGAACATTCAAGCATAGCAAGGAGTTGCCGTCGTTCTTGGTAAGGATTGTGGATTGTATTATCAATTTCAATTTTGGGATTATCAAACAAGAAGACTAACTGCTAGCCACTTATGTCCTTAGGTGCTTCGGAGAGTACCAGGATACGTATTCCAAATCAGGTGTGTAATCTCACACCCCTCTGGATGATTGCTTGCAATGTTCTGTGACTCGGCCAAAAGCCGAAAAATCGGCATCTGTGACCACTCAAGCGTGCGAGCGCTCATAGTGGTAAATTGAAATACGAATAATGATGGTAAGTCGTTGAGAGTGTGACGAGCACTCTTGCGAAATTGAGGCTGTAACGGGCCTGATCAAGCCGAAACGAGCCAAATGGGCCCAATGGGCTATCTGGCCCACTTGGGCAAAATTGTTGGAAAACTATCAAGCGATAGGCTCGATTGCGAAATCTGCAAATCGGAGACCGAAACCATGCGTATTGGGCCACACGAGCGTGTGGGCCTATTTGGGCTTGAAATGGATTTTAGGCCCAATAATTCCGTAGAGACCCAAAAAAGGTCCTGTGTCGCTCGAGGCAAAAGTAGGCCTTCGTAAAGGCCGTTAAATGCAAAATTACCAAAATACCCCTGGAAGGGTAACTTACTGAAATACCCCTGGAGGGTAAATGACCGTTATACCCTTGTTTATAGTTGGTTATCATGTATATGCTTTATTTGTACTTTTATATGTATGATACATTGCATTTATATTATGTTGCATGGGTTGGGTTTGATGATCGGAGGAAGTGTATTCTGGTGGCTCTGCCACATTCTGTATAATGGTCATGCCACGTATATTCTATTATTCTGGTGGCACCGCCAAAAATTCTGTGATTTGTAGCTTGTCTGCCATATTGATGTGTAGGGCTGGGTGGGTTGACTTGGTCCCCACAGGTGTGTAGGGCTGGTACGGGTGGCGTGTAGGGTTGGATTGGGTTGAGCTGCATTCTCTGTTTGCATTATCATGTTTATGGGGCTAAGGCCAAATTGTCACTAAATAGGGCATCGGCCCAGTCTGCTTCTATATTGGCTCGAGCCTAGTTGATGACCGATTAGGGGATTACACACTGAGTTCTCGTAACTCACCCCTCTCCTTTAACCTTGCAGGTGACCCCCAGCGTTAGAGGATTTGGGAGCTGCGGAAGACTCTGTGGTGGCCATACATCGGAGTATTTCTCATGAACTTTAATAAATTTCAGTTTAGCTTTATTTTAAGATTATTTATTTTGGGTTAATATTTTGTAATAAGGCCTTTGGAATTTTATTTTTCTTTTAAACTTTCATTTCAGTTATGTTTAAACTAGAAATGATTAAACTATGGGTTTTCCTAAAACGATAAATAACTGTTTTCAAAATATCACATTTCCGCAACTCATTGAATTTGATTTCTCTATAAACAAAGTTTTCGAAAATAATAATAACAATGTTTTGACAAGGGAACCACTTAAACAAATCTGAATTTCGCAAACAGCAAGGTTCGAAATTTTCAAAAAGAATACAAGGTCTTTAACGAACACGCAGTTTTTAAACAACCTTTCTATTTGACATGCTAGATCCGGTCGTAATGTCTAGGCAGGGTCTGGGGTGTTATACTCAACAACCATAACAGTTGGAAATGAATTAAAGGGTATAAATACCATCTTCCTAAGGTCCTACAATAACAAGAGAGATCATCATACTTAAAGATCAATCAAAACAACCTCAGTGCTTAATTCCTTCATACTTTTCTTGTAAGCACTTGTGAGCTTTCATTTTTATTCTTTAGCTCAAGTGTATTCCTGTTTACTTGTACTTAATTGGCAAACATTCTGATATTATAAGGATTACTTCTTAGTTTTCTATTTGTTATTCTCTTTGAGAGGGTTGAATCTTAAGGTTTGGGTAAAAACCTTAAGGGAATTGCAAGCTTAAGATTTTGGGTAGAAATCTTAAGGGAGATTGTATGGTTAAACCTTGTCCTCAAAGGTTGTCAAATTAGTGAATTTGGTAAAATCTTTACTTGTGGAAAGTTAAGATAGTGGACTAATCAATTGGGACCGAATCATTATAAATCATTGTGTTCTTTGTTGAATATTTTTTTCTTTGCTTCCACCATTTTCTTAAAGGCCAATTCACATTCCCTCTCGGCGATTTCAAGTTGATTATTCGAGCTAACAATTAAAATTGGTATATTTATTAAACTAAATACTTGAGCTCTGATGATCTTGATTGCTTTCAAATATGAATCCTTTGGTGAAACTTAATATTTAACATATATTCAGAGCCCACATAAAGTATCCCTAACGCCTATTGCCTATAAAAAGGAACCTTCCTCTTATTAAAAAACGAGCCATCCACTTTCTCTCCAGATCCCCCTCTGCAACTCTTGACATTGTAATCACAAATTGAACTATCTTCAACCACCAACCTCCAATCTCATATCAACACACTTAAAGAAATAAATCTGAAACAGACAAAATATATTGCATCCTAACCTTAATTTCTTTTAAGAATTCCATATATTAAAACAATACTCTTTTTTCAATTTGGTTTAAGGTAATTTTTGGGCCTTAAATATGGCAATTAGGTCCACTTTGATATCTAAATTTGGATTTGTAAAAGTGTGACAATGTGCCCTTTTTAGATTATGCTATGTCATCTCCTAAAAATTAATATATATAATCTAAAAAATAAACAAATTATATTTTTAAAAGTTTCAGGTGATGACATGACACAATCTCATAGTGTCATGCCATCACAACTTTATGGAGTTCCAAGTTTAAGGATGAAAATGGAAAAAGTTGTCATGTACAAGAAAGTGGACCAAAAAAAAAGTATAGATACTAAAGTAAACGTAATTAACAATTTTAACACCAAAAATTACAATAGCCCTTTCAATAAGAATGATTTCAAGATTCCAACTCCATTCAAATACCCAGAAAATAAACCCACTCTACTTCTTTTAGCATTTATTGGAATAGTTATTGTATCCATACGTGGTAACTTTTTCCAATTACCATAAACTTGTTTCAATTAATATTCTTGAAGAGGAAATAATGGAAGAGTGTAATTAATTTATGAAACCGCCCCTTGTTTTCAATAGATTTCTTGTGTGAGGTAGGAGATGGAGAAAAAAAAGGTACATGAGTAGAATCACCCGTGGGTAATTAAGCATCTTTTATTACTTTTAGCTTGTCATCGTTGCAGGAATAGAAACAAAAGAGATGCCCACTTGTTTCATACTTTGCCTTTCTTTTCATCAACCTTCCATTACATTTATTAAATCATTCCATTGTTCATTTATGTTAATATGGATTAAATTTTGGAAATGGATTTTGTAATATGGATTGGATCATTATGATCTAAGTTATTGTTTAATAATTAAAATAAGGTCCTATTTTATAATTTAATTAATATAAAATATTATTTAAATTAAATTAAATTTTTGTGCTAGATATTCCCTCTATTTATCCAGAGGCATATTCATTATTATATATTCTCCTTTACTCTCTTTTTTGTCGAAAATCTTATATCTTTGCTTCCTTAGTAAAATAAAAAGCATCAAGTCATTATCACAAGGAGAGATGGATGATTTAGCCCTTGAAAGAAGGGAATTTTGGAGTAAGCTAAGGTTCCCACTTCTAATTGAAATTGTCAATCTCCTCAATTTTATCAAGTAAAAGCAAGGAAAAAAAAGTTTGTGTTATAAAATAAATAGATAGAGAGTAAAGAACAAAGAAAATGAGAGAGCAAAGAGAGACCATATTTTATTGATCAATCAGAATATTGACAAAGCTTCTCCAAAGTCTCTATTTATAGGCATGAGAAATATAAATGAAGTAGAGATATATTTTTAATGACTATTTGAATGTATCTGCTAAGCATTTATATCACCATTCTTTTGAAAGTCATGAGTGGGGGAAATTTTAGGGGAAATATATTTTGATCTCTTCAAGAGTTTCAACAATAATCATAGCAAACTTTAATCATGATTTTTCTATAAAAACACCAATAGGTATTTTGAGTCATTTTATAATCCTCCTTCAACTACTATTTACCACATATGTTCAAATTATTTCAATTCATATAAATGAACAATTTCTCAAGAATTTCAATATGCTTCTAGCATCCTAAATCCTTCAAGGATTTTAATATAAACTTTAGTATATAGTGGTTCATAAAAGGTTGTAACAACAACTATTAGACGCAAGTTAAATCTTTTATGAATTGTCAAAATAATATATTTAAAGGTTATTGCATTTACCACAAAATAATATTATATCTTTTCATAATCAATGCTAGGACTTAGCAAAAAACTTCATACTTTTATTCCGCTTTTGCAAAACTACTTCATTTGCACCCTCACTGGGTTTATACCTTTAGATATTTGGACTATTGGTCCAAAAACTCCACAAATTTAATTGTACTTGAGTTGCGACTTTCTATTTTGATCAATGTATTCCATATTTATATTTCTCAATAGATTTATTCAAGATCCCCCTTTTATTTCATTATTTCAATAAGAATATTGCATGAAAATCATTATTGACCACTTTTATTATTCGATTCAACATTTTCTTGAATTGACATAACTTATTGAGATCTCTTATTTTCATTATTTTAATCTTCAGTTTGAGGTACTTGAATCTCTTTTGGAGTTTTACTTATTAGTTATGTATTGGGTCTTTTCTGGAGCACCCGCCTCCACTATATAACCATCTAGAAGAAATTTCATCTTTGGAACCGATCAATCTATTATTTATTCTAGATGATTATCCTACTGAGACTTTGATTCAAATTAAAATATTAGATGGTATATAACACTTGGTTATTCTCATTAAGTTTGTAAATACATTTTACAGTTAACTTGTAATGAGTTATACTTGTTGAACTTCTGGTTCAAATTACACTCCCCCTAACTCATTACAAGTTATTTATTTCTCTCCCCTTAATGTCGGGAAAACTATAGAATCAAAATGGTAATCACAAATCATGTCATAATTGAATCTCCAATACATTCAAAACATATAATAATACAAAGAGACTTATAATTAATATATATTCCCAACTTTCTTTGAGGATTCACTCATTTTTGTGCGTTGTGGTGGAGTATTTGGAACATATATGCACATACAAAAATTCAAAGATGAGCAATATTTAGCTCTTAATCAAAAACCAATTGTAATGGGGAGTATTTATAACTTATGGGCTTGATGCGTACAACACGTAAATCAACATAATCTCATGTTGAACGAGGAAGTTTAGTTCTCATAAGTAATGGTCTAGACATTAATCAGAGGCGTTCAATCAATAATTTCTCTAAACCATTATACGCATAAATAACAAACTTTTACACAAGTTTTTCAAACTCAATCAATAAAAGACTAAGATATAAACTCATCAGTATTAACAAGATGAATTGTCTTACTTGGATGATTTGAAATTAATTATTTAAACAAGCAATCTTGCAAACGGCAGGTTGCACATTGATAACACATACGTGATTTATTTTGTAGATGCATCTACCAAAATTATACAATATCAAAATCATCCACATAGTGGATGAATGGACCTATATTCATTTAAAAAATGCAAGACGTTAAATCTCAACTTTAGCTAGTGAGTTTCTAACAATCAATTTTCATTGAGAACAGGCAACAAATGAGAACTCTTTAAGTTAAAGAATCTTCTGGTTCTTTAATGAATGTCTATATATATTCTCAATTAATTCTCGCATAATATATGGTCCAGGATGGTCTAACTAGTCACACCAAGTAGTAAAAGCATTTGTATCAGCAAACTTCTGGTTTACTTTAAAACGCATTTCAATTGTACTAAATTGTAACAAATTGATAATTTTACTATCATTCTTTTTACTTTGTATCCACATATAAGTACTATTGTGACATTTACTATTAGGAATGTTTAAATCAATGTAAAGTCTATGAGCCACTAAGTTAATAAATATAATTTTCAAATAGTTATATGTAATATTCGCTTCAGGGAATATGCAAAAATCTTCAAATGCAAGTCATTTGGTCTAGTGGTATGATTCTCACTTCGGATGCGAGAAGTCTCGAGTTCGATTCAAAATACTTTTAAAGCCCTTTTAACAAGAGTTTTGCATAATCAATTAACTACCAAGAATAACTGTCTATGTCATTTATAGAAACAAGCCTATACTAAATATATTAATAAACGTCACATCTCAAACATAAAAAATATGATATAATGAAAAACTAGCAAATTTTTTTCATAACCATCGTCATAAACATGCATGAAATTTAATTCAAAATCCAACCATTCAAGCTCATAGAACTTTTCATTTACAATTGCTCATGTCATTTCTCTAAATAATTAACAAATGGAATAATATAAAATGTATGAATTATACATTTAACAATTCTTTGAACTAAATCAAATCTAAATAACCATAAAATTCATTGGTTTGTTAACATAAATTTGCATACTATATATGTTTTAATCAAATATATTATTTAATTATAAAACCTACTATAGCGACATAAATAAATCAGTTAATATTCATTTCCATGTACAAATGAGATGCTTAAAATAATATGTAACACATGTAATCAAAACTTAAAAAAAGAATATCATCTCAAAATATTTAAATCATATATCAAGTTTATTTAATATTTAAAGACGTACATTTTTTTTTGTTCTACGTTGAGTCTTGACGATAAAAAGTAAGCAAATTAAACTTCAGTAGTAGACTTTGAATCCAATCAAAATCTATTAATAACAAACTTTGAGAGTAGATCTTATTTTCCAAGTGTACAATAGGTACATAACCAATGACTCTTCATAAATAAATGGTCTCTCTTCTTAAAAAGTTCTTAGAAATTCTTATTCTTTTCTTGCTTTCTTCATTTTTCCACTTCTGGTGGTGAGAAAATTTATTGCGACCATTCTCATTGACTATTATTAAAGTCCAATTTACTACATCCACATCAAAGATTATGTCTTTCGAATTTATTACATATTGTTACATTCTATTCAGGGAATGATTAGGTTTCGTGATTAAAAACCTTTTTCAATCATAAGTAATTTTTTTTCATGATATTGCTACCGTAAGAGCACATTTGAATCATGAAAAGTTGAATAAGTTCTCTCTTGCAAGGTTTTCATCAGTAATATTTTTCCACGTAATTTTAATTGAGAACTTATTCTGAATACTGTAGAGTTATACTCACAATTTAAAAAAAAAAAAACTTGCAACTTCAGGTGCATCCAACCATAACAAGCTTTAGATAGATTTACCATATTCTATTGCTCATAAGTAGATCTTTCACAGTCAAATATTTCGCTTTCAACCTCCTAACGAGGATGATGACAAAAGAAGATCACAAAGATAGTCATGATCAATTCACTTTATAGCAAGAGTAATAAATATAAATCAATAACCCAATCCTCTTTGGATTCATATGAAATATAATCTTTTCTTCATTCACAATCCCAATATGATATTCAATATAATGAATATATTTTAAAACTAATGCATTAACCATCACAAATTTTATGCTTTTTAGATATTGATATATTAGCTTTTTTGGAGCTTGCAACTAATTTTGTACTATCAAATATTTGAATAATATTTATTTGTTTCAATACCAAATAAGATAACTATTTCTATTTGTAATGACAATTCATTACTACATTCTCATATCCTTCCTCAAAGAATATTAACAGAAACAAAATATTTGGGCATACGCCACATATGTGGTCAATAATATTTCATATCACATTGATAACACAGGTTACCTTTACCCTTTGAAGAGTTATCTTAAGAACTCTCATTGTTCTCTTATTTATTATTAATATTCTCACTTTTAGTGGTCCATGATTATATCTTTTATTTTCTTTATGTTTGCATTTACTTCAGGGAATGCAACAAATATGGTAGGACAGGCTTCTAAACACTTCCATTGAATTTTTATTTCATAATCACCATTGCAAAACATGCGTGGATTTCAATTCAAAATCTATCTATTCATGTTGTCATGATTAGTCTCCAATTATAATAAACATGATATAATAAATAAATTATAGTAAAATATACATGAGGTTCTTTAACATCATTGTTATCACCCTGACTATTATCACGGGCACTACTACAAGTAATAAAAAAACTTTGTTTTCGTAATGACATTTATAACCTAAAAGTAAAAAAAATCATTTAATAAACAAAATCAAAATTTTCATGGACGATGCTTGAAAGTTTTCTGATACACATTGTACCAAATTTCAATACCACATATATGTTATAAAATCTTATGATGTTCTAATCAAATATTTATAAATTCAATTTTAAAAGATATAATACAGTAATTTAATCATAAAAAATTTTAATCATCCAAATATCATACATATTATAATTTAATAAAAGAATCTTAGATTAAAAGAAACCGTAAAGTAATAATATTTTTCATAAAATAATTTTACCAAAAATCAATTAACAAAGGAGAAAACATACCACATAAGGATTATATAAATTTCTTTGCATAATGATTACCCATAATGCATAGGCCTCAATTGAAGACTGAAATAACAGTAGCTCTAGAAGGCAATTGACAACAGCTTGAGTAGCAAATTTGAGTGACGAGCTATTGCATTGGTTGTTGCTTGAAAGGGGTAAGGCTTGGTGAAAAGGAAATTTTTTTGTGACTTATGGAGATAAACAATTAAAAGAGAATCGTGTTGATAACATGTTATAAAATAAATATATAGAGAGTAAAGAACAAAGAAAATAGGAGAGCAAAAAAGAGCGTATATTATTGATCAATCAAAATATTTACAAAACTTCTCCAAAGTCTCTATTTATAGGCATAAGAAATATAAATGAAGTAAAGATCTACTTCTAATGACTATAAGAATTTAAAGTACATCAAAACTTATCTTGATATTGATAGACATCCACTTAATAAGATATTCATAATAGTTTAAAAATTTTTAATTCCATTAACTACTGTTACTATTTTAAAACATTTAAATTTTTTATAAAATAATATTTTAGGGTAAACTACAAAAATAGTCACTTTTGTTTGTCTTAGATTACATTTTAGTCACTTATGTTCGAAATGTTATGTTTTAGTCACTTACGTTGTCGTTTTGTTACGAAGTGGTCACTCTACCATTAAACTCTGATACCTCCATAACGGCAATCCAACGTGGTAGTCCAAATGGGTTTTAAATGCCAACTTGGATGTCTAGTTGCTGGGATGAAAATAGGTTTTTAATTAAAAAAAATTAATTTTGACTACTACATAGGACATCTAAGTTGGTATTTAAAACCCATTTGGACTGCCACGTAGGACCGTTGCTAGGGAGGTAACAGAGCTTAACGGTAGAGTGACCACTTCGTAACAAAATGATAACGTAAGTGACTAAAACATAGCATTTCAAACATAAGTGACTAAAATGTAATCAGAGGCAAACAAAAGTGGCTATTTTTGTAGTTTACCCAATATTTTATGCATATTTACGCATGAGTTTTATGCTTAACCAATGAGTAATAATATGGTAATTCATCGTTATATAAAATAAAAAATAACAAAGGACTTATAAATAAATAATAATTTATTTAAATATAATTAATTATGAATTATAACTATTATAAATAAATATGAATAATTCTCGAATTTAAGATTTAGGTTTTGGGTTTAAGATTTCACTGTATCCTAGAGGAATATCTGTGACCTACTTATCTTATTTGTGGAATTTTTTTTTTGGTGAAGAGAAAATTACTAATGTCAATTACAAAAAGTAGCCATTAGCTTTGTCAGCTTGGAGGAAATCTAAAATTTCTTTCGGAGCCTCTATAATAATTTGTAGGCTTGTCTTCCAACTCATACTCAATTTGGCAAGGCGATCTGCTACCATATTCATATTCCTTGGAACATGTTTGATTTTCCACTCCCCTTCTGATTGTATGATGCGCTTAGTTCTCCTGAGGACAGCAATTTCGGAATCTCCCGTGTTTAAGGTAGATAAGTTCTGAGCAACTTCTAGGTTATCAATTATAATGACGACCCGTCTGTATCTTTTGTTTAAAAGGATAAGGATTCCATCCATGATACCCCATATTTTAGCTTCGATTGGGGAACAAATTCCTAAAAAACGGTTGAAACCCATTATCCAATTTCCTTCATGATCTCGAACCACGCCTCTTGTCGCAGCGACTCCGAAATTACTGCTTACCGCCCCATCTGTGGATAAGTACACCCATTTGTCCTCTGAGCTCTTGGTGAGATTAGTGTTTTGATGGGTACTCTTATGGACGTCTCGTATTGATTCGTATTGCCGAGCCCAACAATTAGAGACTTTCACTACTTCGGTAGCTGACCAGGAAATATGTTGAAAGATGAACAAATTCCTATTTTTCCATAAACGCCACACGATCAGCCCAAACAGACACAACCAGGTGAGGCCACTTCCCTGCAAGCTTTCATGAAAACAAAGGTTAAGGATAAACCAATCCTGAAAGGAGACAGAAAAAAACCTTTGTTTTAGCTGATTAGGTAGCACAAACATCCACACTTCTTTTGCAGCCGGACAATCTCGAAGAACATGCTCCAAATCCTCAAAGCCATGTCCACAAATAAGACAGGAACTGCTATGGCTAATCCCTCTTCTGGCACGTTCAGCATTGGTAAGGAGTCTTTGTCTAAATGCCAACCAAAGAAACATTCTTACTCTCTGCGGACCCTGGTACTTCCATGGTATCTTCCAATACTCTTTATGAGGGTTCCACGTATCCTCTTTCAATGACCAATAAGCACTACGGACTGAAAAAATTCCTGTTGTTGAACGAGCCCATATCACTCTATCTACTCCAGAATCTGGATGTGGAGGAGGAATACTGAAAATCCTGTTAATCACCTCTTCAGGGACCCATACACGAAACAGGTCTAAATTCCAGCTTCCATCAAAATTGACCATCTCCCTAACACAACAATCTAAATTAAGGTTAGAATAGGATGGAATTTTATAAATTAGAGGACCCATACCTGGAATCCAAGGATCTTTCCAGCAGCGAACATTGGCCCCATCCCCTATAGACCAAATTAAATTCTTGCGAATAAGAGGCCATAGTTTGGATAGGGACCTCCACAAATAAGAACATTGGTTTCTGCTAATAGATTCAGGTATATGATTTTTCCAACCATATTTAGAACGTAGGACACGCACCCAAAGCATATCACTTTTAGACACCAGACTAAACCCTATCTTCATGAAAAAGGACGAATTTTGATCATTCAGCTATATTAATCCAAGACCTCCACGAGCCCTTGGCTGACAAATAGTATCCCATCCTACTAAGGCCATTTTAAAATTCCTCTCAGTGCTCCCCCAAATAAACTGCCTGACCAGTCTTTCAATGTCATCACAAACTCCCTTCGGAATCATCATTGTTTGCATAAAATAAGAAGGGATGGATAGAAGTACCGATTGAGCAAGCGTGATTCTTCTTGCAAGGGATAATTTCCTGGCATCCCAACTATGCAATTTCCTTCTAATATTCTCCACCAAGAAGTTTAAAGTATTTTTAGTGACCCTGTCATGCAGAAGAGGAACACCTAGGTACTTGCTGAGATTTTGAACTTTCTGAAAACCAAACAATTGACTAATTTGATTACACTATCTGCTTCAGTATTCTTTGAAAAGAATACATTACTCTTCCTAACACTGATTTTATGTCCAGAAATTTCACAGAAAAGCGAGAGGATGCTTTCCAATAAATGAGCTTGGTCGATCTAGGCTTTACAGAAAATCACCAAATCATCAGCGAAAAACAAATGAGAGACCGGAGGACCGGATCGAAAAGGTGAATAGGGTCCCATGTACCAACTTCCATTCCGGAATGAATAAAATGCCCCAACCACTCCATGCAGAGCACAAAAAGATAGGGTGACAGAGGACATCCCTGTCGAATGCATCGATTTGGTTTCAACTTCTGATTAGGCACCCCATTCCAAAGAATTTGCATCACATTTCGCAGGAATATTAGAATCCCAGCCGCGATTAATGAAACATTAATAAAATCCCAGCTAACTCTGTCATATACTTTCTCCAAATCCAGTTTAATAGCCATCCACTTCCTTCCTTTTCGGTTACACCTCATAGAGTGAATAACTTCCTGAGCTAAAATAATATTATCAAAGATGTTCCGTTTTGCTATGAAGCCAGCTTGTTCCTGAGATATCAATTTAGGAAAGATAACCTTAAACCTGTTCACAATCATTTTCATCACCAGCTTATAAAGAACAGAACATAAGCTAATGGGACGAAATTGACTAAAATCCTCATGACTTTCTTTTTTGGGGATAAGCACAATCAATGTATTGTTCAACTCGGGCTCAATCGGTCTCCCTGAAAAAACGCTTTTGACCTACTGGCAAACATCATTGCCAAGAATATCCCACTGACTTTGAAAAAAGAGAGCATGGTAACCATTACTGCCAGGGGCTTTTAAAGGGGCCATATCAAACAACGCCCTTTTAATCTCTTCATTCGAGATAGTAGCCTCTAAAAACGTGACCTCTGAAGGGTTAAGACAGGTAAAGCCATTATTGGGAGTATCTCTCAAAACGGTCGGAACCTCACCATAGAGTTTTTCAAAAAATTCTATCGCCTTATTTTGTAGAATATTTTGATCAGAGCACCAATCTCCGTTATCAACACGTAGCGACATAATTCGGTTGAATTTCCTCCTCTTAACCATACTGCTGTGGAAAAAATTGGTATTTCTGTCTCCCAATTGTAACCAGTCACAACGAGCCTTCTGTCTCCAAAGTAGATATTGAATTTTGCTTTCTCTTTCATCCCAAGTACAATTTTACCTTCTTTTCATTATTTATTCTCTTTTTTCTTTTTCATCCACTTCTTTGCATCATGTTTTCTTTCCATTGCTGAAATTATTTTTGCTTCTCAAATCAAAATCAGTCTTCGTTCAAATCATTTTTCTTACAAGTTGTCAATTTTGTCATGGCTGCTGAAAGGTGTGTGTTCTTTTACAAGTGAATCAGGGCAAACCGTGTCTAGAAATACGGCCACACAGGCATGTGGACCACACGGTCCCTCACATGGCCATGTGCCCTACGAACCCTAGGCTAGTTTGTGAACCACAGGGTCTCCCATATGGTTGTGCCCCTCATATAGGTTAACTTTTGCAATTGTGACATGGCCTGACCACATAGTCGTTTGACCCCTATTTCACAGTTTTATCTAAAAATTTATGTTATATGTAGTTTAGCCCTTGGATATTCCCTTAAACTATTTTTAGAGTTTTATTTTACTCAATTGAGACCTTGATAATATGAATATTTTGGAATCCATGATCTGATTGACTGAATTACTAGTGTTATGTGCATGATATGTGAATGATACATGCCTACTGTCTCTGTATTTCTGAAAAACTGCTACTATTAAAATCCTGTCACTATATTACTGATTACATGTTAAGTGTGTCTACTATTTCTGAACTAAACTGTTACTAGCATGTCATACTGCATCGCATGGGGTGAGACATTTTGAAAGGAGGAACTTCTGGCAATTTCATAATCTGCAGTTTTGGTGGTTCATCCATAAATTTCTAGTAGCTCTTATCTGCAAATACGTTGTGCATTCACAACCTACTGGCAGTTTACCTACAAATTTTCTAGTGGTTTATCCACAACGTGGTGTGTAGGGATGGATGAGTTCTGGGGAACTCTTACTATGGCGTGCAGTGGAGTTGGGTAGGATCTTTTCTATTAAACTGAAACTGTATTGCATTCATAAAGCATGTGTATACCATACTGTGAATTTAGAGATGATATATTGATGAGTTAATCTGAAATACCGATATTCTGAAATTGCTATTGTGAATGACTCTAAATGTCATGATTCAATATGTTTTGTCTATCAGTTGCATTGATTTTCTTATGATTGAACTCACACTGAACTTCTTAAAGCTCATTGCTCCTTATTTTCTATCTTTATAGATAACCCACCAGGTTAGGACGTAGACACAAAATATAGAGGGCTCAAAATCGTTTTCTTTTATATAAAAGTATTTAGGCATATTTTATAATTCCTGTAATTTTGGAACTGTATTTCTTTATTTAAATTATGGCATGAGACTTATGGTTAGGGTTTATTTAACATGCATGATTTTTAATTTGGATTTAGGATATTGAACATGGAATTAGAATTAGTTATGCATAAAATAATTTTGATTATACTTAATTTAAACTAAGTTGAATATCACTTTTTCACTACTAGATTATGAATAAATTTTGAGTAATAAATAAATTGAAAATTAAGTAAGTTTTCAAAAGTAGTCACCATTACAAGGAAAATATTTTACTTAGTTGGGTTTTGTTAACACATGAGTTTTTTGGAAATAGGCTAAGTTTTCTTCTAAAATAAATAAATATTTTAAAATAACTGTTTTATAAAACTCTGATAGTTTACTGGGTCATTTTGGTGGCTAATGTAATCTTCTGAATTCGGATCTAACGTCTAGGCCGGATTAAGGAGATTACATAAATACAATAATTTTTTTCTTACAATATTTATGCATATATATATATATATATATAGTATAAATATGCATATAAGGAACTAGAATCATGTATATGTTGTATACAAGAAAAAAGAAGAAGAAATATTTGGTTAAATTAATTATTTAAAAATACAGTTCTTAAAAAAACCAAATTTTATATCTAAGTTTGGTATGTTTCATTATAATAAAAAAAAGTACATTTGATTAGTAACCATATTTATTTATGAAAATATTGATTGTAATTATAGGCATAGTATAAGATATTATATAAGTAATTGTTGGTTGATTTTTTTTTCCAATCCTTAAAATAGTTTTGAATAGAGGTGTTCACGGGTCGGATTGGGTTGAGTTTAATTAAAAATTTAGACCGTTTGTTAGGTCCGTGCCCGGCCCGAAAAATGGGTTTAAAATTTTTCCCAAACCCGACCCGAATAAAAATGGTAAAACCCAGGCCCAGCCCGACCCACCCATATTAATTTTTATATTATTTTTAAAATATATAATACATCAAAAATATTAAAAACATCCAAATAAATATTTCCCAACAAATTGAAAATAAATTTTAAAACATATGTATACTTAAATAACACTAAGATAGATACAACTTAATAAGTAAATGTCTCTAAAATAATAACAAAATTAACAATATAACCGATTTTATACAATATCTAAACAATAATAATATAATAGTAGCAACATAATAGTAAAATGGTAGCAAAATAGAGAGAAAATAACATTTAAAAAAATAGATTTTTTTCTTTTAGCGAATTCAGGCCGGGCCGAGCTAGGGTCAAAAATGCCTTACTCGAGGCTTGGCCTGTTTTTTAAAACGGGCCTTATCTTTTGAGCTTATATTTTTATCCAAATTCTCTCACGCCCACCCGAATGATCCGACTCATGAACAGATATAGTTTTGAAGGATACTTTCCTTAAAATTTAACTTATATCACAAATACCTATCGGTGAATGCAGAATTAGATGAATGATAAATTTACGTTTTAAATTCCTGCTAAATTAAATATTTTTCGTGTTAAAAGCATTTGACTTCTTACAGTATTAAAAATACCACTATAAATAATAAAATTTCTAATCATTAAAAATGTCAAATACAAGATCTCCTGTGTTGGCCTGATAGTTAAGGTGTTTACCATCCCAGGTATAATTTAGTTTCAAGTCACATTAGTTGCGTTGCTCGTAGGGCTTGACCCTCTTCTTTTAATTCACCAAAATATATATATATATATATTTGTATTCTATTTAAAAGTATTTTTTATTTCAATTAAATTTTAAAATAGCATAATATATGTATTCTGCTTAAAAAAAAATTGTATTCCAACTAAATTTTAAAATAGCATGAGCATTTAAATTATTTTGAAATGTTAGTATTTTTGTCCTTTAAGTCTCGAGTTAGATTTCTTTCCCATTCACAGTTGTACTTTTTTAATTTCATGTTATTTTAAGGATTTTTTTTACCTAGTCCTAGATTTGATTCCCCTTATAAGCTTTTTTTTATTTTTTATTTCATTTGTTTAAAGATTTTTATTTTTAATTAATGTTTGTAATTAATAAATATATTTTCAAGTTTTTAATTAATAACTCTTTTATTTATAAAATCAAATAATAAATATGTAATTATTTTTAAAAACATCAACTAATTCTTTTAATATATTTTTGTTTATATATATAATTGTATGTCAAAATTTTATTTTCTCCACCTATATTGCGAGTACGGTGATTTCTAATATGAATTGAAAAATAAATATTACACATAAAAATTATATTTACTAAAAATAATTATATTTGCAATAATTATTTGATTTTATAAATAAAAGAGTTATTAATTAAATAGTTATTAATTAAAAATAAAAAAATTTGAAAACAATATATTTGTTAATTATAAACATTAATTAAAAATAAAAAAGCTTGAAATAACATGAAATAAAAAATATATATTAAAATGCTTATAAGAATAATTGAAGCTCATACTCAAAAATGAATTTGCAATTATCTTAACCATCTAATCGAAAGAGCTAAAATGTTAAAAATATTAATTAAAAAAAAAGCTTGAAACAACATGAAATAAAAAATAAAAATATAAAAGAGAGGAATCGAACCCGGGACTAAAGAACAAAAGTACTAACATTTAATCATCTAACTAAAGGAGCTATAGGATGCGTTTGCAGTTAACGTGACTAGAAGTGCACCTTATAGGATGCGTTTTCAGCAAAGATGCACCCACCCTACAAGGCGCATTTTCATTTTCTCTCTACAAAAATAACATATATCGATAAATTTAAAAAAACAGCATAAATGGCCAAATTTATTTTTTTTTGTTCAGTATATATCCATATATCAACCAACATTTAACCTACCCATAGAAAAAAATAAATTATGGTTATGTTTAAAAAAAGATAAATTATGGTTATGTTTAAAAAAATCAAATCTTTAGACCAAATCTCGGATGTCACATTGATCACCGAAGTGATCGTAGGTAAATTTTTACAAAAATAAGTTATCACATCGTGTCAAAACATTTAATCATTTAAAATATGAACAGCTAAATTACGTTAAGTTTAGTATACAATAAGCGGAATTAAAACGATTTAAAACTTAACTCGAAATTTGTACCACGTTATTATAAAACCTTACATTTCAAAACTCTGAATGATAAAATAGAAACTGAACATATAACATTTACTAATTTTTTTCCCGAGACTGTCCGAGACCTCCGCATACAGAACCCGGCGTTAGAATTCAAAAGCGTACCTGAAAAGGAAACACTAAGAGGGGGTGAGCTACTTGAGCTCAGTGTGAGTTCGAAGCAAAACAAGAGGCAGAAATAGGGTATTCACATCAGAAGCACAACAGAATTTCCAACATACACAGAATCAGAAATCACACTGGAGCTGGTGTCCAAACAAAGCTTAACAATCAGAGCACATTAGGTTCACACAGAAGTCTCAGCACAAATGCTAATCAGACAAACAGATCACAGACAACTAGTCTTTCAGTCAGAACTCATAGATAGACGCAGATGTAATGCAGTCTAATAAAAACCCACCCATCCAGCCTACACACCTCCCCTTTCCCCGATCACACCCCAAAAGAGCTGTTAAAGCTCATCCAACCAAACACACCAAGTAGGACCAAGTAGGCCCATCCAACTGATACGAACTCGCCTCGATGATGATTCGAGTCGTTTGTTTCTCGATCATTAAAATAGAGAAGTATCGTTCATTAATTATGTTAACATAGAACCAAGACAACTTTGGTTACATATATCGTAGCTAAATCCATCCCTAATCACGTATATTAACACAACCAAATGACATAGATCAAGTATAGATGTGTAGCATGGAATTATATGCAATATGATCCAAACATGCCTATTTCCAACTGGTCCTCCTTAACCTCAGTGGGATCAAACTTTACCTGAAACCAGAGTTTGAATAAACCAAAAAAACTTTATTTCTACAGAAAATAACCTTAAGTTGAAATAACTGAAAATTTCTCTTAACAGAAAAACATTTAAAATTACAAACTCCCACTAAAACTGAATATCTTGGAATGACATTACACCATATGAGCAGTGTCCTCTTATAAAACCTTAGGTGCCCGCAATCATGGAGTTTGTCCCAATATGCTTTATAGGCACCTAACCACTCTAAACCTTTGCTATAACAACCAAGAACTTAAAGTCTATGTGATTTGACTTTGATGTGCTCTTGTTGTTATTGGAATAAATGACTACAAATTATTGTCACAATTTGCACCATAGTGACAAAAATTTGCATCAATATTCCATCAAAATCGAAGTCTGTATACCTGATGATCTCTAACTTATCAAACCTCTAATATGTGAGCATGTAATCTTTTGTTCTTTGAAGATATCTCATAACCCTCCTGACTACTATCCAATGGTTCATACCAGGGTTGCTTAAATGTTTTCCTAACGTCCTAACAATGTACATAATATTCAGACACGTACATACTTAAGCATACATTAAACTCCCAACAGTTGATGCATAGGGAATCTCTTGCATTTCCTAAATTTCAAGGTTACTTTTAGGGTATTGAGTAAGATTAAATTTGTCTCCTTTAGCAATAGGGGTGTCACCTGGCCTACAACCTTACATGCCAAACATTTTGAGTACTTTATTGGTATAACTCTTTTATGACAATCTAAGAATACCTCGGGACTGGTCTCAATGTATCTAAATTCTTAGAGAAAAAAAAGAGGTGTCCCCAAGATCTTTGTAACATCCAAAAAAAAATTTATTTGGGTGTTGTGATAAGAAAACACAATTATGGCAAATGAATGATGGAGAAGAAAATGGGGAAAAACACAATTATGGCAAATGAATGATGGAGAAGAAAATGGGGAAAATTGGCAAATGAATGATGGAGAAGAAAAGGGGGAAAACACAATTATGGCAAAGGAATGATGGAGAAGAAAATGGGGGAAAACATAATTATGGCAAATTTTGACTTTTAGGGGATTGGATGTGGATGGTTTTGGCCAAATTTCCTATTTGCAAATCTTGTGTCTTTTTCTCCCAATTTGCTATTTCCATTGCCGAAACCTCCTAGCACAATTGTGCATTTTTTCAATATTTCTTCTCTTTTGTTTGGTCAAACCCTTCATCCCTTATTCATCTTTCTTGGATAGCCGAACAACCTATCATCCATCCAACCTCCCATCCTTTCTTTTAACCATTCCTCTAATCTTTTCTCTTCTCTAAACCAACACCATCATTAAATCACATATTCTTGTTTGATTATTCCCCATAGCCGAATATCAACATATATTTTCCTCCATAACCGAACTTTTATCTTTTCTCTATTTCTTCTTCTCATCCATACTAACATCCACCTCTTGATCAATCGGTAAGTATTCTTCTCAATATTTTATTTTCTCTCTCTTAATGCCGAATCTATGTTTTGGTTCGGGATGGTCATTTGACCGAGACCATCACCTTATTCTCTCTCAACAAGATCTTTTTCTTCTTTGTAGTGATATAGTGGGAGGCTGAACATCATTCTAGCCTTAAGTCGAACGGAGAAAATCGGATCCAATATTAATAAGGTAAGGAGTTCTTATGGATTATTGATATTATTCAATACTCGATTGGCGGCGTAATAATTTGAAATAATCGACTATATGTTTTAGGGAAAAATCACTCGATATATTCAACCTTCGAACATAGTGGTCAACGACGAGTGGTTCATTAGGAAATCGAAATCAGGTGTGTAATCCCGTACCCTTCCGAATATATGTTTGAAATGGTGAGTAAATCTCACATCTCTCTGAAAGTTCACATGAAATATTCTGTGATTCGGTAGAAATATCGAAGAAAACCGATAACCGGCATCCGTGATCACTCGGACGTACGTATGATGGTAGTGATAATCATGTTTTGTAATAAAACAGTTTCGGTCAGAAACAGTGATGTGTATTTGAAAAATCATGAAAAATAGAATAGAAGGAATTACAAAGTGAATAAGATATCAGATTAAATCTTACTGAGTCTATTTTCTTATAAAAGAAATAGAGAAAGCGAAGGATTTGTATATTTTGAGATTTTTAAATTTTTGTAAGACTGGTTCAGAATGAATACGTGATCCCCTGTTCTGAATTGGAAAAATAATTATAAATTGTAGAAAAATAATTACGGGACATGGTTTATATTATTAGAATCCCTAGTAAGTCTATTTTTATTCGGATCAAACGAAACCAGTATTTGAGTTCTGTACAATAACATATCTGAGATTTTGTGAAGAGAGGGCAGAACTGTCAAACACTGAAATAGGGGATACTTTGAAGAATAAACTGTACTAATTGGCTAAGCCAAAAATTATGGAAAAATTATAGTAAAAATTTATATGAGTCTAGTTTTAGAGAAAATTTACGGATCTAAATTTCAAGTTTTCTAACTCTAGTTATAGTCAATTTAGTCAGCATAACGCAGATGGACAGTTACAATTTTTGTGCCCAAATGAATTACCCTTGGTGGGTAAAATTTATGAAATACCTTTGGGTTGAGAGATTACCGAATTACCCTTAATGAGTACGATTACTGAATTATGAAAATGCCCTTACGGGCCGAATTACGAAAATGCCCCTAATGGGCTGAATTATGAAATGTCCCTACGGACTGAATTACGAAAATACCCTTTATGGGCCAAATGTGATATGTTGCTATATGGGCCGCTTGGTATTTGTTATATGGGCCAAAATTTGCTAGATCGTTAAATGGGCCAAATTGCTATTTTGACTAATGGGCCAAATTGATAACTTGTAATATGGGCTTTTTGTTGAAATTTACCTTATGAATATATTGTTAAGCATTATATATATATACATGACTGCATGGGTTGGGATAATTGATGAAGAGAAGAAAGGCTTGTTGCCAAAATCTAGTTCGGTGACACTGTCACAATCTAGTTCGGTGGCTCTGCCACAAATATTATAATTGGCTTAATGCCTGCTATTGGTGTGTTGGCGGGGTGGGTTGACTTGATCCCCACAGGTGTGTTGGTTGGTACGGGTGGTGTGTAGCAGATGGAAATTAGGCTTGGTTGGGAATTGCATATCATATGCATTATTTTTATATTTGATTTATATATATTGTACATTTGTAAATGGGCTCAAGCCCAATTAAATGCTTAAATGGTTTTGGCCCAATGATCACCGTAAGTGGGTTACACACTGAGTTTTTAGTAACTCACCCTGTTTTTCTTAACCTTCTTAGGTAATTGATGGAGGCTCGGGTCGGGGATGACTTCGTGTGAAGGCCATACTACGAATGATGAGTTATAAAAACTTTGAACTTCTTTTAAGTATTTTTATCTAATTACTATTTCAATTGCGATGTAATAAGGCCTCTGGTATTATTATTATGGATTTTTATTCGTGGATGGACTTTAATATATTTTAGTTACTTAAATGGGGCTGTTTAATTCTTATAAATGTTTTCTTAAACTTACGTATAAAAAGGGTTTTTCTTAAATATCACTTACTCGTAAAATTTCCGTGAAAACTCTTTTATAAATTTATTTCAACCAATTATTTAAGTTTTTAACCAATTATTTCTCTGAAAATCAAATTGTAAACTCTCATGTTTTAAAATCATGGTTTTCAAATAAATCTTGATTTTTGATAAACTCCGTCTTCAAAATCGTTTTGAAAAATTGTTTTCATTAAAAGCATTGATGACTGGACGTAAGTTCGAATTGTATGGCATGCCAAGTCTGGTCTTAACGCATAGGCCGAGTTTGGGGTGTTACAATCTTTCATCTCAAAATGCATAGATAAAAACCTCTAGATTTCGTGTTATAAGGCTATATCATTAGTGACAAGCAAAATGTCATTAACACATAGAACCAGGAATACATACTTACTCCCACTGAATTTGTGATACACACAATCATCAGCAATGTTCATCTCAAAACCGAACAAGACAATTACTTGATAAAACTTGTGGTACCATTGACGGGAAGCTTGTTTGAGTCCATAGATGAATTTTGTTAATTTGCAAACCATATTATTTGGGTTTTCTGACTCAAAGTTTTCTGGTTGTACCATTTAAATTGTTTATTCAATGTCACTATTGAAAAGCACAGTCTTAACATTCATCTAATGTAACTCAATATCAAGATAAGCAACTAGCATCATAATTGTCCTGAAAGAGTCTTTCGATGAAACTATAGAGAAAGTCTTTGTAAAATCAATGTCTTCTTTCTAAGTATGTCCATTAGCTACACGATGTGCCTTATACCTCCCTACGTTACCATTTGCATCCCTCTTGGTTTTAAATATCCATTTACAACCAGTTTATTTTTCATCTTCAAGTAATGGGACAAGTTCCTAAACTTTATTATCTTGCATAGACTTATACTCTTCTTGCATGACATCAATCCACTTTTGAGAATTAGAACTTTTCATGGCTTGACGAAAGTTGATTGAATCATGTTCCATCATTTCATTATCATCCTTACGTTCTTGGAGAAATACAACATAATCATTTGAAATAACATTTCTCATATCTCTCATGGACCTCATTAATGGCACTTGTTCTTGAGGTTGTTGAGTTTGTTCTTTTGGAACAATTACCTCATCTTGAATAGGGAATTGTTCAATATTGTCTTGTTGAGGTTCTAGATTCACTTCTTGATCAATGATAGGTATGAGAACTTGAACATCGTCAAAAGTGATAGCAGGGAATGAGTTAGGATCCAATTTCTCCTCACAAGCAATGTCTTTAACCTTATTTCGCCCTCCAAACTCAACATCCTAAAAAAATGTTGTAGCTCCTATCTAAAAAATATTCTTAATTGTGGGATCATAAAACTTATAACCCCTAGATCGCTTAAAATAACCAATAACGTAGCTACTCACTATTTTGGAGTCCAATTTCTTTTCATGTGGCCTATAAAGCCTTGCCTCATCTGGACATCCCCAACTGTAAAAGTGCTTTAGACTAGACTTTTGACTATCCAAAGCTCATAGGGTGTTTTTACAGCTGTTTTAGTAAGTACTATATTCAAAACGTAAGCTGTTGATTTTAGAGTCATTGGCCAAATGAGCACTTCCAAACTTATCATGCTTCAGCCTTCCTTTCTCTTGCAGACAATGAGAAATAAGCTCATTTAGAGTCCATTTCTCCTTTTAATAGTTGTAACTAATTTTAAATTGGTTAAACTGTGTAAGAAGCGATACCAAAATCATAAAAATAAGCAATTCCTTAAAAAGCTTGATCTTAAGTGCCTTAAGTATTGCAGCAACATGGAACATCTCCATAATGTACTCCCTCACATTTCCTTAACCCTTATACTTCACAGGCATCAAAGAAGTCAAAAATGATGTCATCTCAACCTTAAGTATTGAAGCGACCTGGAACATTTCCATAAGCTCTCCATGCCTTCTCATCTAGAGACTTAATAAACACTCTTATTCATTCTTTTCAGTAGGCATAATTGGAGTCATCTAACATAGGGGATCTGGGAATTGAGCTACCTTCCATCTTTGAGCATTTTAAAAGCAACATCCTTACATGACACGTGAGGTGTCTAGCTTTGATAACAATTCATAGTGTTGAGTATTGTATTGTGAGTTGCAACTAAAGATACAACTAGAACTGAAAAATAAGAACAAAGAATACAAGAATTGTTTATGCAGTTCGAAACCATTTCCTATGTCAATGGGGGCACTGCCCAACGAGTATCCCAATATGAATTACTAGTACAAGATATGATTTAAATTCAATTCACTCGCCATGTAGCAAATGTGCTAGTGGTAAGGAGTAGTGCTTGAAAGGAGAAAGAAGAAAATGTATTGTTTAAGGATGTATATGCTCATTTAAGAGACTTGAGCTTCTTTGCTAATAAACGAGTAGTATTTCTTTGGACAACATTTAAATTTATAATTTTTAAATAATTTTTATAATCTTATAACTTTTTATATTTTAAAATGTTTTTTTATTTTTATATTTCTTTACATTTTAAAATTTTAATTATTTTTTGACATGCCATATATTTTTTATCTGAAATAAAAAGAAGGAATTGTCTAGAATTAAATTAAGAACTAATACCAATAAAAATTTAAACAATGGAAGCCATTTAACATTACATTAATAATTAGTTGACAAGAAAACATTATTATTTTAGAATCGAATGAATTGATTAAATTAAAAATTAATTAATGTATCAATTCAGAATAAGAAATTAAATCGGTTGACTTGTAAAACGAATTGATTGAATATTTTTTAATATTTATAATTTTTAATAATTTATTTAATTAAATGATTTGACGGATTTATAAAAATTAAATTAACGTGGCAGAATATTAAAAGTTTAGAGGGGCGTGACCAGAATCAAATTATGAACAGGTGTACTGGAAGGCATTGTTGAGTAATTAAAAACAAAGATAAAATAATAAATGGGAATGTAGGAGACGTGGCAGGAGATGATTCCCGCAAGGTATCAACCGTAAAGAAGGGCACAACGTGTATAGGGGAACAGTTGGGTCATCGTGGACAAAAGGCAGAAACAACATTCTTTTGAGCCAACCATCATGACTTGGTTGGTCCATGACTTCTCCATTTATACTATAAATCTTTCTTCCAAACTCATTGGAGAATATTATAAATAATTGCACTTTTCATTATTCACTTGTTTCCGCTTTTTCTTTTTTCCTTTTTCTTTTTTTTTTTCAACTCATCCAGAAGTGAGAGAGAAATGGAGTAGACAAGTAGCACTTTCCCATTAGGACCTCCATCAATCAATCAAGTGCCCCTATAAATAATTAATAAAGAAAATTACATTAATGTAAAGTTGCAGAAATTATGGTGCTTTCCCTTGACTTGTTCCTTTGCTTGCTTTCTTGTGATTGTGCAGTCCAGTTACACTCATGGGTGAGTAAAGTACCCCCCCTTCTTCTAAAGCATCGAGTATATTTGATCAGTTTTGCTTTTTTGGTTCCATGGGGAGTGATGGGTTTTTGTGGTTTAATAGAAATTGTTGAGACTATTTAACTAATTTGAGGTGTTTCTTACTTGTTTTTAAAGTAATGGGAAATGTTAGTGGTACAGAAGATGGTGAAGGAGGTTCAGGAGCAAAGAAGAATGGAAATGAAGTGGATAATGAGCAATTTAATTCAGACCCGATGCTTCACTCCCCTCCACATAGTCCTAATGAGTCTGATCAGCCTCCTTTCCTTTTCCCTCCACAGGTTAGTTCTTTATTCTTCTTTTCTCTTCCTTGTTTGGTAGGGTTGAATTGAAGGGTGGAATAACATGAGGACAGACTTGATTCAGTGGAGCATATATATATATATAGTTTAAGTTTGGGAACATGAATATGAAAATTTGTTTTTGGATTTTATTTATTATAAATTATAAGAATGAAATGCTTACCTTGTAAAATACTAGATTTTTTGTTAATGAAAAAGATTGATATTAGATCTGAATTTGATTCTGGATTAGACTTATCTCTAAAGCAAAGGGAAAAGAAACCCTCTACAGAGATTTAGTGCCACTACATTGCTATGCCCAGAAATTGACATCTGAAATGCTTGTTCATGATATGGAATATATAAATGCAATATATGTTAACTGAAAGAAAAACCACTAACATCTGTATTGAATTTGTATGTTTAGATCCCTATGTTTCCCTGGCTAAGATCTGCTGAAATGATCCAAACTCAAACTCAAAATGATATGTTAATGCAAAACACTACGCGGTACGAAGATATCCGTAGTGAGAATAACTTGCCATGGGAATACAACGATTCAGGCAGAGCTCCGGATTTACAGGTATTCTGAAGCTTCTTTTCTAAATCTTTGCCATGTTGGTAATAAGTGGGTAATTGTGTTAGCCACCATTTCATCTCATTCTATTCTTGCCTTTTCCATTGTTTACTTGGACAGAATCTTTAACTTTTCCTACAAAGCAAGTGGTCTCTGGACATAGAATTTTGGAACCATAATAAGTTTCTTGATTCTATTTTGACCTAACTTAGAGTTGAAATCATAGGCAAATAAATATTGATGTTTTGAATTAGTATTCCTCTTTAGGCCTGTTTAATCTTGGTTTTGGCTGTTTAAATCAAACTAGTTTTTGGAACCAAAGTAAAAAGCTCCATAGTAGGTGATTTGATTTTTTTTTTTTTAAAAAAAAAAAAACTGGGTTTGAAGTAAAATTATGAAAATATCTTTATTTATAATTCAACCCTTAACCAAAATATATGATTTGGTTGCACTGAAGTGTAATTCCTTAAAATATTTCCATATTCAGTACGTAATTAAATTAAGTATTATATTTAGACTATTATTAATATCATTAATTTTTAATTAGCACTACTTTCTTACTTAGTCATCATTAAATCGTTATGTCTGACTGAGCTGATTGGTATAATCAACGTTTAAGACAAATTATTAAACTTGTAATTCAAAGGTTCATTGTCATTTTCTATTATTCTATATGATTTTAATATTTAAAAAATGATTACATGTTCAAATTAATATTTACAATTTATATTTCATATATAATAATTTGAATATTATGTGAATTTATTTTAGTTTCCAATTTAAAATGAATATTTTAATTTTTAAGACACTTGAAATTAAAAAAAAAAAAAAAAACTTAACCTCAGTAACAGTACTAAACTAATTGTCATATATATTAAATGCCTTGGAGGTTTACAAATTCATTAGTTTTTTATTTTTACAAAATAACATGGATTAATATAACAAAGAAAGTTGAATCTTTTTTCATCATGTCTTTCTCTTTTAGAGTTAGATAGGTCAAGTAAAACTATAGGAGATGATTAACTTCCTCACTAATTATCTTTTATCTGTTCACTTTTTAATGGTTGGAATTAAATTGCTTCATTAATGGTTAGTATCATTGTTGCAATTGAAAATTGTTTATTTTAAGTGATGTTTTTGTTAAAAATATCATAAACAGTTACCATATTTATTTTAGACATGATATTGAAAAATATAAATAAATTAATTTAAATTTTATTCAAATCATATTTGAGATAGATTAAAGCATTAGATTTACAGTTAAGATAAGTGCATGAAAAGGATCTCCACATGCTTCAAGATTTAAATCATTTCAAAGAACCAAATGGTACATAGGTGGAATCTTTTGCCTATATTGAATGGAGACAGAACATTTATCTTTGAACTGTCACCGAATAGTGTATGAAAATGCAGTGCTATCTTGAATTAGATAATTCACACATGCTAATATGAGACTTCTTCAGTATGATGGCCAGAATGTTCGAAATTGTTTAATTCAAGAAGAAAAATGAGAGCCTGGGATGCAGTACTAGCTCTCTAAAGAACCATTTCAGTTTATACTTCTCTTTTCATTGTGCTTCGACTATACTATATTCTACTGCTGCACATAGACTGGAAAATGTTGCTTCTTACGTGCAAAAACAGTTAGATCATGTATTCTTGTACCTTTTGTCTTGTTTTTCTTTTCCCCCCTCTTAAATTTGGCTGCTTGCCTCTTTAATCGTTACCAAAAAAGATAAATTTTATATCATCTATGGTTGCTGAGAAAGTAGAAAAGATAAACCTTTTACTTTCTGCATAACTCATGGAACACTAGGTGTACTGAAGGCAGGGATTGGGTGCCCTGAGCTAGAAACCTTGGCTCTTACTAGTTACTGCTACCCTGCTATGTTTGCAGGGTCTCAAATTTTCAGCCTATTTTATGGTCTGCATTTCTGTGTTCTCATTTGCTTCGAAGGAATAGGCTTGTAATTCTTTGTTTCTTTATCATAATAGTTGTTGTTTTGCGTAAATGGAATATTTAATTTCACTGTATGTACGATATCTTTCCATTTGAATCTTTAAGGTGATACAATGATGCTTGTTGACTTCTTGTTACATGCTTTCACGTTAGAAGGGGTTAAACCTTATAGCAATATTCGTTGTTGCAAAACTAACAGTTTTGGCCTTAAAAACCATTGGCATGGTGTCGTTCTACTCTTAATGTCCCTGGTTATGCTGTAAACTTGAAGGAGATTGGTTTCTGCATATTATGCTAAAAGGAAATGAAATAGCTTGAAAATTTGTACTACATTCGTAAAAAAGAAAAGAAAAGAAAAGCTTGTTTATGAAGGCTTTCTATTATCTACCACATGATTTGGCATATCTAAGGACACACGTTGATGGAGATGCATGTAATGGAAAATCCAATCGAGTTGCATTTCTTTCTCCAGATCTCTGAGGCTCCCTTGCTCAGACCTGGTCAAATGATGCAAATCCGAAATGATCCGCTGGTACAAAAGTCTACGCGCTACAAGGATTTCCACCAAGAGCAGAAGAGAGCAGTGATGATAACATGGTGTTTTGGTGGCAAGCGAGTAGCTATTACTGGATCATGGGACAATTGGAAGACCATGTACTGGAATCTCTATTATGGTGTCTATGTTTGAAGTTCCGTTCTTTAGCTTGAGCAGTTTTCTTTTCACAATCTAAGTTGCAGTAACTTTTATTTCTTCTCCTTTCAGAGAACCCTTGCACTCTTTGGGTAAAGATTTCATTATCATGAAGATGCTCCCATTTGGTGTTTACCACTACCAATTCATTGTTGATGAGCTGAGGAGATATGCTCCAAACTTACCGTGCGAATTTGACGAGTCTGGGAATGCTTATAACATTTTGGATTTGCAGGTATTTTCAAACTTCGTTTTTCATTTGGATTGCAGATTCATGCAAGCAGAGATAGGCTATCCCTGAATCGGGAGCCTGTTAGTTGTTATATAACAAGAAGGATAGATATCTACATATTATTTGTATGTGAGTCTATTTGTAGCAGCTCCAGCTGCTGGACTTCCTCTTATGCTGTATCAGTAGCTGAAGAGCTTAAATGATCCAACAAGATAAAGTAATGATCCCTGGTTTCTGATAAATCGGTATAAAGGAAGGGAAATTGCAGTTGTATCTGTAGTCTGGCAGTTGCTTTCAGCAAGGACTCCATATCTGCTATCATGCTTGTGTTTTCAATGGTTTGATATAAATCTGCTACTTACATATCAATGACATTAGCCTGTATATGATGCATGCTAGTTGCTAAGACTTTATAACGCATAATTATGATTTGGAAGTGTTCATGGCATCTCTATTGCTATCTTCTCAGCTTTCAAGACTAGGAAGTTGAGAGTATTCTTCATATATTTAAGTAGCTATGGTGTAATGATACTTTGATGCATTACTTAATTTGTTGCTTGAATACCAACATTAAAAATGAGACTCTCTTGGTGTGTTGTAACAGGAGTTTGTTCCAGAAGCTCCTGAAAGCCTCTCAGAGTTCGAATCTCCACCTTCCCCGATATCGAGCTATGACAATCAACCACTAAATGATGGTGATTTCAGCAAGCCTCCACCTGAACTGCCTCCACAGCTTCGGACAAAGATATTAGATGACCAATCACTTTTTGTAAGGAATCCCCGGTCCTTGCGAAAGCCTTCTCATACGCTGCTGAACCATCTTTACAAGAAAGATGGCAGTGATGGTCAGTCTGTGGCGCTTTGCTCCACACATAGATTTCTTCAAAAATATGTGACTGTAGTACTATACAAATCCGTGCATAGGTAAATCAAAACTTTTATATCTTAATGTTCTCAATGTTGCTTGTTACTGTGTGATATTGTTGGCATAATGAAAAGGAAAAGGTGGAAAGGTTATTTTCCATACGAATATGCTCTTTCAGGTCACTTTGGAGGACATATTATAATTGGAACGATACATATAGAAGATTAGCATGACCCTGTGCAAGCATGACATGCACAAATGAATAAATGATCCAAAATTTATTACTAAGAAGTTTTGGACTGAACAAAAGCCATGTCTCTTTTAACTGATATAAAAGAACCAGTACTCAGAAATGGTCTGGTTTTGCTTGAGAAATTCACAACATAAATACTCAAAACAAGGGTGTGTTAACAACATATGCTTACAGTAGAAAGCCGAGAAGGCTGAATTAAAGGTGCATTTGGAGTAAACCAACATTGAAAAACCCAGTCTCTCAATTCTCAAAACTCATCGAACAGGAACCTTAATCCAGCCATTAGCAAAAGCAATGGCTAAGATTACAAAGGGTGTTGACATTCCAAATATTATAATGTAAGGAAGAGGGGTCTTCATGGGATTCTCTCCTTCCCTTTCTCCTGCAGTTTGCCAATACCTGCAATCAGTTTTTAAGATTCAATCAACTGGAACATGAATTGCTATGTATATCTCAAGGAAAATAATTGAGAAGCCAAATCATGTGGCTGAAAAAAGCTCACTGCTCTGGTTCTTCTTCTCTAGTTATAAATTTCTTCTTTCCTTTAGGCTTGAGCTTTCCTTCTCCTTCCCCTAACAAATCAAAACCAGTCTCTCACCAATCATTATAAGGTAAAAACTTCAGAATATACAAGATATCCAATCAAAATGAAAATGAAAATTACCTAAGTTTGCATGAATTCTGAATTTATGGGGCCTTGTGTTATGGGAAGTGAGGGCACAAGGGAAAGCCGATGCAGAGGATGAAGAGTTGGGTAAGAGAGGAATCTGAGAGGTAAGAGAAGAAGAGAGTGCCAATTTGACTGCCATTTTTGAGAAGGATATTCTGCAATCTGCATGACCATTCCTTGACTATAACATATATCTCAAATGGTATTGGATATGATATGATATGGATGTGGTGGCAGCTGATATCTGGAATAGCTGAGCTCAGATACCAACCTTATCTTGCCCAACCTATGACCCGTGCAAACGTGGCCCAATGTTATATACAATTTTGAATCATTTCTGTGTTCCTATACCTATGTACCTGTGTTCATTTTCTTATCTTATTATTTTTAATTTCTTTTAAATTAATTTATAGGAAAATATCATTTAACTATTCACCTGTCCATATGCAAATTTAGATATCATAGATCTAAAAATCAATGGGTATTTTAGTTGCTTCTAATTATAAGTTTATAAAATTCTAAATATTAAAATATTAATATAGTATGTTGTTTGTCAAAGTAGTAAATGATTATTTTGCTATACTTTTTGGTCTAATTCTTATTTTTATTAAAAGATTTCTCTAGCATTTTTATTTAAATATACATTTTAAAATTTACTATAATGAAAAGTTAAATTAAATTATTATTTAATAGTATATTTATAACTCTCTTTCTCTTTCATCCCATAACCATCACTCAAACACGTCGCAAAAGATCTTAAAAAGTATCATGAAAAAGTTAACATGTTTTAACGTTTTAAAATGTCACTAGCCATTACTAAAATTTTACTTTTCCATGACATTTTTACTCTACTTTTTTGTTGAAAATATAAATTATCATGACATTTATTAAAAAGGTCACAAAAATTGTACATGCGGAAAATTTTTACAAGCTTCCATTTTGCTTTGTATAATCTTATCTAGTAATGCTAATATAGATTTTAGATTTAGGAAATAGTTAAATAAAGGAATGCCACCAAGCAAGTTGGTTCTGGGTTTGTCGGGATGAGGATGAAGATTGGTGAGCAGTCAAGATAATGCAATTGACACACCAACTTCAGGTCTAGTTGTCACCACCGATTGCTGTAAGTGCATATAATGCAGCTTATGTAGCGAACTTGTTCGCTACCCCAACAATTTGGATATTTTTTTGCTACATTAGTCAATTGGTGTGATAAAGAAAATATGATAAGTAACTACAATAATCTTAAATTAGTCTTTATATTTATCATTATTTGGTCCTTAAACTTCTGTTGAGGTTATTTTTGCTTTTTTAACCACCCAATCTAATGCCTCTTCACCCCTAACATGAGGGCATTTAACATGTGAATGTCCTCAAAATTTGGTTTAATTCTCCAAATGACTATAAATTGCTTGTTTTCAATGATTTTTCAAATGAGCTTGTCCCTGGATTTGATGACACATGAGGTAATTCCCAATTGAAAGGCCTTTGTCTAAGGTAAAGCACAATATCAACAATTTACGTGCAACTCCATCCTCATGTTGGAAACTTCCATTAAGAGTAGTCCATGATCTTAAATATGGTCTCTAAATGAGTATAACCCATGAGATAGTTGAAGACCTTTTACTCCATCCAATCAAGATGATGTGAGGATTATTGATTACAACTCTAACCTAACTTGGAGCTATTTCGCATGTCTCTAAAGTTGCCCAATTTATGTGAGCTTTCTTAGTCTAATTTGTAAGCTTTATTATTTCCTTAATCACTGCTATTAGATTTGGGTTGACTCCCTCAAATAAGACTTTGTTCTTCTGAACCCAAATATTCCACATGATGGGTGCACAGGTAATAAGAATATCAGTGGTAAAGTCCTTCCCTTCTATACCTGCAACATAATTTGTATTCACCACTCTCTGATTGAATTTATGTTGTGACCACTAGTCCGAATTCCAAGGAATGAAACGAACCATACTACCTTAGTAAAGTTGCATTCCTATAAAAGATGGCTCACAATTTCTTCTGTATTGTGACAAAAAAAAAATGTATCTTGAATCCATGGAACTAATACTCTTTTGCACTTCAGCTTTGCAAGTAATGCATTATTCAAGATTTTCCATGGAAATATGGCAATTTTGTCAGGTAGTTTAGTAGCCCATGGCAACCTCCATATTTTCTTTGGGGTACTCAAGTTAGGTGCACTAGTATTCCTATACATTTTATTATTCGATTTGTGGAAGTATGTTGATTTCAAAGAAAATTTATTGTTAAAAGTGAACTTCCATTTCAGCTTAGTGGCATTTCAAAGAATAACTTTGTTTCTCACCATCTTTATGTCTCCAAATTGGACAGTTCACCGTGAACTAGTTCTAAATTTTCTTCCACTCCTGAGCTAGACAACTTCCATCTGTTGTCACTTTGCCAAGTGATATTATGTTTGATTACATCCTTCTAGCTCAAGATGCTTTTCCACACCTACGAATCTCATAATTTTGCTTGGCTTCGGAGAAAATTCCCTTTAGTGTAGTATTTTTTTAACCAAATTTTCTCTAAGTATCCAACCCTAATTATCAATAATTCTCCACGCTTATTTAGCCAAAAGAGATTTATTCATGATGTGCATTTTCCTTATGCCCATAACTCCAACAGATTTGCTAGAACAAAGTTGGTCCTAATTTATGTAGTTTATTTTCCTTAACCATTGTTCCTCGTCCCGGCAAAATTTGCTCATGAGTTGATCCATCTTGTTATAAATGTTCTTCGACGCTTGGAAACACAATAATTGGTAAATTGGCAAGTTTGACAATATCGCTTTAATCAAGGTAAGTTTTCCACCTTGTCCAAGTAACTTAGCCTTCCACAAAGAGAGTTTGGATTTTATTCTATCTATGATAGGTTTAAAGAACTTACAATTCTTGTTCAACATACCTAAATCCATCCCCAAGTATTTGCCAACATCCGTTGTGGCCTTAACCTAAAGTATTCCTTTAAACATCCTTATAAACTTTGGATGGAAATTATTGTTGAGCATTAGCTCCTACTTGTTGTAATTTATGCAAAGCCAGAGAAAAGGCAAAATTAGTATAGGATACCTTTGATTGTATGGCATGAGTCTTTATTTATTTTGAAAAATAACAAGTTATCATTTGCAAAAAGTAAATTGGAGATTGGTATACTATTCTCCTTATCTTAAGTCCATGTTCTTCATTTCTCATTTTGCCTCACTAATCATTAAAGATAGAATGTTTTGACAAAGCATGAAAAAGGTATCGTGATAGTGGGCCACTTTTTCTTAAACCTCTTTTTGGACAAAAACTACCTATTGGTGCTCCGTTTAGAAGGACCTGATAAAAAACGGATGTAATGCACGTCATGATCATGTCGATCTAGGTCTCCTCAAATCCATTTTTCTATAAAACCACACATGCAAAATTCTAGCTTAGCCTATCATACGCTTTATTCATGTCAAGCTTTAAAGCTCATATACCTCTATTGCCCTCAATTTTCCTTCTGATAGTTTGCAGCACTTCCGAAGTCAAAATTACATTATCACCAGTTAGTGTAATAGCCCGATTTTCAATGGTATTAGAAACGACGATTTCGAAACCCCATTTTCATAAATTAAGTCTACTAGTATAAAAGTATATTAAAGTTTGATCCAATAATTTTACCGAATTGGTAATTAATTAGGGTACAAGTACTAAATTGTAAAAGTCTTATCACTACAGATTTTTGAATAACTAAAGGATTAAAAGGGTAAATAGACCATTTTAATTACTTCAGACAATGGTGGATGAATTTCAAACTCACTTACTTGGCTTAATTAATTAATTTTTTGTTAATTAATTATGATTAATCAAGTTAATTAAAGGTATATAAGCAAAAATTAAAAGGAAAACAAATCATTTTCTCTCCATCTTCTTCTCCACCAACAATAAAAGGAAGAAATAGGGTTTCAAAATCTTCAAACTTTCAGCAACTATTAGGTATGGTCATGAGAGTTTGATTTAGCTAGCTCATGTACCAATTTGTAAAACTATTAAAGTTTTTAAAATTTGTCATTGATTATTTCTTGAAGAAATTGGTATTAAATTGATAGATTTTAAGCTTAGATGTAAAAAAAGACTAGATTGTAAAGTTTAATTGTTAGTTTTGTTCAAAAGGACCAAAGTGAATAAATTGTATAATTGATGTGAAATTTCTATAATAATAGATAATAAAGGGTCCTAAAAGGATGTAATTAAGATCAATTTTGAAACCAAAACTCAAAATTGAAAGTTATGGTTATTTCAGTTTTAAGGACTAAATTGAATAAAATGCAAAAAGTTAGAGGCATTCAAAAATGAAATTAAATAGGTACGTTCATATCATGTAATGATAAAAAATGTTTGATATTGATAAATTGAATTGAATAATTGTATAAATCGAGAATCAGACCAAATTAAAGATAATTGAGGAAAAGTAAATATTGTCGATTAGTCCTTAAAGATTTGTTTGTTTGTCGTTTGACAGGTAATTTCATATGGAACTTACTAAATTATTTGTTGAATTGTATTGGTTTCACTTTTCTGTTTATATTTAAGTGAAATTGGTGACATTGGCATAATTAGCTTATTATGGAATTAATTGTAAAACATGAAAATGTTGGCTATTATGAAAGGGTAAAAGGTACCGATATGAATGTTAAATGTTTATAGGATTTGTATGACATGTGTAAATTGATACGAGGTTTGAAATGATACGATTACGATAACGATGCTCGTGTGAACTTAGTAAAAGATTAGGATACTTATGGCATGACATTAGGGTTAAATATGAAATTGATCAAGGATTTATATGATGATACGAGATCTAGCATTTGTTGCGTATTCTTAGTTTTTATGTATCATTGGCTTAGCCTGGACTGGTAACATCGATACGATGTCAGCTTGTGTGAGCAAATTCGTAAAAATGTCAGCATGTGTGAGCAAAATAGTCTCGTGTATCTAAATTCCATTTATTATAGTTCTCTCGGGCGAAACTTTAAATTGAATTGTTGTATATGATTTTTGTTACATGTTCTTGTTATGTAAAGTGACTAACCTATTGATTGTATATGATGTTATGCTTTAGTTATTTCAAAGTATGCCAAGGGATGCCATATTGAATGGCAATGTGTTTGAATGTTTAGTTAATGAATTGTTAAAGTGTCACATAAGAATTTCCAAAATACTCGAACTCAAGGAGGAGTTGGGGAGTTGGTTGAATAGTAATGGAAGGATGGGGGGCACTAGCGAGAAATTTAGATAATTAAGTCATTGATTAGGAGAAAGTTACTCCTAATCTAGTTTGGTTAGATTGGGACTGGCTAGTTATATTGTGGAAAGCATAATAGTTAGGACTATATGGTGGTGATGGTTTATGAAGATCGTGCCATGATATATATATATATATATATATATATATAAATAAGTAGAAGGAAGAGAAAATGGGGGAATTCCTTAGTCCTGTTTACACATTTTTCTCTTCAAAATCATCATGATCATCTTCAGTTGTCTGGAAAAAGAAGAGGTTGTAACTGTGGGAGACTCTGCATGTTGTAGTAGTCATAAGCATGTATGTCTAGGAAGGAGAAAATAATCGAGGGAAAGCTGCCAGGTCTGAGGAGACACTAGCATTCGGGAAAGCATAGAGACAAGAATAAGGGAACAAGGTGAGTTTTTGCTCCCTACTTCTTGGTGATATATGATGATATGTTGCTTCTATGATCTAGAGAATGTATGAGCAATTTGTGCATGAATAATGTTGTTGAGTCATGTTGAGTTGATGATTGTTGCTTTAAGATAGATGATGATTTGATGCATACAGGGCATGATAACTGGGGGAAAAACCTCTATGGGATAGATGGAGTTAGCATAGGAAATGGGAGAGTGAACCTATTAGTTACTGCATTGGGCAAAGCTCCGGGCCGTGCGGAGGGAACACTATGATGTTCGAGCATCAAGGTTCAGTGGAGTAAATGAGGTAATGGGAGGAGGAATTGAGAAATTAAATCATGGAAAGGTATTTACTGCGATGGCAGTATCGACTGGTCCTTCAGGCCGACACCATGACAATAGTGTATTGCATAAGACTATAGATGAAAGAGGCTATGGCAATATAGTATGAAGTACATAGCATAAAACCATGGATGAAAGATGCAATGGTAGTAGGGTACAAAGTATAATGTATACGGTGTAAGACCATAGATGAAAGATGTTATGACAGTCAAGTATGATGAGTATGACCACGGATGAAAGACTCCATGGCATCATAAGATGGTACGCCAGGATGGCAGATCGGTGTAAGATCATGGATGAAAGACTCCATGGCATCCACAAAGAAAGTATGTTGGGATAATAAACATAGAATAGATAGTCCACTGGAACAATAAACACGAGATGGTCTACTAGGACCAAGGGAATACTTGGTGAGTAGGGTGCAAGACCTTAGCTAGACTAAGGCAACCAAATGAGTTTTTAGGGATGTAGGCACCGATAGTCTGCCAAGACGTTAAACATAGGGACATACTCAGTCAGACCATGATGGTATGACGTTACAACATTTCGGAAAGCCCGTCGAAACAATAATGAGAAAAGGTCCACCAAGATGTAAGACGTGGGATCCCCAACGGGGAAGTTCGCCACACAGGAGTTACGCCATGGACTACGATCAAAATAATAATATGAATTACACGATAAATTGCAGGTATGCATAAGCGAGGTGCGTCCGAAGGGCATGTGTGGCACCCCAAACCCGGTCGGAACAAACTGACCCGAATCTAGAACGTCACATTAGCCATTTATATGACTCTCCTTACCGGTCATCCTAGCACACCATAAAACCAACCATCTCACCATCAAACAATGTTTAATAAAGTACTTCTTCTCATGCAAGCCTAAATCATGCTTTGATTAACACAAATTAGCAATTTAAGAACAGGGGTAAAATCATCATTTTGCACATAATTGGCGAAAAACCCTTAAATCATAAAATTAATCCAACAAGTGTCTTGGGCATTTTATTTGAAACCATTTGTGAAAGTTTCAGCTTAAAATGACATTTAAAACTCACTTAATGTCATAACCAAATTTTAGGACTAAACATAAATTTTACAAAATATCTAGATAAACCATTTTAAGAAATTGAAATTAACATATTGAAATTAAATGTTTAAATCCATGTCATGTAAATTTTCAAAACATTTCGTGGTGTTTAAGGCCTCTAATTTTATTGTGTAAAAATCATGACTTATTTGCAACATTTTTAAAATATGCCTGGAACACTCTGAAAACCTTGCTGCAACAACGCGATTTTCACGTCGCGACATCAAACCTTTATCGCAACATTGACTAAAAGAATTGCAGAAAAATTCCAGCAGTTGCATATAACACTTTGATACTCAAATGCACATATCAATTTGTGGTTTCATGTCGTTTCCCTATTCTAACATATCACATAGCATACTTAAATCATATTAATCATGCTCAAACACATAAGGTCATATATTAACATGATTTGGCTTCCAAATCAATCACCTAAGCTAACATGCTTTTCTAAAGTCTCAAACCAATTTACTCAACAAAGTAAATTTGCATATAAGGCAATTTAAAGTGAAGTAAAAGTACATACCTTGCCATTTGGTCATTTTGCATTTGTCCAAGCCCTCAACATATCATTTAAGTCATTTTAACCATAAATCAATAAATCACATACTTCATGCAATCATCCAAGCAATTAAAACATCTACAAACAATTATAAAAGTCCTTAAACAGTCCATGGAAAGTCCATTAACAAACCAAAATAAATCCAAAGTCTAATCCCTCAATATGAACCCACATTGCCATCCCTTATTAACCAAAACCATCTCATATGTAAAACCTAGATGCCTTTTCCTTTGGATCTCAAGATTGCCCACTTCACCACTCCACACAAGCTATTTCTCTACAAAAATAGACACAAAAGAGTGTGAGCTTAACCAAGCTTAGGGAGTACTTAAGATGCTACAGTAAATCACAAACACAAGAGTTAAAACAATCATGCTAAATACAATTATCATATAGCATCATCAAACATCATATCATATTGATTCATTGGAAACTTGTGAAGATGAAAATGCATAACAATGGCTCTCATTGGGTACTCAGATCTCTACCACACCATGACTCAAAAGAGTCTACATGTCCCAAGTAAGTGTAGCATAAAGCTAACACTCTCCAACACACCATCATATCCCATGAATGGAGTAATGCTCTACATTTCCTTATCCATCCACATGTCCCAATAACAAAACATATAAATGAGTACTCAAATCCTATGGCATGCCAGTTATATCCAATGTTTTCAAAAGTTCCCAAGGTTAATATATCCATTTCACACATTTATTTTTTGGTTTATGCACACTACACATATCATGATTTACCATGGCCAAACACTTACACATGTTCACATATTGAACTACAAGTGCTAACACATTGCTCATTAAGCCAAATTTACTTCTATATCAGAGACGTGTGCATAATACCAGTTATCCACAATGCATTCTCAATCATATATTCAATACATATATACACATCACACACTTTAGCATATTATAGCACCAGTAAGCTTGTTTATAGAATAAAAAAGATTAAATAGGAACACTTACTTCAAGGACTTGGATTAGATGATTTGATCACCTAAGCCCCTTTAACTCAGTGTTTTGTGCATTAACTATAGCACACAAGATCACTCACCTTAACAACTAGCTTCCACAACAAGCTCAAGTGAGCTTTTGTTTACCATTTTTCTTGCTTGTTGAGGCTCCCAAGTGAGTTGACACTTCACATACACATAAAACACAATACAAAGGAATTACAAACAGCAATAAACAAGATTAAATCACTCTAAAATTACAGATCAAAGCCTCTAGATCTCTATACCGAAAACTTAGATAGTTTTGTCAAAAATATGATTTCACAACTCAGATATTATTTCTAAACCTTAATTTTGATCCTAATATTCCTAAATATCATCTAAGTACATATTTAAACCTTAAATTTAGTCAAATTTCATTGATCTCATTTTTCCAAAAAAATTAAGCCAAAAGAGCTTTAAAGTGAATAAATCATTCAAATCTTTCAAAATTACTTAAAGATTTATTAAATTAGGATTAAAACCCTTCTAATATGATCAAAATAAGTTGAAAAGAGCATTGAAATAGTACTTTAACTCAAAAAAATGAGATTTACCATTTTCAAGCTTAAAATCAACTTAAAATCAAAGGATCTAATGAAATCGTGAATTAATGTGGTTAAAAATCAATACACCTCAATTTTAAAAATCGACAAGCTACGAAACTAATTTGAGTTTGAACATGTGAAGAACTTTAGAGAAATTGAGGATGAAATCATAAGTATTCTTTGAAGTTGAAAGGAGATTTTGTGTTTGGAGAGCTTAAAAATAAAAAAAGGATGAACTAATTTCGGGAGAAAAACAAGAATTTGTGTTTGGCAATTTTTTTTTTTTTGAAGAGATGAAGAATGGGAGGGAAGAAATGTAGGGTTTTAAATAGCTAACCAGATTTTAAAAATTGGGCATATGCCCCTTTGACCACCTACAATTTTCTTCCTTTTTCAAATTGGTCATTATATTTCAATTAAAGTCAATTTCAAAAATATTTTCAAAGCAAGTCTCATTTTTAAAATTTGTTTTAACCAAATTAATTCCTAAACACTTAATTTTAGTTTCTTAACCTAAAATTTTTAGTTCTAATTATTTTAATATTTTATTTAATTATCTAATCTATTACAATTTTCGGTTCACTAACCCCCGATTTACTAACCCAATTCTACTAATCCAATTTTTGAGATGTGACAATGTGAATCTCCATATTAATAAAGGGGTTTGGAAAAGGCGGTGCAAGATGGGTCTAACTGTATGATAATCGAGTCTGCAAGAGAAGTAGCAAATCATATGAGGAAAAGCAGATACGGGGCAAAACTCTATGGGCGAACGTCATGAGACTTAGGTTTATAAAAGGACCATCGACAATTCCGTAGGGAGAAGAGGTGGCAAATGGTTAGTTGTTCAAAATAGATTGTCAACATAATATGTCAATTCGAAGTAGCAACGGGTGATCAAGTAGAACCCAGATAGTAAGGATCCACAGGTGATGGCCTATCAGGGGCGGGGTAAGCCCGTTAAAAATCTCACGGATAACAATTCGCCAAGAATAGTGGAGAATGAGTAAAAAGGTGAGGTCAGGATAATGCAGAGTTAGGTCTTCTCTTTCAGGCGATCAATATCATGAAGGAACGCACCTGTATCTCATATTGAGATTGTGTTAGGAAAATAAGAAGTTGTAAGGGAAATGGAGGGACAATAACAACTCTGGTAAAATATGTGAGATTGTAACACCCTAAACCCGGTCTATGCTTTAAGACCAAATTTGGTATGCCACACAAATCGATCAAACTTTTAGTCATTTAATGATTTTTAAGAAAATCGATCTTTCTAAATGATTTTTTTTAATGGAGTTTATCAAAACCGAGATTTATTTGAAATTTATGATTTTAAAACATAAGAGTTTAAAATTCGATTTTCAGGGAAATAATTGATTAAAATTTAAAAGAAATTTAAAAGAATTCAAAAGGGATTTGAAAACAAGATTCATAAAAGAGTTTTTACAGAAATTTTTACGAGTTAATGATTTTTGAGAAAAACCCCTTTTTTTATACGTAAGTTTAAGAAAACTTTTATAAAAATTTTAACAGCCACGTTTACGTATCTAGAACATAATAAAGTCCATCCACGAGATAAAATCCTTAAAACAATACATAGAGGCCCTATTACATCACCAAAATAGTAATTAAGTAAAAATACTAAAGCGTAGTTTAAAGTTCATAAAAACCATCATTTGAAGTATGGCCTCCACGCGAAGTCATCCCCGGCCCAAGCCTCCGACAATTATCATTACCTGAGAAGGGTAAGAAAAATAGGGTGAGTTACTTAGAACTCAATGTGTAACCCGCTTACCCCGTTCACTGGGCCAACACCATATAAGCATTAAGTTGGGCTTGAGCCCATTTACAAATGTACAATTTATATATAAATAATATATAATGCATGTGATATGCAAATCCCAACCAAGCCTAAATTCCATCCGCTACACACCACCCGTACCAACCAACACACCTGTGGGGATCAAGTCAACCCACCCCGCCAACACACCAATCGCAGGCATAAAGCCATTAATATATTTGTGGCAGAGCCACCGAACTAGATTGTGACAGAGTCACCGAACTAGATTGTGGCAACAGGTCTTTCTTCTCTTCGTCAATTATCCCAACCCATGCAGTCATGTATATATATATATTCATATGATAAATTTCAACAAAAAGCCCATAATACAAGTTATCAATTTGGCCCATTATTCAAAATAATATTTTAGCCCATATATCGATCTAGCAATTTTGGCCCATATAACAAATACCAAGCGGCCCATATAGCAACATATCACATTTGGCCCATAAAGGGTATTTTCGTAATTCGGTCCGTAGGGACATTTCGTAATTCAGCCCATTAGGGGCATTTTCGTAATTCAGCCCGTAAGGGCGTTTTCATAATTCGGTAATCGTACCCACTAAGGGTAATTCGATAATTTACCCTCTAAGGGTATGATGGAAATTTTCGCAACCTAGGCTTAATTACTAATTTGAGGCATAAAAATCGAAACTGTCCATCTGCGTTGTATTGACTAAACTGACTATAACTCGAGTTGGGAAACTCGAAATCTAAATCCGTAAATTTTCCTTGAAACTAGACTCGTATATCTTTCTACTATAATTTTTCCAGATTTTTTTACTTTTCCAATTAGTACAGTTTATTCATTAAATTTTCCCTTGTTTCACTGACCAACGATTCTGACCTCTCTTAACTTCATTTCAAATATCTGGTGGTACGGTTTTCATATATTGCTCCCACTTGTTTCTAATGAAAATAGACTCACCAAGGAATCCATACATATAATTATAACCCGTAATTCACTTTGTACAATTTTATATGATTTTTCCAAAATAGACCAGGGAACCACAAAGTCAATCAGAACCAGTCTCACTAAAATTAGAATATCTCAAAACATAGAATTCCTTTTCCTCCTCTGTTTCTTTCATATCAAAATAGACACAGTAAGATTTAATATGATATCTTATTCACTTTGTAATTCCTTTTATCCTATGTTTTGTGATTTTTAAAATATACATCACTGTTTCTGATCGAAACTGTTTTTTTTACAAAAATACGTTTACCACTACGAGCATACGCACGTCCGAGTGATCACGGATGCCGGTCATTGGTTTTCTTAGGTATTTTTCTACCGAATCACAGAATATTTCATGCAAACTTCCAGAGAAATGTGAGATTACACACTATTTCAGATATGTATACGAAAAGTACGGGATTACACACCTGATTATGGTAAGGACTAAACCTTCTTGATCGTCGGCACCCACGACACCCACTATTTCTAAAGGATTAAAAAATAGAGAATATCGAGTGACTTTGTCCCTAAAAATAATCGATTAGTTGAAACTTCGATCCGATTTGCAACATAGCCGAATAGAGATATAACGAAAAATCCAAGAAGAACTCCTTAACTTAACACTTCGACTTGATTTCCAGCGAGTCACTATGATAACGAATACTCCGAGTTCGGCCTTCTTTATAACACGATTGCTTAAACGAAGGTTGAAAGAATAATCAACAAAACAATATCGATGAAGAGAAGATTCGGCTTTGATAAAAATAAAGGAGAGAAAAGATTGGTTCGACTATGGAGGTAGTCTAACATTCGGCCATGTAAGAAAAATAAATGATGAAGAAAGTATGGTTGAAAAGAAAATAAGTCAAGAAAGAAAGAGAATGAGGATGTGAGGTTTATGATTTAAATTTTCAAAGATAACAGAAAAGCAAAGAGAGAAGGTTTGAAACAAAGGTGCATTCGGCCATGGGAGAGAAGGAAGAGATGATGTTTTTGTTTGATGTTTGAGAGCATGAGATTAAAAAAAAAAAGAAAAGAAATAGGTGTCTTGTAAAAACAAAAGTGACCAAATGGAAAATGTGCTCATCACGCACCTAATCCCACCAAACTAATCACCAAAAATCAGCCATTCCCCTTAGCCCCCTATGCCGTCCACATACATGGTCAAAAAGACCATTCAAAAGTTTCCAAAACACCTTTCCTTGTTTTAAGCCTTATTATCCTCCACTTTCCAAAAGTTTAGAAATCCTATCCCCAAAATCAAGCAAATTCTATCCTAAATTCATATTGCCATAACTTTTAGCCACTTTATCATAAAAAAAAAATTAGTCCATCCTTACCAAGAATAGAGCTTGGCCGACACTTGCCAAATAGGTGCAAAAATAAATGCCACCAAAATGCTATCCATGGGATTCGAACCTCTCCTCTCAAGCAATCACTCATGCGCCACTTCCACCTTGCTACTAGCTCATCTTATGCTAGTTTTTTGACACTTAAATTACCTTAAGCATCAGGATCACTTGTTCCACTTCAATAAAATTCTTACTACTAAAATTTATTCTAGCTCCGAATAAATCCCGAGCTTTCTCGAAACTATATTAAGCACACAAATTTAATCATTCACAAGCTAATCACCAAAAACATGTAACATATCGATACTCATATTTTAGGATGTTAAAAATTTCGTCCTCAAAATTTACCTGGCTAAAAGAGGTGAGGATATTGTTGCCGAGTTACGTCCTCAGGCTCCCACGTAGCTTCCTCCGCTCCGTGATTACGCCATAGAACCTTAACCAACGGCACAGTCTTCTTTCTTAGCACCTTAACATCACGGTCTAAGATTTTCACTAGTTCCTCCTCGAAAGACAAGTTTGGCCTTAATTCCACTTCTTTCACCGGTACAATATGCGACGGATCCGATCTATAACGCCTCAGCATAGAAACATGGAAGACACTATGAATCTGACTCAACTCCGGAGGTAATTCAAGCTGATAGGCCACTGGTCCTACACGCTTCAACACACGGTACGGTCCAATGAACCTAGGGCTCAACTTGCCCTTCCTTCCAAATCTGAAAATCTTCTTCCAAGTTGAGACTTTCAGAAAGACCTGATCTCCCACCGCAAATTCAATATCCTTACACTTCAGATCTGCATACGATTTTTGTCGATCCGAAGCTTCCTTTAACCGCGCTCGAATCACCTTTACCTTTTCTTCCGTCTCAGATATCAACTTAGGACCCAACAACTGTCGTTCCCCCAATTCAGTCCAACAAGTAGGAGTACGACACCTACGACCGTATAACACTTCATAGGGTGCCATTTGGATACTGGATTGGTAACTGTTATTATACGCGAACTCTGCCAACGGTAGGAAATCCTCCCAACTACCGCTGAAGTCGATTACACAACCACGTAACATGTCTTCCAAAATCTGAATTACTCTTTCTAACTGACCATTTGACTGAGGATGAAAAGCCGTACTAAAGTTTAACTTTGTTCCCAAAGCCTCATGTAAAGCTTTCCAAAACTGTGATGTAAACCTAGGATCCCTGTCCGATATGATAGACATTGGTACTCCATGCAACCTCACGATCTCATATACATACAGCTTAGCCAATTTCTGCAGCGAGTTATCCGTACGAACTGGTAGAAAATGAGCAGTCTTCGTTTATCGATCAACTACCACCCAAACAGAATCTTTCTTAGTAGGTGTTAAGGGTAACCCACTAACAAAATCCATCATTATCCGTTCCCATTTCCATAGAGGAATCTTTACCGGTTGCAATAAACCCGATGGTAATTGATATTCTGCCTTTACTTGTTCACAAGTCAAGCACTTACCCACAAAATCAGTAACCTCCCGCTTTAACATTGGCCACCAATACTGCTCACGAAGATCCCGATACATCTTACTTCCTCCGGGGTGCATAGCATAAGGACTACTATGCGCCTCTCGTAGAATCATCTGTCTCAAATCCGAATCCATGGGCATACAAACTCTTCCACGAAAACACAGCACACCATCCTTGTTCAATCCAAAGTCCCCTATAAAACCACTTTTAACTTGCTGCATTAAAAGACCCAATTTTTCATCCGATAACTGCTTTTCCTTGATCTGTTCTAACCATAATGGCTTTACCTGAAGTTCTGCTAGCAGACTGCCATCCTCATACAAACTGAGATGAGCAAACATTGCTCTTAACTCCGACACTACCTTACGACTCAACGCGTCTGCCACCACGTTAGCCTTTCCAGGATGGTACTCGATCGAGAAGTCATAATCCTTTAACAACTCCACCCATCTCCATTGTCTCAAGTTCAACTCCTTTTGGGTAAGGAGGTACTTAAGACTCTTATGGTCCGTATAAATGATCGACTTCTCACCGTAGAGATAGTGCCTCCAAATTTTTAAAGCAAACACCACCGCAGCCAACTCCAAGTCATGAGTAGGATAGTTGACTTCATGCGGCCTCAACTGACGAGAAGCATACGCCACCACTTTCCCATTTTGCATCAACACACATCCTAAACCCGTATGTGACGCATCACAGTAAACGGTAAACTCTTTTCCAGCCTCAGGTTGAATCAGTACTGGTGCTTCTGTCAAAATCTTCTTCAGTTTCTCGAAACTTTCTTGTTGTTTATCGGTCCATACATACGGTACTCCCTTTCGCAACAACTTAGTTAGGGGTACAACAATCAACGAAAACCCCTCAACAAAGCGTCTATAGTAACCAGCCAACCCAAGAAACTCCGAATCTCAGCCACTGACTTCGGTTGTTTCCAATCCAACATAGCCTCTACCTTCCGAGGATCAACGCTTATTCCTTCGGCTGACACCACATGCCCCAAGAAAGTCACTTCCTTCAACCAAAATTCGCATTTACTGAATTTGACATAAAGTTGCTTTTCTCGCAAAATTTGTAATACTATGCGCAGATGTAAGTCATGCTCTTCTTCATTCCTCGAGTATACTAAGATATCATCTATGAACACCACCACGAACCGGTCTAGGTAGGGTTGGAAGACTCGGTTCATCATGTCCATAAATGCAGCTGGTGCATTGGTCAATCCAAACGGCATCACCAAAAACTCATAATGTCCATAACGAGTTCGAAATGCCGTCTTATGAATATCCGCCTCCTTAACCTTGAGTTATTGATAACCCAATCTCAAATCTATCTTGGAGAAAACTAAAGCTCCTCTCAACTGATCAAATAGGTCATCTATTCTCGGCAATGGATACCTGTTCTTGATCGTCAATTTATTTAACTGCCTATAATCAATGCACATACGCATCGACCCATCCTTCTTCTTGACGAGCAAGACCGGTGCTCCCCAAGGAGACAAACTCGGTCGAATGAATCCCCGATCTAACAATTCTTGAATTTGAGCTTTAAGCTCCGCTAACTCCTTCGGCGTCATTCTATAAGGAACAATGGACACCGGAGCCGTTCCGGACAAAAGCTCAATACCAAACTCTACTTCCCGATCTGAAGGTAGACCCGGAAGTTCTTCAGGAAAGACATCTGGAAATTCCTTCACCGTTCTCACACCTTCCACCGATAATTCCTTGGCATCCGAAGCACTAATGAAGGCTAGGAATGCTCCATACCCTTTCCGCACCAACTTTTCTGCCTTCAAAGCAGATACCACATTTGCCAAAAAGTTCCTTCGCTCGCCTATCATTACTACCTCCTTATCATCCACAGTCCTTATTGACATCCGCTTTTCGGTACAATCCAATTGAGCCCGGTGCTTCACCAACCAATCCATGCCCAAATTAAGATCGAACTCACCGAAAGGAAATTCCATCAAATCCGCTAAGAATATTTCTCTTTGGATTTCTAAGGGTACGTCTCTAAACAATTTATTCACAATTACAGACTGTCCTACCGTCATCTCTCTATCGGTAATCTCAGATCTAATATTCAGGTTTCCAGATATGGCACTAGCAACATACGAGTGAGTAGACCCGATATCTATCAAAGCAGTAACAGGTACATCAAGTATAAAGAACGTACCAGTTATCACATCAGGTGCATCGCCATCTTCCCGACGCCTGACCGCATAGACCAACCCTGACTTTCTTGCCCCCGTGTTACCTCTAAAGCTGTTACCTCGACCTGGTGCACCTTGACCACGTCCAACACTATTACCACCATGTCCTGGTCCACGACCTCTCGGTGGCTGCTGAGTGCCTCTAGCTGGCTGAGCATCAGGGTTACGAGCTTCTGGAGTTGTATCAGTCTGTGAGGGCAATTCTTATACTAGTGATCCTTGGAACCACATTTATAACAGGCACCAGTTTTCCTCCAGCATTCCCCGGGGTGTCGCTTCCCACAGTCAGCACAGTCTCGACTCTGATTGGTAGTCACAGGTGCTCTAGCTTGAGCTAGCTCATCATTTCGGGGCCTCTTCTGGAACCTTTTAGCAGAGCCCGTGTACTTAATATCCCTCTTGCCTTTAACTCTTTCCCGGTTCTGGCGTTCTGAGTTTTTAGCCTCTTCGGCTATCTTGGCTTTCTCCACAAGCGAGGCAAAAGTCCGTACTTGTTGTGGGGCTATCAGTACCCGCAACTCATCATTCAGCCCATCTTCAAAGTGTACACAGCGCTCATGACCGGTCGATACTATAGTGGGAGCATAACAACTTAAGCGAAGAAATTCCGCCTCGTAGGCTACCACCGTCTTATTTCATTGAACCAAATTCAGGAATTCCTTCCTCCGGGCATCTACATAACTTGTCCTGATGTATTTCCCTTGGAAAGCAGCTTTGAAGAAATCCCAAGTAATCAATGCAGCCTCAGTGCCTTCTCGAATCGTAAGCCACCATTGATACGCCTCGTCCCTTAGCAAGAACACAGCCCCTCTCAGTTTCTGCTCGATAGTGCACTCCATATCATCCATAATCCGCTCTACAGCCTCGAGCCAATATTCCGCAACATTCGGAGCTACACCTGAGACACCTCTAAAAACCTCGGCACCACTTGATTTAAGTCGTTCCGAGATTGATCCACGAATTGCTGGACCAGTTTTAACCCCAGTGACCCTTTCTAGGAATCGCAACATTGCTTGAGTCAAAGCCTTATCCTCTCTCGTATGATCATGAGATCCAGTCTCACTCCCAGGTGACACAGGTGCATCCATTTTCAGCATAAGACCCGACGCTTCAGACGCAACCCTAACACCTCGGCCTCTACCACGGCCACGTCTACCACGTCCACATCCACGTCCTCTAGTGCTCATATTGGGTATTTCGGTTTAATCTGATTACAAGTTTTATGAATCAGTATACTATTTCAGTATTTATTAATGATATTTTATGATATATAAGAGGTAAAGTTGATTTCGCAATCACTTCCTATAGTCTCAATCTCTACCGTTTTCAACACCTAAAACTAGAAGTTCTAGAGTGTTCCTATGATCATATCACAATAATAAACATTCAATACTTGAGTACTTACTTGACTTGGTGCCGAATGCTCGTGGTGCCATACTACCTTTAAAACATAACGTCTAAAAATTTACACAGTTTTAAACAATTTTTTTTGAACCCAAACCACAGCCGAGTTTTGAAACTAGCTCTGATACCATAAAATGTAACACCCCAAACCCGGTCTATGCGTTAAGACCAAATTTGGAATGCCACACAAATCGATCAAACTTTTAGTCATCTAATGATTTTTAAGAAAATCGATCTTCTAAATGATTTTTTTAAATGGAGTTTATCAAAACCGAGATTTATTTGAAATTTATGATTTTAAAACATAAGAGTTTAAAATTCGATTTTCAGGGAAATAATTGATTAAATTTTAAAAGAAATTTAAAAGAATTCAAAAGGGATTTGAAAACAAGATTCATAAAAGAGTTTTTACAGAAATTTTTACGAGTTAATGATTTTTGAGAAAAACCCTTTTTTTTATACGTAAGTTTAAGAAAACTTTTATAAAAATTTTAACAGCCAGGTTTACGTATCTAGAACATAATAAAGTCCATCCACGAGATAAAATCCTTAAAACAATACATAGAGGCCTTATTACATCACCAAAATAGTAATTAAGTAAAAATACTAAAGAGTAGTTTAAAGTTCATAAAAACCATCATTTGAAGTATGGCCTCCACGCGAAGTCATCCCCGGCCCAAGCCTCCGTCAATTATCATTACCTGAGAAGGGTAAGAAAAATAGGGTGAGTTACTTAGAACTCAATGTGTAACCCGCTTACCGCGTTCACTGGGCCAACACCATATAAGCATTAAGTTGGGCTTGAGCCCATTTACAAATGTACAATTTATATATAAATAATATATAATGCATGTGATATGCAAATCCCAACCAAGCCTAAATTCCATCCGCTACACACCACCCGTACCAACCAACACACCTGTGGGGATCAAGTCAACCCACCTCGCCAACACACCAATCGCAGGCATAAAGCCATTAATATATTTGTGGCAGAGCCACCGAACTAGATTGTGGCAGAGTCACCAAACTGGATTGTGGCAACAGGCCTTTCTTCTCTTCGTCAATTATCCCAACCCATGCAGTCATGTATATATATATTCATATGACAAATTTCAACAAAAAACCCATAATACAAGTTATCAATTTGGCCCATTATTCAAAATAGCATTTTAGCCCATATATCAATCTAGAAATTTTGGCCCATATAACAAATACCAAGCGGCCCATATAGCAACATATCACATTTGGCCTATAAAGGGTATTTTCGTAATTTGGTCCGTAGGGACATTTCGTAATTCAGCCCATTAGGGGCATTTTCGTAATTTGGCCCGTAAGGGCGTTTTCATAATTCGGTAATCGTATCTACTAAGGGTAATTTGGTAATTTACCCTCTAATAGGTATGATGGAAATTTTCGCAACCTAGGCTTAATTACTAATTTGAGGCATAAAAATCGAAACTGTCCATCTGCGTCGTACTGACTAAACTGACTATAACTCGAGTTGGGAAACTCGAAATCTAAATCCGTAAATTTTCCTTGCAACTAGGCTCGTATATCTTTCTACTATAATTTTTCCAGATTTTTTTACTTATCCAATTAGTACAGTTTATTCATTAAAATTTCCCTTGTTTCACTGACCAACGATTCTGACCTCTCTTTACTTAATTTCAAATATCTGGCTGTACGGTTTTCATATATTGCTCCCACTTGTTTCTAATGAAAATAGACTTACCAAGTAATCCATAAATATAAATTATAACCCATAATTCACTTTGTAAAATTTTATATGATTTTTTCAAAACAGATCATGGAACCACGAAGTCAATCCAAACCAGTCTCACTAAAATTAGAATATCTCAGAACATAGAATTCCTTTTCCTCCTCCATTTCTTTCATATCAAAATAGACACAGTAAGATTTAATTTGATATCTTATTCACTTTGTAATTCCTTTTATCCTATTTTTTGTGATTTGTCAAATACACGTCACTGTTTCTGACCGAAACTGTTTTTTTTACAAAAATACGTTTACCACTACGAGCATACGCGCGTCCGAGTGATCACGGATGCTGGTCATCGGTTTTCTTCGATATTTTTCTACCGAATCATAGAATATTTCATGTAAACTTCCAGAGAAATGTGAGATTACACACCATTTCAGATATGTATACGAAAAGTACGGGATTACACACCTGATTACGGTAAGGACTAAACCTTCTTGATCGTCGGCACCTACGACACCCACTATTTCTGAAGGATTAACAAATAGAGAATATCGAGTGACTTTGTCCCTAAAAATAATTGATTATTTGAAACTTCGATCCGATTTGCAACATAGCCGAATAGAGATATAACGAAAAATCCAAGAAGAACTCCTTACCTTAACACTTCGACTTGATTTCCAGCGAGTCACTATGATAACGAATACTCTGAGTTCGGCCTTCTTTATAACACGATTGGTTAAACGAAGGTTGAAAGAATAATCAACAAAACAATATCGATGAAGAGAAGATTCAGCTTTGATAAAAATAAAGGAGAGAAAAGATTGGTTCGACTATGGAGGTAGTCTAACATTCGGCCATGTAAGAAAAATAAATGATGAAGGAAGTATGGTTGAAAAGAAAATAAGTCAAGAAAGAAAGAGAATGAGGATGTGAGGTTTATGATTTAAATTTTCAAAGATAAGAGGAAAGCAAAGAGAGAAGGTTTGAAACAAAGGTGCATTCGGCCATGGGAGAGAAGGAAGAGATGATGTTTTTGTTTGATGTTGGAGAGCATGAGATTAAAAAAAAAAAGAAAAGAAATAGGTGTCTTGTAAAAACAAAAGTGACCAAATGGAAAATGTGCTCATCAAGCACCTAATCCCACCAAACTAATCACCAAAAATCAGCCATTCCCCTTAGCCCCCTATGCCGTCCACATACATGGTCAAAAAGACCATTCAAAAGTTTCCAAAACACCTTTCCTTGTTTTAAGCCTTATTATCCTCCACTTTCCAAAAGTTTAGAAATCCTATCCCCAAAATCAAGCAAATTCTATCCTAAATTCATATTGCCATAACTTTTAGCCACTTTATCATAAAAAAAAAATTAGTCCATCCTTACCAAGAATAGAGCTTGGCCGACACTTGCCAAATAGGTGCAAAAATAAATGCCACCAAAATGCTATCCATGGGATTCGAACCTCTCCTCTCAAGCAATCACTCATGCGCCACTTCCACCTTGCTACTAGCTCATCTTATGCTAGTTTTTTGACACTTAAATTACTTTAAGCATCAGGATCACTTGTTCCACTTCAATAAAATTCTCATTACTAAAATTTATTCTAGCTCCGAATAAATCCCGAGCTTTCTCGAAACTATATTAAGCACACAAATTTAATCATTCACAAGCTAATCACCAAAAACATGTAACATATCGATACTCATATTTTAGGATGTTACAGAGATATCAAAAGGAGATAGGGAGTCGAATTCTCTACCGAAAACTTGTTTCTTATCATTCTCTTGCAATTTGGTTATATTATGTTGTTTATCGGATTCTCACTAAGTTCATCAGAACTTATAAATTTCACTACTTAATCGCAGGACAAAGTGTGACAAGAGATTCGTGTGGAGGGACTAAGCCAACCATTGCCTAACCAATGTCGTGTAGTAGAAACTATACATGTATATAGAGTGGCACCCACAGAGACCTTGACTCAAGGGTTAAGGTAAACATAATAATTGTATAATCATATTCAAACAATAAAGTTGTACAGAGAAACTAAGGCCATAGGAAATCATTATGGAATTTCTTTAGTATTTGATGTTAGTGGTAATTAGGCCTATGTGTTAAAGTGGTTTTTATATGTAATTGGATTTATTATGGATGTTTAATAAAATTTAACGGGTTCTTGTAGCATCCAGTCTCTGGACCCAACGATCGGGTCGGGTATGGGGTGTTACAATTTAGTGGTATTAGACCTTCAGCTTAGCTGATCCTTTGGACGTGTGAAGTTGAAAAACAACCCCTATATACATGGTACAGTGGCGATGACTTAGTCCCTAAAGATTCATCGCAAATAATGAGTATAATGAGAATGAGTGCAAGATTTGCAAATCATAGCCAAATTGTTAATCAATGAAGTATAGAAAAATAGGTAGGAAGGTGAGAAATTTTCATTAATATAGGGAAATGCATACAGAGACAAGAATGATTTAGACATCATCCCCAGCAGACGGATCGGTTGTTTCCTCTGTGACCTCCTCCTCTTCTTCATTAGCTTCCTCTATGGGAGTAAGAGTGATAGGACCAAGTCCGGGTGAGAGGTAGAAACTACCAGAATCTTTCCAATTCTTCTAAAACTCTTCCCACTCAGCTCCAAAAGGATTCATGGCATTGAAACCTGGAATCTGGTTGATGAACTGCCGAAGACAGCTGAAGTTCACACGACCCACATCGAAAAGGCCCACAACAACTTGGGCTTGGAGAATGTAATTGGACTTCAACTTAGGAAGATAGTCAATGATTCTCGAATCAGTCATTGCCTTGTATTGCACCAGGGCTTCGATGTTTTCCTTTTGAACCTTCTCTAGATATGATGTGATTCTGATCACATCATGTGATTCGTCTAGAAGGACTTGAGATTGGGTCAAGCTTGAGAGGCCCAAATGCAAATTGAAAATGTTCAAGTCCATGCAACATCTTGCTTGTGGATGTTGGAAGCCCATGTATGCATTTTAACTTGTTTTATTTCTACAGGCTTTTTAATTTTTAAATTTAGTTTATATATGTGTTAATTAAGTCTTGTTTAATGCATTTTAAATGTGTCCTAAAAACTTGTTTAATTTTGGTAGTTATAGTTAAGTTGGTTGATAGTTTAATTAGTTAGTTTTTATTGCATTTTAAATATGTCTTAAAAACTGGCTATTTAAGATGTCCATTTTATTACAACTTTATTGATATATTTATGATATCCTAATACTTGTTTAATGTGTGTTTAATTGTCCTAAGAGAGTCCAATGGCGGGCCACTTTAAAGCTTCAAGAAGGTTGTTTGGTTTTGCCAAGTATCAATGAAGCTTTCACACTTAAAATGGTTGTTCGGGTTTGGTATGGAAAGGTGACTATTCGGTCAACAATTGTTTAAATTCATTACCACCGTCCACATGGGTTGAAAGAGACCATTTGAATGCATTCTAGAAGATGACTTTTGGCCATTCTTATGCACCATTAATGCCACCGTCCAACTAATGAGTTGAATATGACTTTTGAAGAATGCTTATCCCTTAAGCATACATGTACACTACTTCAAGACATTAATGGCAACCACCAATTCCAATTTCAAGGCACATGGACGGTAAGATCATGATATGGAATTAAGAAAGCATTTAAATCATGTACTTTACATTAATGGCCAAATTTGTCTATTAGCATACCTAGCTCTATATATATTTTGTTTAGGCCACTTTGTAAGGTTAGACATCTTTGAATTAATATACATTTGAGTTTTAAACTCTTTGTTCTTTTCAGAACTTATTGAACTTATTAGGAACTTGCAATTTTTGTGGCGTTTCAATCTTATCACTTCCCAAAATGTGGCGATCACCCTATATCGTCGGTTCCTATCTCCTTTATAGATAGTGGGTATCTTACTATCAAATCCAAACTTGTTAAAACTTAACTTACTTTGTAGAAAACGAGTTACACTATTATATAATGTTAGTTCATTTCTAGGTCGAGTTTCGTTTTATAAGCTATATCATTTCTATCCCTTTTATTTCATTTCCCTTATATAGTTCTAAAATTTGAACTTATTTTTCCCTTTTCTCGTAAAGTACCTATTTAGACAATCAGAAACTTTAAATTATGAAACAAATTCAAAACTCATAACTAGGTTCACGTCAAGATCCGCTAAGCATTGTTCCTTCTACGCCTTGATTTGTTCCTCCAATTGGAGAACCCTACCCCCAGACTCTATCTTTAGAGAGCTGTACTTATACTCCTAGTTGGAGGCAGATTCAGCAAATTTCTGTGCTTAAAGGGTTGTGGCCTCTTGTATTTGGCAAAGCTTAGCCAACTATTGATCTTTAAAAGCTAGGACCGACTCAAATTGGGAATGTCCAGCTTCAACCTTGGAGCATCACTCGTAAAGAGCCCAACCAAGCAAACTATCTTACTCCATCCAAATATAGTGGGAGTCTGATAATACTCTAGAATGTCATATTTTTATGTGCTAATTGTATATTTATTTTGAGTATGATTCTACTAATTTGGGCTATTTATGGTCTTTTATCTTGTAGGGACTAAATTGAAGGCAAAAGTGAAATTAAGGGCCAAAAATGAGAAATTAAAGATAAAATGGACCAATGTGCAACAAAAGGAAAAGATGGTGCCAAAAGTGCAAACATGGAGGACAGAAGGATTGAAATGCAAAAAGAAGAGACTTTGCTTTATTAGACTCTATTTTAATTATATTAATATTAGGATAATTATTGAGGATTATTTAATTTCTTTATTTATCTTTATTTATCTTTGAATAATTGTAATTATCTTTGGGAGTTTGAGTAGGACTAGTTTATCTATCTTAGCACTATAAATAGGGGATGAAGTGACTTAGTTGGGGGTTCATATTTTTCTGTAAACTCTCTCCCTATAAGTCTTTTGTGCTTTCCATATTTTCTTTCAATAAAAATTCTTTTCTTCATTCTTATATATTTATTTTCTTTTACATCTCATCCATGAGCCACTAAAATCCATCTAGCCAAATGTTGCCGAAAATCCCCAAAAAAGTGTTCTTGAGGTTTAGAATCCGTACTTAGCCTTCTCAACAGGGTATTCATCATTTTTCCGCATTACGGGGCTGACGCTTCCGTCCATGCCCCTTAAAAAGTGATCTTTTCAACGTGTGCAAGGAACGACCGCTTGTATATTTTGAGAAGGTTACACAGTAGGTTCGTTAGCTTACTGCGTCAGAGGTTGGCGAGCCCAAGAGACAAAATGGCGTGGGATTCACCATTGAGAAACGTTGATCTAGCATAGATGATCCCACAAGAGCAATTGTTGGCTAGAGTCAGGTTCCACCAAATTGAAGTCTAAATCCTTGGAGCTGGTAGTCGTAGGCGTCCTCTTCCACTATAACTGGCTTATTTGGGTTGAGAAGGATCATCTAAAAGTCAAGGATTGAACCCAAGGTGGATCGAGGCAACTGGAGGCTGGAATCTCTCCACATAAGAAACTTTCTCTAAACTCTTTTTTTATTTTCATATTCCTCATTTTAATTTTCGTAATTTATTCTCGTAATTTCAATTCACTTTAAATTCTGTTTTTTTTTTTTTTTCCAGATTGAAACTTTAAATTCTGTTTTTTTATTTTTTTTAGGAACGCATGTTTTCTTGGGCACGATTCTGCCCAGGATTTCGAGAAACAAGCATTCGTATAATCCGGTCCCTAGGGATTCGACCCTACTTCCCCTTTACTTTTATTTTTACTATTTTACAGGGAATAGGATATATTTGGTACTTTCAACGATGCATCAAATTTTGGCGTCGTTGCCGGGGACCGGTAACGTACTAATCTTGTTTTTTGTTTTCTATGACCAGATCTGCTCCAGGCACTCTTGCGTTTGACCCGGAGATTGAAAAGACTGCAAAAGCTAATCGCAAGGAAACAAAGCTACGGAAAAAGCAGTCAGCGGTGGTTAAGACTCAAAGCAATCCATCGCCAGAAATCAGAATCGACGACGAAGCAGAGTCTAGGGTTAACGAAAACCCTACTCAAACATTTGAAAGTAAAGCAGAAGAAGTCGATTCACCTACAGAGGCGCTTGAAACTAGGGTTGATGGAAACCCTAATTTCGCACCTCAACCAATGGCTCAAACAATTCGGCAACTGGCCGAAGCTCCGACAGAATAACCGCCACTGTGCATCGCATATCCTACTATGGATACCGATTTTGAACTGAATCCAGGGTTAACTCAGTTGCTGCCAACATTTCGAGGGTTACAAAATGAAAACCCCCATAAACATTTGAAGGAGTTTCATATGGTTTGTCTGAGTATGAAACCTCAAGGCGTAACTGAGGATCAAATTAAATTGTGCACTTTCCCTTTTTCCCTAGCAGATTCAGCTAGGGAATGGTTATTTTATTTACCTCCTGGATCTATAACTACTTGGGCTGATTTATCTCGTTTGTTTCTCAACAGGTTTTTTCCAGCATCTAGAGCAGCTGAGCTTAGAAGAGAGATCGTGGGAATATGGCAGAAAGAAGCAGAGACTCTCTACGATTATTGGGAGCGGTTTAAGAAGTTATGTGCGAGCTGCCCACAACACGGTATAACAGAGCAATCTCTCCTCCAATACTTTTATGAAGGTTTGAAACCAATGGAGATGAATATGGTAGACGCCGCTAGTGGAGGAGCGTTGGTTAACATGACTCCCCAACAAGCAAGGGACTTAATCTCCACAATAGCTGCAAATTCTCAACAATTTCGAGCCAATCCCGAACCCTCTAGAAGGGTTCACCAGCTAAGTAATTCTTTCATAGAAGATAGACTTGATAGACTTACTAATATTGTGAGATCTCTTGTTGCAGAAAAAGCTAAACCAGCTCGGTTGTGTGGAATATGTGCTACATTAGAGCACACAACTGATGCATGTCCCAGTTTGATTGATGACACTATGGCTCATTTGGATGCCGTGGGAAACTTTCCTGGCCCACCACAAAGGCGTTATGATCCCTATGCTAATACCTACAACCCAGGATGGAGGGATCACCCTAACTTAAATTATGGGGTCAACCCATGATATAACCAGCCATACCAGAACTGAGTTCCACAGCAGCCACAAGATTCAGGTAATTCTCTAGAATCTTTGGTCAATAAATTAGCAGCTAATATGCTTGATTTTCAACAGAAAACTGAGGCATCTATAAGAGAAATGACCATATCAGTTGAGAAATTGAACTCTCAAGGGAAGCTGCCGTCACAAACAGAATCGAATCCAAGACAACACGCAAATGCAGTGAGCTGCGAAGTGGAAAGGTACTGGAATCAATTCCCGACAGAAATCATGCCCAAGAAATCGTCCAGGAAAAGCCAGAGAAAGACGAACAGGTCCGAGCGAAACCCCCATTACCCATAATTCAACCTCCATTTCCAGAACAATTCATCCAATGTCGAAAAGGTAAAGAGGACAAGGAAATCCTTGAAACATTTAGGAATGAGATCAACATTCTGCTGTTGGATGCCATCAAGCAAATTCCACGTTATGCTAAATTTCTTAAAGAGCTTTGCCCCAATAAGCGGAAGTTAACAGGTAATGAAAGGGTGAATGTAGGTGAAAATGTGTCCGCAGTGTTACAGCGGAAAATGCCAGCAAAATGTAAGGATAGGGGCATGTTTGCAATACCATGCAAAATGGGTCATTTGGGAATTAAAAAGGCTATGTGTGATTTAGGAGCCTCCATAAATGTCATGCCTTTTTCTGTTTATGAATCACTTAACGCGGGTTTTTTGACAAAAACAGGTGTTAGCATTCAATTGGCAGACAGGTCCGTTGTGCATCCCGAAGGAGTCCTCGAGGATGTATTAATCAAAGTCAATGGACTTATCTTCCCTGCAGACTTTTATGTGATAAAAATGGAGGAGGATAAAGCTCCTGGGTCTTCAGACATCTTGTTGGGGCGACCTTTCCTTAGTATCGCAAATACTAAGATTGACGTCCGAAGCGGAACCCTCATGATGGAGTTTGATAGGGAGATCGTGAAGTTTAACGTTTATGGCACAATTAGCCACCCAAGTGAAGTCTTGGACGTAAACCGTGTCGACATAATTAACTCATCAGTAGAAAAAACTTTTGAGTCATCTTATGGAGATAAATTTAAAATGATGTTTGATGATTTTGAATCTGTTAATAAATTATTGGCTCCTATGGATACTAAACTTCTACCTTCTGTTGTGCAGGCATTAGATCCAAAATTAAAACCACCTCTCGAGCATCTCAAATTCACATTTTCGGAGAATGATGAGACCATTGCCGACTTAAAAGGGATTAACCCTTTGGAGGAAACTATGAAACCAATGAAAAAGGCGCAAAGACGATTAAACCCAAATATGGTGGATGTGATAAAAAATGAGAATTTCCAAGCTCACATGATTAAAAAGATTTATTTTGAGCCACCGTAGAACCATTTAAGTCGTCGAGCTAATGACGTTAAACAAGCGCTTGTTGGGAGGCAACCCAATCTTTATTTTTCTTTTCATTTTTTTATTATTTATTATTTTCTTTTCTTTTCTTTTTAATTTCTTTCAGTTTTATTTTATTCAAATAAATTTCTCTTCTTCCATATAGGTAAAACGGAGCTAAAATACGAAGAAAAAGAGGCAGGAAGTGAGCCAGAATTGTAATAACCCGAAATAGGGGTTGCTAGTTTGGTAGATAACTCGAGTGTATTAGGCCTCAAGAGTGGTTTTGATGCGTTTTTGGAGTTCCTAAAGCTCTCGGAATAAAATGGGAGCATTTTGGAAATTTTTGAAAATTGAGGGTTAAAAGAGGAAAATTTAGAAGGAGGCCTTAAGTAAAAATTTTGTAAGGCTTTGGACATGAAAGTCCAGGTAGCAAAGTGGCTTCCGTGTACCACTTAAGGTTTGGCGCCAAGCATGGTCAAGGGTTCGAGTCTTAGGCGCAGCATAAGCATTTTTATTTTGTAAAATAGCGCTGCTTTGAAGGAGGGCTTAAAAATAAATTATTGACGCGACATTAGTATAAAATGAACACTGCCTGAGTGGTTAGGACGCTTGCAGCCAGGGTACCTTCGCGAGAACTTGTGTTCGAGACGCGCTGGAAGCACGGGGTGAGTTTTTATTTTTGAATAAAGGGAAGCTGACGGAAAAAGGGTTTAAAAGAAATTTCAATGCGTTTATTTGCACGAAATTCAGACTGGCCGAGTGGTTGAGACGCTTGCAGCAAGGAGGCTTCAAGAGGTCATGCGTTCGAGTCACGATTGTAGCGCATGAGCATTCTATTTTTGCTTCTATCGCTAAATCATAAAGAGCCAGCGAAGTAAGGTTTAAAAGAATTTCTATGCGTTTATTGACATGAAAGTCAGGGTGGCCGAGTGGCTGAGGCGTTGGGGAGTCTTCTCCAGGTCTCGGGTTCGAGACCTGGGGGCTGCACCTGGGGTTTTATTTTGGCTTTTTCAGGCGTGAGAATAAGGGGCTGCATGGGCAGTAAATGCATGCAGCATGCACGCATGCAGCACCCACGCATGAAGCAAGGGTTGCTTCTCCTTTTATTTATTTATTTATTATTTGTTTTAGAAGCATGAGGCTTCAAATTTTTATTTTATTGTGTTATTATGATGGATTATTATTATATTATGGAAATGGTGAAGTATGGGATATGTTTTGTTTAATTATGAAAGGTGATGGAAGATAGAATAAACAATGTATTATTCTTTTCTTTTTCAATGAGGATGGGTCTTGGCCTTGGGGATAGAAGCATGTGCAGCTTGGAGAATAGCAAGGCATGGCCGGCCTTGGCTTTTGGAGCATGGCCAAAATTCTGATTTTTGTTTTCTTTGCAATTGGAGTATGGCCGTGGGAAACATGGGAGAGGAGTGTGGTCAGCTTTGGGGTTTGTGAAGAAAGCATGGCCAAATATTTTCTTCTTGTTTTTCCTCTCTTTGCTTTTGATGCATGGCCGAGTGAAGCATCTCTCTAGAGGTTATCTTGGTCAGATTTAAAGTAGTAAGGGAGGTGGCCATTGATTTGTTTCTTTCTTTCCTTGTTGCTCTTGACCGAGAGAGAGAGAGAGCAAGGTTTGAGTTTCAATTTTTGGAAGGAGCTAGGGAGTTTTCGGCTAACTAATATGCTTGCATGGTTTTACCTTGTACATGGCCGAATGAAGGACACCATAGGAAGCTCGGCCGAACCTTTTATTTTGTTTTGTTTTCTTGACATCTTTGTGCATGGCTGATATAAGGCTTCTTGGGGTGGCATTATCGGCTTTGAAAGTATGCTAGTATGTATACCGAATTTTGTTCTCCTTTCTCTCTTTGTTTGCCATTTTCTTTTTGAGAAAAAAAAAAGCTATCTAGTTTCGGCTTACACTCTCTTTTGTTTGTAATCGACACCTTAAAGAGCTTTAAGACCATTTGTATTTTTATTCTTTTTCTTTCTACTTGTTAGCTTGGCCGAATCTTCATCTTCCCAAAGACCAGTCTTTACTCTCGTTGTTAGCCGAATATTGTCACCATTGCCGAATCTCTCAAGGGTCAAAAAGGGATTTGTCAAGCAAGGTAAAATATAAGTATAATTTCGGCCAAGGGCCTTTGTTCATAGAATTGTGTATTAGCCGATCCTAACAATTGCTTTAATAGGAATCTTGATAACTTCGGGAGCTAATCGACTGGAATAAATGGTGTTTCGTGATAGAAATAAGCAAACTAGTGTTAAAAAAAAGCACAAATGACTCTTTCGAGAATTAAAGTGCTCAAGGTAAATGACTCATGGTATTCGGCCTAAGGCCATGTTATTGGTACTAAGTGTGACCGATTTCGGTTATGTGTTCTAGGGGCAAATTTATAGAAGTAACAGAAGCTTTCGGGATTTTAGTTGCTGTTAGATTCGATAAATCAGAGTCCCGCTAAAGTCAGGTGCGTAGTTATCGCACTGTTCTTTTGCTTGATATCTGTATTGTAAGTTTTATTTTATGTAAATGTATGAGTTGTGCATGTTAGCCGAAATAAAGGCTAAAAGTATGGATACTAAGGTAAGTGATCGAATAATCATGTTAATGGTTATGATATTAAATTTTCAGTGATTTGCGATAATAATTGATTATTGATGAATGTAAAATAAAGTGATGACATGTGATGTAAATTGTTTCGAGTAATATGTGACCACGATATATATATAAAATATAAATAATTGTTTCGTACGAAATGTTGCTATGGTACACATACGTACGCATGAGACTTGTGATGTGACTATTGAAGAAAAGGATGTACACTATGTGAGTGGTCTAATCCGAACCTCGTGCTGCATTCGTGCTTGATGAATTGTGAATTGAAAGATATGTGAGATCCCTACGGGATCGGTGGCTTAGCCACGACTTTAAGAAATAATGTGCAAAAGAAAGATATGTGGATCACTTGTGGATTGGACTTCGTAAATGTATATCGTAATTATATTAATAATATTGTGTATTCATAATGGCATATTTATAATTGTATGTTATATATATATGAATTGTGTGAATATGGGCCAAGCCCATATGTGAGGACATGTGTATTAACTATGCACTGAGTCTTGGTGACTCACTCTATTTTATTAAACCTTTCAGGTGGCGCGTAAAGCTTGGACCGAGTCGGAGAGGATACAAAGGTGGCCATGCAAAAGTGGATTTTCATGCAAAGGAATCCCTTGGTTAATGAATTAAATATTTATATTATTCGTATTTTGATTAAGTGTGTATTGTAATAAGGCCCACTAAAGTATTTCAGTCCAATTATTAAGTATCGTTATTAATATGCCCTACTATGAAAGGTTGATTGCAAACGGTTTTATTTTCCCGAGCAAAGCTCGAATCCGACATTTTTATAATAAACTTCGATTTTTACTTAGAATATTACAAGTCACGAAATTGTTTTACTGAACTCCACAAATTTTAAACGGTGTACCTCTTAAGTAAGAATGTTTTTCGAAAGTGTTCCGCAGTGGCATTCCAAATTCGGTCGGATTAAATGGGCCGGGTTTGGGGTGTTACAAGAATGCCATATCCCTGCAGCCAAACAAGCCTATTCTAGCCACATCATCTCCATCACGCACAAGTCCTCCGCAATCGATAGTAGCTACACGAGGAGTTTTTCTAAACTTTTCTACCTATTTATTTCTTTTGCGTCCACATTGAGGACAATGTGTTTTAAGTAGGGGGGAGGTACTCTTCGTATTACTGTTGTCTTCTGCTGTGATTTATGTTTGCTGCTTGAGGCTCCATTTTGTCCATTCATTTTTTTTAAGAATATTCTGTCGCTTTTCATGCCCAAGAATTTGACCACGACTTGCCACTGTTTGACCTACATGCATGATTCTTGGCTACTGAGTTAGTTATGGTTCTGTCTGTTTTATTTTATCTCCACTATTTTATTTCTATTAGGCTAAAAATAATTATGATTAATAAGTTAACTCTATCTTGCTTTTCGTAAAATTGATCAAGTTTAATATCAAGTGGACACTTAATACATTTGCATGCCTAAATTATGTTCATGTCTATTAGGTGGTTACTAAAACTTATTTTCGACACTTGATTATTTCTCTTAGGTCCTCTTAAAATTAAAATTTCATGTAAATTTTATTTAATAAATGTTTCCAAGGTTATGAGTGCAGCTTAGAACGTGACTGACTGAGTGACTGGGGTAGGGTGCTTTTCGCGTCAAAAGGTTGTGTGACGTGATAGGTAAAACTCCGCTAACCAAGGTTATGAGTGCGGCTCAGAACGTGACTGATTGAGTAACCGGGGTAGGGTGCTTGGGTTGTCATTCTACTTCGCGTCAAAAGGTTGTGTCACGTGATGGGTAAAACTCCGCTAACCGAAAATATATTCCTAAGTAAATAAAAAAAAGAAGAAAAAGAGAAAAGAAAAGAAAAGAAAAGAATATAGTACTAATAAAATTTCAGTTGGGGACTAAAAGCGGAAATAAATAGAGTGTCTTAGTAGGTTTGGTAATTTACCTAAATAGCATGAAATAATTCAAAACGATTTTAATTTTTGTGTGTGTTAATTAGAAAATTTTTTCTGTTTTACTTAAAGCAAGCTTAGAAGTTCTCTTTATTTTTCATATGTATTTTTTTACTAATCTTTATAAATCTTTGGAGTAGAATTTCTTTTAGGATCTAATTTTCACAGTGGATAGGAACCATACTTGAGGGCAAGCATGGGCTAAGTAGGGGGAATTTGATAATACTCTAGAATGTCATATTTTTTTTTGCTAATTGTATATTTATTTTGAGTATGATTCTACTAATTTGGGCTATTTATGGTCTTTTATCTTGTAGGGACTAAATTGAAGGCAAAAGTGAAATTAAGGGCCAAAAATGAAAAATTAAAGATAAAATGGACCAATGTGCAACAAAGGGAAAAGATGGTGCCAAAAGTGCAAACATGGAGGACAGAAGGATTGAAATGCAAAAAGAAGAGACTTTGCTTTATTAGACTCTATTTTAATTATATTAATATTAGGATAATTATTGAGGATTATTTAATTTCTTTATTTATCTCTATTTATCTTTGAATAATTGTAATTATCTTTGGGAGTTTGAGTAGGACTAGTTTATCTATCTTAGCACTATAAATAGGGGATGAAGTGACTTAGTTGGGGGTTCATCTTTTTCTGTAAACTCTCTCCCTATAAGTCTTTTGTGCTTTCCATATTTTCTTTCAATAAAAATTCTTTCCTCCATTCTTATATATTTATTTTCTTTTACATCTCATCCATGAGCCACTAAAATCCATCTAGCCAAAGGTTGCTGAAAATCCCCAAAAAAGGGTTCTTGAGGTTTAGAATCCGTACTTAGCCTTCTCAACAGGGTATTCATCATTTCTCCGCATTACGGGGCTGACGCTTCCGTCCATGCCCCTTAAAAAGTGATCTTTTCAACGTGTGCAAGGAACGGCCGCTTTGTATATTTTGAGAAGGTTGCACAGTCGGTTCGTTAGCTTACTGCGTCAGAGGTTGGCGAGCCCAAGAGACAAAATGGCGTGGGATTCGCCATTGAGAAACGTTGATCCAGCATAGATGATCCCACAAGAGCGATTGTTGGCTAGAGTCAGGTTCCACCAAATTGAAGTCTAAATCCTTTGAGCTGGTAGTCGTAGGCGTCCTCTTCCACTATAACTGGCTTATTCGGGTTGAGAAGGATCATCTAAAAGTCAAGGATTGAACCCAAGGCGGATCGAGGCAACTGGAGGCTGGAATCTCTCCACATAAGAAACTTTCTCTAAACTCTTTTTTTATTTTCATATTTCTCATTTTAATTTTCGCAATTTATTCTCGTAATTTCAATTCACTTTAAATTCTGTTTTTTTTTTATTTTTCCAGATCAAAACTTTAAATTCTGTTTTTTATTTTTTTCAGGAACGCAGGTTTTCTTGGGCATGATTCTGCCCAGGATTTCGAGAAACAAGCATTCGTATAATCTGGTCCCTGAGGATTCGACCCTACTTCCCCTTTACTGTTATTTTTACTATTTTACAAGGAATAGGATATATTTGGTGCTTTCAACAACGCATCAGAGTCTATCAAATCCCAGAGAATGGGTTTGCGAGCTTCTGAAGAAGAAGGAAGAGCACATTCCTTTAGTGTTTGGGGTAGGTCCCTCTCTCATCATTAGTTAATCTCTATTGGAGAGAAAGGAGGTTGACTCACAACAAAATGGTCTCTCCAAGAGAGTAAACCTGATGTTCTGATGAAAGTAGCGAAAGGATGTCTCAGTCCAGTAGCTAGAGAGGGAGGCACAAAAGGGGTAGAGAGTGGAGTAAGCGTACTAGGTAGACTCTTAGCAAAGGGGGAGATGTCTGCGAGAGTGGTTGCAGACTCAACTTGAGTCTTATGGTGAGCCGAGAGGACAGGTAAAGTGGGCTCGCTTTCAGAAGTAACTGGTTTCTTGCCTCTTCTACAGTGAATCAACTTATTGCTACTACCCTCCTCAATACTATGAGAGTCTCCATCAGTCATCATCCTCTTACAACTGCTATCACCCACTTGTACCCTTACATCAGTATCATCAATGGCCTTTAGAGCCCTCTTCATGATGGCGTCGACATCCATGTTGTTTGAAGTCTGAAAAGGAGTGGACGATTGAGCAAAACCTATAAAAGAAATTTCAAGATCAGCCATACGATGAACAAATTTATTTATCTAAAGGGCTCACTCGCAGCCCTTATAGGAGGAATGGACCAGGGGCGTATATATAGCCTACATTAAGAATAAAAGAAGTTCAAAGGTTTCTTCTTCCTCTCGACCAAGATAGCGGCTAAGTCATTAAAAGCTGTGTTGGGCCACACTGCATCTGAAGGGTATGCAACCCGAGAAATAGCCTCATGAGTATTTTTTGAAGACTTATAACCATTAGAGTTGTGATTATCTAAATAGAAACGGAAAATGTTTCTTGTAATAATAAGATCCTTCAGCACGAGAGGTCGACCTAACTTCAAGCGATTAAACTGATCCACCATAGCTTTATTATCTAGTTGTTGCATGTGATTACAAACATGCTTTGGAGGAATGGACCATTAGGTCAGGAACCCAAACCAACCCTTAGCTTACACCTCACCCGAATAAACTTGTTTCTATTAATGTGAAGGTTGGAAGCCCAGTTTTAATTATAGGCTAATAACCTTGACTAGCATTAAAATGGGTCAACCCAGTCGAGGCTCCCCAAGGAGTTACCTTTAACTGGTGTAATCGCTGGAAAATACCAAGAAGGGGTGGCTTACCTCTCAGGCTACAACCGATGAAATAGGAAATCATGGTCCACCAATAAAGGCCAATGAATTGTCCAAGTGCGACCCCATACTCATCAACAATAGAGCAAAAGAAATAATTAAAGGGGAGATGAAAATGGACCTCGAACAGATGAAAAGGAAGAAGGATGTCGTTGGAGTTATCACTCAGTTGACACTCGCTTTGAACAATGTTGCTGTCATAGGCGAAATTAGGAAGCTGAATTCCTCAGGCGCTCAAGTAACAGACCATTTCCCCATGAGATATAGTGTAATGGAAGGGGACAATCTCCATCAAAGTATGTATTCCACGAGCACTGGTCCCAACCCCATCATCCTCATCATTACCATCACAACCCTTCTTATTGCCACTACTACGGTGGTTGACCCCCTTTCTATAACTAAGTTTGATCCTAACCATTTTGGGGATAACAAAAAGAAAGAAAAACAAAAAGAGAAAGCCTTGAGGAATTACCTGAAAAACTTGCGAGAGATAGTCAAGGAATGAAGAAAGTGAACTTAGAAGGGGATAACGGAGAAGTATAAGCGAGGCAAATTTTAGAGTAACTTATTCGACAAGAAAGAGAGTGAGAATTTCAAGAAAGACACCCCCTTACTTCACGCTTCGACTTAAATAGTTAAATGTACAAGAGATGTTTGGTTGAAATAAACTAGGCAATTCAAATTCTCAAACTTGGTGCGTGATACCTGTAAAAGGGGAAAGGGTTTTTTCTTAAAGCCTTTGATAATTAGGAAAATCGGGAATGTTTGCCAGAGCCAAACATTTGTTAAGATCCTTGCTGAAACCTTTTTGGAAATTGAGTTTTTATTTTAAATAATGAAAATGGAGTCATCACCAATCCTTTTTAATTAGGTGTGATTGGATCACCTCAAAACTTGGTCATTTTAATAAAATGTTAGATTTACTAAAATGATAATTTTTGGTCTATAAAATCCAGGAAATGGGTTCGGGAGTCAGTTACGTATGAGGAAGGACAAAGCATGACAAGAGATTTATATGGAGGGACCAAGCCAACCATCGCCTATTCAATGTTGCGTAATAGAAGTTGTATGTGTATATAGAGTGGCACCCGCAGTGGCCTCATCTCGAAGGTTATGACAAACATAATAATTATAGAATCATATTCAAATAGTGAAGTTGTACACATAAACTAAGGCCATAGGAAATCATTATGGATTTTCTTTAGTGTTTGATGTTAGTGGTAATTAGGCTTATGTGTTAAAGTGGTTTTTCTATGTAATTGGATTTATTATGGATGTATAATAAAATTAAACGAGTTCTTGTAGCATCCAGTACCCAGGCCCAACGATCTGGTCGGGTATAGGGTGTTACATAAGGTAAGTTAAGTAAATTTCATATGAACTCACTAAGCATTTAATATGCTTACCCCATTGTTTTCCCCTTTCTTTGTAGATTTCACGTTACGAAACATGTCAAGTGGATCACCTTGAAGCTCACACTATCTCATTTTTGAATCGGTAGCTTTTTTTATCATTTTAAGTCCAAAATTTTGGCATGTACATAAGTGTTTTGTATATGTTAAGTTTGAATGTTGAGCATAGCTTGAAACCTACCTTATGCATGACTTTTGGCAATGTTAATGTCCTGTTGAAATGTTTTGGAAAATGTGTTTGAGTCATATATGGTATTTAAAATAGCATGATTAAACATGGATTAGCATAGATGAGAAGTTGATCTTTGAATGGTTAGTTGGTTAGATGAATGGTATATAGTTGAATGAGATGAATTGGTATGTTTTGTGTTAATTGAAGTAAAATTGAATTGGTTGAATGAAAATGGTTAAATGGTTTGTTTTTTTACATATTTTAGGCATGTTTCAAATCAAATGGAATGATCAATTGATGCATATATTCTTTGGTATGGCTAAAAGCATTGAAATAGATACCAAATGATTCATTTTTACCAAAAACAGGGTTTTTGTCCCGACGAGTAATTTTCCTCGTCTCAATGTTTGCCTATAGTGAGTCACATCTTAACGTTAAGTGTCCTGAGGTCACGATGTGACATACTGTTTGCCAACGTCACGATGTGAAAGAAGTGACGTCACAACGTCGACCCTGAAATTTTGAAATTTTACAATTTTGTCTTATTTCGTGCTCGAGTCAACAAAAGAGCTTTTGTAAGCTTGATTGAGGCTCGGATTTGAATGTTTAACATAATGTAAATGCGTTTAACATATAATCACATGTTTGAATGATTATTTATTGTATTATTGACAGTAGCTGCTCTGGCAACGAATGTGGCATCCTGTAACCTAGACCCAACGATTGGGTTGGGTGAGGGGTGTTACAATTTGTCTCCACCAATGAAAGCATTTTGAAACAAAGAAACAATCATCTTTAAAGTTGATTTGAGGCATTAAATCAAGGTCTTCATGATCACCTTATACGCCACATTACATAAAGTGATAGGTCGATAATGACTAACCATATTTGGACATTTCCTTTTGGGTATTAGCACAATCTAGGTTTTCTTTAATTCTTTAAGCATTCTACTCATGTTAAGGAAGTTTATAGATGAATCAATTACCAATGGCTTGACCGTCTCCCACTTGTGTTGATAAAAGATAGCAGGATAGTTGTATAATCTAGAAGCTTTGATAGGTCCCATCTCGAACATTACTTTTTGGATTTTTGCCTTGGTGAAAGGAAAATTTTATAAATATTTTAAATCCTCTAGTATCCTTGGTATTTTTAACTCATTTAGGAAGTTTTTAATAACATCCAACCTGTTGGATTTTGGTTTATTGAAAATGCTTTGACAATAATCACTAAAGCACTTCTCACTGCCTACCTGGTTCTCCCATTGATTTCCTTTCTCATCTTTGATCGTGTGAATGGTATTCTTGATTCTTCGTTTATTAGTCATCATATGAAAGTATCCTGTATCCCTCTCACCATTTATAATTCAATTTATCTTGGATTCATGTAACCAGAAAAGGCCTTTCCAACTCTGTCCTTATAGTTCTATCTTGATCAATGGATTGAAGATCCTATAGATCACTTAAAGCAATGACTAGCTTTTCTTGAAGGTCTTGTTGCCTACCTTGTATATTTCTGAAAGTTCCCATATTCCATTTTTTCAAGCTATCTCTTACTATTTTCAACTTAGACAATAGTCTATAAGATGGGTATTCATCCACCCTCACATTCCATGCTTGTTTAACTACGTCTTTGCATTGTAGTTCGACAAACCACATCGTTTCAAAATGGTAAAGGCGTCTTCTAAAGGTATCTTTTTTTATTTGGCGCTCCAGCTTTACAAAAAAAAAAATTTTTAGTCTTCCATTTAATTTTTCTTCTGTTTTAGCTTTTAAACTCGCGTTGTTTGTCAAATCACCCTAAAATGGATGGAAAAGTTAATGTTTGTTAACTTTGCTGAAATGGCATACACACGGGTACCACGTAAACAATTAATTATTTTTAAATTTTTAAAAATTTAAAAAATTATTTTTAAAAAAGTAAAAAGTATAAAAAATATTAAATTAATTCCTAACATGGCTTACACATGGAGTGCCATGTGGATGTCACATCAGCAAAGTTAACATATATTAACTTTTCCATCTATTTTAGGGTGATTTGATAGACAGTACAAGTTCAAGAGCTATAAGAGATAAAAAATTAAATAGAATGTGACTTTTTTTATAAAGTTGGAGGGCTAAATAAATCATTATGCCTATTTTTTAATTTTAATTTAATATTAATTTTAGAAAATATTTAATTACAAATGTCACATGTCCCATTTTGATTGGTCCAAAGATTTTTTTTAACGAGAGTTACTGGTTGGACCAAAAAGGGATAATAAAATCGTGGTTTAGGTACTTAAATGAGAAAAACACTATAGTTTATGGGAGGTTTTTTTTTATTTAAGTCAATTTTTATTACATTTTTAAGTGGAGGGAAATATATTTTATTTTGTTTTATTTAATATTAAATTAAACTTTTTATTAATTAAAAATGTCAAGTGCCAAAAAATAATTGGTTAAAATTTTTTTTTACAAGACTAACAATTGGACCAAAAAGTGTACTGAAATCATAATTTAGGTACTACTTTTGATAATAAAAAAAATTGAAGTACTTAAGTGAAAAAATAACTTTAGTTTAGAGTTCAATTTTTCATTTAAACCTTTATCTCATAGTAAAAAAAAAAAAAACCATTTTCAATTCGATTATTTTTAGGGGTGTAAATGACATTGGTGCTCTCAATCTACTCAAGATCGACTCAAAAAATTCGAACTTGATTCGGTAATTATCGAGTCGAGCTCGAGCTATCAATTGAGCTGAATTCAAACTTAGTAATACTAGACTTGAACAATTCGAGCTTTTCATATTTTTACATTATTAAACTATATCATAACCCTTAATATATATTATTAACTCTAAGCTTAATTATCGAGTCAAACTTGACTTGAATTCAAAAATTGATAAATAACCTTAATCAAGCTCAAGTTTAAAAATAAATATTCGACCAGACTCAAATTGAATATCAAACTCTAAATTTCGAATCAAATTTAAACTTGAAATAGGAATATTTGAGTTGAAGTAACTCAAAAAGATAAAATAACACTTATCTGCACTCCTCTGCCCCCCTCCAAAGCAAAAGAAGAAACACTTACGTTCAAAATATCAGTGAACATGTCTGTTCAATTTCCATCACCACCAATTCTTTCGAAAGACGATTTATAAGTCATGGACATGTATGCCCCAAATTTAATTTGCTTCTGTAGCTACCTAAAACATAAGCTCGTAAGTTAGTTAATACCTACCTAAAATAATTAAAAGAAATAATAATTTATTTTATTTTCTAATTTAAAAAATTAATTTTTCATTTAAATTTTGTTTTTTTAATTTGTATTTTTTATCAAAACACTTCAAAATGAATAGAAAAATAATGTGTTTTAACTTAGTTGATATTGTACACACATGAATTGCCACGTGAATGACACGCCAACATTTAATTAATTTTATAAAATTAAAAAAAAAACTATAAAAACTATTTCTAAAATTAAAAATCATTAAAATTCTTTAAAAGTTATTTTTTAAAATATCTTTTTAAAATTTTAAAAATAATTAAATGTTGACATATTATTTACGTGACAATCTACGTGTATGCCACATCATCAAAATTAACAAACATAATATTTTTCTTTTATTTTGGGGTGATTTGATAAAAAAAATATAAATTCAAAAGTTAAAAAGTATGAAAAATTAAATAAAAATTAAAATATTTAAAAAAATTTGAAGGCCAAAAAATTGAATGAAAATAATTAAATGTGTCCATTGAGTTGACTTAAAGCTAAATCAATTTGGTTGGTTACCTTTTTTGTCCGCAAACCAACTTTTTAATTTCTTTTTAAGTTTTTTATTGAAATTTCAAAAACTTCTATAATTTTTTATGTATATTTTTAAAAAAAATGTATTTTCTGATTTTTATAAAATTTTTGAATTTTATCAATTATTTAAATTTTAATGATTTTTTTAAAAAATAGAATCAATATCTTAATAGAACATATAAACGTTGAGAATTAAATTTATTAATTTTTTAAAATTGAGACCGAATTAAAAAAAATATGAAACATGATTAAATTTCTTTCAATATCATAAAAATATTACGTCAATATCCATATATGATTTAATAGCAGAGTAACCAAAAAAATTCAATGACAAAAACATTGGTAACAAAATTGATTTTCTTTTTAAATTTAATGACTAAAATAAAAATACATAAATAAATGATGTACAGTATATTTACCTTATTTATGATACATATGTATATATTATGGGGGAAGACAAAGGCTAGCTAATTTTTTATATTAATTCGTATCGTCTTCATCAGTAACATATAGGAAATGTGATTTCACTATATTCTTTATCAGGAACAAGACCTATCATAAGAATAATTTTTTTAGTGGGACGGTAGTTCTAAAAAGATAGATTATCTATATTTTATTTCATTTCGGACGAAATACGATCAGGTGGGATTAACTCAACCACCTCTAATAAAATAAGAACAGCACCCACATTCAAAGCCCCTTTCTTACTATTAGTAAGAACTTGTTTCAATTGTATATCATAAGGAATTCTAACAACTGCTTCAAAAACAGTATCAGGAAGTACTGCTTGTGGAACCTTAATATCCACAGGTTTATTCGCTAAATAATAATTGGCACATACTAGTTGTTTCTCATAAATTTTCACAGCCCTCTACTGTACAAAAATAGAATATGTATTTAAAATGGAAGCCCCAATTATAATATAAATCATCAGCGATACAAAAATGGATTGATTAATTTTCTTCTTTATAAAAAAAATTCTAAACCAAAATAAATTAAAGCAGTCCGATATAGCAAAATAATAGTTAGAGTAAAGGCTGTTAACAATAGCAAAAGAGAAGGAAAACCAAGAAAACCCTCACTACTGTATTGCATGAATTGCATGCATTAAAGAGAATACACTGTAGTATTTAATGCATGTGTGCAGCTATTAACTAAAACCTAACAGCCACAACTAACTCAGTTTAACAACAACTTTAACTAACAATTAGTTATTCATAACATGCCCCCTACTGATCAGTTTTCGGTTTCCTTCTTCCTTGGTCTGAACACGTAACTGGCTTCGAAACTTTGTGAACATTCCTACAGATAGAGGCTTTGTTAAAATGTCAGCAACCTGCTCTTGACTAGATATATGCCCCACTTGAAAGACCCCTGCAGCAACCTTTTCCCGAACGAAAAACAAATCGAGCTCGACGTGTTTAAATTTCGAGTGTAGAACAGGATTGCCTGCTACTGCTACAGCTGCCGAACTATCACACCAAATGAAAGCCTTTGTCTTTATAGGAGCATAAAGTTCAGCTAGCAAAGACTGTATCCAGACCATCTCTGCTGTGACATGTGCAAGACTCCTATATTCGGCCTCTGCTGTTGACCGTGACACTACTTGTTGCTTGCGAGAGTTCCACGAGATGGGATTCCCTCCAAGAAAGACACAAAAGCCTGATGTGGATCTGCGATCGTCAGAGTCAGCCCCCCAGCTAGCGTCCGAGAATCCTTCCAGAAGAAACTTTGATGTTCGAGTGAATGTCAAACCATAATGCAAAGACCCTTTCAAGTATCGCAAGATTCGCTTGACAGCTCTGAAATGAGTGTCAAGTGGTCTATGCATGTATTGACACACTTTGTTGACTGCATAAGAAATATCCGGTCTGGTAATGACCACATATTGAAGAGCTCCAACGATGCTTCGGAACAGGTGCTCATCCTCAATGGGACTGCCTTCATGAGTGGACAAACGACAGTTTGTTACCATTGGTGTCGGAGAAACATTCGAGTTGTCCATGGATGCTCGACGTAGAAGATCCATGTGTACTTCTATTGTCCAAGGAAAAGACCATCGGGTGTGTAAGTGACCTCAATACCAAGAAAATAATGCAACTGACCTAAGTCTTTTAGAGAGAAGTGAATATTCAAATCCTTAATAAAGTTGTCAACAGCACACGAATCAGTCCCAGTAACGATGATGTCGTCTACGTATACTAGAACATAGAGCAAGTGTGACCCTCGACGATGAATGAACAAGGAACTATCAGCTTTGGAACCTTGAAAATTGTTAGACAACAAGAACTCCCTGAGCTTAGAAAACCAGGCTCGAGGAGCTTGTTTGAGGCCATAAAGGGCCTTTCTCAACTTGCACACTAAATGTTGACCGTTTGATCCTTGCCTTTCAAACCCTGGGGGCTGCTCCATGTAGATCTCCCCTGAAGATCCCCATTCAAAAATGCATTGTTGATGTCCACCTGTCAAAGTGTCCATCCGAGAGAAACCGCAAGTGCCAAGACCACCCTGATTGTTGTTGGCTTGATCACAGGGCTGAAGGTCTCCTGAAAGTCAATGCCTGCTTCCTATAAATAGCCTTTTACCACCAGTCTTCCTTTGTATCGTGCAATGGACCCATCAGCATGCCGTTTGACTTTAAAAATCCATTTACATCCAACCACTCGACGTTCTGTAGGAAGAGGCGTGAGATCCCATGTGTGATTCTCCATTAAGGCAGTGTATTCTGCCTCAGCTGCAGCAGTCCATTCAGGACTCAGGAATGCTTCTTGAATGGAAGATGGTTCCCTTTCAGTCAACATAGTGGAAAAAGTTTTCGGCTTGAAGACTCCACACTTGGACCTAGTAAGCATAGGATAACAGTTGACTGGTGAAAGCTGTGGAGGAGAAGGAGCAGGTTGGTGGACAGGATCAGATGGAGAGGAAAGAGCTTCGACATCTCTACTGTCGAGTGGGCTAGAAGCTGGCCATGCGTTTGAACCAACAGGAGGGACAGATGACGCAGAGGAACCACCAACAGTCCTTGCAGTTGAAGATACAGACATGGGTGAGTGTACTATAGGGACTTGAGATTTGTGATGCACAGTAGTCGTAGATTCCGATGATGAAGGAGCAAGAAAACCACTTTTAAAAGGAAAGCAAGTCTCATCAAAACTGACGTGACGAGAGACAAATATCTTCCTATCTTCATCGAGACATCGAAACCCCTTCTAATTGCAACTGTAGCCAATGAAGACACATTTCTTGGACCGGAACTGCAGCTTATGTTGTTGAAAAGGCCTGAGGTATGGAAAACAAGCACAACCAAAAACCCTTAGCTGAGAGTAACTAGGAGTAGATTTGTACAACACCTCATAAGGACTAACGTTATGTAAGACTGATGTAGGCAATCTGTTGATCAGATGTACAGCATGAGCAAACGCTGCCGACCAATATTTCAAGGGCATAAACGATTCGGCCAAAAGAGTCAGCCCCATCTCTACCACCTGTCGATGTTTCCTTTCAGCTACCCCATTTTGCTCAGAGGTGTGTGGACAGGTTACCCTGTGTTGAATGCCAAGCTTAGCTAGCTCCTTATTCAGTGATCGATATTCACCCCCCCAGTCAATTTGAAACATTTTGATTGTGCCACCAAATTGAGTCTGTACTAGCTGACGAAAGTGGAGAAAACATTGAAAAACCTCAGCCTTGGTCTTGAGAAAGTATAACCACGTGTATCTACTGTGCATGTCAACAAACGAGACATAATAAGAAAAACCACTGGACTGCACATGTGCTGGTCCCCAAACATCGAAAACGACCAGTTCAAAAGGTAAAGAGTACACAGTCTTTGATGAAACAAAAGGTAACTTGTGTGATTTTCCAATTTGACAAGAAGTACATACAGTAGATAACTTGCTTTGGTTAAAATGAAAATTACAAGCTTGCATGACTCGAGATAGAACATCAGGACAAGGGTGTCCTAGTCTGTTGTGCCACAATGTTAAGGATGGAGAAACATGAACATTGTGAAGTAGAGGAGCTGATGGAATGGAGAACTAAATTGACCCTGGAGGAAACATCGAATCTGTAAAGTCCCTTATGTATGTGGCCCTCCAACAGAACCTTTCCTGTCTGTATGTCCTTCACAAAACACATAAACGGGTGAAATTCAAAATATATCGCATTGTCTTTTGCAAACTGACCTACAGACAACAAATTTTTAGATACTGTAGGAACATGGAGAACATTCTTGAGTTGTAGGACCTTAGAAGCAGTCGTAAGGGAAGAAAAACCAACATTTGCAATAGGAACTGACTCACCATTTCCCATAGAAATCTGACTGGATCCTGTGTAGGGAGAAACATTGGTCAGCTGTGTGGCATCAGGGGTGACATGATTTGTGGCTCCAGAATCTGGATACCATATTTGAGCAGATGCAGGCGAAGAATGAGACCGAGGGGAAGCTAAATATAGAGAAGATTGTGGTGGCGGTATGGACGCACAGGAATGCGAATTGCACTGAGTGGAAAGCTGATGACAGTTGATAGACATCGAACTATCGTGATCAATACCAGAAAAATTCTCATCAAATCGGTAGTAACATGTTTGGACTGTATGCCCGATCTTACCACATAGTTGACACTGTGGATGAGATCGAGACCAGCCTCTGCCAGAACCACGAAATCTACTACGGGACCAACCTCTGCCATTTCCTTTGGAACCCCGTCTAAAGTTCTGACCCGAATTCTCAGACTGCTTAGAGTCACTTGAAACCTCTTGAGTAGATGCTAAATTAGCTTGTAAAGGGACATCAGTTAATAAAGCTAACTGTCGAGCTCCACAATCAAGTAGTAACTCAGTTAACAAATCAAGGGAGATGAAGGTTGCGGATGCCATAATGCGAATAGACTCATATTCAAAGGGTAAGCCAGCCAAAATGACACTGACCTGTTCTTGTTCAGTAACTATGCTGCCAGCGGAGGTAAGATTATCACTCAACTGTTTTACCTTGGACAGATATTCTTTGATAGAAAGACTAGACTTCTTGAGAGAATAGAAAGTATGGCGCATACTAGACACCTTGAGGTTGGACTTAGCACCAAACCGTCGCTCGATCAACTTCCAGACTTCAAGACTGGTTTTGGCAGATGTGAGATGTATGAGAATCTCATCCGAGACTGTAGACAGCAACCAAGAAGCCAAGAATTTATCTTGCTTCTTATATACCAAGAAAGCTGGATTCGGAATGAGATGACCATCAGTCCCAGGTATCAGAGAAGAAGGAGCAGAGATTGTACCAAGAACAAACCCTTCCAGATCATAACCTTCAAGAATCAGCAACAGTTGATGCTTCCATAGAAGATAGTTGTTTTCATTGAGTTTAACCGTATCATGTTTGGAGAAATATTGAACCGTGAAAGACGAGAAATCACTGGGGCCGCCGTGTGAGTGACCATCGTCCCCGGTGTTAGTCGAGTGACGTGGTGTTTCTTCCGGCAATGGTTCAGTAGCCATAAAGATGAAGAGAAGAAAAAGAAAAACCTATGCTCTTGATACCATGTTAACAATAGCAAAAGAGAAGGAAAACCAAGAAAACCCTCACTGATGTATTGCATGAATTGCATGCATTAAAGAGAATACACTGCAGTATTTAATGCATGTGTGCAGCTATTAACTAAAACCTAACAGCCACAACTAACTCAGTTTAACAACAACTTTAACTAACAATTAGTTATTCATAACAAGGGCAAATCACTTAACCATCAGACATGTCTAATCAATTTATAATGTAAATAGTTAGAAGATAGTTTCCCTAAACAATAAGTCTAAGGTTAAATCATTTTTTTATTTTTTTTATTGGGGAGGAAAATGAAATTGTTAAAAAATAAATTTGTTAATCAAACAAAATTGAGTATTATAAATTTTAAAAAATAAGGTTAAAAAAGTTTATATGTCTAAGAGTGTAATTTGATTTGATTATAAATTTGTTAGAGATACAACATAATTATAAGATATGAATGAGTTTAATATCAAAACTCCATTATTTTTCCACAGGTTAATTTATATTAATATGCTGAAAAAGAATATTTGAGAAACTAGGCCGAAATTCTACAAACTTATTGAATGACGTTGTTTTTTGAGAGAGAAAGGAAAATACGTCTTATAAGGCATGTTTTCACTATCACATTAGTGAAAACACGCCACATAAGACGCGCTTTTAAGAGAGAAAATAAAAATGCGTCCTATAGGACGTGTTTCCTTTCAATGGTAATTATTCTAATGATAACTTTTTTAACAGCTAGTAGGGCTCCAACAGCCATAAAATTCCTATTTAAACCCCTCTAAACTTCATTTTTCACTCAAATACTCCATACTCATTCTTCCTTCCTAAATTTTTAATCCTCAATCTTCAATCCCCAATTTTCAATTTTCAATTTTCAATCTTCAAATTTTGAATTTTAAATCCTTAATCCTCGATTATATTTTAAAATTTTTTTGAATTTTATTCTCTTCAATATTATTCTTTTCTCATAAATTTTAAATGGCAAATCAATTTATCCGTTTGGATGACAAACATATCTCTGGCGTTCAATTACAAATGGTAAGGAAATTTATTAAATTATTTAAATTTAAATAGTTAATTATTATGTTGTTTAGATTATTAATTTTTTATATATAATACCCATAACCCATATCCATCGCCGGAATAGGGTTACGAGGTATTACCGGTCAAATCATAAAATTTATACCATTGTGGCTCACACATCAACACATCATAGTAATCAACAACACAAAGTCCCTTTAGTAGGTTTACGAGACTAAACCGATCTCATTCGAAAACTTTACAAAACTTAGAAAGTTTTTCATCTTAAACAGGACACACGCCCGTGTGGCTAGACCGTGTGCCTCACACGGCCATGCCTCAGACCATGTCTTACCCCGTGCGCAATTCTGACTATATTCACACGGCCTGTCACATGCCCATGTGTCTGGCCCATGTGCAATTCTGACCTGCATCAAATAAGGACAGTGATGGACACAGGCGAGACACACGCCCGTGTGCTCACCTGTGTGGACAATTATAGGCCATTTACAAGGCCAAATTGCCACCTAATTTGGGTCATCCCTACATGCTCAATTCCAACCTTAATAACATACAATTCATTCACCATCTCAACTACTAATCAAGTACAAAACATACCATTTCTAACTTACCAAAACATATCATATTGGCCATTCACACAAGACCATATATACACATTACTTACACCATTTTCATATAGTAAAACATGCACCAAAATCATTCCACAACCTTACTAGCCTATACATGTCATATACCATATATACAACTTCCAAAAAGGTACCAAAATAGATGTCCGATAGTGTGATTGAGTCGCTGACGATCCCCAGATCTGAGCTAGCTTTAATGACACTGTAAAACAGAGAAAGGCTTCACACAGTAAGCTTTAAAGTTTAGTAAGTTCGTAATATAACACATTTAACTCAACAATTCAAATTCAATATACAAAGTTAACTATCACTTGGTTTAATTCACATCAATACTCAATCTCGCCCATAGTTAATACTCACATTCATACCACATCTATAGATTCAAGTACAAGCATTTTTAATGCTACTCAAACCATCTCTTTTTCATCATTTATTCACATATTCATCCATTGATCTCATACACAATATCATCAACCACATAAGTTCTATAGATACATGTACCATCACGTATTTATCTATCACATTACCACTCAATGCTCCAAGCCATAATTCGTTCGGTCCTCTTTAAACGTTCGATGAACTCGCACACTCAATGCCATTTAATTAACCGAAGCTGCAATAGTATTGCACACTTCGTGCCATCACATTAAACCAAAGATGTCTCGGTATCGCACACACAATGCCAACTAATATAGCCGATACACATGAACTTACCTCAAATGTAGAAACGACAATACTAGTCGATCAATCAAGCACTTTGTTCTTGCCTCGATCTAGGTTCAAATTTCTCCTTTCTTGATCTATATAATATTAAATTCAAATCATTCGATTACATTTTCATCCAAAACAAACCACAACACTTAGTTAAAGCATTTTACACTTTAGTCCCCATAATTCCACATTTTGACATTTTAGTCCCTATTTCACAATTACACAAAATACACATAATTTATTCACACCCAAGCTTGGCCGAATTTCACACTAGTCCCTAGAAGCCCATATCTTTCATTTATTTCACATTTTAACCCTTCAAAGTTTCATTTTTCCAAATTAGCCCTTAATAATCAATTTCATCAAAAATTCTAAATACAAAATATGTTTATCAACCATCAAGCTTTCATATTTCACCAACTATCAACACAAAGCTCACATATTCATCAATGGCATTTTACAAAATCACCAATAAACTCAAAAATTAAGGCATGGGCTAGCTAGAACACGAAGCAACAATCACAAAAACGTAGAAATCATCAAAAATCGAGCTCGAAACATACCTCAATCAAGATCAAAAGTGTGCCGAACCCTAATGTTCTCCTATGGCTTTATTTCTTTTGTTATTCGGTTAAGATAAAGAGAAAATAATGATGAAAATGCTTTTGTTTTATTTATTATTCATTAATACATAGTTTACCATTTTACCCTTGATGTTTCCACCTAAAAATCCACTAACTCATGACCATACTTGTCCAATCCAAATAGCAATGGTCCAATTACAACATAAGGACCTTTCTTTTAATAAGACATGGCAATTAAGCACTTTTAACTATTAGCACACAACTTTTGCATTTTACACAATTAGGTCCTTTTCACAAATCTGCACTCAAATGATAAAATTTTCACACAGAACTTTGACACATACTTTATCACATACTGTAAACATCAAAATAATATTTAATTATTTCTTTGACCTCGGATTTGTGGTCCCAAAACCACTGTTCTGACTAGGGTCTAAACCGGGCTATTACTAATTTATATACTCAGCCCAAAAATTAGATTTTGGAGATGTACATAAACAATTTAAGTGATGGTGCACCAGAGGTCACTTATGAACACTTGCCAGATACAGGTTTTTATACGCAGCTTGCATGCTCATAGGGACTAAATTGGATCCCTCACTCATCAGAGCTTTGTTCGAGAGATAGAGACTGAAGACGCACACATTCCATCTTCCCCGCGGCTAGTATACAATTACACTCGAAGACGTCAGTTTACAACTCAGTTTATCGATTGATGGGGATGTCGTTATGGGGCCAGTTATTAATGCTGATTGGAATGCAACGTGTGAGAAACTACTAGGGAAGGTGTCGAACAAGTTTAGGGTAGCCAGATCAAGTTTAAGGTTCCAAACTATCGAGGCTTCAACAAGAGGCATTGAAAAGGAACAATTCGCGCGTGCATTCATCTTGAGGTTGATCGGGGATATGCTAATGCCAGAAAAATCTCAGAATCTAGTATATTTAATGTGGCTACTACTACTAGTCAACTTGAAAGAATCGGGATGACTTAGTTAGGGATCAGTGGTGTTGCTGATATTGTACCGAGAAATGTGTCGAGCGACGACACCGGATAAAGATAAAATCGATGGTTGCATGCTCCTTTTCCAATCGTGGACATGATATCGACTACCATTTTTACGCCCTCAAGTGGAACTCTCTTACGAATTCCTACTCGTTATATGATAAAATTCATTCCACAATATCATTATCATTTTTATTTTTCATTATTGTAATTTTGAAATAACATATTATTTGAATAGCTGAAATAACCCCGCGAGGCAATATACTGACTGAGCTTGAGGATATCCGACTAGCTTTAGATCAAGAAATCGAAGAGGAGGTTAGTTTATGAATTTCAAATTTATATCATATATATTCTAGCACTTGAAATTAAATAATATACACGTTCTAAAATTTATAAATTTGTAATGTAGTTTGTATGGATGCCATATGCGGATCTGAGGATTCAAGAATGCATCTCAGTCGAATTTTTGGCCAATCGTAACATTTGGCACGTCAAAGTATCATTGGTCATTTTTGCAACAGTCAAAATGCACAAATCCAGTCGAGTCATACGACAGTTCGGGTGTACGCAATGTATTCTGTCGTCACCTTAGGAGCTTGATGACCTGCACAAAATCGACTTCCGAGAGAGACTCAAGGAAGATCGGCCAACATTCCACAAGAAGTATATCAAGATGTGGGGCATAGGTACAATTTCTTTCCAACGCGTGAACCATTTCTCACACCGGAGTTGGCGACTTCTTCGAATTACATAGATTGGTTGAGGCATAATGGCATGTCATGTCTACTGTCGGCTTTAAAGAGGAGTAGGCAATATCAATCCTAGGTCGAGAGATGAAGACGCGGCAAGATCGACATCTGCTCCATCTGCATCGGAGGACTCGATTACCATGCAACCTCCTAGTCAGTGTGGTTCGTTTATTTTTGCTTCTAACCTAGTTTTTTTTTTATCACAAGCATCATAGCACACACACTCATTCCTTGCATCATCACCTTCAATTCTGGTTTATTTTACACAACCATCACAGTACGCACAATCATTCCCTACATCAACACATTCAGCACCAGTTTATTTTACACAAGCGCCACAGCACGTCCCATCATTCCTCACATCAACACTTTCTTTAGAGATATATTATGCACGACCGCCACCCATCGTTAAGGGTGAGCAAAATTTGATTCGACTCAAAAAGTAAAAAAATCAAATTTCAAACTATTCGAATTAAATTAATCGAGTTAATCAAGTCAACTCATTTTTTTTTTTGAATTTTGAGTTTGAATTGAGTTAAGTTTTCAAATTCAAATAATTTGAATAAACCTAATATCAAACTACCCCACCCCTAAACCAACAACTCTTCTCTCCAATTATTTTTACTTTCCCTTCCCTTTTACCCCAAAATTAAATCCCCCACGAATTTTTTATCCCCCTTACCTCCAAAATTTTTTTACTTTCCCTCCCCTTTTACTCCAAAAAATCAAAATCCTCTTAGTCTTTTTCATTAATTGCTTTCATTTGTTCATTTCAAATTTTTTTGTACGGTCATGTTTAAAAACTTTAAAAAATATTTTTAAAAAAGATTACATAAAAATAAAAAACACCAAAATCATTTTTATTAATTTAACTAAAACAAATATATTCGATTCGAATTCCATCTCACTTGACTCGATTCGAGAAAATTTTAAATCGAGTTAGGATTATAAAATATGGTTCATCAATTCGATTAACTCAAAATTTTTCATTTTATTCGATTCGTTTCGATCGAACGCTCACATCTACCCATCATGCCATATTTTATGTCAATCCCGCCAACAACACCGACGCATCCAATATTGCCTTCAATTCCTACCTTCTATATGTAATCGAGCCATGCGACACCATATAGTAGCTCACCGATAGTGTTGCAAGCACCCCAACATCATTGTTATCCTCGCAACTCTTGATCAACCTGTGAGGGATCCACAATGGGTAGCTAGGACATGATCACAGTCAACCATAGAGGAAGGAAACGAAGTCAGCGATCAACCCTGACATGCACGTCAAGGTGAAATTGAAGTCAACGAGGAGCCGTTTAACAACCTATTTTCAGTGAAATCAGAATTGTGGTTTCGGGACCACAAATCCGTAGAGTGAATTAATATTTTATCATTAATTCAATGTCTGTGGAATGTTTGTAAGGTCGTATTAAAATTTAGTTAAGAATTTTTTGACGTTTGCATGCTTAATTATGTAAAAAGTACAAAAGTAGAGTTTCATTGGTTAAAGGTGTCAAATGGATATGAAATTCTAAAGTGAGAGGACCTAGATGGTAATTAGATCATTTAAATAGTTAATGGACATTCATGGCAAGGTTTTATTGAAATTTTGAATGTTTTTAAAGGGCAAAATGGTAAAATAGTAAATAAAGATAAAAACAAATAAGTAAAAATCATCTTTTCCCCATTTGCTTTCTTCTTCATCGATTCTTTAAGGAAGACATAGCTAGGGTTCGTCTAAGCTAAAATTCACTTGTATGGTATGATTTTTGATTATGCTTTTAATGATTTTTATATTTTCGAGATCGTTGTAGCTTAATCTAGTTAGCCTGGGGATTAATTTGTAAAACTGTTAAAGATATAGGGTTTTTCCATGAGTGTTCTTGCATGATTTGTTATTTTTAGGAAAGATTATGAGTCATTGCTGATAAATAAACAAGTTTTGTAAAGTGATTTATGATGAAATTATCATTTAAGGACTTATTTCTAAAAGTAGTAAAAGTTCATGGTAAATTTGTAAGATGATGGTTTGTATGGGTTGATATAGGTCCCTAGTGAATTCAGCTAGCATAAGATAAAGACTAAAATGCTTAAATTTCAATTTATGAGCTTAAGGACTAAATTGTAAAAAGTTAAAATATTAGGGGAAAATTATAATTTTGCAAAAATATAAAATATGGATTGAATTGAATAATAGAAGTATTAAATGGATTGAATTTACCTATTTAGATCAAGATAGGCCTCGTACAGATTTAGATCAGGGAAAAGCTAAAGCCTCAGATTAATCGACTTCGTTTTTACGCTCATATCGTCGAGGTAAGTTCGTATGAATAAATATCATTTCTAATGATATTTTCGATTATATGTTATTATGTTAATTGTCATATAATTTAATGATAAATATCAAACAGTGCCATGACGATTATTAAGCCCCGTTTGAACCTTGGGAATTCATAAGATACCAATGATATGTAATTAGGGTTTTCATGTTTCGGGTGCTAGTCTTGAATGCCCTACCGATGGATGAGGGCCTGTAACACCCCTTAACCTCAAACCGTCGCCGGAATAAGGTTACGAGGCATTACCAGACATATCAGACTACTCACAAATAATTCACAAATAAAATAACATTCATAGTATAATTATTAAATAAGTCCGTATAATAGATTTTCAAAACCCAAAACATTTATTAAAAATAGAACGGGACTTGTTCGAATATTCCAATTTTTTTTTTACAAAAATTTCGACAGTATTTCTGCTTATTTTTACCTAAAACCCCCTGCAAATTCAAACCAAACAACCAATACCAATGTCTTAACCAAAGAATTTATATCTTAATCACTACTAGAACATGCTTAATCCGTTGATTTATTACTTAAATTTTAAAGTGTTAACATATAAGGAACTAATTTTATATCTTTCATTTCATTTCAAAATTTAATAGCAAATTTACTAATTTTTAACTTTAAACTTGCTTATCATCCAAAATTTCATAATTATCTAATTACAACAAAATCATTTAACTTATATATATATATATATATATATATATATATATATATATATCCATACATGATTCATGTACAATCACCTAGTACATGCCACTTAAACAAAAGAAGAAATACATTACCAAAATTTTCTTGTTGGAGTCGAGAACGTTCTGGATGCTGAACCAGATTTGTAACTTTAATGACCTGCGCACGGAAACAACCGTACGCTGAGTATTTCATACTCAGTGGTATTACTATAAACCAAACTATTTAACATTAATAAATTACAAACATCAACCATAAGTTTTATAAATCATCAAAACTAATTATACATAATTATAAATCACTTCATAAATCTTAAATTCATATTTCATTTTTTTTCACATACTAATTCAATTCATAAATTAACTCATACATTCTTTCACATACCTTTCAATTGAGCCAAACCAATCAATCTCATTTTCAAAGTTTCATTTCAATTATTTACCTTATTAACAAGGCTCGGACTCTGACAGATACGTGGATTCCACCCAAGCACACCAAAATATCCAACCCAATCACACCCGGAATAATATAAATCCTCCATAGCACACCAGTATAATATAACCTCCCAAACACACCAATATGTCATATCCTCCCAAACACACCAATAAGGCATTAAATGCCTCTTCGGACAAACCGAAGCATATAATAACAGAATCATCTTCTCCGCTGAGCTACAAATCTCCTCATCACATCACAATCCAATGGCATGCCATTTGTATCAAATCTAGTCCAACAAGTTAATAGGGTATTCAAATCATTTCTCAATTCAATTTTAATTCAATTCAAAACACACCTTTCAATTTAATACATTTTTCGACTTTCTAATCACTAAACAATTTAAATACTCAAACATATTTACACTTCATTTCAGTTTCATTCAAGTCAATAATATTACTTACCTTATAATTTACTTACTATACATATGAATTTAAATATAATATTAACTAAATAGTGGTTTGAATTATAGTAATACAAACCCGAAATACGAGTTTACTGCTCCACGATCTTTTCTTTTCCCTTGGATGCCGATGCCTCATTTTCCTTGTTAGCTACGGAAATAATAATAACAATTTACATTATTAATTACAGCATTAAATTACAACAAATAATTGAATTTTATTGAATTCCTACTCTTGCTCTTCATTCCACATTCTTTATACACAATTCTATTATTTACTTATAAGTTCTTTCAAAGCTGTCTACCTGAGTCATTGTCACTAAATTATCTATATCTTGAGCTACAGAATTCCAAATTAAGATCCGTAAATTTTATATGAAACTAGACTCATATATCTTCTGGCCATAAAATTTTCAGAATTTTTGATTTAGCCAATAAGTACATTTTATTCTTTGAAATCACACCTGTTCTGTTGTTTGACAGTTTCGACCACTCTTTGCTTAAATTTAATTATCTTTTTGTACAGAATTCAAATGATGTTCTAGTTTGTTTCTTCTATAGACTCAATAAAGAATCTAACCATATAAATTATGTCCCACAATTATTTTTGTATAATGTTTAATGATTTTTCCAAGTCAGAACAGGGGATCTCAAAATCACTCTGAACCAGTCTCACAAAAATCTAAATATCTCAAAATACAGAATTCCTTTCCTTTCTCTGTTTCTTTCATATGAAAATAGACTCAATAAGCATTAACTTCATATCTCAATTAACTTCTACTTCCATTTCTACCATTTTTGGTGTTTTTGCAAAGTTACTCTTCTGCTGCTGTCCCAAAACTGTTTTCTTATAGCTTATTTTGCAATTAAATCCTAATTAAGTTTACTTATTTTCTTAACTTAATCCATGCTTTGTTTCTACTTAAATTCCTTCCATATTCAACTTGACTACCTAATATTCATAATAAAACCCTAATTTATAATTTCTTCCAAATTAATCACTGTAATACAACGCTTATAGCTTACTTTACAATTTAATCCTTTTACTAATTCTAACTTAAATTTCATTCAATTTAATCTCTCATTCATCTTTTCTTCAACATCAACTATACTTGAAAACCTATAAACTCTCAAAATATCAGCTTAGTTTCATCAAAATCTTGCATTAAAGCTTCTAAAACATCAATATTAAAAGAATAGGACTTGATTGACTTACCTTTTAAAGCTTAAAACCTTGAATCCTTAGTTTTTCCTTTTTCCTTCTTTTTCTTCTTTCTTTCCTGCTTGTTTCGAAATGCTCTCTGTTTCTTTGTTTTGTTTCTTTCCTTGTTTCTTTTATTTTAACTTATAACAATAGTAACATATTATAATTTAATATAATTAAACAATAAAAATCTTAGATTTTTATTATCATTTGCCGCCTCAACTTATGCTAAATGGCTTAATTGCCATTTTAACCCTTTTACTTTCTTTCAATCTATAATTAAACTTTCTCTTTATTCAATTTGATCCTTTTTCCTAATTGCTTTAAATTAAGCTAAAGTCACTAAATAAAAAATATAATTAATCACATTATTAGACTCATAATTACTCCTAATAATTATTTACTAACTCGATTTACTAAGACGGAGGCCCGATAATACACTTTTTCCGGTGCCCACGGATTTTGGGTCATTACATTTCTTCCCCCTTAATAAATTTCGTCCCCGAAATTTACCTGAGAATAGGTGAGGATACTGTGCTCTCATAGTTTCTTCTGGTTCCCAAGTTGCTTCTTCCACACTATGGCTTCTCCACAATACTTTTACCAAAGGGACTCGTTTGTTTCTTAATTCCTTCACTTCTCGAGCTAGTATTTGAATTGGTTCTTCATCATATGACAAATCCGATCTAACCTCAATGTCTTCAGTAGAAATAACATGAGATGGATCCGATCGATACTTTCGTAACATGGAAACATGAAAAATATCATGAATTTTCTGTAACTCCGGAGGTAAAGCTAGTCGATAGGCAACCGGTCCGATTCTTTCAATTACTTTATACGGCCCAATGTAACGAGGACTTAATTTTCCCTTGCGACCAAATCTCAAAATTTTCTTCCAAGGTGATACCTTTAGAAACACTCTATCACCTACAAAATACTCTATATCCCGTCGCTTCAGATCTGCATAAGACTTTTGTCTGTCAAAAGCTACTTTCAACTTGTCTCTAATCTTTTTAACAACTTCTTCAGTTTCCTGAATTAATTCCGGTCCAACTATCTTTTTCTCATTCAACTCTGTCCAACATACCGATGATCGACATCTTCGACCATATAATGCTTCATATGGAGCCATCTGAGTACTAGATTGAAAACTATTATTATAAACAAATTCAGCTAACGGCAAGTATCGTTCCCAACCTGATTCAAAGTCGATAATACAAGCCCGGAGCATGTCTTCTAAAATCTGAATTACCCGTTCTGATTGTTCGTCGGTTTGTGGATGAAATGCAGTACTAAATTTAAGCCGAGTACCCAAAGAATCATGTAACTGCTTCCAAAATCTCGATGTAAATCGTGGATCCCGGTCAGAAATTATAGACACTGGAATACCATGCAGTCTCACAATTTCTTGAATATAAACTTCAGCAAGCTTCTGTAGAGACCAATCAGTCCTGACTGCTATGAAATGAGCAGACTTAGTAAGCCGATCAACTATCACCCAAATGGCATTCTTTTTGCTCGCCGACGGTGGCAACCCCGTAACAAAATCCATAGTAATACTATCCCATTTCCATTTAGGAATACTAATAGACTGGAGTAACCCTGTCGGTACCTGATGTTCTGCCTTTACTCGTTGACAAGTCAAACATTTACTGACATATTCAACTATATCTTTCTTCATCCTTGTCCACCAATAAAGCTCTCGTAAATTACGATACATTTTTGTTCCACCCGGATGCAATGCAAAAGTGCCATCATGTGCTTCTTGAAGAATCATCTTCTTTAATTCAGAAGTAGTTGGAATACAAATCCGATTTTGAAACCTCAAACAATCATGTTCATCAATACTAAAACTCTCAACTGTACCCTTCTGAACCATTTCTCTTTTCTTTAATAATTTGTCATCTTCCATCTGAGCTGCTCTAATATGATCTAACATCATCGGCTTAACCCTTAACTCATCTAACAAGCTTCCATCATCATTAACACTGAGCTGAGCAAACATTGCTCGTAATTCAATCGCAGCTTTCCTGCTCAATGCATCAGCTACCACATTTGCTTTTCCTGGATGATAGTCTATAACACAATCATAATCTTTTAGAAGCTCGATCCACCGTCTTTGCCTTAAATTTAACTCTTTCTGCGACAGAAGATATTTGAGACTTTTATGATCTGTGTAAATGTAGCATTTCTCGCCATAAAGATAATGCCTCCAAATCTTTAAAGCAAAAATTACTGCAGCTAGCTCCAAATCGTGCGTCGGGTAATTACGTTCATGCGGCTTCAACTGTCTAGATGCATATGCAATGACCTTCCCATATTGCATCAATACATAACCCAAACCACTCAAAGAAGCATCACTGTACACAATAAAATCTTTCCCCGACTCTGGTAATGTTAATACCGGTGCCTCTGTCAACATTTGCTTCAAAGTCTCAAAACTATTTTGGCACTGATCATCCCAGATAAAAGGAACATTCTTCTGCAGTAGTTTAATCATTGGCATTGCTATCTTCGAGAATCCATTTACAAATCTTCGATAATATCCAGCCAAACTGAGAAAACTACGTACCTCAGACACATTATTTGGCGCTTTCCACTGAACAATTGCTTTGATCTTCTTCGGGTCAACTCTAATCCCATCGGCAGATACCACATGTCCTAAAAATACCACTTCAGACAACCAGAATTCACATTTACTTCATTTCCCATACAACTGTTTTTCCCACAGAATCTGTAAAACTTTTCGAAGATGCTGATCATGTTCTGCCTCTGTCTTCGAATATACCAATATATCATCAATAAAGACCACCAAAAACTGATCTAGTTATGGTTGGAAAATGCGATTTATCAGATCCATGAAGCAGCTGGAGCGTTGGTCAATCCAAACGGCATTACCAAAAATTCATAATGGCCATAACGAGTATGGAAGGAAGTCTTAGGCACATCACTTTCCTTCACCTTCAGCTGATAATACCCATTTCTGACTTTTTATCCAGGCCCAATACTTGTTCTATCATTTTCGCTCGCTCAATCAGATCAACAAGTTCAGTAATTCTGAGACTTACCAATTGAATCTTGATTTCATCTCGCAGTCCCCGTAGAAGTCTCTTGCAGCTATTAGCTTCTGTTAGAATGAACTCAGTAGCATATCGACTCAATCAAGAAAATTCTCTTTCATAATCCACTACTGATAGATTACCTTGCTTCAACATTAGAAATTCCTGCTTTTTATCTTCAATATATAACTCTCCAACAAACTCCTTCTGAAATTCCTTCTGAAATAATTCCCATGTTACCTGTTCTGCTGGCAAATGTCGGATTACAGATTCCCACCATAGATAAGCTTCACCCTGAAGTAATGAAACAACACAGATTAAGCATTCCCGAGTGGTACATTCTAATTGCTGCAGAACTCGTTTAGTTGATTCCATCCAATTCTCTGCTGCAAATGGATCAACTCCTGTCAGACCCATAAATTCCGTAGCACCGTATTTTCTTAACTCTTTTATCGGGGCCTGTCTCTGAGTTGGTACAGGAGTTGTAACAGGAACAATCTCTGCCACTCTTTGTAGAGCATCGGCAATAATTCTTAATATATCAGAATCATCTCTATCATTTCTTCTTTCTACTCTAGGAGGTTGGTCTCTCATCGGGTTAATACTAGGTGTTACCGATTCAGTTTCATTTAAGCCGTAAGATTCTTCTTCTTCGGTGTGCATTTCTTTATCAGTATCGTTTATTCTTTCATCTGACATCTTTTATCTATAAAACAAAAACAAATAAATAGGTCAGCATCCAAAATTCCCGACTCAATTTCAACTCAAAAGTGGCATGTACTATTAGACTCACTTTCGAGCTCAATTTGGCCTGAGAATCGGCTAAACCTGATAGCTCTGATACCAACATTTGTAACACCGCTTAACCTCAAACCGTCGCCGGAATAAGGTTACGAGGCATTACCAAACATATCAGACTACTCACAAATAATTCACAAATAAAATAACATTCATAGTATAATTATTAAATAAGTCCATATAATAGATTTTCAAAACCCAAAACATTTATTAAAATAGAACGGGACTTGTTCGAATATTCCATTTTTTTTACAAAAATTTCAACAGTATTTCTGCTTATTTTTACCTAAAACCCCCTGTAAATTCAAACCAAACAACCAATACCAATGTCTTAACCAAAGAATTTATATCTTAATCACTACTAGAACATGCTTAATCCGTTAATTTATTACTTAAATTTTAAAGTGTTAACATATAAGGAACTAATTTTATATCTTTCATTTCATTTCAAAATTTAATACCAAATTTACTAATTTATAACTTTAAACTTGCTTATCATCCAAAATTTCATAATTATCTAATTACAACAAAATCATTTAACCTATATATATATATATATATATATATATCCATACATGATTCATGTACAATCACCTAGTACATGCCACTTAAACAAAAGAAGAAATACATCACCAAAATTTTCTTGTTGGAGTCGAGAACGTTCTGGATGCTGAACCGGATTTGTAACTTTAATGACCTGCGCACGAAAACAACCGTACGCTGAGTATTTCATACTCAGTGGTATTACTATAAACCAAACTGTTTAACATTAATAAATTACAAACATCAACCATAAGTTTTATAAATCATTAAAACTAATTATACATAATTATAAATCACTTCATAAATCTTAAATTCATATTTCATTTTTTTTTCACATACTAATTCAATTCATAAATTAACTCATACATTCTTTCACATACCTTTCAATAGAGTCAAACCAATCAATCTCAATTTCAAAGTTTCATTTCAATTATTTACCCTATTAACAAGGCTCGGACTCTGACAGATACGTGGATTCCACCCAAGCACACCAAAATATCCAACCCAATCACACCCGGAATAATATAAATCCTCCATAGCACACCAGTATAATATAACCTCCCAAACACACCAATATGTCATATCCTCCCAAACACACCAATAAGGCATTAAATGCATCTTCGGATAAACAGAAGCATATAATAACAGAATCATCTTCTCCGCCGAGCTACAAATCTCCTCATCACATCACAATCCAATGGCATGCCATTTGTATCAAATCTAGTCCAACAAGTTAATAGGGTATTCAAATAATTTCTCAATTCAAAACACACCTTTCAATTTAATACATTTTTTGACTTTCTAATCACTAAACAGTTTAAATACTCAAACATATTTACACTTCATCTCAGTTTCATTCATGTCAATAGTATTACTTACCTTATAATTTACTTACCATACATATGAATTTAAATATAATATTAACTAAATAGTGGTTTGAATTATAGTAATACAAACCCGAAATACGAGTTTACTGCTCCACGATCTTTTCTTTTCCCTTGGATGCCGATGCCTAGTTTTCCTTGTTAGCTACGAAAATAATAATAACAATTTACATTATTAATTGCAGCATTAAATTACAACAAATAATTGAATTTTATTCAATTCCTACTCTTGCTCTTCATTCCACATTCTTTATACACAATTCTATTATTTACTTATAAGTTCTTTCAAAGCTGTCTACCTGAGTCATTGTAACTAAATTATCTATATCTTGAGTTACAGAATTCCAAATTAAGATCCGTAAATTTTATATGAAACTAGACTCATATATATTCTTGCCATAAAATTTTCAGAGTTTTTGATTTAGCCAATTAGTACATTTTATTCTTTGAAATCACCCATATTCTGTTGTTTGACAGTTTCGACCACTCTTTGCATAAATTTAATTATCTTCTTGTACAGAATTCAAATGATGTTCTAGTTTGTTTCTTCTAAAAATAGACTCAATAAAGAATCTAACCATATAAATTATGTCCCAAAAGTTTTTTTTATAAAGTTTAATGATTTTTCCAAGTCAGAACAGGCGATCTCAAAATCACTCTGAACCAGTCTCACAAAAATCTAAATATCTCAAAATACAGAATTCCTTTGCTTTCTCTGTTTCTTTCATATGAAAATAGACTCAATAAGCATTAATTTTATATCTCAATTAACTTCTACTTCCATTTCTACCATTTGTGGTGATTTTTCAAAGTTACTCTTCTGCTATTATCCCAAAACTATTTTCTTATAGCTTATTTTGCAATTAAATCCTAATTAAGTTTACTTATTTTCTTAACTTAATTCATGCTTTGTTTCTACTTAAATTCCTTCCATATTCAACTTGACTACCTAATATTCATAATAAAACCCTAATTTATAATTTCTTCCAAATTAATCACTGTAATACAAAGCTTATATCTTACTTTACAATTTAATCCTTTTACTAATTCTAACTTAAATTTCATTCAATTTAATCTCTCATTCATCTTTTCTTCAACATCAACTATACTTGAAAACCTATAAACTCTCATAATATCAGCTTAGTTTCATCAAAATCTTGCATTAAAGCTTCTAAAACATCAATATTAAAAGAATAGGACTTGATTGACTTACCTTTTAAAGCTTAAAACCTTGAATCCTTAGTTTTTCCTTTTTCCTTCTTTTTCTTCTTTCTTTCCTGCTTGTTTCGAAATGCTCTCTGTTTCTTTTTCTGTTTCTTTGTTTTGTTTCTTTCCTTGTTTCTTTTATTTTAACTTATAACAATAGTAACATATTATAATTTAATATAATTAAACAATAAAAATCTTAGATTTTTATCATCATTTGCCGCCTCAACTTATGCTAAATGGCTTAATTGCCATTTTAACCCTTTTACTTTCTTTCAATCTATAATTAAACTTTCTCTTTATTCAATTTGATCCTTTTTCCTAATTGCTTTAAATTAAGCTAAATTCACTAAATAAAAAATATAATTAATCACACTATTATACTCATAATTACTCCTAATAATTATTTACTAACTCGATTTACTAAGACGGAGCCCGATAATACACTTTTTTCGGTGCCCACGGATTTTGGGTCATTACAGGTCCTGCATTTGTCGCAGATATTCCACAGCTCGTGTCAGCAAGCTTATTTCATAGCTTGTGTGAGTAACGATGTAAAAGAAAGGTTACGGTTATATGTTTAGCACACTTCGTGTGAGCTTTCTTGAGTATCCGATGATATCCTAAATGGTTCAACGGGCATGAAAAGGAAAGGAATGGTAAGTGTTCAAATGAAATTATATCATGAAATTATGAAAAAGGTTGAAATGGAAAGCTTTAATGGAAGTATGTTTATGTTCATGAAAATGATGCATTCAAAATAAGTATGTTCATGTACAAATAGCTTACCTTATGTTAATTCAAGTGAATTATGTTTGAATGAACTATCATGTGTTATTGATAGTGCTTAGGCTTGTGCCAAGCTTGTGGTTGGATTATGTTATGATTAATCTTGATATTATGTATTGAAATGGTAAGTTATGTTCATCTTTTATGAACTTATTAAGCATTATGTGCTTACTTAGTTTTCTTTCCCATGTTTATAGATAATCGGAAGCTTGATCAGTTTGGAAGCTCGTCAAAGATCTATCACACTATCCAGCGGATATATCTGTAGTTTTTGATGTTTTGGCCATGGTTATAATGGCATGTATAGGTGGACTTGTGTGTAATGTTGGTTGAATGTTAGTTGATGATTTTGCATTGTATAAGTTGTTTTGGTACCATGTGATGTTGGTTGGTTTATGTCATCTTGGTACTTTTTATGCCTATTTAGTATGTGTTAATGTAGCAATGGTTTGATGTGTGTTTCAATAACCAATATGGTATGTGATGGATTAGTTTCAATGTGGTCAAGATAGGGTGTGTTTTGAAAAGGTATTGGACTTGATATGCATGATTGAAATGTGGTATGTATACATGTTTAGGTAATATTTGAATGAATGCATTTGAGGTGCCTTGTTAGGCATATTGTTTGAATGGATTTGGTCTATTAAGTTGGTCATTTCATGCATGTTTTGGTAAGGTTTTGATGCTTTGATAGTGTGCACAAAATGCTTCTAGGTACATGCTTGAGTTGGTGATGGAATTGGTTTGTTTTTGGGCAAATTCATGTCCACTCGGCCTGAGACACGGGCGTATGATTCAGCCGTGTGTCACACACGGCTGTGTGTCCCCTTTAGGGTTTAATGCATGCAAGTCAAGCTGTTACACGGCCTAGCACACGGCCTGGCACATGAGCGTGTGTGGCTATTTTGAGAGTTACACGGCCTAGCACACGGGCATGTTGCTTGGCCATGTGACCCAACTCAGAGAATTACACGGGCTGGGACACTGCCGTGTGTCCCTATTTCGATTGTCACACGACCTGAGACACGGGCGTGTGACCCCTGTAGTCCAATTTTTCTAACTTTTTTAATGAACTTTTTGATTGTTTCCAATTTAGTCCTGAATTGTTTCTAATGTATTTCTAGAGCCTCGAGGGCTCGATTAAGGGACATTGTGTATGTAATTGAATGTAGTTAGATTATGTTTGAAATGACGTATGAAATGAATGATTTAATGTTTTGTTTGTACGGTAGTGCTTCGTAACCCTATTCTGGCGACGGATACGAGTTAAGGATGTTACAAGCTACCAAACCAAATAGTGCAACAGGACCCTAGGCATGTCCGATGTCCACCTGGTTGTAGCACACATTCAAGACTCCCATGATTACGTTATTTTGTAATTTTTTATATACTTTAATTTACATCCAAAATGTACACTTATTTACAATGTATGAAACAAATTTATTAAACTGGTTTGAGTTGTACGTAATCAAGTTGTAAGTTTAAAATTTACAATTATTTATGTTACTGTTTCATTTAATTTTTTTCTCATCCATTTGTTAAGTACAATATTTTCAAAAAGCAAAGAATTGAGTTGAATTTTATAATTCAAATAACTCAAATTGAAACACCTCTTACCCGAGTTCGATGCCAGAACAAGATACGAGGTGTTACTGGACTTAAACACAAGCATTCGAATCCTTTCTGAGTTATAAAATTTTGTTCAAATTTAAAACTTTTCAAACTTCATCTTAAAGTTCCAAATATGGGCCTACGAGGCCAAAACATACTTTAGAAATGGTTCGGTACTAAATCAAGCACTTTAGAAACCTTTGGAAAATTTCACTAAATATAGGGGTACACGCCCGTGTGGACTTGGGGCACGTCCGTGTGGCTGGCATGGCCATGTCTTTAGCCCGTGCGCAAGCCTAACTTGTGTTTCGCGATGAGTCAAAATGTCACACGGCCTGGCACACGCCCGTGTCCATGACCCGTGTCCCTCACATGGCCATGACACACCCATGTTTCCACCTATGTGTTAAAACCTTAACATTCTGTTTCTGAAGTCAGCAACATCATAGGGTCACATGGCTAAAGGACACGCCCGTGTGAAAGGCCGTATGGAAATTCTAAATTCACATTTAAAGTGCAGACTTCGCACGGCCTGGGCACATGCCCATGTCCTATGGCCGTGTCTTCCACACGGTTAAGACACACAGTCGTGTTTCCGTTACTACTGGGCAATTCTATTTTGCCAACTTAGGGTGCAGGGGGATACACGGTCGAACTACACGCCCATGGGGTAGACCGTGTGTCACAGAAGGCCTAGACACACACCCGTGTGTCTACCCTTGTGGACAAAAATAAGTATTTACCAAGCCCTTTTTTTTCCCACCCTTACTTGCACCAATATAAGCCACATCAAGTAAGACCAATTCACATACTTTATCAATTCAATCTTGCAACCTACTTATTCATGCATTAATAAACCAAATACTCAACCATGCAATTTGCTCAATCATGAAAATCATCATCATTTGCATAAATCAACAAAAAATATTAGCCATCATCCATGGCTTTATACAAAATGAATCAATCTTCAAGACAAGCCAACACATTTGGCCAAAACAATATGACACTTAACAAAAGACCAAGTCCCTATACATGCCATACTCTAAATGATAAATCTAACTATACCAAATGCTTCAATTGATAGTGTAATTGATGCCTCCGATGTCTGTTGATCCTCGAGCTAGCTCGGCGGCATTATAAGAAAATGGAAAATAGAGGGAGTAAGCATAGAGCTTAGTAAGTCGCATGTAAATAATCAACAACTTTACCATGCATTATCATACTCATAACGCATTATAAACTTGCACATAATTCTCAAATGATTTAAGGCATAACTTATTTTCACCCTTACTAATAATACAACATACATCGAGCTCATTTCTTATGAATTTCGTGTAGGTACCTATATCACTTACAACATAGTCGTAACTTTTCTCACTTTTGACACAAGCTTTAAATTACTTGTGGAACCATTCGGAATACTAAAGGATATTCGATAAGCCTTACATGAGAGGGTACAATGCCAATGCCATGTCCCAGACATGGTCTTACACTGGCTCACATTTTGAGGCCGATGCCATGTCCCAGACATGGTCTTACACTAGCTCTCATACTGAGGCCGATGCCATGTCCCAGACATGGTCTTACACTAGCTCTCATCTCAATGCCGATGCCATGTCCCAGACATGGTCTTACATTGGCTCACATATCGAGGCTGATGTCATGTTCTAGACATGGTCTTACACTAGCACACATATCAACCAAATGTCATGGTGTGGATATCCAATCTATTCTTACGGTTCAACCAGGAGTATACCACATCAAATTTCGTCATGCATATTCATAACAAAAATCAAACATTTTATGCAATATCAATTGTTTAATGTATAATAACAATAGAGTTGTATTATTTACATACAGCTTACCTCGGTACACAAAATATGGGCGACTAATTCGATTTAGTCCAATAGCTTGGTTTCCCCTGGTCTAGGTCTGAATTTCATTTTTCTTGATCTATAATGACAAAATTTACTCATTTAATCACCACATAAATCAAGGCATTCCAAAATTTCTACTTTGGAAAAATTATCGTTTTGCCCTTAAACTTTCACATAATTACGATTTTGCCCCTAGGCTCGTAAAATGATTTTAATCAAATTTCCCCCTTTAACAAGCCTAGCCAAACCTTTATTTCTCTTATAACAACTCACAATTCCAATTATTTTACACATTTACCACCTATTTTACAACCTTTACAAAAATGTCCTTTTTAGGTGTTTTCATGAAAATCACTTAACAAAAGTTGTTTATTTAACAACCAAGATTCATTTTCTTCCATAAAATTTCAGAAATCAACATGAATACTCACATGGTAAAACCCTTGACTCTCAACCATTTTGCAAAATAATCCCTCAATTAGTTAGCTTAAGCTACAAAGGTCCCAAAAGTACAAAAATCAACAAAAATGACCATAAAAATTGGGATGATAAAATAACTTGAATAATTGGGACCTAAATAATTGGGACCTAGAATAACAAAAAGGACCTCGAATTTCAAGTTGAGTTGGGATGATAAAATACAACTTGTCAACTTGATTAACTCGATTTTTCACTCGATTCAACTTAATTCAATTGAACGCTCACCCCCACTTTACAGGAAAAAATAATGAATAAATGAATAGAATAAATTAGTGTTTTCACTGCATAAGTTAGTGTTTTAATTTGCTCTTCTACAATTCAATAATTAATATTAACTTTGGTGTGCGAGTTCTACACGTGGGATTTCTACATTTTTCTCCATCAAATTTATCCTAGGTTGTAGGGGTTTGAAGGCAACCAAGTTTTGCAGCTGAAATGGCTAGAGAGAATGCTCCCTGCATGGGGTGTTTTCATCTGATCTAGTAGTGAAAATGCTTCATACAGGACGCATTTTCAAGCCGCATGTCTAACATGTTAGTGGAAAACGCCCATGCAGGGAGCATTTTCTCTCTGGCCATTTCAACCACCCTAACTTGATTGCTTCTGAGCCCTACAACCTAAGATTCTCGAGATGCATTTTTTCCCTTATACCCCGCCCCATCCCCTATATAACTGCTCATTCAACCCCTACTCACCATATCTCAATCTCCCTTAAATTATTTCTCTCTCACTTTGAGGGAGACGTAATTATAGTTTTAAGTTGTGTTTAGGTTCACGGTGATGTCATAGAGCTCAATAACCTACAAATTTCACCTACCATGTGAGTATGATGCCATCACCCGAGGAGGGATTATTTTGCAACTCGAGGTCCAAATTGGTGGTGATTATACCGTCTCGAGTTGAAGTGTAACTAAAGCTTCAAGTTTACAAAGGTTATACTATCAAGGGATGGAGCATAAATGGTGCTGTAGTTAATGGTGCTAATGCATGCACGAACATAAAACTCAAACATAGGTTCAAGGAAGGAAAATGTAAGGGGTCTTCCAGTATAATCAAGTTATTCGTGCTGTCCATCTCCACCGAAGGTGGTGACTTTGTTTAGAGGCGAAGCCAGAACAAATTTTTAGGGGGGTCAAATGAAAATTTAATTTTTATAGTCTATATCTTTATAATTTTTAAAGAATTAAATTGAATTTCTATAATTTTAGGGGGCCAAAGTAAAATTTTACCTTTATTAATTTAAAATTTTTAAAAAAATTTAAGGGCCTAAATATAAATTTTCCATTTTAGGGGTGCCCCCCTTGTATCTGCCTTTGACTTTGTTAGTATAATCTATTACACCTCAATGTTGTCACAGGTTATAATAACGGGGTCACCACCTTCGACGGTGGTGGATAAGACACATTATTTGATTATTCCAAAACGCTACTACATTTTTCTTCCTCGTATTTATGTTTGAGTTTCATAAAGCATCCTCTTCTAATGAGAAACTCATTGCCATATCCACATAACCATTGTGAACTACGGCCCCATTTGTGCTTCATCCTTTGACAACATAACTTATATAAACTTGAAACCCTAGTTACAGTTCAACCTTAGACCGTATAATCACCATCAACTAGGACCTTGAGTTGCAATACGACTTGACTTCTCGAGTGCTAGCTTTATACTCATATGACAGATGAAACTTGTAGGTCACCCAACTCCACAACACCACCATAAATTCAAACATTCCTTAAAACTATAACTATGTCTATCTCAAACACGAATCAAAATAAATCTATAAACTTCTAATTTCCAATCGCAAGAAAAAAAGAAGGAAAAAAAAGAAATTTTTACCTAAGTAAAAAATGCAACACCCTAGGCAAATCTCACATTGGTAAAGCACAGGAGAGACCTAGACTATATAAAAGGGTAACAACACTTAAGTGGTAAGAGGCCTTTTGGGGGGTGTATGGGTGCTCCTAAGAATAAAACCGTGAGGATCATGTATGCCCAAAGCGGACAACATTTTATCGGGCTGAGTGTTTGATATGATATTTATTATTATCAGAGCCACTCGCCGTGTCTCTTGAGTGATGGTCAGGCAAACCTTAGTGAGGATGCTAAGTTCCTAAGGGGGTGAATGTAATACCCTAGGCAAATCTCATATCGGCAAAGCACGAGAGAGACTTGGAATATATAAAGGGAAGCAACACTTAAGTGGTAAAATGTCTTTTGGGGGTGTATGAGTGCTCTAAAGAACAAAGCTGTGAGGGCCATGTGCGCCCAAAGAGGATAATATCTTATTGGGTTGTGTGTTGACTATGACATTTAAGAAAACACATTTTTTATTTCTCTCTCAAAAAATAATGTATATCAATAAATTTATAAAATTCCAACCTAATTTCTGAAATAATTTCTTCCTAATATATTCTTATAAATAAACCCTTTTCCACGGTTAGAAGAAAAAAGATAGGAATTATATGGTTAAATTATTTTCTTTTTTCCAAATGTTTTGGCCAAACTTGTAAAGTAAACAGTGACTGAAGCCCTCCATTGTCATGCGTTTCTTCTTTGAAACAATTTCTGCTCTTAACCAAGTCAATTTATCTCTTCTACAAATATTTTTCTAGGCTTGCTTTGAATCCCATAACAGAGCAATACACACGACCTTCAAGTCTCTAATTTTTCATGGGTTTGGGGTTTCCCTTTAACCGCCAAAACCATTTATTCCAGTAGAGGCAAGAGGAGAGCACGGTATTAAAGAATTGTTCTTTGAAGTTTTGGGCACTTACCCTTTTACATCTTCACCTTCTTCTGAAATGGGTTGCTGTTACTCTTTACTGTTTGATTGTCTATGAATGTGAATTGTTTTTAGCTTTTCTTATGCTTGTTTTTGAATAGAGCAAAGTTTGACTTGCAACTTGGTTGACGTCGTCTGTGTTCTGTTCTATGGCTAATTACAAGAAAATCCGTTTCAAAGATGCAGCTTTTAAACGTTTCCTCTTTGTAGTTTTAGGTAATCTATTACTGGTTTCTCTTGGGACCAATGCAACGCCAGGTTCAAGTGGATTAGATGAAGGTTTAAGTGAAAGTGTTGTTAATATTCAGAGTTTTAAGGAAAAACTCAACCTTCCTAAAGAGAATGATTTTTCAATTCGATTGGAGAAACAAAACCGGTTGCCCCCTAGGAATATAGATCTAAATCGAAGGTTAGCCAAAGATCATATAACCATTGTTTTATACGTCCATAATCGGCCTCAATATCTCCGAGTAGTTGTTATTAGCTTGTCGAAGGTTGTGGGCATAAGTGAAACTTTATTAATTGTAAGCCATGATGGATACTTTGAAGAAATGAACAAGATTGTGGAAGGGATCAAATTTTGCCGATTGAAACAGATTTTTGCCCCTTATTCGCCCCATGTATTTATTGACAGTTTTCCTGGTGTGTCGTCGAAGGACTGTCAAGAAAAAGATGATGCTGGGAAGAAACATTGTGTTGAGAATCCAGATCAGTATGGAAACCACTGGTCTCCAAATATAGTTTCTTTGAAGCATCATTGGTGATGGATGATGAACACTGTGTGGGATGGATTGAAGGAGACTAGAGGGCATGATGGACATATTTTTTTCATAGAGGAGGTCCACTTCATTTACCTCAATGCATATCGCAACTTACAACTTCTTATACCCTAGTCGGAACAGTGGTTTCGAGACCACAAACCCGAGGTCAAAATAATATTTTAATATTATCTTTGGTGTTGATTCTACATGACATAGTCTGTGTGAAAATTCTGTGTGATAATTTTTATCGATTGTGTACTGGATTAAGAGAAAGGACTTAATTACGCAAAGAGTAAAAGTTATATGCTGATTTATGAGTATCTAAGTGTTGTTATCTTTATAATAGGATGGCCTTAAGAGGCAATTAAGCCATTATTAAAGATAGTGGATGGCCAAATGACATATTAGCCTTAAAATATATTTGTCTTATATGTTTAATGAAAGGATAATTTAGTAATTAGATAAATAACATATTATTAATCAAATAAAAGATGACAAAAAGATGAATATGTTCATCTTTGTCCACCGAAAACACAAAAAGGAAAAGGAGCAAAAGCATTGTGATATTCGACCATTGTTCATCTTGAATTAGGTATGATTTTGAGTTGGTTTTTGATAATTTCTAAGTTTTCGTAATCGTTGCTTAGTGCTCTAGCTAACCCATGTTGTAATTTTGTGAATTGGTAATGTTCTTGTGATGAGCCATTGATGAATGCTTGATCTATGTGCTAGTTGATAATGAAATATGGAAACTTGGACTTAATTGAAAATAATGAGAAATTGAAAGGTTAAAATGTGAAATAAATGAAATGTAAGAGCTTGTATTAGCATGGGAAGAATTTGGCTAGCATATGTGTTGTGAAATTTTGTGTATTTGATGATTTTGTGAAATAGGGACTAAAGTGTCGAAATGTGAAAATGTGAGGGCTATTTTGTAAAATGCCCTAAATATATGTGTTTGGATTAAAAATGAATGAATTGGTGATTGAATAGACGGAATTTGAATGTGTATAGACCAAGAGAGGAGAAGTTCGGATCGAGATCGAGGCAAAGATAAAGTACTCGATTAATCGACCGTTACGATAGTTTGACGTCCGAGGTAAGTTCGGATATAATACATGTTATTCAGATATGATTTGGTATTACTAAATGAATATGTATATGATTATGAGAGTTGAGATGCTAGGTGCAAGATTTTAATTAGATGGCACTAAGTGTGCGAAATTGAAATCGAAGTAGAAGGGAATAGCACTGTGTGTGCGATGTTATGAAAGTTTCGACTTATAGATTTGGCACTGTGTGTGTGATACTGAGATAAGTCGGTTGAATGAATAGGCATTAAGTGTGCGATGACGAATATGATTCGAACATGTATATGGCACTGAGTGTGCGATTGAATCGAAAGAATATCAGAGAATGATCGACATGTAATATCGAGCATTGAGTAGCTTGGAAATTGGATAACTATGTGTTAGTTAAGGTATGTATTGAACCTTTGTGGTTGATGAGTTTATAGATAAAGTTGTGAATGAATGAATGAGTATTTTAGCTATGGATGATATGGTATGAAATTGAGAGAATTGATCTATGTGATGGTTATTATATACATTGGTTGAATTGATGAGATAATTGTATTGTATTTCGAACTTACTAAGCTTTGGAAAGCTTATTGTGTGATTTGTTTCTTTGCTTTGCAGTGTCAGTAAAGCTAGCTCGGATCTAAGGATCGCCAGCATCTCAATCACACTATCGGCAATCTATTTTGGGTACTTTTGGAAAGATGTACATAGATAAAATATGGCATGTATAGGCTAGTTATTTTGAGACATATTTGAGATGTGTAAATAGCCATGTGATGTGGCTATATACATAATGGCATTGAGCATGAATGGCTTGATATATGATGCATATTTTGGTATGGCTTGTGGGTAAAGAAAATGACATATGAATGGTAAACTTTGTGTTGGTATGATGCTAGTATGATTTAGTGAATTTTGGGAATGAATCATGGTTGGTATTGAATGTGTTCAAGTGGTGTATGTTAGTTTATAAGTTGACATATTTTGTAATGAGGTTGTATGTGATGATATGATGATCACTTGACATGAAATTGGTTACAAAATTGTGTGTGAGTTTATGCTTAAATGTGCTTGTAGAATTTACCCTTGTTTGGGTGGTAATTTGGCCTTGTAAATAGCCTATTTTGTCACACGGTTGTGGCACACGGGCGTGCCTAATGACCGTGGGGCTAAGTCAGTAGCTAGCTAAGAGTACACGGCCTTGGCACACGGACGTGTTTAGTGGCCGTGGAGCCAAGTCAGAATTTACCATGGCCAAGGTACAAGGGCGTGCTCGATGGCCGTGGAGTAAAGTCAGGTTCGAACACGGGGGTGTCTACAAGCCGTGGGAGGCACACAGTCTGCCTACACGGGCGTGTAACCCCTGAAACTTTGAAAAGTTTTAAATCTCTAAGAATTTCTATATGTGTTTTGGTTTAGTCCCGACCCCTTTCTAATACATGTTTGAGGTCTCGAAGACCTTCATAATGGACTATATACTTATGAATGAATATGCTTGATTGGTGTTTAACTTTGTGTCGTGAAATAGTAATGAAATGTTTCAATTTTTCGGTAATGCCTCTTAACCCTATTCCGGCTACGGTCTTGGGTTAGGGGTGTTACAGATACTCCTAGAGGTCATAAATATTTATGCTGGGAGCAAGTAGATGCCTTTCTGGCTATTCAGAGCAATATTCTATGTTGACAATAGTGGATTCCTTTTGAGCTTGGATTGCTTTGTAAGTTGGTTGACATGCAAAAACTTTGATTGTCATATCAATAAATGGAGATAGACACCAACATCTTTTTTATTACCTTTGTCTGGGTGAGTTTGCATATCACCTGCTTTCATGCATGTTCATAGAAAAAATGCCTTATTTACATTTCCCATAGATTGTAGATTGTTGCATTGCCCTCTGATATAAATCAATATTTTTGCTTGATTATTGGCCCATCTGTTAATTACCCTTCATGCATTTGTTAAGAGACGGACCCTATCTAATTCTAGTTCTTCATAAAGCATAATTGATGTTTTACATAAATTTTCAGTAGCTGATGATCTTTTTATCAATGGTTTAGTCGGCTAAGACTGTTTGTTACTCGACATTAGTTGGTTGACCTATGAAACTTTAGTATATGTTCACTGAACGATATGGTACTATGTTGATAGTTGACAAGATATATGAACTCCATGTGGATATAATAAAGATTGATGAAATTCCCTCTGATATAAATCAATATTTTTGCTTGATTATTGGCCCGTCTGTTAATTACCCTTCATGCATTTGTTAAGAGACGGACCCTATCTAATTCTAGTTCTTCATAAAGCATAATTGATGTTTTACATATATTTTCAGTAGCTGATGATCTTTTTGTCAATGGTTTAGTCGGCTAAGACTGTTTGTTACTCGACATTAGTTGGTTGACCTGTGAAACTTTAGTATATGTTCACTGAACGATATGGTACTACGTCGATAGTTGACAGGATATATAAACTTTATGTGGATATAATAAAGATTGATGAAATGAGTAAGTGGAATTGAATGACTTATTACTCAAAGAACTTCAGATGATGTCTTAATGAGTTCTTTCTCAAAACATACAGCTTTTGTCAACCCCAAAAACCTAGATGATGTTGATGATTGCATCTGTTTTAATGTTCAAGCTGATTTAGTTTGTATACTGTGCACCATTGTTGCATCTTTAACCTTTGAAACAGGCTATTAAGCTTTTTAGAGTGGATGATAAAGATATGACTAGTTTAGAATGGAGATTGATTATCCACTTGATATAAACTTGTTAACAGGAATTACATTGACTGGAGACTGAGAAAGTTGTAACTGACGAAAGGATTGTAGAAAATCTAGTAAAATCATGCTTATTTCATTCATTGATGTTCCAACATTATAATGAACTGATAAGACAGATCTGTAAATTGAACTTGCAGCTAACTCAGAGAAGTGGGATTTACAATATACATCAAGTTCTAAAATAAGTTGTTCCAATATCTAAAAGTATCAACAGAAATTGCTGTGGTACAGAGTAATTACAACTCTTATGCTAGGCTTAGTTTTACATCAAATTTTATTGAACCGAAAATTTTACAAGGAAAAATATGGTCTGAGCTGTTTGGATGAAAGTTTCTCTAAAACTAAACAACTGGAAGAGGTTTAAGTTTCAAAGGTAGGGTAAAAATGAAGACAAAAGAAAAAGTGTCTTTCCTCATATCTACACATTGTGTTTTCATTTTCTACAACGCATACATACTCCAATATGGACAATGAATTGTTTCATTTTGTCTCTGCACTGTTCATGTTTGTATAATGCGTGCATGTACCCTTGAAGTTTAATCTCTTCTGACATTTTGTGTTCTCAATCTTGATATGGAGAACAAGGATACCTATTTGCATGTTCTATCAACATTGTGTTCAAGGTTCAGTATGAAGCAATTAGTGAGCTAATCTTCAGGGTTTTTTTCCCCTATTCTAGTTGAAACAACTTGAAGCTGAGGGCATACTGTATCAGATCAAAGTCTTGGAAATTACTCGAATCTAGACAGCGGATGAAAATTTAATAAAAATAAGTTTATTTATGCTGTAGTATGCTGAATTTGTTTATAGGTAGATGTGGGCAGAGGGGGATTGACAATGTCAGTCGCTGAAATGCTATAAACTAATCAACGTCATCTGCTGGGATTTGAAGGAGCTTCTGGTCCTTCCCTTCCGATATCACCTCCTCGCAACACTTACTGTTTTGTTGATTGAATGCTCGCTCTGTTATGCCAGTAGTAATCAACCATGTTCATACTTTTCCGGTTGACCCCAAGTCATTCTTTCAATATCTACTAATCTACTTATTTGTCCAGAGATGAATGCTACCTTTTAGTTTGCAAAGCAAAACTTAAACACCACCATTCTCCTGAATTTAGATATAGTAGCCCATTTTCCTCTGTTGTATTTGAATTTAAAGTCGATGAAATTATGTATCAAATCAAAGCTCTTTATTTATAGAAAGTAAAACATGAGAATAAAAGGAATCATTTCCCCTATAGTTAAAACCTGGTGTGAAATGGGAGAAACAGGAAGACTAAGGAAGCAATGTATATAGTTTTGTTTATCTTGTCAACTTCTTAGTTTTGGACTAATGTATGGTCATACATAGAAACGATTCACTAAGACAAACACTTTGCTTTGAGTGTAAGGGTGACAATACTCTGTTTTGCCAATCCCATATATGTATGTGAAACTAATGGCAAAGACTAAGAACCATTGCCACGGTCTTGTAACTGATGATGTTTGTTTTCGTCACTGTTCTAGAAAGGTTCTTTTGTATTCACCTCCAATGGTGTGTGAGAGAGTTGGCACAGCGGCAACGACTCATGTCAAAAGTGTTGTATGTATCATCCTGTATCTATTCTTTCTTTAAAATTAAAATGAATTTCCCACACTATGCTCTGTCACGTTTGTTTAATAATAGAATCTTGTAGAGTGATGAGACATGTTCCACTACAATTGTTCGATCAAATCATTGATGATGAGGGTCATTAAAATTGTTAAGACCATATAGTATTTGCATTTGGCACAGATAGAGATATAAGTGTATGATACTCCAAATGGATAAAAAAAAGTTTGAAAAAATTGAATATATTGGTGTTGAACACATACTTTTATTCAATATTCACTTCAATTCGAGGTAATATGTGAAAATTGGACTTGTTTTAATTGATAAGTCAATAGATTAGAGGACCAATTCTAGTTGTGGAGTCTTGAGATGGGAGCAGGTCAAACACGGCAAACCTCTGGTCTGCCACTCTCCTTACTGTCAATTTAACATGGTTTGAAGTGTTAGGGTCCAAGGGAACCCCAAAGCAAAAGTAAAATCTGTATAAGTTTCATTTTGATCATATGTTTTTCCTTCTTAATATTTCTCTTTTTTTTTTTCTTTTGTTCATATAATTTTGTTCTTCTAATTATTGTGTGTACATGTGGGAAGGGCAAGAAATGACAAATAGCACTGTAAGTCTATAATCATGCAGCTCCCAATGGGACCCCTAGAAACTATATGGATATGATGAAGATAAAGGATAGAGAAGCTGTTTGCGAGAAAAAAGCTGATTTAGTGCTTAGTTGATGCCGATGTTTATTTAGTGGTGGGGTTAAGTCCCTTTCTTTTTGTTCCATTTTCAGATGGAACAATGCTTGGCAGCTCAATAGGAACTGTGAAATAAAACACTCTATAGGATTTGAGGATCTTGAAGTTTGTGTCATTTTATTTACAGCCCTCTCCACCCCTAAGTTTGGGTTGGAATTGGGAAGATTTAGCCTTGTTTTTTTACAATTTATAATATAACTTTCACTATTTATGGATAAGTCATACATATTCTGATCACTTTCTGGAGGGATATACATGGGAAAAACTTTTTATTGTTAACATAGGTTCAAATATGCCCTAAAAAAAAAAGGGTCTGCCGACTTGGCACGTTTTCTCTCTGCTGCTTTTGGCACGTTTTTAAGGTTTTGTTAAAAAGTCTTTTCTTTTAACGTATCCTGTGCTTTTCTATAGCAAATCTTCTCTTCTGGTGGGGTCGTGGGCTGGAACAAAGGTTGCTGAGGGGCGATGGAAAGGGGTATAGTGGAATTGAATCGGAAGATGGGGAGGAAGAAGCTTTTTCCTTGCCGGAAGATATTGAAGAATTGAATTCTGATTATGATTTCTGTTTAGTGGGTTGTTTTTTTACAGCAAGTGTAGTCCATTTTCCAGCCATGAGGAACACATTGGCGAACATTTGGCATCCATTTGAAGGGGTGCAAATCACAGATCTGGGTGAAAAAAGATTTCTGTTCAAATTTTTCAATGAGATTGATATTTCCAGGGTCATAACAGGTGCTCCTTGGACTTTTAACAATCATATGTTAATTTTCCATCGTATTTAGAAAAATGAAGATCCAATGGTTATCCCACTAGTGTATGCTGATTGGTGGGTTCAAATTCATAACCTGCCTCCAGGATTTTTTAGAGATTCAATGGCTATTCAGTTTGGAAATTTTATTGGCAGATTTTTGGAATATGATACAAAGCAGATTACTAATGGCTACAAGAACTTCATGCGGATTCGGGTGCGGATGGATGTTCGAAAACCCCTGAAACGGAGGAAAAAAGTCATGATTTCTGATGAAAAGTTCTCGTATGTGAATTTTAAATATGAGAAATTAACGCTGTTCTGTTTTCTATGTGGGTGTTTGGGACATGGTGAAAATTTCTGTCCAATGAGATTAAGTAAGAGTACTCAGGATGTAGAGTTTGGATGGGACCTATCTCTAAGGGCTCAAACGAGGAGAGCAACAATGATTAACAGCATCTGGCTGAGGGATGAAGGAACTAATAGTCGTTTCGAAAAAAATAGATTTGGGAAGCAACATAAACATAGTTCCGGTCAAACTCATGATCGTGAATGGTGGAAGAATTTTAATAATATTCTTGGAATTAACATAGAGGGATCCAAACATGCAGAGGAGATGAATGATGAACAGGAAGGAGTGGGATATCGGCGCATGGTGGGAGAGTGTGCGGATTCAGGTTAGATCCTGGAGAGAAGGGGGCTGTTGAATGGAGAGGAGAAGGCTAAGATGGAATGTGATATAGAAGAAGATCCTCTAAGTAACGAAGAAGGAAAAAAAAAAGACAACGATCTGATTCGTCACAACAAAGGGTTGATCTTTTCACCTCTAATTTTTCTAATGCTCAGGATCAATTGGAGGCATTTGGTGGGTCAATGGCTCACAACCAACTGATATCGGCGGCTTCCAGAAGGCAAGCCGACCAGAAGCAATGAAAATACTTTGTTGGAATGTTCGTGGATTGGGGAGTCTGCGAGCAGTTAGAAGACTTCAACACATGCTGAAATCTTATCATCCCCAAATTGTTTTCTTTGTGGAGACTAAATTGAATGCTATCAGGATGGAACGGGTTAAGCGAAGGTGTGGTTTCTTTAATGGTATTGACGTCCCAGCAGATGGATCCCAAGGAGGTTTGAGTTTAGGGTGGAATGGGGGACATTTGGTCACTCTAAAGAGCCTATCAAAAAATCATATTGATGTGGAAATTCAAGAAGATACAGAACAATCTCAATGGAGGTTTGTGGGCTTTTATGGGGCGCCAGATGTTCGGGATAAAGCGGAAACATGGGAACTACTTCGACAGTTAGGGGAAAATAATTCGTTACCTTAGATGGTTGGGGGCGATTTTAATGACATTTTATACACATGAAAAAAGATGAGGTCTTCCAAGGGAGGAGGCTAGAATGGAGGCTTTTCAAAGAACGTTGGAGGATTGTCTCCTAGAAGATATTGGTTTTTCACGCCAATGGTTTACTTGGGAAAGAAGAAGAACTTTAGAGTGAAACATAAGGAAAAGGATCAATAGATGTGTTGCTACGGGATCTTGGCTTCAAATATTCCCAAATTATTCACTGAGGCATCTTCCGCATTCTTTCTCTAACCATTGTCCTTTGCTCACTGAAACGGAGGACGGAAGGAAGAGAAGTAGCCAGTATCGTTTTCGATTCGAATCCTGATGGGTCCTTGAGGAATCGTGTGAGGTAGAAGTCAAGAAGCTCTGAAAGGAAAGTTCAGGATCGTATCTAAAATGCATGACGGATCTGGCACAAGGGTTGAAAGATTGGGCTGGCAAAATGCGGTTCAAACATAAAGGAATGATTCAAAGGCTGAATAGAAGAATTGAAGAATTGAATGAAGAAGAGAGATCAGAGGAGAATTTGGTGGAGCTCATGGAGATAAAACTTCATCTGAATATGAAAATGGATAAAGAGGAGCGATATTGGGAACAAAGAGCTAAGATTAACTGGTTAAAAAATGAGGGACAAGAACACTTCATTTTTTAACAAGTTCACTTCGCAGAGAAGACGCACTAACCGAATCAGGGGGTTACAGAGGATTGATGGGTCGATTGCAACAGATGAAAAAGAGATTGAGGAGATTACGAGGGCATATTTTTCTAATTTATTTGAGTCGAAAGGATTTGGTGATATGGAGCACATACCGTCAGGAATCAACGCATGTATATCTGAGAGTATGAACCAAACTTTGAAGAATCCTTACACGGAGACAAAACTTATTGAGGCTTTGGAGGGAATGGGGCCGACAAAAGCTTTCGACTCTGATGGTTTTCCGGCAATCTTCTATAAAAATTTTGGCATATCGTTGGTAAAGGTACTAGGGATTTTTGTTTGAATGTGCTGAATCATGGTCATTCGATGGAAGATATTAATAGAACCCTTTTGGTATTGATCCCAAAAACGGTGGCTCCCACAAATCTAAAGAATTTCCGTCCTATCAGCCTATGTACAGTGATCTATAAGATTATTGTAAAGACCATTGTCAACCGTTTAAAAAAGGTGCTGAATAATTGTATTGACGATTCTCAAAGCGCTTTTGTTCCTGATCGGCTCATTACAGACAATGTGTTGCTGGCATATGAGGTGCTCCATTCTCTTAAAAATAAAAGAATAGGGCAAAAGGGTTCTATGGCCTTAAAACTAGACATGAGCAAGGCTTACGATAGAGTGGAGTGGCTTTTTATCAAATGTGTGATGTCGAAGTTGGGTTTTGATGATGATTTCCTTGAACTCATATTTCGATGCATCAGTTCTGTTCAATACTCTATTCTCAGTAACTGTGAAGAAGGCTCGAGTTTCAAATCTTCAAAGGGTTTACGTCAAGGAAATCCATTAAGCCCCTATCTATTCCTATTCTTTGGAGAAGGTTTGTCAGCGTTAATGAGAATGGCTTGTCAGGAGAGAAAGCTTAGGGGCACTAAGGTGTGTCGCAGTGCTCCGTCTATAACCCACCTTATGTTTGCAGATGATTGTATTCTGTTCGAGGATGTTTCGATTGAAGGAATAAATGTACTAAAGGAAATTCTTAGAATACGAAGTTTGCTCGGGAAAGTGTGTTAATTTTGAAAAATCAACGGTGTTTTTTAGTTCGAATGTTAATGATCAAGAGAGAAACTAGGTGTGTCAAACCCTTAATGTTCAATGTTCGAATGACTCGAATAAGTATCTTGGGCTACCAAGCATGGTGGGGTGTAAAAGAAAGTTGGCTTTTCAAGGTTTAAAAGATAGATTGAAGCAGAGAATTAATAGTTGGAGTATTCGTCATATTTCACAAGGAGGTAAAGAAGCCTTCATAAAAGCGGTGTTGCAAGCAACTCCTACGTATTCAATAATGTGTTTTCTTTTGCCAAAATCATTGTGTGTGCAAATGGAAAATATAATGAACTCCTTTTGGTTGAATAAAACCAATGGAAAAAGAGGCATGCATTGGTGTGATTGGAAGTCTTTAAGCGCAAGTAAGGAAGACGAGGGTTAGGGTTTCGTGATTTGAATTTCTTTAATACCGTATTATTGGCCAAATAGGGCTGGCAGTTATTACGTAATCCTAATTCATTACTAGTGCGTACGTTGAAGGCGAAATATTATAAGGAATCTGGTTTCTTAAAGTCCAGGTTGGGTAATTTACCTTCACTCACCTGGAAAAGCCTGTGAATGGCAAAAGGGCTTCTTCTGAAAGGTCTTGAATAGAGAATTGGTGATGGTCAGAAAGTTTCTATCTTGGAAGATAAGTGGGTCCCTAGAGATGAAATACTTAATGAACAGAATTAGATCAAAACTTAGGCCTTGTTAAAATTGCAGTTGATTGATACTAATACAAGGCGTTGGAATGAGGAGGTGATCTTCCATACCTTTGCAGAGCGAGATGCGGAAAGAATTTTATGTATTCCCTTGTCATTGAGATCTCACGAAGACTATGTCATTTGGAGTGGAGAGGCAACTGGAGAGTATTCGGTTCGTAGTGGACACAGAATTCTCACACATTAGGGACAGACTCAATTACAGGATAGTGTAAAGAAGTGTTACAAACGATTATAGAGCTTAGAACTACCCTCAAAAATAAAGATTACAGTTTGGTGTGGTTTGCGTAACTATCTGCCTAATTTTAGCAATTTACATTTTAGGAGATTAATGGGGCCTGCTAATTGCCGAAGATGTTCAGCCGACACGGAGACGAGAGAGCACCTGTTTCGAAACTACCCTGTTGCAAAGGAAACATGGAAGAAATTAGGAATCTGCTGGTCCGCCTCAGAAGAAGCGATGGAGTTCACCGAATGGGTCAAATATGTTTTCGAAAACAATTCTAAGTTTGTGTGTAGAAGATTTGTGAGTGCATTATGGGGAATCTAGACTTCAAGAAACAAATTCCTTCATGAAGGGGAAAATCAAATAGGATCCCAAACCGCAGATTTCTCTACAAACTATCTAAAAGAATTGGATGGCGTGAAACAGATCTCACCAGATAAGAGCACTCACACGAGTAGATGGATGGCACCAACAGGAACACGAGTCAGAATAAACTTTGACGCGACTTTCAACTGTCAGAAAAAAGAATCATGCTCGGGGTTAGTGGCCAGAAATGAGAAAGCAGAGATCATATGCTCAAAAACCCTTTTAAACAAAAACATACCGAACGCATTTGCAGCTTAGGCGTTGGCTTGTTATCAAGCACTTGAGTTGGGAATCCAACTAAGGCTTAATGAAGTCAAAATTGAAGGAGATTCAAAAACGGTGATAAGGAAACTGCAAGAGGAAAAAGAAGACAGATCATAGATTTCAGTGTATATTGAAGATGCAAAGAGAATGGTCTTCTCTTCTGTTACTGTAAGTTCCTTTTTCTTAAAAGGGAGGCAAACAAGGTTGCCCACTTAATTGCTACTGAGGGCATTAAGAAAGGGGAAGATACTTATCTGGTTCAGAAAGTCTATCATTGTACTGTGGTGTCAGACGATCGAGCTCGAACAGAACTTGGGGAGGAGGCGAGTAGCCGTCGGTGATGGAAAGGGGAACGAAAGGGCGGGGGGAGTACAGAAGCATGAATCAGAGTTTCTTCATGGGGAAGGAGTTTGACTTGCCTGGGGTTTGTTGCATTGATATTGGAAATGATGAATGACGATTCTTATCAGATAAAATCTTATCTAAACGAACGGTTTCCAAGACAGGGTTTTAAGATGGATTACAGCTGGGAGGCAGCCCCAAGAGCACCCTGTCGGTTCTGCTACTGGGTCGGGTTCTTGGGCCATTTTCTTTTACTGGTTATTTTTTGTTACATTTATCTGCTGGACTTTGTTTATTAGTATTTGTTGGACATTGTTTTGGGCCTAAGATTAATGAAGATCCAGCTTAAATTCAAAAAAAAAAAAATATGCCCTCAAGATATTCAAAAACTTCTAATCTACCTGGGGCTTATCCTTACGTGGGGAATAATTTCTTGGAAAGTGATTTATCTGATTATCTTTAGGATGAGAATAAAAGGAATTCAAACTTTGAACTTTCCTTGTTCAACCAAATATATAGCTACCTTTGACGAAAACCAGACAGATATGTGTTCATTGTTTTCAAGTGTTTATAGTGCCCTCTTTTGCATGACTTACAAGTCAACTATGCAATTGCTTGGTTATAAAGTAACGACCCTGTGCACATTCATAAGCCCAAGGGCAAACATAATCATAAAATCCTATAGTAAGCAAATTAAATGAATTTAAGATGCCCTCAGCTTATAACCCTCATCTTCGCCACCAAACTCATAGTTTAAAACTTTAAAATTTTTAGCTTATATGTCAAAAAACTCTTAAGAAATGCAATATATATCAAATAAACCCCATATTAATTTTGATGCCGTTAATTAAAATAATCATTAAGTCCCTCCGTTAACAGTTTCTATCATTGACCATGTTGACCATTAAATAAATCGATAGACCAACCAAATAGTGACATGTGACAACTGTTAGTTTAATCTAATATTTTTCTCATAAAAATATTAAAAATCAGAAAAATAAGAAAAGTTATAATAAAATAAGAATATTAATATTTTTTTTTGGTGGTAAAATTAAACTAATTTAAAGTAAAATAAAATCTAAAATATTATCTTTGTACTACATATATTCTTGATTCTTAAAATAAAATCTAAAATATTATCTTTGTACTACATATATTCTTGATTCCTGTTCTATTTCATCGTTTGGTTCTTGAGTTGGATCCCTCACATATATGTTTGTGTACTGTCTTACCCAACAGACGGATGTCTTAACTGTCTCTATTGAGCTCCATGTTACGTCCTGAAAAACAAATAAGTTTCTATTCTTCCATATACGCCATGTAACAAGTCCGAAGAGGTTGGCCAGGAAGTTTTAGCCCATATTAGCCATTCATTGTGCTTTAAATTTTCCTCCACCCATTCAAAAATATGACCAGAAAAAAATTTGTTTGCCAGCTTGCAGGGACAATGCTCATCCAAACTTCTTTTACTATCGAGTAGTCTCTGAGTGTGTGAATAGTTTCTTCAATGTGTTGCTGGCAAACCGGGCAGAAGGTATCATAACTGATTCTTCTTCGTGATATTTCTAGGTTTGTGAGTAGCCGTTGTTGACAGGCTAACCAAAGGAAGAACTGAACGTGCTGGGGTCCTGGGTATTTCCAGATTTTCTTCCATCTGTTGTCCCGATTTCTCCATGTATTTTCCATTATCATTTGGTAAGCGGTTTTGATCGAGAAAATTCCATTAGAGGTAAGCATCCATTTAACTTTATCTAGTCCTGCTAAATGATGTGGGGGAGGTATTTCAATAATTTTTTCCACTGTTTCTTCTGCTAAATTTTCTCTAAAGGCTGCTAAATTCCAAATACCTTTTGCTGTTACCATGTCCTTAAGAAGACATTCATTTATTGGTCTGCTGGGATTTTGAAGTTGCTTAACCAACGGTCCTACTGTGGGGATCCAATTGTCTTTCCAGCAATATATTTCTATTCCATTATTAACCGACCAGCAGAGGTTGTCTTTCAACATAGGCCAAATCTGCTCAATTGCTTTCCATAATGCCGAACTATTCCCTTTTTTAATACTTTTCGGGAATGCTTCTTTCACTCCGTATTTCGACCGTAGCACACACGTCCATAGTGCATTATGATTGGAGATGAGTTTAATTCCTATTTTTAGTAGGAATGATTGGTTTTGTTCATACAAACGTCTCAAGCCTAAACCGTCGTATGTATGAGGTTGACATATTGTTTGCCAATCCACAAGTGATATTTTCCTTCTTTCCGGATTAGATCCTCAGATGAATTGTCTTGCTAATCGTTCAATTTCGTCACATACCCCTTTCGGGATTTTCATGGATTGCATGAAATAATTGGGGATAATTAGAAGGACTAATTGAACAAGAGTAAAGCGTCCAGCCATGGAAAGTTGTTTTGCATCCCAATTACATAGTTTGGACTGGACCTTTTCAATCACGAATTGAAGCGTGGATTTAGTGATTCTTTTATAAAATAGAGGGATACCTAGATATTTTCCCAAGTCTTGTACCTTCTGGTACCCCCAATATCCTACTAATTTTATCACTTAAATCTTCTGTTACTCCTTTTGAAAAAAATATGTTGGTTTTCCTCGTATTGACACATTGTCCTAAAAAACTGCAGAACTGGTCTAGAATATTCTGTAGCAGCATGCCGTGTTTGATTTCTGCTTTTGAGAAAATCACCAAATCGTCGGCAAAGAATAGATGTGATAAATTGGGTCCAGATCTGGATAATTTAATAGGGAGCCAGTTGCCCGAAGTGATAGAGGATTGAAAACTATGCCCTAGCCATTCCATGCATAAGACAAATAAGTAAGGCGATAATAGACACCCTTGTCTTACTCCTCTTGCGGGTTTAAATTTTTCGGTAAGTACTCCATTCCATAGAACTTGCGTTGTAGCTGTTGTGATAGCTGACATAATGACTCTTCGTAGATAATCTGATATTCCAGCTGCTTGAATTGATTTGTCAATGAGGTCCCAACGAACTTTGTCGTACGCTTTTTCTAAATCGATCTTGATTGCCATCCACTTATTGTTTTTTCCGCGCATTGAATGTATGACCTCTTGAGCTATTATAATATTATCGGTGATGTTTCTTCCAAAAATGAAGCAGGCTTGTTCTTGAGAAATAATTTTGGGAAAGACTATTTTGAATCTGTTGGCTATTATTTTCATGACTAGTTTGTAAAGGACGTTGTATAAACTTATTGGTCTAAATTGAGATATTTCTTCTGGTTGGGCAATCTTCAGGATTAGGACGACTAATGTGTTGTTGATGTCGTGATCAATGGGACGTCCTTTAAAAATTTCTTTGACCCAAGTACAGACTGCTTCTCCTACTGTTTCCCATTGGTTCTGAAGGAAGTAAGCGTGATACCCATCGCTACCCAGTGCTTTCAGGGGGCATATCAAAGAGTGCTTTTTTGATTTCTTCATTCGTAACTTCTTTTCGTAAGAATTCAATGTCGCTATCTTCAAGTATAGGAAATTGACTTGGGGGTAAATTTCCTAATCTATTTGGTTGTTCTCCATATAATTTTTGGAAGTAATTAACCGCTTCTTCTTGGATATCTTCTGGGTCATATAGCCAATCACCTTTTATATTGCGGAGTGCACTAATTCAATTAGTTTTCCTTCTATGCATTGTATGGCTATGGAAGAATTTTGTATTCCTATCCCCTAGTTTGAGCCAGTCGCATCTGGATTTTTGCTTTCATAATAATTCCTCATGGCTAAGAACATTCTCTAATTCCTCTCTAATATTTATTGCTTTCTGTGCTAGTGAATATGAGTAAAATCTTTCGAGTTTCATTTGTATCGAGCTTAAGGATTTTATCATTTTTTTTTGTGGTTTCCAATGTGCCTGTATACGTTTTTATTCCAACCTTTAAGCTTTGTAGTGAGTTTATTTAAGGAGCTGTGCATATCCCCCTCAAATTTCCATGAATTCTTACCTATGTTGGAAAAGTCTTGGTGCTGTGCCCATCCGGCAAGTAACAGGAAAGGTCGACCTCTTGGGAGTTTAAATTCTAGATTGAGGTTTACTAACAGTGGCTTGTGATCTGATTTAATTCGAGTTAGGTGTGTTATTGAGCATTGGGGAAATGATTGGCACCAAGCTGTATTCCCTATCGTACGATCCAATCTTTCAAAAACTCCTCCTCGTTGCCAAGTGTATGAGGGTCCTTGGAATCCCAAGTCGTGAAGATTTTTGGAGTCCATAAAATCTCCAAATTGTGGACATCTTTTCCCTATGATATTACCACCTTTTTTTTATCTTCAACAGACATAATTGTATTAAAGTCGCCTAATGCCATCCATGGTGAATGATCCGATGGTATAGTTGTTTTTAATGCTTCCCCTAATTTCTTCCTTTTAGTGGAATTGGGGCTTCCATATGTGATGGCAAGTAGGAGGGGTTGTATTGTTCCTCCATTATGTATTTTAATCAGAATAAATTCGCGATGATTTTGAATTATTTCAAGGTGAATATGTTTAAAATATGTTTTATTAATTTTATAAAATTTATTAAATTTTTATAACATTAAGTTTATTTCAATTTTCATATTTTTTTTATAAGTTTTATGAGATAGAAGTTATTACGTATCAATTTAGTATAACAATCAGCGTGATTAATGAGGAAAGCGGTTAATAGAAATAACTAATGTATTATTTTAATTACGATTGAGTGTTAATTATTATTATTATTTTATTTTTTTTTTTGCATTTTCTTAGGAGATTCTTTTATGGTTGTTAATTAATTAGGTTGACTTGCCGCTAAGGACTTGGAAACCAAACTCTTTTAACATATAATATATGCTCCAAAAACTTGATTATATTGTCAAACAGCAAAGTTTGGTTACCATTATCAGATGCCAATCCATGATTATTTGCATCGCTGTATTTAATTTACACACACCAAAATTTTAAAGGAAACTCAGAAATAATTTCTGAGAAAAATATAAAACTGGGAACCAAATTATTGTCAAAATTTGGAGCTTTCAAGAGGCAAGCAACGAGTTGCAGAAATTCTGCTATTGAGCCATAATCACTTGGCGAGCTTCAAATTGGATCCCTTCTTTCATCTTTCTAATAAAATCTTCACATTTCTTGTTTAGCTCTTCATTACTCATCCACCCAAGTTCTTCATCTTCATCCTCCTCCATTGATCTGTCTTCTTCACCTTCATTTTCTACAACCAAGGGCACAGCTTCTTCTCTTTGATCAAATTCTGCAACAACGTTGGGTTTTAAATTGGACCCTTTTGGCTCTGATGGTTCAACCTCTAATTTACTGATCTTCACAGCCTTTTCAGCTTTAACATCAGTCTCTACACAACTACTAACGATCAAACCCGAGCTGGTGGCAATGAAAACAAGCAGCCCATTGCAGAGCAGAAACATGTAATCCTTGCCTGCACTGGAACTAAGGAGTTGTAAACCATATGCCAAAGCTTGGAAGTTACACATAAAAGGGTAGGATAATATAACAGAAAGAAGTGAAAATGGGAGCAAAATCTTGGTGAGCAGCTTCACCAAATGAGAGGTGGTGATCAATTGAATTCTCCGTTTTTTGTTTGGAATCTCCATACTTGTTATCTTCTCTGTTGGGCTATGAAAAAGGGATTTGAAGAGAGAGAGAGAGGAAGCTTTTGGAGATTAGGTAGGTACTTGACATAAGCTAAAAGGAAAGGCCAAAGCTTTATATATAAGAAGAGTTGGGTACCTACTTCCTGGAAACTACCCCTTCTCATCGAAATGATGTATGGATTAGAGACCTGATTTGGCAACCAGTTTCGTCTGTATAGTATTCAATTTCAATCAAGTCTACCATTCCTTTTAACCTTACTTTGCTTTTTGAATCTACTCTCCTTAACTTTTAAAACTACTTTGAAATTTTTAAAAAATGATGTGATTTATTAAAAGTGCTCTGTATTGTTATAAAAAATTATCATTAAAAATTAAAATAATTGTCTTAGACATAATGTTGAAAAGAAAAAAATTTAAAATCCTATAATAACAATTAATATTAATTCTATCCATGAATACAATTTTAAAGTTTCAAAACCAACACAATTACTATTAAATTAGTTAATTTAAATGATATTTAGGTAATTTAATTTAAGAATATACATAATATATTAGATATTAGTAATATAATAACTATTACTATTATTTCGATAATAATAGTTACTATTAAATCTATACATCTATGATTCTTTAAAAAAAAATTTATGCATTTATGCAATTTAAATATTATCAAAATAATATATCATAACATTTTTCATTAAACTACAAGCAATCAAATCAATAGACAGACGTTTTAAAAGGCAAAATTTTGGGAAAGTATGAAAATTTTAGGAAATTTTAATTACCTCTCCTCAAAATTCTTGAAAATTTTCATTAACATATACAACCATAACATCATAGTTGGGACTTTTTTTTTTTATGTAAAGAATTTGTTCATTTGGTGGAAGAATAGTTGAAATATGTGTATCAAGCACAATTTCTTTTCGTAAGTTGTTTATACAACGTGAAGCAAGCAATGTTAAATTCGTTTTTTTATTTATCTATTATTTTTCTTTTGTGAATTATAATAACAGGGTAAAGCTCGAACAACAAACACGATTAACTCAACTCGAACCCAAGCCACACCTGAGATGATAAACACCCTTAACTATTATACCATCACATGGGTTCATAGAAATATATAATTTTAAATTTATAACCATATATTATTTAATAACAAAAATGTAGAAAGTCATGCGTGACATTAAAAGCAAGTATACAAGACTTAAAAATTTTCATGCATAGAAACCCTTAACAACCAATCTTACCTTGTATGATCGAATATAGAAACGATTCACTAAGATAAACACTTTGCTTTGAGTGTGGGCTGACAGTACTCTGTTTTGCCAATCCCATAAATGCATGTGAAAATAATGGCAAAAACTAAGAACCACGGGTAAATGACCAGAAAATACCAATTTTTAAAAAAATTTATGGAAAAGGGCCGAAAAAATAGTTATTTACCGGAAAGGGTCATTTCCCCCGAAAACGCGTCCACGTCAATGCGTTTTCAAGGGATGAATCAGAAAAGCGCGTCCACGAGGGAGCGCTTTGTGCCACATCAGCAAAAAACGCGTCCTTGAGGGCGCGCTTTGCTGATGTGGCAAAAGCGCTCCCTCGTGGGCGCGCTTTCCCTCTGCAACAATCGAATTTTTTTTTGACCTTTGGGCCTCCAATGGTAAAAAAAATATAAACCCCCCCCACCCTTTTATTTTTTTCACATAAAAGTCCTTACTCATTTTTCTCTCAACTTTCTCTCAAATTTCTCTCAAATTCCTTTAAACTTCCTCTCAAATTTCACAATAGTCCTTTAATATTTACAAAGCAACCCTTTTTTTAAATTTTTTGAAATATATATTTTTTTGATAAATTCTAGAATATTCGATCGTATTAGCAATGGCCGGAGAATTAACTCGTCTTGACAATAAACACATCTCCGTCGATCAAATGACAATGGTAAGTTTTAATTTTAATTTTTCAGTACTATTTAATATTTTTTAGGTTTATACAATTTTAATTAAATTTTATTTTATAATTTTTTAAACAGTCTGTAGATCGGGTGTTGCAATGCTATAGTAGCAATATGTCTGGTCTGCCATCGCCGTTGATCGAGAATTACCTGCGGGAAGCGGGTTTTTATCACGTGGCCACGATAGGCCGAGGGTGCAAGTTGGACCCGGAGTTAATCAGTGCGTTGATAGAGAGGTGGAGACCTGAGACACACACTTTCCATCTTCCATGCGGAGAGTGTAGACGTGCATTTGCAATTAGGATTGTCGGTGGATGGGTACATAGTCACCGGGTCCGCAACTTCTGGCGATTGGGGAACCGTATGCTACGAGCTTTTGGGTGCTATTCCGGATAACATTTACGGTGGTCAGATCAAGATGGGCTGGTTACGAGACACATTCCCGGAGTCGGATAATGATTCGACCGAAATAGAAAGAATATGGTATGCTCGGGCATACATTCTTGAGATGATGGAGGCTATCTGATGCCGGATTTGTCACGAAACCTCGTACATCTGAGATGGTTGCTGAAACTCGTTGATTTTAGAGCAGCCGGTGAATTGAGTTGGGGGTTTACCGTGCTAGCAAAATTGTATCAGGAGATGTACGGGGGCGACGCAGCCGAATAAAGCGGAAATCGGAGGTTGCCTATCACTACTGCAGTCATGGACACGGTTTTGATTTCTATTTTTATGTCCTCGAGTCGACCACTCATATACATTACCACTCATAACGAGGTAAATTTAATATTAGATTTTACAATTATTACGTAGATTTAAAATATAATTGTATGCTAAAAATTTATTTAATTAGGTAGAACCATTCAGCGAGTTATGTTGGAATACCTACCTCGCTTGAAGATATACGGCTTCTATTAGAGCAACGGTCGAATCACAAGTAAGTATTAAATAAAATATATTTTCGTAATAAAATAGTCGTTTTGTATTTTGTATTTAGTATTTAGTATTTCGTATTTAGTATTTAGTATTTAGTATATAAATAATATTTTTATCATGTTAATATAGTTTGAATGGACACCATATGAAGATCCACTAATTCGGGCAGTAATTCCGGAGGAGTTCTTTCAAAATACGAACATTTGGCATGTGAAGGTCCCATTGATCAACTATGCCACCGTGAAGATGCACCAGTCAGATTGGGTTCTGCGTCAATTTGGATTCTGACAACCGATTCCCGTGGCACCCGAGGTGCTCGATGATGAGCACAAAGCCGACTTACGGAAGCTACATACAGATTGGCCAAGATTTTGGTCAGCATATATCGAATTGTGGGAGAACCGGTATGATTATATACCTACTCGGGAACCGATCATCATTTCTGAGTTAGCGTGCATGCCGGAATACATGCCATGGTTTAGGATCCATGGCAAGCCGTATTTATTGTCGGAAGAGGAGAGGCGACGGCAACTTCATGAACAAAGGAAACGACGGGGCCCTTTAAATCCAAGAAGAAGGGGTGATGAGACGGGACCATTAACAGTGCCGACAGAACCACCGGGCCCATCAACAGCACCGACACAGTCACCGAGCCACTTTAGCCGACGACACTCACATCACAGTCTTTTCATATTATGCTAGGTGCGTACCCTAGCCCTTATATGTATCCTAACCCTTATATGTTTCCTTTTCCCAATCCCACGGCAGGTTAGAAATGCATGGCCCGGTTCGAGTCTGTTCTCGACTACTCCGACTGGCCAGCCGATCTTGAGGCTGCCGTCGCATGAGGGATCACACGAGGCGCCGTCGGGGAGCTCTTCTTTTTACCAGTCTCCTTCGCCTTATGAGATTCAGACCCCTCCCCAGTCATTATTTTATGCAAACACCTCCCTAGTCATTATTTTATCAAGGTGAGTCATCCTCCCAATACCCACAACCAGACCCCCTGCCAAAGGAACCAGAATCCCCGCCTGAGGTTCCACAATCCCCGCCAGAAGCTAGAAGAAAGAGGAATCCAGCGCGTAACCGTCGACCACCCCCATGTGGCACTGATTCCGACCAACACCAACATTGATTTCGACCGCTATTTTTTTATTTTTTTATTATAATTTATTTTTATATATTTAATAAAAGAAAAGTTGTTTTTTGTAATTTAATTTTTATTTCTTAAATAAAATAAAGTAATTTAATTTTAATATATTTAATAAAATAAAAGTTGTTTTTTATTTTTTTGTAAATTAATTTTATTTCTTTAATAAAATAAAAGTTGTTGTTTTTTTTGTAATTTAATTTTAATATCTTTAATAAAATAAAAGTTGTTGTTTATTTTTTTTGTAATTTAATTTTTATTTCTTTAATAAAATAAAAATTTTTGTTTATTTTTTTTATAATTTAATTTTAATATCTTTAATAAAATAAAAGTTATTTTTTATTTTTATTTTTTGTAATTTAATTTTTATTTTTTAATAAAATAAAAGTTGTTGTTTTTTTTTGTAATTTAATTTTAATATCTTTAATAAAATAAAAGTTCTTTTTTATTTTTTTGTAATTTAATTTTTATTTCTTTAATAAATAAAAGTTGTTTATTTTTTTGTAATTTAATTTTAATATCTTTAATAAAATAAAAGTTTTTTTTTTGTAATTTAATTTTATTTCTTTAATAAAATAAAATTTGTTGTTTAATTTTTTTTTGTTATTTTAATATCTTTAATAAAATAAAAGTTGTTTTTTTTGTAATTTAATTTTTATTTCTTTAATAAAATAAAAGTTGTTGTTTATTTTTTGTAATTTAATTTTAATATCTTTAATAAAATAAAAGTTGTTTTTTATTTTTTTTTGTAATTTAATTTTTATTTCTTTAATAAAATAAAAGTTTTTGTTTATTTTTTGTAATTTAATTTTTATTTCTTTAATAAAATAAAGTTGTTGTTTATTTTTTTAAGTAGTTTAATTTTTATATCTTTAATAAAATAAAAGTTGTTTTTATTTTTTTGTAATTTATTTTTTTATTTCTTATAAAATAAAAGTTGTTTTTTAATATCCTAATTGTAGTAAGCGTCCTTAATCAAGTCAACGAAACCTTCAAATGAGATTTCAGACTCAGGGTTTTTCAACACTAGTCCAACACTAGTCCCATTGGGTAACAAAACTTTGAAATGGCGAACGTCGTTGGAATCTTCATCGTCAAAAGCCAAACGCCTCATTAGACCCTTAAAATGGTCCTTGTTTTCCATGATCTTTGTTTAAGTAGACAAACAATGTTGCTATATATATGCTATAAAAGAAAAAGCAACAACTGTGAGATTCTATGTGATGCTCATGCAAAATAGGGAAATGAAACGAATCGTCTTTGGTGGAATTTAATAGGCTCCTCGTCTCCCTAACATGTGTGATTTTGGTCTTGGTTTTTTCCGTGGGCTCGAAGGAATATAAGCTATTGGTTCATGGAGTTTTCGTGCATGGTTTTCGGTAAAAGTAGGTATTAGGGCCTTAAATCGCATTTTAAGGGGGAAAAAAGTCTTAATGCCTCTTTTCCTCCTCCTAATATATCTTAAATATCATTGTAGTACCCAAATTAATACCTCTTTTCCTCCTACTTGTAAATAAAATAAGCATTTAGCAAGAAAGATAATTTTGAAGAATAATGATGATGGTGATTATTTAGATTAATTGAATAACTTTTTTTCCTGTTTTGCAACTTAGTCCTTCTACAAAAGTTCACCATTTTCATCAAGAAATTAAAAAAATTTTCATAGCCACCAAGAGACAAAAATCATAAGGAGACTATCAACTATTCCGATTTGGACACGAGCGAGATGTATGGTCTGGGTTCCTACACCATCCGCATAATTTTCGTTGGTTGGTCGTTTCTCGGATATCCATATTGTTGCGTATTCTAGTAGAGCAAGGTCGACCTTTTGGTTTGCGCTGCAATTCTCTATCCGATAACAGCTTATACGGAGCAAGCGATACAGACGGCCACTTACGTTCATTTGGGACTGGTGGGAATACGTGTCTCCACACGTTGTACATGTTTTCTATTTTATACACTTCGTCGACATAGCTCATGGGATCCAGACAGAGATTCTGACAAGCCGCAAGTACATGAGCGCATGGGTAACGAAGTGCATCAAATATCCCACAGTCGCAGGTCCTATTTCTCAAGTGTACACGATATTACCCGCCAATAATACCTTGGTTCGGTCTATCAAACTCATCACACGAAACCATAGCTTGTCGCAATCATGACGCACTGTGTGCGTGGTGTTGGCCCATGCCTTCCCCTTGTTAATTTCTCGCAAGACCCTCGCGCACCATACATGGCCTCCTTGCATTTGGCCTTTATAACTAGCTGCTCGCTTCGAAAATAGTGCCGCTAAACGAAAATATGTCTTTCGCACAACCGATGTTATTGGCAAATGACGCGTTCCTTTTAGAACAGAATTTATGCATTCGGCCAAGTTTGAGGTCATATGACCATATCGTAGGCCGTCGCCGTATGTTTGTGTCCACTGTTCAAAAGGAATATTGCGTAGGTAGTTTGTGCCTTCTTCGTTAACTGAGCGGAAACTCGCCTACTTCTCGTGAAAACGGTCCTTATTGATCTCGTACCTTGCCAATATAAGTTGATAGCGAATATTACATACCACTCTTCAATTAAGAATAAATTTAATATTACAAACGAAATTATATTAATAGATATTACATACCCATATTGGTCACTTGCCGTCGTTCACTTGTAGATCGATGTTGCCCGTGGTAGTTGGACGTAACATGCCTTAGGCAATATCGATGGTGTGTGTGATGCCACAGGCTTCCCTGTCGCTCTATTGCGGCTAGTATTCCAGGGCCCCGATCTGATATAACGCATATATCAGGTTGGGGGCAGACATGCCTTCTTAACCTAAATAGAAAGAAATCCAGTCGTCAGCTGACTTGTAACAACCCGATTTAGAGCCTAGTCAGAACAGTGGTGCAAGACCACAAATCCGAAGTAGTAATATGAGTTTTTAAGGTATTTGAGATGTTTGCATGATATTATGAAAGTTTCATGTAGAAATTTTATGAAAATTTCTATTAAAGGGTCCATTAGGACTAAATTGCAAAAGTTACAAAATATGAGTTTCTTAAAGCTTTTTGTATGAAATAGCTTTAGAATATTAATTAGAAGTCCTTAAATAGCAATTTGCCCACATTATAATTTTTGGACAAAAATGGACATGAGTTAGTAAATGGTGAAATTTTAAAGAGAAAGGCATTTTGCTCATTTATCAATTAAATGATTAAAAAGGGAAAAAGAGATGATAAAAATTCTTATTCATCTTCTTCCTTGTGCCGAAAATTGGAGAGACTCCATAGCTAGGGTTCTTCAAATTTTTGAAGCTTGCTAGTAAGTGCATCTTAGCCCGTTTTTAATATTCTTCGTATTTTTGGAGTCCTCGTATTATGAATTAGCTAATTATAGTTATAAGTTGAGCTAGAAATCATGTTTAAAAATCTACCGATGAATGAAATGCATGTTAAATGATATTTTATGGAAGATTATAGGAGTTTGATGTTAGATAAACATCTTTTTCTAAGTGAATTTCATGAGAAATGCTAGTAAGGACTAGTTTGTAATTATCATGAAATTTGTCATACATGGTAGAAATAGTGAGAAATTGTTATTGCTATAGTTGAGACAATGAATCAGCTAAGCATGAAGTTCATAAAAGTTGAATAAAAATCACTTTACGAGCCTTGGGGTAAAAGTGTAATTAGGAGAAAGTTTAGGGACAAAATTATAATTTTGCCAAAGTATATGTTAAGATTCAATTTAGTCAATGTGAGTATTAAATGATCTAAACTTTATTATAGATCAAGAAAAATGAAGCCCGGATCGAAACCGAGGCAAGAACAAAGTCGAGGACTAAATTGCATATCTACATACATTTTGTATATCGAGGTAAGTTTGTATGATTTCTAAGATTTATGATTACTATCATTGAATTGCTTAATATAATGTACATTATTACCATGGAAATGCTTAATGCTATGTTAACTAAAGAAATCAATGAGATTAAGCATGAGAAAGTCTCGATTGAAGTTGAATTACTTAGGATACTCAATCTATCACATGAAATGAGAAAGTCCGTATAAGACCAAGCCAAGGCATGGCATCGGCAATCAAGCAAGTTATCATGTAAGACCAAGACAAGTCTTGGAACTGAAGAGTTATTATGAGATGAAGACCCATATAAGCCCAAGCTAAGGCATGGCATTGGTGAGTCTCCAAGTAAAGATGTCATGTAAGTCCAAGACAAGTCTTGGCATTGAAAAGTTATCATGAGATAGAGATCCCATGTAAGTCCAAGCCAAGGCATGGCATTGGTGAGTAACAAGGAAGATTTCATGTAAGTCCAAGCCAAGGCTCGGCATTGACTAGTTCATGAGTAAAGATACCAAATAAGACCATGTCAAGACATGGCAATGGTAAGTTCCCAAGGGAACACACAAGGAAGACTTTGTGTAAGTCCATGTCAAGACATGGCATCGATACCAAGATGAGAGATCCCATATAAGACCATATCTAGGACATGGCTTTGGCATCGAGTTATATGTGGGATGAGATTCAGTATCCTCGGTTATTCATAGAAATTCATCGGGCAAATGAGTAGAGCTTAAATGAGATAGCAAGAAAGTTAAGTAAGCAAAGCTATTATTAAGTTAGAAATGAGTATTATTCATGCTATGAATGACGAATTAGAGATTGTGATTGTTATAGTAAAGTATGCTGATCTATGTGACCAAGTGATACATGTACTTTGTTTACCTCATGAGCATGAGACTAGTAAGTATCATGAGATATGTAAGAATCAGTAAGAGTAAGTAAGGTTAAATAGCTGAAATTTAAGATGTCATTGTTTATGCCAAATGGTTTATATTAAACAAGTATGTTGCTATGTGCATTATATGCAAACTTACTAAGCTAAATGCTTACGTCTTTTATTCTTTCTTTCCATGTAGTCCCGCCAAGCTAATCTCGTGGATCATTGTCATTGGAGCTCGAAGCACACTATCAATCACTATTTTGGTATAACCAAGTTGTTTATATTAAGTATGGCATGTATAGGAAACATTTCATTTTGAGAATATGTCTTAAAAAGGGCAAAAGTATGGGCTATCAAGTTTATTATTCTTTTGTATATGGCTAAGTGATTGGCCAAGATTAACTAAGTATGTATGTTTATTGATATCAATGAAGCATGTAGTATTGTTCATGAAGGATGTAGTAATTTGAGTTGTTGAATTGAGTATGAGATTGATCTGGATTTCAGGGTGGCAATTGGCTTGGTAAATAGCCTTTAAGTACCCACACGGATGGACACACGGGCGTGTGTCTAGGCCATGTGTTCCCTGCATATTAGTGTCTTAAGTCAGAATAAACTACGGGCTAATCCCACGGTCGTTTGTTTAGGCCGTGTGTGACACACGGTTAGAACATGGGCGTGTGCCCCAGGCCGTGTGAATAAGTCAGTATATCAAGGTATAGCACACGGTCTAAGTCCACAGGCGTGTCAAGGTCGTGTGAAATTAGTCAATTTCGACCACGGTTGGAAGACATGGGCGTGTCTTAGGGGTACACGGGCGTGTCCAAAGCCACATGGGCGTGTGACCCTTGTTTTAAGGAAAAATTTTCGATTGAGTTTCGAAAGTTTCCAGATATGTGTTTAAGGTCTCATAGGCCTATAAAATGTATGATTAGACTAAGAAAGAGAAGTTTTTAATTCGGAACAAAATTTTACAGCCCGTAAGTGCATGTTTAAGAAAGTTCAAGCATAGTAATGTCTCGTATCCGGTCTTAGCCTTGGACTCGACTATGAGGTGTTACATGACTCCCTCGGTGTTATTGCAAACGCAATTGGAAGGATTCTCCCACTGCCATCCTGTGCCATAGGTAGCAATAGCTGATGCGTATATCTACCATACATAAAGGTACCGTCAATTTGTACCAATGGCTTGCAGCATAGAAATGCGTCTCGGCATTGCTTAAATGTCCAAAACAAATGCTTGAGCACTTGGCATTCACGGAGCAATAGATCGTTGTAATACGCCAGTTCTGTTTCAAGGTCTGTTATGCTGCCTAGGACATATCTCTCCAGCACCTGACACTACTGCCACACTTCATTATATGAAGCGTCGCACCAACCATGCAACTTTTCCAACGCCTTCTGCCTAGCTATCCAAGTCTTCTGGTAAGAGGGCGTGTACCCCAATTGGCTACGAATATTGCCAATTAAGGTCGGCACTGTAGTCTTGGGATCCGCCTTCACCGTCGGCATAATTAAGTCAGCCAACATCTCTGAATCCATCTTCAGATGATTTTGTGAAACACCTGTCAATGAAGTACGTTAAATAATGCAACATTACGTAATATCAGTATTATTCAAAAACCTTGAACACCTAGTGATACTGTACCGGTAAGACATGTATGTGGACCTTTGTACTTTTTAATCTCCCACAAGTCTGTCCTTTTCCTCAACGAGGCCATGATTTTCCATGAACATGTACCGTCTTGCACTGCACACTTGGCCTCGTACTTATCGAGTTTGGGTTAACCACGTTATAGTTAACCCCGTTCTTGATGCTATATTATTTCAATGCACCAAGAAAACTATCATTGTTGGAAAACTCTTTACCAACTTCTAATTCGCCGAATCCAACGACGAAATTGTATGGTCACGCCTTCTGTGTGGTAGTTCAGGAAACTCCAATGCATCGTCTTGAGATAGATCGACATTATGCATGTGGGCTGGAGGCGAGTGCGCCCTCAATCGCGGATCTTCTTCTTCTTGATCTGAATCGCCTTCAAAATCTTCAGGTACGGTTGGAACAGGCTCCGGTTCAAAAAATAATGCAACTTCTGCACCATTGGGGCTGGGCTCTCGAGGTGGATTCACATCGGACTCATCATCCGACCCACCATCATCTGCAACGGACGAGGGCCCCTCGCAGGTGGATGTCGTGGGGAGTACATTATCCCTTCTTAAACAACTTTCATAATGTTCCCAATCATATGTGGATTGCCAACCACTAGAAGTTGATGACGTTCCCCAATACGTATTTCTAGCATCGAACGTCGAAGGAAGGATATGCATGTCCCATCCACCAACCGAGTGTCGTGCAGGGGTTGTGTTTTCCATACTACCACCAAACACGGGCGCTTTCGTATTTTGCCTCCCTCTAACAGAGTGTCGGCTTGGGGTCGTGTATTCCCCTCGAACAGCAGTAGATGTTGAAGTCGAAGGAAGATCACTTGGCGATGAAAATTGTACATATACCTCAAGATAGGGTGATCCACTGGCAAGATGAGTCTCCATCGTTGCCTCCAAGCTCTGAGGACCTTTGATGTTGAATGAGTCATATCTCACGGGATCAACCGAAGCGCAAAATCTATACTTAATAGACTGAACTTTCATTGGCGTTGTTCCGAAGATTTTACGCCTAATTCTTTTGTGAAGTTCTGTCAAATCTATGTTCCGGTTAACACCCAGTCGTGTTGTTTTCTCTGATAAAAAAACAACACCATTTTCGGTGTCACAAACCTCACCATCGTAGTAAATAACAGAATTAATAGGTTCACTCATCTTCAGTTTCTATTTACTTTTGCCTCAATTTCTGTTATGCAACCTGAGAATGAAATTTGGCTGATTTATAATCTAAGGATTGTCAGAGACTACTGTAGCAAAAGAGCGTCCACGTGGAGCTTTTTTCAGTACTCTTGCTGACAGTGCACCCGTTTTGGTCACTATTTGTTCAGAAATGTCTTCTCAAAATTATTTTGCCAGAGACTACTGTAGCAAAAGAGCGTCCACGTGAAAGCTTTTTTTCAGTACTCTTGCTGACAGTGCATCCTGCTTGAAGCGTTTTGGTCACTATTTGTTCAGAAACGTCTTCTCAAAATTATTTTGCCAGATACTAATGTAAAAAAAATTCAAATAATTTTTATTTTGCTGATATATTTTTTCCAAAACCCTAAACCTAAAATTATTCTAATTAATTAACCCTAAAATCTAGTTCATTAATTTTCCCCAAAAACCCTTAACCCTAAGACCCTAAAAATACCTAAATCGTAGCCCTAAAACCCTAAAAACTCATACCCTAACACTAAAAACAACTGAAAAGTCCATCGGGGGGTAGGGCGAAAGCGCGTCCACGAGGGAGCGCTTTTGCCACATCAGCAAAGCGCGCCCTCAAGGACACGTTTTTGCTGATGTGGCAAAAAGCGCTCCCTCGTGGACGCGCTTTTCTAATTCATCCCCTGAAAACGCGCTAACGTGGACGCGTTTTCAGGGGAAATGACCCTTTTCGATAAATAATTATTTTTTCGACCCTTTTCCGTAAATTTTTTTAAAAGTTGGTATTTTCTGGTCATTTACCCAAGAACCACTGCCCATGCTCCTCTTAACATATATTTGTTTGTTTTCGTCACTGTTCCAGAAACTTTTTTGTGCATTCGCCTCCAATGGTGTGTGAGAGAGAGAGAGAGAGAGATGGTGCAGCAGCAACAGTTCATGTCAAAGTGTTGTATGTATTATTCTGTGTTTGAAATTAAGTGAATTTCCCTCACTATGCTCTGTCTTGTTTGTTTAAAAATATAACCTTGTAGGGTGGATGGGACATATGTTCTACAGCAATTGTTTAATCCTGCTTCTATTTAGTCATAACATGCTAAATGCTGTAATAAAAATTGTTTAAGACCCTACTATTGTCGAAAGTATTCGTACCATACATATTCAAACATAAATATAAAAGTATATTCTTTTAAATATTTTAAAAAAAAAAACCATTTGATTTGTCGGCATCCATTTTAGGTAACCATAGAGGACCAAATCTAATTGTGGGGTCTTAAGATAGAGCAGGTCAAGCACGGCAAACGTCCTGTCTGCCACTCACCTTTGCTCTTAATTTAACGTCTTTGTAACTGTTGGGGTTCTAGGGTACCCCAAGTGAATGGAATGGCAGTGTTGGTTCCATTTTGTTCATTTGTTTCTTTAATTTCATATATATATATATATATATATATGTATATGTTGTTGTAATGATTGTGTGTGCATGTGCAAAGGGGAAAAGGGAAAAGGGCTACCCTTTTTTCCTTTTTCTTGACAAATTGATGCACTACAAGCCTTCCCAATGGGACACTTTGAATCAACTAGTGCATATAAATTAACTAGTCTTTTTAAAATCAGATTATAGTTTGTGGTTCTACTTTCCCGTTTAAAGGTTTAGAATGGAAGGAATTCGAACTTTGAACTTTCTTTGTACAACATAGATAGTAGATTCATAAGGGTGGACTTGGAAGTGATTGCTGACAAAAGTCTTCTCACTGTTTTTAAGTATTCACATTGACCTCCTTTGGGGATGACTTCAAGTCAACCCAACTATTGCTTGGTCGCTTCCTTTTATTTAAAGAAACCAACGGGGCAACAACCCTGCACATGCCAACACATTCATAAAAATCGTGTAGGGAACATAAAGAAAGATCAAACAATGCTTATCTTTTATTCAATCTTTATTTGGGTTTGGGTCATAATTGGATATCCATTCATATTTAAGACAAATATGTTTAAGAATATTTTTATTTTTTAAATTTTTAGGATTAGGATTAAATTAATAGAATATGCAAATATTGAAGAAGAAATTTATTAAACTTTTTAAAATTAGTACCAAATTGATAGATTCTGTGAAATGTTAAGGGCTAAAATTATTATACCAATGAAAATAAGGCCATATTAGCATTATATCTGGTGACCAAATGCTTTTTAATTATGGGGCGACTAAAAAATGAAATTGAATTAACAATAATAACTAAAATAACAAAATTTGATAACCAAAATAATAAAAACACACAACAACTTAGGTGACTATACGAGGAGTTTACCCTAATTTTTAAGCTCTATCAATTCTTGGACGATATATTTTTGCCGTATTTGTTGATATAAAAAATTGAATATTTTTAAAGATAGAAATTTTGTTCTCTTTAAAATATTTAGATAATATATATCATAATAAAAACTATAAAATTCTAAAAATTAAATATTTATATCATATTATTTTTATCTTCTTAATTATATTATTTGTAGAAGTTATAAAATTTGTAATAAATTTTTAAAAAATAAATATAATATATTTTAATTACTACATACAATTAAGCCTAAGTAATACTTTTTTTTATATTCTATATTTATGTATGTAATTGAAAAATCAAAATATTAAAGAAATGGAATGAATTAAGATATCCTCCCGACCTCTTATTTGCCACTAAACCCAGAAGTTGGAAATTAAACTTTTAATTACTTGGTAAGAGAGAAAATAAAATTTTTATCAAGTCATGTTATTCCATCCATTATTTTTAATACTGTATAAAAAAGTTACTATTTATCAAATACCAGTACATTATTGTTTGCACCAGAAATCATCCCAATACAGCGTTTAATTTACATACACCAAAATTTTAAAGAAAACTCAGAAATCAAATTTCTGAGGGGAAAAAAGAAAGAAAGAAGAACAGGGAACCAAATTATTGTCAAAGTTAGGGGCTTTCAAAAGACCAGCAAAAGAGAGATAAAAAGGTTGCAAAAATCTATAACTATATGCAGATTTGATGCCTAGAGTCCTCTGACTTGTGTCAAATTGTAATTAGTTGGCGAGCTTCAATGTGAATCTCTTTTTTCATCTTTCTAATGAAATCTTCGCATTTCTTGTTTAACTCTTCATTACTCATCCACCCAAGCTCATCTTCATCCTCCTCGGCTGAAACAACCTCATCTGATCTGCCTTCTTCGCCTTCATCTTCTAGTTCTACAACCAAGGCCACCTCTTCTTCTTTTTGATCATATTCTGTAACAACTTTCTCTTTTGGCTCTGATGATTCCACCTCTAATTCTGTTTGACTACCTCCCTTACTGATCTTCACATCCTTTTCAGCTTCAACACCAGTCTCTGCACAACTACTACCGATCAAACCCGAGCTGGTGGCAATGAAAACAAGCAACCCATTGCAAAGCAGAAACATGTAATTCTTGCCTACACTGAAACTGAAGAGTTGTAAACCATATGCCAAAGCTTGGAAGTTGCTCATAAAAGGGTAGGATAATATAACAGAAAGAAGTGAAAATGAGAGCAAAATTTTGGTGAGTAGCTTCACCAAATGAGAGGTGGTGATCAATTGAATTCTCTGTTTTTTGTTTGGAATCTCCATACCTGTTATCTTCTCTGTTGGGCTATGAAAAAGGGATTTGAAGAGAAACAGAGAGGAAGCTTTTGGAGAGTAGATTCATGACATTAGCTAAAGGAAGATGAGGCAAAGGCTTTATATAAGAAGAGTAGGGGACCAAATTCCTGGAAACTACCCTTTTTCTCGACGAAATAATGTATGGGCTGGAGGGCAGGTTAGGCAACTATATTTTTCAGCTACTTTTTTATGTTTCAATCAAAGCTATGATTACCATTAAGAAAAAACCCATTGTTTATTTGTATTACTTTGAACTACTTTCAAGCATCTTTTTTAATATTGATATTGATGGCTATAATTAGATTTTAAATTTTGTTGACATTTCTATCCTTGCAAAATGTAATAATCCATAATTTATACTATCAATTTAATAGTAACCAAAATGTATTAAATACATGCATATAGGAAATGCATTGAATTTCTTAAAATTATAGATTCAATTTCAAAAAAAAAATGATAAAATTTGAATTCGTATCATATGGATTTATTAATTAATGATAAATTTAATTTAAATAAATAAAAATCCTTAAAACTATTTCAATATTTATATATAAACTTATATTTATTATATTCAAATAAATATTTGTCATTTTTATTTAAATAATTATAAACTAATAATCCTTCAAATGTAAACTCTAACTTTATAATATTAAATAATTGTTGGTCTTAATAGTGTTCTTTCTAATATTTTGAGATCATTATGCGCATTTACATGTACATAGATTTTCAGTCTAAATTTCTTGTCCAAATTTATTCTAGTTTAGGTTTGTCTATTTAGAGATGTTTATGGGTCGGGCTCAACTAAAAATTTAAACTCATTTGCTAGGTTTGGGTTTGGCCTAGTCCAAAAAATGGGCCTAAAATTTTGTCCAAGCCTAATTCAGCTCGTATTAATTTTTTATATTATTTTTAAATATATATAATACATCAAAAATACTAAAAATATCAAAATAAATATTTCCTAACAAATTTTAAAAAATATGTATACTTAAATAACACTAAGATAGATACAACTTAACAAGCAAATGTCTCTAAAATAATAACAAAATTAACAAATGTCTCTAAAATAATAGCAAAATTAACAATAAAATATATTTTATACAATATCCAAGCAATAACAACATAATAGTAAAATGGTAGCAAAATAGAGAGAAAACAACAAGAAAATAACATTAAAAAACAAAAAAAAAAGCTGTTTTTTTTGTCATTTAGTAAATTCGGGCCGGGCCAAAAATGCATTACCTGAAGCTCAGCCCATCCCATTTTTTGAACCTATATTTTTACACAAACCCTCTCACATTTTGGACGGGCCTTCGAGCCGGGCTGAGTGACCCAACCCATTAACAGGTCTATGTCCATTCCTTTATACATGCAATAATTTGATTCCAAATTGTAATTATATATAGGTGTATTGATAGTGATTTCTAATTATACCTTTAAAAGATACATTAATTATTTCATTTATAAGTATATATGTACTTATAAATGAAATAATTAATACATTGAATTGTATACAAGTTATGATGAGAGATTATTAAATATCAGAAAGAGTAGTTTTTTGGTTCATTTAATTGCCAAATTTTTTAGTTAAAATGGCATTTTATATGGAAGGTAGGTCTTTGAATTTGGCCCTCATGGACTAACTCTTTTGCTTTAGCAAATTGTTTATGTTGTGCACATGGATGAAATTAGAAAATTTTGTTAAGGGTTTAAAATCAAATTGTAATTTTTATAATAGTAAAAATATAATTTCATCATTTTAATAGCATATATTTTTATAATTTTTAAACAATAAAATTAAATTTTTATCATTTTAGGAGAGTTAAAGTGTAATTTTACATTTATTAATTTAAAATTTTAAAAATTTTAAAGAGCCTAAATGAAAAAATTTTCATTTCGCCCCTAACAGATTATTCGAATTTTAAATAATCCCAAATCATTGAATAATATTTATACAATTAACACAAAAATAAAATAAAATAAAAAAGCACATGTATATTTGGTAAGATTAAAAAATGTAATCCAAAAATATTATGTATATTAAATTTGAAGGCTAAAAGTGTCATATTTGTATAAATAATGAAGAATACATATTGGAATAAATTGAAGAGCTAATGTAAACATGATATAATATATAGTTGGCGTTACATAAAATATTCACTTCGAATATTATTGTGAGACTAAGTGAGTGAATAAAAAAATGAAATTGAAGCCACCGTTCACACCTTAGGGACATAAATTAATTTTAACCACCGTATATACAATGTTAACTTATTTTTATTATTATTAACCACCATTCATTAATTTGGATGGTCAACAAAAATAATTTTGACTGTTCCCAACTGCTACCAACTTATAATGATTTTACAATCAAATTCGTCATATTAAAAGACTATGCCGTAATCTTTTATTTGTACACAAAAACTTAATTTTTATGGTCAGGATTTTAGTTTTTTTAATTTTTAGATTTTAAAATTCAAGTTTAATTGTTAATATTGGTAATTTTTTTATTATTAAATTTGTTAGTGTGACATAACAGTTGAACATGAAATTTGAAAAATAAACAGATTAAATTCTGAAAATAAAAGTGTAAGAATTAAATTTCAAAATTTTAAGAATATAGGGACTTATCTCATATTTTAACCTAAATTAAATTTCTTTGTTTAGTATATGTTTGTTTAATAACGTACAATGTTTGTTGGTCTAAGATCCGGTTGCCTTTTTCTTTTTTTGACAATTTTTTACGTTTACTTTTAAAAAAAGAAAAAGTCTGGTCAATGAAAACGTGTTCTTGGTCACTAAAAATTTTATGTCTTTATTTTAAAAACTGTGAGATATAATTTATAAAAAAAGAAAAAATAAAGTGTAACATGATTTTTTATTTAGACTTAACTCAAATTAAATAAATTATTATTATATTAAAATATTAATAGTAAATTAATTATTTTATTAAAATTTTATCAATTTCTATTATTAAGTGCTGAGTGACTGATAGAGCATCCAAATAGTAATGCGATATGCTATGTTTTCTTATGTTAATATGGTAATATTTTAATAATAAATAATATTCTAAATAATAAATAATATTTTTATAATTATTTAAAAGATAGTTCGGACAAAGGTAATCCAAGTTCAAATTAACTTAAACAATCATAATTAAAAATTATTTAATTTTAGTATTTTTTAATTTTAAATACTTGTTGATGTGCAAAATACCATGTCAAAATAAGGTACATGTAGCATGTTATGTGTAGATGTCTAGTTGCTCCATCAACCATATCATTACTTAACAGTGAAAATAGATGAAATTTTTATCAAAATGATCAAAATTAGTTAGTTTAAATAGTCAATATCTTTAACTATTCTAAGTAAATTTTTTACATGGATTTTTTTAAGAAAAATATTATTCTAATTTTTTTTTATTTTGACATAACAAGTTGGAATAAGTGTGTCCCTTTAAAAAAAATCACATCAAATCAAATTTATTGACGGTGCAAATTATTTGGAGTAACTAATAATAACTCTTTTTTTTTAATCATTATAAGATAATGGTAAAATTGTAGTTTCGAACTCTCTACCATACTTACATTTGAGACTTTGTCTTTATATTTTAATTTGACATAATTTAGTCCTCTATTTTATAATGGCATTAGTAACTCCAAATATTCAACATTCTTAATTATTTATATTGAAATGATTATGTGAGCTAATCTTAAAAACAACTTTTTAACACACGCGCGCATATATACGCACACGTAAGCATGAAGTTCAAATGGATATTTTTAAAAAAGAAACTGACATCAACATTTTGACCTTATTAATTAAGGGTATCAACTATTTCAAATTTTAATATTATGTAGAGGAACCGAATTATATCATATTAAAGTATAGAAACTAAACCTTAAATTTAAACATAATAGAGAGGTGATAACTAGAATTTTATCTAAAACAATCTATGCCTAATACAATCATTTATAATTTGATTTAATAAAAAATTTGATATTTTTTATAATTTTTTTAAATCAAATTAAATTAATTGATATAATTGATTATAAGTTTACCAAAATGAATTGAGATAAATTAATATTTACTAAAAGTAATAAATATGATATATGTGTTTGTGCTATAAATGATAAAAAAAAATGTTTCAAAGAAATTTATTGAAGTTGAAATAATTATTTTTTATTAAAATTTATAGAAAAAATTATAAAAAGATTTTTTTTTTCTTTTTATCAACCTGAAAGTACCCATCATGCAATGAATGACGTAGGAGAGGATGCTTCAAATTTTCAGACGCCTGAAAGGTAGACTTGGAGAGCGAAAGCCCAACCCATCCAACAAAAACAATAGGCAGCATGTTAATATATAAATTTCAAAAATAGAAAAATGAAACATCACATTTAATATAAACGATAAATAAATCACTGTAAAGTAATGTATAAATGTATTATTTGTAAAATAATTTTAAAAAAATAATAATGAGAGTACCTACAACACTAAACTAATTCAGGAGCAAATCAGAGATACATTAAATTTGTTGAAATTTACATTCTAGCCTTGCCATCATCAAATTAACCTGATGATGAACATCGATCTACCAAGAAAAAACTGACAAAAGCTCTAAGAGACCCTTCGTATCAATGATGCACAAAAGGCTAAGTCTTAGATGGTCTATCATTCTCCTCATCTTCTCGAAGCTATCACTATCACATATGATCTATCATGATAAAGCCCTTTGAGAATGGTTCTTAATAGATCTAGCAACACCATTATATTAGCAAATCTCACATATATACCAGCATATAACTAAAAAATTAAACATAAATATAAAATCACCTTTGCTTTCAAAGAATATAAAGTGGATAAAACAAAAATCACGAAAATTATGGACAGAATAGAATCATGAAACTGTAGATAAAACCATGATAACGAGGATTGAAATTAAAAACAAAATAAAATTACAAAAAAATGTTGGAGAAACCATAACCAACAATCCGCCCAAAGACTGACGCTACCGCCGCCAAAACAAAGATTTTAATTTAAAAAAACTAAATGACTAAAATTTTTTATGAAAAGAAAAATATGTATTTTTTTATTAATAACTTACAAGGTAAACTACTAAAATAGTCACTTTTGTTTGCCTTAGGTTACATTTTAGAAACTTATGTTTGAAATGTTACGTTTTAGTCACTTACGTTATCATGTTGTAACATTTTAGTCATTGAGCCTTTAATTGTCATTAACGGTGTAACGGAAAGCTAATGTGGCACGTTAAATAATCATTTCAAATGAAAATTTTAGGTTAAATTATACAATTGGTCCCTATATTTTTTCATTTTGAGTAATTTAATTTTTTTTCTTTTATGTTCTTTTAAACTTTCCTCTCTTTTTTTTCTTTTTTTTTCCATTTTCTTTTGCTTCTCCCCATGTTTCTTCTTTTCTTCATTTTTTTTAACATATTTTTTTATGTTTTACATTTATTAAAACTAGTCTACAAGCTCGTTCACTTGAAAAAAATTAAATTGTTCAAAAAAAATAAAAGTATAGTGACTAGTTTTAACAAATGGAAAACATAGAAAAACTACGTTAAAAGAAATGAAGGGAGTAAAACAGAGGGAGAAATAGAAGAGAATGGAAAATAAAAAAAAAAAAAAGGAAAGTTCAAAAAAACACAAAGAAAAAAATTAAATTGCTCAAAACAAAAAATATGGGACTGATTGTATAAATTAACCTAAAACTTTTGTTTGAAATGATAATTTAACGTGCCACGTCAGCTTACCGTTACACCGTTAACAATAATTAATGGCTCAGTGACTAAAATGTTACAACGCGATATCATTAGTGACTAAAACGTAACATTTCAAACATAAGTGGCTAGAATGTAATATGAGGTAAACAAAAGTGACTATTTTAATAGTTTATTCTAAGTTATATGTAATCTATTTTCTATATTTACTCTCTTTATCATGTATAATATTTTATATTATTTAAATTATATTTTTATCATCAATTAATCTTCACCCTATTTAAACATGTGAAATTGTGAAGTTTACGAGAATGATAAGAAAATGGGGTGAATTTCAAAATTATAAACAAATTTTATTTTAATGTAAACTGTTATAAGTGAATTTTGATTTTGTGTAATTTTATATTTGAAAATTTAGTTTTATTTAATTTTCACAAGTTACTAACATAATCATCGGTACAACACTATTTTATGTTTACATATTGTGTATATAAATAATTATATTATCTAATATAAAAATAAATCGATGTATTTATTTCTTTAAATATACACAATTAAATTAAAATAAAAATTTTATATAATTACATCAAATCAAAGTCGATAAATCAATTTATATATTGAATCATTCGCATCCCACCTACAACATCCAAAATCAACATCTAATTTTAAATACACATAATTCAATTTACAAACAAATAAACCCTACTTGGGATTTATGACACTATGATGCAAATTATGGATAATTAACAAATGATTCATACGCTTTTTTTTACTTTGTGGTCCAATGAAATCAAAGATTAATCTATTCGTCCAAAATTTTATCTGTAGTCATTTTAGGTTAGCTTATGACGTTTATGAAGTCTAAATATATAAGGAGAAAGTTAGTTGAATAAATTTGATTGTTGTTTGAAAATTTTCAATTGAATCGAGCGAAAAGATTTTGATTAAATCAAGTTTATAAGTCTTATTTTATTATCTTAATTCAATTTAAAAAAACTTTGAATCGAATCGAGTGAAATTGTTCGAGTTAAATTAAAAAAGAATTAAAAATACCAAATAAAAATGTTGGTTACAATATAACTAATTCACATACATTTGAAACCATATATTTAAAAAAAATTAAAACAAAATAATAATAATAATGAATAAGATACTTGAGTATGATAAATTTGAATAATTAATTAGGTCCCAAAATTATTATTTTAGAAAAATTTTAAAATTTTTTAAAAAATTATATATTTTTATAATTTTTAAAATTTTTTAAAAATATAAATTTTGAAATTTATAAATATTTTGAATTTTTAAAAATTATTTTGAATTTTTTGTAATTTTTGTTGAGAGAGAGACCAATTTACTTATTTTCAAAATTGACAGGGACCAAAATGGTATTTACATCAATCAGTTATTCTAATTATTCGAATTATTTGAGTTATTTGAATTGTGAAATTTAACTCGACTTGAACTTGAAACTCTTGTTTCAACTCTTGTTTTGAGGATGTTAGTGATTCAACTCTTGTTTTCCTTGGAAGTTTATTATTTGTTCAAGTTATTTGAAGTAGCAAAGTTTTCAAGCGTTCAAAACTACATCATTGACGTTTCTAGGAGTCCTTCTCTTAAGGGTTTAGTAGGAAAAATTCATTCCATCATTGATGTTTTGGGTTCCTTTTTTACTTTCTTTAATTACCATTATTCAAATATGACTTTGCTCTTCTCTTATTCTCTTATTTATTTTTGAATAATTCATTTCACTCGACACATCAATTTCTTTTTATTACCCAATTACTATATCAAGGAGCCTTTTCTTTCTTTTCTTTTTTGTTTTTTGTTAATATGTAGTTTACCTCCTGAAATTATTTCAATTAATAAAAAAAGTAAAAAAAATTCACATCGAAATACATCTACATCTAGACACCTATTTGTTCATATTCATTTTAAATGTGTTTTTTTAATAAGTTTTTATATTTTTTTTAATTTTATTTTATAAAATATTACCTTACTATTATTTTAAAATTAAAAATATATAAAAAATTATAAATTAATAAAAAAGAATAAAAAGTGTTCACATCAAGAGTGAATTTCAACATATGGTTGTCCAAAGAGAATAATTTGTTTAGATTGATTCTAAAGGTGCTTTTTAGTGATTTCATATATTTAAACATTTTTATAAATGTATAAATTTATAAATTTTTAGTTATTTTATGTATTTATATATTTATATAATAATTTTTGTATGTTTTTTAAAATACTAAAAGTTTTTTATATATATTCTTAATTGGATATATTTTATAAATTTATTTTATAGATTTTCAAAATAATAATAACAACTTAGAAAATTGATATTTATAAAAGAAAATTAAAAATCTGCAAACTTATTAAAAAACACTTCTAGAATGAACTTGGACAAATAGGTGGTGTCCATATTCAAATGCATCTGAACAACTAGTTGTCCAAGTTCATTCTTGATGTTAAAAAATATACTTTTTAATTAATTTATAGATATTAATATTTTTATTTATTTATGTTTGCCATGTGACATGTTGAGAGATTATCATGTGTTACTATCAAATTGGCTATCAATGTCATGTTAATACAAACTAACGGTGTTAGTACAAGGTAGGTGTGCGATGTAATACAAGTTTAGGTACCAATTAGATCAAAAAAAAATTTAAGTACCAACTAAATACTTTTAAACACGTTCAAAGGTAAACTACATATTAACCCTTTTTTTTTTCTTAATAAAACTTTATTTGATAATTCGATTTTAAATTTCTTTCTTTATTTGACTTAAATCTTGGGATTGCACATCTCACTTTTGAAGAAGCAGCCTAGAGTCACTTGCACACATAATTTTGTGAACCTTTATGTGTTTCATCAGAGATTAAGCTTTGAATTGATTTCTGCCTTTTAGATATGATTATTCTGAAGAATCTCAAGTGTCTCCATGTTCATTTGCATTAATTATCAGATTTCATTATCATATTGTATCAAGTTTTAGATATGAATAAGATTTTCATATATGACTAGCAACATAACCGTGATTATCTTAAATGTAAATTTATTATATAATATTATGGATTATTGGTGTACGAAAAGTGGTAATGAAAATAGTCACAAAATATGATGAATAATTTTAAAGCTCGAAATTGTTATCACTTTCACCAACTATTTTTAAGTATATAAAATTATTACCAAATAATAAATTACAACAAAATAATTTTGTTAAAGGAAGTATTCTAACAATCAAACCTATGGAAGTTTGAAAATCAAATCAAAAAATTAATTAATTAACACAAACTTAAGTAATTAAACTAACTAATAACTAATCTAAAGCTAACTAAGATTAACTAAAACAAAAGAAAGGGAATTATAATGCCCAAAATTTTTTTGGTATTGGAAAATTCGTAAAAGTGCTAGAACCGAAAATCCGAGACATTTCAGAAAGTTAAACCAAAAGGATTTTGAAAATGAGTATAGGATCATACAAAGATGTTGATGATATCTCCGTAAAAGTGACATGCTTGTATAGATATGATAACTTTCAGAGTTATTTTAGTATAGTTTTTGTAATATTTTAGGAGTAAATTTTAGCGTTAGGTTAGTCTTTATTGTGTTTTATATTTTTTGTATTAATTAGATTTTATTTGAATTTTATTTAATTATCATTATTTTTAAAGTTAGTTTAAATTTACCTACTATTTTTCTTTCTCTATTATAGGTCTCGAATGAATAATGAAAGAGTTGGAGCATAAAGTTTGCAATGGTGTAGAGAAGTCTTTTGCTCCTCCAAATCAAATTTGCAGCGGAGTATGTTTTCTAATTTAGACATTTTGATAGCAAGCAATCTGCTCCATCGCAATTGTTTATTTGGTGGAGCACCAAAATAAAATAAAATAACAAAAAGCAAGGGTTACAAGTTATAAAGCCTAAGAGAGTAAGAAAAGAGGGAGAAATCACTTGGAGGTAAAAGAAAAATCTCTCTCACCAAGGGAAACTTCAAGCTTGCAAAGATAGAAGAATATGAGCTCTAGGGAGCTTGATACATCTTCTTCATCTATTTTCTCTAGATTCTTTCTTTTACATGTTATTGATACAAGTTTGTTTTGAATTTCTTTGTGTGATGTTTTCTCAACTCATGATGTACTAAACTCTATTTTCTTAGAATGATGATGGATCCTATTTCTTAGTTAATTAATTATTTTTTCTCTTCAATTATTTTGATCTATGCTAATTATTTATTTAGTCATATGCTTATTTAATTTGCTTGTTTGGCCACCAAGTTGAATTAATTTGATCACCTTAATTTGTCTTAGAAGAGAAAGTTAAAGTTTAAATCTGGACTGGATAGATTAGGATTAACTTTAGTAGCATTGACGAACAATCTAGTTTGCGACTAGGATGGGAATATACCTAATTCCCTAACCAACCCAATTATACTAGAAGGTGTATGTTAGAGGCCATTGGTATAAGTTTAACCATGAGCTAATCCAGAAGGTGCTTAAATGCTTCAATAGAAATATGGTTAAACTAGATGAATCCTTGTATGCCACAGCTACTGCAATTAACAACAACATCTACTAGTCTTGACATGAAAAAGGAAGCATTAGAGCTTCTTCATTGTCCACTATATATGATGCCTTATTTTCCATTGCAACAAGAAATTGAGCTCCAAACACATAGAGGCATTCAGTGACTCCTAAGGTAGCTGTGCTAATAAAAAAAGTAGTGGAAATTATTGAGTTTGATATGGTTTAGTTGATGTTTGATCATGTGATGAGTCATATTGAGGAGGTACACGTTAGAAACCTCTTATCATTTCCATATTTGATTTTCCAAGTTCTAACTCTACAAAATCCAATGATTGTAAAAATAACTGAAAGATGTGGTAGGACAGTTCCTAAGCTAAAGTTCTCTCTTAAGTGGTTGGAGGGTAAGCATGTTAGTGCAGAGCCATCAGAGTAGGTAGGAGGAGAGGATATTAAGCGAATAGAACAAGCAGACCATGAAGCAACAACTATTGCAGGGGACGTAAAAGTGCCCACTTCCACTGGCCCTCTAAGCAATGATGAAGGATTCAACAAAAAAAAAGGATTGATAATTTGACATCCTTTATTGAATCTCATAATAGAGTGACAGCCAATATGAAAACTGGGATAAAGATCATATAGCAAATTAGGGACAGAGAGGTAGCACTTAGGAATGATTTCCAAAGCAAGTGACCCTTGCACAATTATTCATTCAATCCAGTGATCTTGCACTCTTGATTCGATGGATTGGCTTCCTTTTACTTGGTTGTATTGTTTTAATCCTCATATTCTTCAATATTCGTTTTGCTTTGGTCCAGTTAAGAAAGTAAGGATATTTAGCATTTTGAATGACAAGTTTGTTGAACAAAAAGGGGGAGTATAGAATAGATAATGGGGAGTAAAAGTAGATATGAATATGGAAGTTATTGGTTTGAGTATTGTTATATGAGAAGTATATTTCATTTTGTAATTTGATGTAGTTGCTTATGTTTCCAGAAGATAATGTTGCTAACATTGAAGATACATCAGACCTTGTGGTAGTGATTTCTTTTTCTTTTGAACTTATTTGATCTGGTTTGTATAGATGAGATGATGATACTTATTTTCTGATATTGATGTTGTGGATGTTGTGGCATTGCCGAATTATTTTGGAACTATGATGATTTTATGTTATGATGTATGCTTTACATTGTTGCACTTTAACTTATTTGCTACTTAGTTATTGTTTATTATTTTGATTGTTGGCGTGAATTCTAGATATATCATTGATAGTTAAAATTACTTTATTATGTAGTAAGTTGAGCTAAGTAGAGAGAGGTTTGTGCTAAGGGGAAGCTATTGTTGACTGTGGTAGTTAGCTTCTTATATTGTTTGATTTTGTTCAAATTGCCAAAGGGGGAGATTATTGAGGCAAAATGAGTTAAGAGTTGCTAAGTGGCACTCGACAGTGCCAAATGCAGACTGCCACTAAGGTGGATAAAAACTTACCTTATTTGGTTTGCCAATTTAATGAAGAAATCTAGACTTGGTTATGTATTGTTTCATTGAAGATACTTTTGTCCATATATGGAAACCAATCTTTGGCATTTGAAGATTAGATTGGATTCATGTGAATCAATAAAGTCCTTGAAATATGAAGATTTGATCAAGATAGTGTTGCTAATTTTGGAGAGCATATTTTCGATTGATTGTACTTTGATTGTTATTGATGTACTAGCTATTTTCAAAGAGTTAACTTTTATTCACATAGATTTTATGTTAGCAAATCGAAATTGATTTATGCTTTGAGGCTTATATAGGTTTCGTATAAGAGCTTATTGAGTGCATTTTAATTTTTTATTAGAGAACTATTTTTGTAAGAGAGTGCAAATTGTTATTGTAAGCATTGTTGAGTGTTTACTACCCAAGTTCTTAGAGGGAGGATTTGGAGGTGATTGTTCTAGTTTTTAGGTACAAAGGTGAGATCTCTATACTTGGTAGGGTGTGAATCACTTGTTGTATTATGGATTAAAGATAGTGAAATTACTCACTGAGCTAAGCTCCACTAACGTAGGGAAATCAAACTGCGTAAGCAAACCTTTGTGTTCTTTAAGTTCGTTTTTGCATAGTTTTCGCAGTGCCAAGTCGTAGTGGTCGCTACAGTTTAACACTTCCATTGCACTTTTCATTTTAAGCAAATAGACAACTTAAGGTAGCAACAATATCATTAATATTAAAATGTACAATATAATATTATTTAGATAAGAAAATACCAATAGAAGGGAGAATTGGTATTTTGAAAATATTTGCAAACTTTTCTAAATGATGAAGAAATTGAATAAAAGCTTGGACATTTTGATTTATAGTGGTTCAGCCCCAATAGCCTACCTCTACTACCTTGGTCTACCTCAACCAAGGATTTTCTAATTCACTATACTTGAATTGATATCTTTCAAGGATAAGGTATAACATTTACAATCTCTATAATTTTACAATGCTAATATAAAACGACCCCCTAGTTTTATGGTTAAACTAGAACCCTTCCTAGTTTTTGTGGATCAGCTAAAACCCTTTACAGATTACTTAAGGTTTCATACCTCAAAAATCCTAAGTAGCTTTTTTGTAAGTAAAAGAAAATATGTAAACAATGAAGGCCTTATTAGATCTGGTGCCCTTAGTGTAGTATTTTCGTCTAAGTACACTTGTAATTTTTTAGAACAGATTTGTTAACAAAATTATTAATGAATTACATTAATACTTTGTATATTGTCTTCAAATGGTTTTTGCAAGCAAAGCGAAATTGAAGCAAATTTCTCATTGGTTGTCTAATGTTTAACTAATACTAAGCGGTATTACGTAGTCGAATCGTAATACGAAAGGGCAACTTATATTAGTAGACAAACTTAAAAATGTCTTTAGTCTAATCGAAAGTGAGCAAACCGATTGAAACACTAATATGTCGTCTACCAAGTCCAATTGGGGAGATGCTTTGTCTTGGGCATCAGAGCGGATGACTCCTAGAAGATAGAGACATTGATATGACTGACTAGACTAACAATACATCAGACTGGACCCAACATAATAGATCCTGAATCTGTTTATGGATTTCTTCACTTGTGATGTTCATAGTGTGACATACTTAAATCTTGAGTGGATGGCGGACTTTGTATCGTGACTCATACACTTTGATGTAAGTAAAAGCCTGAGTTCGAATAGATAAGGAACCGAAGGCTGGTGTGTTGGGTGTACGACTTCTGCAGTATGTAACGTCATTCATAACAGTGGAATTCATAGCCCGAGACATGGGTAAATGATATCCTTCAATTATCATTACATGGTTGATGAAAAGTAAACGTGGCCACGAGTCATTCATCTTTGTGATGAATGTCTTGATTACGGTTTGATAGTAATTTGACTTTTAATGAAGAAAGACGTAATGATTACCATGAGATAAATAGGATCATATTGGGAGAGCGGATATTATCCCTAAGAGATTAAGGATATCTGATCGCTGAAATCAGAGCTTTAAAATTTATAAAACGAATGATCAAACCTGGAAACTAACTCTGACAACGATTAAAGGCAAGTGTACCTATCGAACAGTAGTATAGTTTAGGCAAGACCGGATTGTTGAACCCAAAGGAACTAAAAGTACTAATACGAACTTTCTTTTTATTATTTAGCCTTAAAAATATAGTGAAATTGCTTTAATCTAAATTAACGACTACTAAGCTAAAGATACAAGACAAAAAGAACGAATTGGGAAATAACTTTAAAGGAAAACTCAGTTGATCATGACGATACCCTCAGGAAGAATCCACCTAGACTTCACTTGTTATCTTAACACTGAACCATATGATTTCTTTACTTAGCCTGATCCGTAGGACTCCCTAACCTATATTAAACCCTCTCTCGAGGCGAATAACGTCTAACCCTAGGTTAGTTAGTGGAACTCTCGTTCGCTTATAATAACCTCCTAGAATAGCAGTAAATCGATCAATGGACTCCCATATTAGGTTTCACCCTAATCCGGCAAATCTCGTAACCCTATCTCTAGGCGTTCGATCAACTCCGCTTAATTATGCTAGATCTACTCTTAAGTAGGGTCTATTCCTCCTCCACCTAAGCACATCAGATTTGGATTAAGCAACATAATTAAGAACAAACTAAGTAATTATCATATAATTCAGAAATCAAATAACAAGATTCATCTAAGTTTCATCCCCTTCAGGTATCTGAAGGATTTAGTTCATAACGAATAAAGAAAACATCTCAAGAGATAAGATAAAATAAAACATAAAAAGTCCCTAAAAACCCCCTGAAGGAATTGAAGGAGAAATCCGCCGTCTTGAGTATAATTCCAGCTTCTTGGGATGGATCAACTGGCTAACTTCGAGTGATTCCCACAATTCTGACCTTTCCGGCTTGGCTCTTTGGCCTAGCTTTGACGCCTGTTCCGGCTTCTACCGAACTCCCCTTTCAAGTTGCCCCCTTGGGTGTTTATATAGACTTTGTGATGCCTTACTTGGCCCCTAAGTATCCTAATTCAAGTAGAATTTCTAATAGGGTGTTTGAATAGGCTTTGGAATGTGTTTCTTTGCCTCCAAGTATCCTTTCTCGAATGAAATTTCTCTTTCTAGCGATAAGGACACGGCCATGGCACACGCTCGTGTGAATCATGGCCAGGCCGTGTTCAGACTTTTAATGAAGCACGGTCGTGTGATCTTTGGTCCAGGCCGTGTCGATTTCTCTCTTGGCCCCATTTGGTCTGTTTTAAGCCCGTTTATGTTCTTTTCATCCTTGGGTGCTTTCCTGGGTATAAAACATGAAAAGAAAGGATTAAGAGCACCATTTTATATAAATCGAGGCTTAAATCATCCAAAAGCATACTAAATGTGGGATTAAAATATGTTACTTTTGCGGTTTATCAATATCCTATGAGGGTAACACACTTATGACAAGGTCATTGGACGAGCACTAAGTAGATGCTTTTGTAATGGTTTTATCGTTAGGGAAAACTCAGTCATGATACTATAGTGGAATGACTTCATGACTAAATGAGTTATAATTAATAGGCAAAAAGCCAAAACTTAATTATAAATATTTAAGCCCTAATTGTATATGTCCAATCGATCCTTTCACTAGTTAGTTGAAACCAAAAATGAATTTTGTGTTGAATCGAAAATGAACAGAATGACTAGAAATAGAGAAATGGAAAACATTTGGAAATGATTATGTTCTCTCCGAAATGGAGAAAAGTAATCATTTGGAAATGAATGTGGTCTTCTCAAAATGGAAATGGAAATGAAAATGAAACTGAGAAATGATTCATTTGCAAATGTGCATGGATTACTAAAAAATGATCGGAAGAATGAGTTCATGTTTTTTAGCAGTTTTAAAGTTCGAAAATGAAAATAAATCATACGTTCATAGTAAGCAAGTTGAGTTATGAAATATTGAATATATTTTCTTGGAAATTTTACCAGGAATCGTCATAATTTTCTGGAGGTAAAATTGGGATGAGAAAATTATTTAATTGGAAATTTAATTTTTATTTTGGAAAATAGAAAAATATGTATTGGGTTGGATTAAATTATAAAGTGTTAGGTTAAAAGTTCAGAAAACACATATAATTGGGCCCAATACAATGAGAGGCCTGAATCCCCATCATAATATATATGAGGGAAAACACACCTAATTAGCTCCTCTCCCTCTCCTAGTTGAACTAGGAAGTTGTTTTACTATTTGAAATAAACCTCTACAATTCAACAATGGTTCTTCCTTCTCTCCCTATAAATAGATGACACTAGTAGAGCTATTTGCGCAACTTTAAGAGATTGTTACTTTGCCAAAAAATAATGAGAATTTATTCTTAACTATTAGATATATTTTTCCATAATAGCAATTCTACCTGTTTCTATTAAAGAAGAGAGAATGTTCGTTTTCACCCCAAAAGGAAAAGAAAACTTTTTCTAGTTTTGTGTTTTGATTCAATTGGTTTGAGCCCACACTCGAAGCAGTTCGTGGTACGAGAATAGCTGAGAAGATTATTTGGTTGAAAGCTGGAAAATATTAAGGATTCGCTTATCTGAAAATGCATGTATAATTTTGATCTAATGTTTATTGCTATAAATATCACAAATCGGGTCGATTTTTAAAATTTTAATTTTCTGTTATGCAAGAAAACCGTTTTTAAACCGGAGTTTTTCAAATAGGCCTCTCAAAGGTGTGTGTTTACAAGTGTTTTTCTCTCTCAAAGAATTGAAATGAGAATGATAAAAATCTCTAACAAAAAACACCTAAGAGACATGCATAAGAGAAAATGAAGAAATAAAGAATTTGATATTTTTCTCTTGATTTCTATACTTGGATGTTTATCTCTTATGTCTTGATATGTCTTTGACTTGTATTTAAACCAAGGAATAAGTTTGTAGAACGTTTATAACCGTTGGGAATGAATTCTAGCCATTAGGAGCATTTATTTCGTACATCTAATGCAGTCCACATCAGTGTGTCTTGAGACATAAAACCCTTGTCTCGAGACAAGAAGAGCAACTATGACATTACATAGTTGTTGGCAGGTTGCCTCGAGACATGGCTAGTGTGTCTCGAGACATTTGGCCATATGTTTCGAGATAATTACTCGAATGTTTCAAGACATGGCTCCTCTGAAGCAACCCTTAGCTTTGATGTTTGTTTGTCTCGAGACATGCATATCAAAGTCTCTTAAAAACATTTTGGACACCTCAAAACATTTTTGGTATTAACTCAAAAATATTTAAATAAATTAAAACACATTTAAAACTTATTTTTGAGTATATTGCATGTCTTTGAAAATGCTTGATAAAATTTTTAATTATATTTTCACCAAATGATTTAGGAAATATAATACATATAAAATTTGTCTCAAATGTTGTATATTAAAAGCTTGGGAGATCAAAGCTAACAATATTATAATCTACCACAAGTTAGTTACACGTTTAGGGTTTAAACTTACATATCATTTGTCGAAACCATTTTTTGAAAAAACGGAGGTCGACTTGGATTTTAAAAATAAAAACGAAAAAACGGGAGTCGCCACCAATCCTTTTTTGCTGAGGTGTGATCGAGTCACCTCGAAGAGTGGTTGTTTTTAATAAATGGTTTGATTTATCAAAACAACGATTTTAGTTTACGAGAATCAGAAAAACGGGTTCGGGAGTCGGTTACGCACGAGGAAGGATTAGCACCCTCGATACGCCCAAAATTGGTACCTAGTTGATTAACTTGTGTCTTAGTGCCAAAATTTCGAAAACTTGGAAGAATTTAACATACGATCCCTCTTTTTATTGAAAGCGTTTAAATAAATTGAAACGAATATTAAAAGACTCTCTTGTCTCGAAGTAATAAAATATCACATCCAGTAAGTTAGGACATGACATCTTGAACCTTTGCGAGTGAGCTTGCATTTTATTTGAAATTCATGCATTTTAATTTTGAAAGGATATTCGATTACTTAGGTTAAACGAGGGAAATCGAAACCCAGTGAGTTAGGGCACGATTTCTCGAATTTCTAAATACCGAATATTGCTTTTATTAAAAAAAATCTTATCTCGAAACAGCAAGATGTCATGGCCAGTAAGTTAGGGCACAACACCTCGAATCTCCGAGAATAAGCATTTTATTCAAAAACCCGTATTAAAAGGATATTCCGTTATTTAGATTAAATGAGAGAAACTGGAACCCAGTAATTTAGGGCACGATTTTCTCGAATCTCTAAACACGAGATATCAATTGTTTTAAAAACTTAATATACCGGGTAAAGGTTAATGTGACGAGTGGTAAAATGTGGAAATACGATGCTACATGCGTGACAGGATAAATGCGTTAATAAAACAATAATAAGAGATCAAAAATAAAAACGAACAAGACAAAAAACAAATATATATATATATATATATATATAAAATAAATTTTAAGTAAGTATATTAAGAAATGTAATAGTAATATATATAAAAAAAATCAATATGAACACTATATATTGATAATAACAGTAATAAAAAAAGGAATAATAAAAATTATGATAATAATAATAATAATAATAATAATAATAATAATAATATTTGCCCCTTTTTAAATAAAACAATAACAATATAATACAAATAAAAGAGAAAAAAAGAGAAAAAGAAAAGAAAAGAAAAAAATAAAAAATAATGATAATACATTAGTACGAATAATAATAGTATGTTGCTAAATAATAAAAATAATAATGATGGCAATAGTAATATGTTAATAATGATAGTAATAATAAAAAAATAGTAACAATAATATGTTAATATATATATATATATATATTAATAATGATAATAATAATAGCTTAAATAGAAAATACTAATACATTAATAAGAAAAATAATGATAATAATAATAGAAATATAAAGAATAAATAAAAAAATAATAATAATACAGGTGGTAGTAAAGTAATAATAATAGCAAATATAATAGTAATAATAATAAAAATAGTAATAATAATAATAATAATAATAATAATAATAATAATAATAATAATAATAATAATAATAACTAAAAGGGGGCTAAATCGAACTTAAAACGGAAGTTAAGGGCAAATATGAAATAAAAATAAAAGAAAAGGATCTATTTGTATGCGCGAAGGAAGCGGAGGGACCAAAGATGTAATAAACCCCTCCGGCCAATACGCGTATCAGCAAGGGGGACCAAATTGTGAACCGAAGTAAATTGTAGGGTCAAATTTACAAAATAAAAAACTTAATTGCAAAGTAATAAAAAATGGAAGGACTGCGAGCAGAAATACCCCCTTTTTAAAAAACACGCGGATCCTACTTGCGGGTTGGGTCAGATTTCGGGTCAGAGGGGGCAAAACGACGTCGTTTTAGTGCCTGAGAGGCTTGCCCAAAACGACGTCGTTTTGGAGGCCTATTTAAGGCAAAAATCCTTAAAAAATTTCCATTTTTCTCCTGCTCTTAAAAAAAAAAAAACTGATTCTTTGTGTTTTCTCTGCAGGGTTCGAAGTCTGGCGAACATCCGACCAATCGCTGCCACGCCTCCACCGCCGTCAGTCGCCGACTATCGCCGTGCACGGCGGCGCTCAAGGTAAAAATTTTCTTTTTTTTTTCTTCTTTTTTATACTTAATATGTATATATCTGTGTTTATATCGAAAGGAAAAAAGAAAAAAAAAGGAAAGCTTTGAAAATAAAAAAAATTACCTTTTGGCCTCTTTTTTTTGTCTCACTTTGATATTCTGATTACTATTCTTAATAGTGTTTAATCTCTATTTTTGGTTGTGATTGAATCTTTTATTGCATTGATAAAAATCTCTCTATTTTTGTATTGATAAAGTCTCTCTGTTACAATGGTTTTTGATAGCTTATATAGCCATTTTTACAAATGCTTTCTGTCATTTCCTTTTTAATGCTTGCAGGTGTTCTTGGGCGGTACTGACAGTGGCGGTGGGCAGAGGGCAGAAGACCGACACCCTAGGTGCGGCGCACATAGGGTTTTTTTTAGTGTGTTGTTGTTTTGTTTTTTTTTTAGTTTGGGGTTGGGCTAGGTTAGATTGGGCTGTTTTAATGTTTTTGGGGTTTATTGGGTTGTAAAATGGGTTTAGGTGTTATTGGGCCGGGCAAATTATGGGTCCTACAGCTGCCCCTCTTTGCTCATTGTCGTGTAACGGGAATAGAGCTAAGACTTTTAGGAAAGACCAATTTTGCCCGGTCTCGCCGAGTCTTGACTTCTTTGGTACTCCTCTTCTTCATGTAGCCTCATTCCAGTCCACCGCATCTTGTTGCTTTGATCCACTGTGACTTCAGGGAGAAGGGATTTGTAGCTTCGCCGCTGGAACTTCAACGAGATAAGAATTGGTAATTTCAACCTGCTCCGTTGTATCTTCAGGGAGGTAAGATTTGCAATCTTCAATCTGCTCCACTGCAATTTCAGGGAGATAAGACTTTAACTTCAACCTGCTCCACTGCAACTTCATGGAGATAAGGTTTGTGGCTCCAATGAAATTTCAGGGAAAAGAGATTTGTAGCTTCGATCTACTCCGCTGGAACTTCAAGGAGATGAGAATTCAGAGAGAAGAGATTTGTAACCTCGATCTTTTCTGCTGAAACTTCAAAGAAATAAGGGTTGTAGTGCCAATGTGGTTTCAGGGAAAAGAGATTTGTAACCTCAATCTTCTATGCTGAAACTTCAAAGAAATAAGAATTGATCCTCCATGTAAACTCAGGGAGAAGGGATTTGTAGCCTCAACCTACTCCACTGGAACTTCGAGGAGATAAGAATTCAGGGAGAAGAGATTCGTAACCTCAATCTTCTCTGAAACTTCAAAGAAATAATGATTGATCCTCAATGTAAACTCAGGGAGAAGGGATTTGTAGCCTCAACCTACTCCACTGGAACTTCAAGGAGATAAGAATTTAGGGAGAAGAGATTCACAACCTCAATCTTCTCTGCTGAAACTTCAAAGAAATAAAGATTGATCCTCCATGTAAACTCAGGGAGAAGGGATTTGTAGCCTCAACCTACTCCACTGGAACTTCAAGGAGATAAGAATTGTGGCTTTTGATCTGTTTCACTACTGCTTAGTGAGATAAGATCTGCAATCTTTAACTGATCTGCTCCACTACTGCTTAGAGAGACAAGATCTGCAATCTTCAGCCTACTCCACTACTGCTCAGGAAGATAGAACTGGTCATCATTGATCTGTTCCACTACTATCTCGAGGGAACAAAATCTAAAATCTTCGATATTGCTACACCGTTCTCTGGGGAACCTGTCTTGTAGAATTAGTTTTATGTGTTTATGCTTATGCAAATGATTAGGATTTTATGATCAGAATGACTCAAATGTTCCTAACTACATGTGTTATGAATGATATGAATGCATAAATGTCATGAAAATGAGTCCTTTTCAAATGTTTAAGGTGTCATTGTTGTTCATCAGGGCTTTATTCCTGACGTATGATGTTTCCTTCTTGCTCGACTGGTATTTTGACAGCAAACCCGTAAAAACGATCCCACTTCACTCAACATGTTTTCCCTACTATAACTTCAAAGTTCACCATGGTACCTCTGGGACATGGGGCTTGTACCATCTTCAAACCATCTTATTGTGATTTAGGGGGATGAAACTTTTCCAATCCATCCCACCACCATTCAGGGGTATAGGATTTGTATTCTCTTCAATCAATCCCACCGCCATTCAAGGGTAGCGAACTTGTTTCATTTTCAATCCATACCACTGCAACTCAGGGGTAGAAGACTTGTATCATTTTTAATCCATCCCACCACAACTCAAGGGTAGAGGACTGTAACTTGTTCAATCAACTGATTACTCCCTGGGAAATTCGCCCAGATGTGTATTCATGATATTCGTATGGATGCAGAATATCATTCTTCTTGAGAATGATTCTCTTCTCACGCTTGAGTTGATATTGTTCTCTTTCGTCAAGATTGTATTACTGTCGTAATATCTTGTCATTTTGTTCAATCACCATTTTTGTCAAAATCTGAAGAGATAACCTTAATTTGGACTCAAATATTTCCAACCTTTAAGCTTGGTGAATTCTAAACAATAATCATGTTTCAGGTTCTTGTATTATTTATAAGTTCCCAGAGTAATATGCGAGACTCCTTTTGTGAAAGTGTTATTAGTCCACTAATCTTTGTTTCAATGCGAAATGCTTGAAAGAGATCATAACCATGAATAAGAATGAAATTAATTAGGAGTATAGCTCGAAACAAATAAGTTAAGCAAAGATAGAAAATGAAATCAATAAGGAAATTTATTGGTAGTGTATAAAATAAGCAAATTCAGAATGGGTAAGGTGGAAACTAGGTGCTCAAGATATCGAAGCCTGAGCTTCTCTGTTCAAACTTCTTAAGGACCATTTTAAGCTCAATATGTGTTTAGGGGATCCGGAGTAATTTTTCGATGCCCCAAGACATAACATACTCCCTCATTGTTAATTCAAGTATAGCAAGACTACTGTATGCCCCACTTTTGATCAAAATTTGAGCTGCCGTTTTTAGGTTTTCAACTCAAATCCGCTTTGGTCTCAAAGCGCCCTTTACAGGTTTTCGCCTTGGCCTCTCCTTTTTCTTTCTTCTTTTTTGATAAATTTTTTTAGGTCTCAAGGCGCCCTTTACGGGTTTTCACCTTGACTTCTCCCTTTAGATGAAATCTGAATTCATTGGTTTGAGCATGTCATTGCCATCCCTCTTGGTCAAAGTTAATGATCTTCCAGAATAAGCCTTATTCGCCCCACAGGGTTTTTTCCAAATTTGGCATTAACTTTCCTCTGATGTCCTTTTGCATGAGAAGGATCCTTCTTAATGCCAGGTCCCCCTTATGAAATTCTCTTAGGCGAACCTTTTTGTCATAAACTCGTATCATCTATTTTTTTAGGTACATTCGACCATGATGAATACATTTAATCAAAATTACCAGAGACATTCTGCTTCATCCAATTCTTAATTTGATTGAATCTTGGAGGGAAGGAATCTTAACTCCCAACAATTGCTTCCCTTTCATAGACTAATTAGAGATGTTGCCCCGGTGAAGGTCCTGGCCAACGTTCAAGAAGCAAAGAGGGTAAATGGTAACTTCTCTATGCCAACTTTTACAAATCATAGTCATTTTTCAAAAATTTTGATTTTCTTTTTGTTTTTTGTTTTTACTGTTTTTGCTGCACTAATATAATGTCTGATCTTTGAACAGACTATAAATCTTTGACATCGTGCTAGACATGTTTCTTTCTGACATTCTTTATTGCCACCTTTTTTTTGAATTTTAAATTTAAATTTGAACTCGAATTTGAATTTGATGACTGCTGACTTCGTAACTTTGGCATATGAAAAGACTTTCACCCTCTTACTGAAGTAATTGATAACCACGAAGATGAATTGGTGTCGGCTAGATGCTTTTGGCGAGACCGGCCTCATAACATCTATGCCCCACATATAGAAAAAATGGAGGAGGCACATAAGTCTTGTCTTCCTCAATTTGGCATTTGCAGCGTAACTGATGCAATTTCCTTTTCTTGGTAAACCAGTAGCTCGAACCTCTTGATTAGCCGTTGTAGAACCATTAACATGAGTTCTTTAAACACCAATCTTAACAGCATACCCGCGTTTCAGCAGCCTGGTGTGCCTTGATATGACTGTGCGAAAACATATTTGAATTGTTGAAAACCACTCAATGATGTCTCACCTTATTTCTGTGATGAATTAGGCTTTGATCTTTACCCATTTGCTAAGCTCGCAACGTCTACTGACCGTTTACAAGGTAGAGTCTATTCTCCTCTTGTTCTACCATCCTTAACAAATCAAAATATAAGCTACAATCTCTGTCATCTTCAAAATCCTTAGATCTTTCTAGACCCAAATCTCAATCAAAAGGGAGTCAGTAACAGCGTCGCTCATGTCTTGATATCTGGGTACCTATTGAAGGAAAATTCCAAAGAATAAATGTCTCTAAGGATGATTACTTATGAATGAAGAATGAAAGAATATTCCAAAGAACAAAAAGAATGTATAGTATGAAAAGAAAAAAAATATTTGCTCAAAAAAAGATGCATTTTATTGAAATAAAAATTCTGGACACAAGCCTATTTCACAAAAGAAATCTTATTGCTTCTAGGATTAAAGTAACAAGTGCGCCTTGTACATTACTCTAAGTAAGCTCTAAATACTACAAGAATTTCTTCCGCAGTCCCATTGTCCAAAACGCTCCCAGGTTTATATTTCTGCATTTGGCGCATCATCTAACTTTACAATACCCATGTTGATGAATTTTTCCACCAATTTCTTGAAAGCATGGCAATTTTCTACTGAATGCCCTGTGATCCCCCCGTGGTACTCACACTGGGCATTTGGGTCATACCATTTTGGGTATGGAGGTTGCATTGGTTTCGGGTAGTGGGGGGACACAACGTGCGCATCAAATAAACTTTGATACAACTCCTTATACGTCATTGGGATCGGCATAAATTAGAGTTTTTCAGTGTTTTGCCTTGTGTCAGATTCTTTTCTTGATGAACCCCAATACCCAGTAGTCACTGTTTTTGGCTGATTAACGGTAATTGACTTTGAGCACCCTATGTTTGTATTATTTACTTCATTTTATTTCTTCCTTGTGGCCATTCTCTTGTCACTTTCTCCTACCTTTATCCTTCCATTTTTTATGGTATTCTTAATCATTTCTCCAGTCATTACAATGTCTGAGAAGCTCTTTGTTTTGCTCCCTAGCATATGTGTGATAAACGGGGCCCTCAGTGTATTAATAAAGAGCATGGTCATCTCTTTCTCTAAGAGTGGTGGTTGGACTTGCGTCGCCACCTCCCTCCATCGTTAGGCATATTGCCGGAAGGTCTCGTTTGTTTTTTTCTCCATGTTCTGGAGTGTAATCCTGTCGGGCGCTATGTCTGTCACGTGGCTGTATTGTTTTATGAAAGCTTGAGCTAAGTCTTTCCATGCACCAATTTGGGAACGGGTTAACTGATTGTACCATTTGGTTGCTGCTCCCACAAGGCTATCTTGGAAGCAATGGATCAACAGTTGGTCATTATTAATATACCCCGTCATTCTTCTACAAAACATAGTAATATGAGCTTCGGGGCAACTTGTCCCATTATATTTCTCGAATTCAAGCATTTTGAACTTGTATGGAAGCACCAAGTCTGGGACCAAGCTTAAATCTTTGGCGTCAATTCCATAACAGCTATCAGCACTTTCTATCGCCTTAAACTTCTCCTCCAACCATTTGCATCTATCTTCTAGCTGTTTTGGTAATTCTACTTTTGTCCTCTCTCCTTCAGCTATTTCATCCAAATCAGGAATAATTGGATTATTTGAATTATTGCCAAGGTTCGAGCCTGAGCCAGCCTGAAAATTTATTGGTATCGAGGCTTCGGCCTGAAACTGTTGTGGCCCGATAGTGACAGATGGTCTTTGTGGATTTATCTTGGGTTGTGCCCGTACATGCGGTGGAGTAAAACCAGGGGGTGTTGAGGATACTCAATATTCTCCTCTGCATTAACCATGGGGCTCTTTCCTTTATCCATAAGCCCATTCAACAGCTGCGTCATCTGAGTCATTTGAGACATCATATTTCTCTGAGATTCCATCATTTTGTCCGTCATGTCCTGCTGGATCTTAACCAGCTGCTCTTGTATTTGTGCTTGCATCTGTTCTTGCATCTCTTTCTGTATTTGTTCCAACCTTTCTAGTCTTTTATCCATTGTTTTAGTCTTTTTCCTTGTGTCGTAAGGATGCATATTTGGTAAAGTTTTTTCGGTTTCCAGGTTACTGAAATAATTTTTAATTAATTAGAATCTTTCTAAAATTTTAATGCATATGATGTGATGTAATGCAAATGCATGAAATGCAATGCAAATGCATGGAATGAATGCAAAAGAAAAGAGAGACGTTGATTCTGAAATCAATTCCATTAGAAGAACTTTTCTAGAAAATAAATTCCTTTACATAAAACAGATTACATATGTGGTTTCGTCCTCATAGTTCAGGTGAAGACACCAATCTTTTTCTTCGTATCCGGACGTTATGGTCGTGTCCCATGGACTTTCTCAATAGATGTTTCTTCTAGCTCCTTGTTGCTTGATCCAGGCCGTGACTCTTTGCTCACTTATCCCCACGATGCTCGTTAGCTCCTTTAAGAAAGTCAAGACGTGACGGCTCTTGAATAGTTTTTGTCGGTTTGAATCCTCGGGTAAAGTCTTGTATTTTTCTGCGGACTATCAGCCTTTTCTCGTTGTTCACTTGGACTATATTCGGACGACCGTATTATAATCCACTTTACCAAGAAATTTATTTTCCTATGACAAACTCCTCTATTTAGCAATCGAATAGTAATCAACACCTCTTTTCTATGATGATGCAATGCAATGCAATCAAAACAAAAGAAAACATGTTAGCACAGGAGAAATAAACAAAATAGAGTACCTATCCAAGTGACCACTAGGGGTTTGGAGTGGCTCTACCTAGGGTGGGTTCTTAAGACTTGCTACATGGGGGTTTGGTTCTAAAGAAAGGGTACCTGAACCAGCAGATTCCTCAATATTCACCCATTATAGGCTCATAAAGATTGAGTTCAATTCAGGGGAATACATTTCCCTATGGCTGCACGGAGATAAAAATTTCACGAAGACATAGGTACGGATGTATCCCGAAAGCCATCCACTATCCTGCACGGAGGTGAAAACCTCACGAAGGAGTAGCTTTTCGCTCCCACTTAAAAAGGTAAGACCAAAATGGTCCCTATGCAATATGATGCGAGACTCAAACCACAGTAATTATGAAATAACAATACGAACAAATGCAATAATAGGATCGTAATTTTTCAAATCAGATTTTCAATTTTCGACAACTAGACAGAAAACAATCAACTTTACTGCTCGACTCTCTTCATCCCCAGCGGAGTCGCCAAGCTGTCGAAACCATTTTTTTGTAAAAACGGAGGTCGACTTGGATTTTAAAAATAAAAACGAAAAAATGGGAGTCGCCACCAATCCTTTTTTGTTGAGGTGTGATCGGGTCACCTCGAAGAGTGGTTGTTTTTAATAAACGGTTTGATTATCAAAACAACGATTTTAGTCTACAAGAATCAGAAAAACATGTTCGGGAGTCGGTTACGCACGAGGAAGGATTAGCACCCTCGATACGCCCAAAATTGGTACCCAGTTGATTAACTAGTGTCTTAGTGCCGAAATTTTGAAAACTTGGAAGAATTTAACATACGATCCCTCTTTTTATTGAAAGCGTTTAAATAAATTGAAATGAATATTAAAAGACTCTATCGTCTCGAAGTAATAAAATGTTACATCCAGTAAGTTAGGACATGACATCTTAAACCTTTGAGAGCGAGCTTGCCTTTTATTTGAAATTCATGCATTTTAATTTTGAAAGGATATTCGATTACTTAGGTTAAACGAGGGAAATCGAAACCCAGTGAGTTAGGGCACGATTTCTCGAATTTCCAAATACCAAATATTGCTTTTATTAAAAAAAAAATCTTATCTCGAAGCAGCAAGATGTCATGGCCAAAAAGTTAGGGCACAACACCTCGAATCTCCGAGAATAAGCATTTTATTCAAAAACCCGTATTAAAAGGATATTCCGTTATTTAGATTAAATGAGAGAAACTGGAACCCAGTAATTTAGGGCACGATTTTCTCGAATCTCTAAACACGAGATATTAATTGTTTTAAAAACTTAATATATCGGGTAAAGGTTAATGTGACGAGTGGTAAAATGTGGAAATACGATGCTACATGCGTGACAGGATAAATGCATTAATAAAACAATAATAAGAGATCAAAAATAAAAATGAACAAGACAATATATATATATATATAAAATAAATTTTAAGTAAGTATATTAAGAAATGTAATAGTAATATATATAAAACAAATCAATATGAACACTATATATTGATAATAACAGTAATAAAAAAGGAATAATAATAATAATAATAATAATAATAATAAAACAATAACAATAATATGTGTGTGTGTGTGTGTGTGTGTATGGTTTTTGATGGCTTATATAGCCATTTTTACAAATGCTTTCTGTCATTTCCTTTTTAATGCTTGCAGGTGTTCTTGGGCGGTGCTGACAGTGGCAATGGACAGAGGCAAGTGGGCAGAGGGCAGAAAACCGACACCCTAGGTGCGGCGCACCTAGGGTTTTTTTTTAACTGTGCTGTTGTTTTGGTTTTCTTTTTTTTTTTGTTTGGGGTTGGGCTAGGTTAGATTGGGCTGTTTTAATGTTTTGGGGGTTTATTGGGTTGTAAAATGGGTTTAGATGTTATTGGGCCAGGCAAATTGTGGATCTTACATCATTAATATAAAAATATAAATTATAATAACATAATTGTATATAGGGACATATATCATTAGTAATCAACCTTAATTATAAAATGTTAATTGTATATATTATGGTTTACCATACACATTATAATATCATAACTATATAATAATTATTATACATTCATAATTTACTTATATAATAATTAATATATTATATGTAGTTAAACGTGTATATATACTATTTTTTGTAATATAATATGTATTAAATATAATTATATCCCACATTATAAAATAAATTCATATTATCATATTAATTTTAATTATAAAAATATTACTTAATTTTTTGTTTAAATTAATTTAACTAATTGAGTCTATCAAATAATAAAAGGGATAAACACAAATTTAAGGATTTTGATGATCTCAACTCATTGTTCAGTTAGGTTTATGGATATAAAATAATATGATTCAAAAGAAGCTAAATGAGATTTAAGAGAATAAGATGTTAAAGAAGATATTTTTTTTAATAAATATTATATTAAATTTTAGGAATATTATTTCATACACTATATGCGGAGTTTAAAAACGTGTATAAAATAATTATTTTTATTATTATTTATTATATTTAATATTAATAATATTTGATTATTTTATTAATTTGTGTAAATTATAATTAACATTTAAAGTAAGTATTGATTATTAAAGAAAAAATGAAAATATAAAAAGTATTGAGTGAAAGCATTTATTTTGTAACTAATTCATTAATCCAAATTATCATCATTATTTCCATTGGAGCCTTATCCTTGTTACAATAGTTCCAGTCTTAGCAAGATTAAAAGTTGATAATCTTTAACTGAGAAGAGACTTTTCTCTCCTCCTCAAATCCTTCCTTCTCCTACCTTTGTTGCCTTGGCCTTTCCAAGGGCGGCCGCCCGACCTTAGGGTCGGTACCACTCACATTTTCGACCCTTGTAATCGATCATTTTTCCTTTGCTTTTCTTCTCAACAAAATAACTAAGAAGTTGTCCTTTCTTTTGTGTTGGTTTTCCTTTGCCGGCGTAAGGCAACAACTTGCTTCCCTAGAGGTTTTTTTTTTCTTTTCTCTTGCCGCTGGACCGATTCCAGTTATTTCGGTTTTTGTTTTGAATGCCCCGACAAGGTCATTACCCAAGGTGGCGCGCCGTCGCCGTTTGGCCTCAAAGGCTGGCACATGGAGATGCCAATAAAGTTGCACCGAACCTTCGCTAGTCGGTTGTTGATGCCTTCTTGAAGGCATTGAATCTACAACCATCAGTGTCCTTGACGTGCTCGACGGAGGCGACGACAGATGACTGTGTCTTAGACTTTGGCTCCTCTTCGGTGGTGGATTTTCTAGCCGTTTGCTCGCCAATCCTCTCAGATTCCGAAAATCCCTCTTCCTTTTCCGTAGCAAGGGATAGCAGCTAGAAGTTTGGTTTGTGTTGGGCGTGGCTAGCCCATGTTCTTATTGTAAGGCTTTTGGACCTTGATATGTGTAGGAGAATAAATGATCATCACTTGTTTACGTGGAATCTACAAGAAATGCAAATTTAAAGTTGGGTTATGTCATTTCATTGTTGGAATGATTTGATTATTAAACGACACATACGACCTAAATTTGAAGTTCAACAATTAACTAACTCAAATTTTATGTACTCGAGGGGTGGTATTTGAAGATAAAACATATCTTTGGATTAATTATATAGCCTCACTTGTTAGGTTCAAATTATTGTAGATGGAAATAATCACATCATATTGCTATAATAATTATTTTCTCTATTTATTTTAAATTAATTAAGAGATAGATAATAAAAATTGATTATATTAAATATATCACGTGATAATATTAAATGATTTTTATCATCAATTTATTCAATTAATAGGAGATAAATAATGAATAGAACAATTTAATTCTTACAAAACACTCAAATGAAAAAGTTAAATTTTACAAGAACTCTGTCTTATTTGATCAATTAACACAAGTTCAAGAAGTCTTGAAATTCTTTGTGGAAACTGAAGAATTTTTTACAGACGCCATACTCGTTTTGAAGAAAAATCACATTTCGATTCAATTTAATCGAGCGGAAGTCAAAATTTGTTTATAAAAAAAGTTGTTTTTCGATTCAATTCAATTGATGAAAGAAGGTTCAAACTTATTTTTTAGATCAAGTTTCAACAACTCTTGAAAGAGGCATAGTTGATTCAAGATTAAGTCTTAAAGATCCTTGAATCCAACTAAATCAAATTCACAAGCAAGTATCTCGCTGAATCCAGTTTTAAGATCAAGCCTCGACAACTCTTAAAACAATTTATTTCTTTCCAAAATCAAATCTAAGCGACCCTTGAGTCAAAGTCCAACCGGAGAAAAGAATAAAATGAGTTTTTCTTTATAAAAAATTTATCCACGAATTGTAACTCTTCTCAAAATTTATAAATGAAAATTTGACTTGCAAATTTCCAAGTCAATATACAATTTGAAATTTGTGTGTGTTTATTTTTAAAACTCATGTCAGTTATTAAAATTATTAAAGATGATAATTATTTGAACTAACTAATTACATTATTCCTTTATTTTACGATATTGATAATATTGCATTTTTGAACTCTTTACTATGCTTACATTTGGGTTTTAGTTTTTATATTTTAATTTGACATAATTTGGTCATCTACTTTTGCAATGAGATTAGTTAGTCCAAATAATTAATATCTTTAACTATTTTAATTAAAATGATGACGTAAAATTTAAACATAGTATATGGGCCATAACCATAATTTGATCTAAAACAATATGTACCTAACACAATCATTAGTCATATGATTTAATAACAAAGTTTGATTTTTTTAAATATTGTTTTTATTTTAATTCAATTGGTACAACTGATTATATATTTACCCGAAGTGAAGGGAGGAACGGTGTTACACACTAAACTTGAATTTTAAAATTTAAAAAATAAATGAACGAGTTCTTGAAAAATATATGAAGGCTAAATTCTAATTATATAAAAAGTACAAGCATATTGTATCATTTAAATTTTTACATTATAATTTAATCCAAAAAAATTAATCCGACGTGAATAATGGTGAAACGGTACTAGTTTATATAATTTGGACTTTTTGGAGATAAATTTTAAAATTATATATGAACTTTAATTTAATATGTATTTTTACACATGAACTTAAATTTTGAACAATTTTATATATAAAATTTTGATTTGATTCAATTTTTATAAATTATAAACATAATTATTAATGTAGCATCATTTTATATTCATATATTGCATATACAAATTATTTATATTTATCTAATATAAAAATAAATTGATGTTTTTATTTCTTTAAATATGTATGATTGAATTAAAATTAAAGTTTTATATATATATATTTAAACCACAGCCAAAACTTTATTTGTATAATTATACCAAATTAATTTACATGTATTAAATTAAAATTTATGAGTAATTATGAGATTTATTTGCTTTAAGGATATATTTTGGGTGCTTAAAATCTATTGTATTAGGTTGAGTTAGGGAGTAATTATTATTCCAAGGAAAATGGTTGATAAGACATGAGCATGTCATCCCTATCGTTTTCATTGTCTCAGCCTTGATTTGATTGGTTTCTTCTGGTCAAAAAGCAACTGTTCGTGCTTTCCGCTTTTTGGTTATTTTGTTTAGGCTTAATTCTAAGATTTAGAATGAGTTTGAATAACTGGTGTATTTTTGGATACATGGTGTATTTATTTATGATTAATGTAAAAATATTTATAATGATGAGATTAAATATTATAATTATATTATATCGTGAAATAAAAATAAGTTAAATACATCGCATTCAATCGTCTATTTAAACTCATTCTTAATTTTCAAGTATATTCATTCTCCACTTTAATATTTAATTTTTTTAATATACAAAGTATCGATTTTTCTATTTTTATCTATTTAACAATTAAAGTTAAAAAAAACTGTTAAATCATTTTAACCAATAAAAATATACCACGTGGTATATTTGCTAATAAAAAATCATGTGACAGTTAAGATTATTTAAAATAAAATATTAAATTTAAATTAGAAAAGAAATTTATAATTTTAAATATTTAAATTTTAAAAAACAGTTTTGATTTTAATTGAACATTCACTATTGACCGGCGTTGATTAAAAATGTAAATAAAAATATCATATATAAAATATATAATTTTTAAAAAAGTTTAAAAATAATTTTTTTATAAAATTCTAAATATATAATTATAATTTTTAAAAATTCTAAATAATATAAAAAAATGAAAAGTGTTATAAAAATTTAAAAATGTATTAAAATTTCAAGTAATTGCAAAAAAAAAATGAAATTTAAGTACTTTTTAAAATTTTAGGATTATATATTTTAGAATTTTATTAAATTATCAAATTTTTTTACAAATTTTTTATAATTTTTGTACATTTTTTGTAGTAATATTATTAATTTAACTAATTTCTTTTCGATATTTTTTTGTAAATTTTATTTTTATATTTTTATAATTTATATATTTTTAGATTTTATATATATATTTCTATTTTTAATGTATATATATATATATATATATATTTAATAAAAGAATTTTTTTTTAAAAGACATCACGTAACGCTTTGTGATTGGTTATAAGAATTTTTTAACGTTTGCAAAAAAAAATAGACTAAAAAATATATCAGAAGCATACTTATAGGTATCAAATTAAGAATTTAAGTATATTTTAAGGACAAAATTAGACAAAAATAATTTTTAAATACTAAAATAAAAAAATATACTTTAAAAACCAAAAATGGAGAATTAAGCCAACTCTCTTAAGTTTTTTTCTCAAATTTAAACTAGAATAACAAAATTTAGAAATGATATTAAGATGAATATATTTGAATTCATACACTGCCAACGATTAATGACATACAAATATACTTCTGCTACACTTGCATAACTTTTCTTTATCCATTTAAACAATCAAATAAATATCTTTTAAAAATCAAAATTAACTATAATTAAAAAAAAACAGTATAACGTTTATCAATTTTAAATATCTCAATTAATTTAGTATAGAATATGGCGAGCTATCTTCTCAGCATCTTAACGGATATATTTCATGTCATAATTAACTCAGAAAGATGGCGGTGTGGAGCCCTACCAAGTGCTGTTAGCCATTAGCCAAAACTTATCTATGCATATTCTCTTATCCATATTTGATATTATTATTATTATTATTAAGTACAATACCCGCAATTAAAAGTGTTTGGTCCTACCTTAAGTTGTTTGTCTGTTTAAAATAATAAATGTCGCAACATCTACATTATTAGAATCATCAAATAAGTATCATCATCACTTATATACAGATCGATAAGAATTCTAAAGTAAAAAAGAATTAACCACCATAAAGTTTTATGCATCATCAAAATCAACATCTTCAGGAAATGTAACCAGTTTCATCCTACAACAAAAGGATATTTACTTCCCATACAACACTCACAACACAGCGACAAAATTACCAATCAGAATGCTTAAGATTCTTAACTATTCCCATCATCTATACTTTACTTCCCATTTTCGTTCAACAAACTTGCCAATTAGAATGCTAAAGATCCTTACTCTCTTAACTAGGCCAAGGTAAAACAAATGTTGAAGAACATGAGGATTAAAACAATACAACTAGGTAGGAGTAAGTCAGTTCACCTAATTAGGAGTACAAATCACTAGATTAAGCGAACAATTGTGCAAGGATCACTCGCTTTGCAGATCCTTGCTTAGTGCTTTTATCCATTATCTGTAGTATGATCCCAATCTCAGCCCTCACCTTGGCTATCACTCTAGTATGAGCTTTAATGGATGATGTCAGATGATCAATCATCCTTATGTTTGGATCCTTCATCATTGCTCAAAGGGCCAGTGGAAGTGGGCATTTCTGTGTCCACTACAGTAGTTATTGCCTCATGATCTACTTGTTCTATATGCTCAGCATCCTCTCCAATTGCTTGCTTTGCTGGCTCTAAACTAACATGCTTCAACTTCAGCCACTTAAGAGAAAACTTCAGCTTAGGAACTGTCCTCTCACATATTATAGTGATGTTCACAATCTTTGGATTTTGTAGAGTTAGAACTTGGAAAATCAAAGATGGAAATGGTACAAGGTTTCTAGCATGTACTTGTCGAAAGAAATCTAGTTTGAAAAAAAAAATTCTTACACAGCAAAAAATAAAAAATTTTGAAAATCGACTCGGTTTGTGATATTTATAGCAATAAATCCTAGATTAAAATCATACATGTGTTTTCGGATAGACGAATCCTTGTCATTCCCGGTTTTCAATAAAATGATCTTCTCTGTTATTTTCATACCACGAACTACTTTGAGTGTGGACTCAAACAAATCGAATCAAATGCAGAACCAAAAATATTTTCTTTACTTTCAGTGGGGAAGTAAATCTCTTTAAATAGAAACCGGTAAAATTGCAATTCCTAGAAAATAGAATTTATTCTTAAAATAAATTACCACTATTTTTTGTTAGAATAGTAATATTGAAAACTTCATAGAAACGGATGTTTTTCTCTTTTTGTTGGTGCATTTTAAAGCCTACCAGTGCCATTTATTTACATTTAGAAGGAGGGAAGAAAAAATCAAAGAAAATCTCAACATCTTCAACCCCTTACTTAATTCAAGGAAACTATTCAAACTTCTTCTTCGATACATGCACGGACGACAACCACATGGAGCAAAAGGAGGAATTCTGTGCTATTTTTAGCCATGGACGTTGGAGGGCTTCAAGTGTAAAAAGGGGATCAAGTTGCCATTCATTTCATAACTCAAGCATCATTCCTCTCATCTTTCATTCATCAAACATTTCCATTCTTTCAAGCATTCTCTCATTTTCTTCAAGAGTAGAGAGCATTCTTCAAGTGAGAGTAGTTCAACATTAGCTTTTTTTAAGCTTTTCTTGTAGCGTTCCAAAGGAGGAAAAGAGGAAGAGACATGTGCTCCACCACGAGCAACCATCGTGAATAGCCAAGAGTTCGTCTTTTCTTAAATTTTTTCTATTGTATTCATGCTACTGAAAGCATGATTACTTTGTGTTATTGTTAATTAACATGTTCTAATCTTGTTAATGCTAGAATTGTTATGAACTTTTAGTTTATATTTAATAATATCTTGATCAAATTATTCTGTGTATCTAGTTGTGTTATGCAGTTAAGTAAAATCATACTTATGTTTATTGACGCTACATGATGTTAAATAAATAATAGAGTTAGTATATTTAGCTGAGAAGATGGTTGCTAGCTGACACATGCTTAATTGGTGTTTGTTTAATTAATTAAGGATGATTATTAATTTTGTAGTTATGTCGAGAGGTACCTACTATACATAACCTCAGGAATGTGTGATTAAATTTGTTTCAATATAGACCTAATTTTGTTACTTCACATAGTCTTTAGAGTTGCATTTGACATAAAGATATGTGATGAACCTACAAGACTAAATGTAGTGACTTCGAAATAAGCCTATTAGTGATTAAATTGTTCCGAGTTAGATTTATATTATTACCTCACATGGTTCTATAGTAATGATGCTTGAGAAGGTAAGTTAAAATTAAAGGTTAGTAACTCACCAGTTATGCCACAATTTATTCGTAATAATTTTCATCAACGTTAAAAAGGATTAACTATTCTGGTAATTTATGATATTGGAATATTGTAACACCCTTGACCCAATCCGGTCATTGGACCCGAGTTACAAGATGTTACAAAAACTACCGAAACTTATACACATGCATGAACAGTTTCAAATAAGAGCAACGACTACAACTATCAACCTTTAAGGATGTAATCATGATTAATTAAACATTTAATTGGTAACATTAGAAATAGAATTATTCGATAAGTAAAGACCATTTTGAAAATTTTTGAAATCTAGTGTGAGTTTTCCTACTTTTACCAAAATGCTAAAAATTCACGAGTTGAAATGTTTTTCATGCTCAAAGCATATTCCTACTCAACATACAAATAATGTCTACTTCAACCAAGCTACTATCATCTTTCAACCATTTTTCATGCTGCATTAACACATATTCGTCAAGCAACTATAGAATGCATTACTAATATCAATTTCAAGCATAAAAAATTGTCCACATCTAAAGTCCAAAAACAACATTAACAGTTCATAAGCTTAATCCCAAAATAATAATAATGATAACTATAAACTATAAACTATAACCCACATTGCCTTTATCCAGTGTGTTTAAAAGAATTGCAAAACCACCTACTCAAAAATTATGTCTTGCTTTAGATCACTTCCTTTGCCACTCCACTCATACCGAAAATGCTACTTATCTGTAAAAATTTTAATGTGGATTGCATGAGCTTAAATAAGCCTAGTGAATGTTTGGAATAACTGCAAAGTATACACAACAACATAAGTTAAGCAAGAGCATACTAAGGCACATTCATAACCATGTATTCCTCAATGCAAAATAATATAACCATGTTTCATTATCTCACAAGGCTAGCATATACTCTCACATGCATTTACACATAACATATTTCATATATAAATCATTTAATGATAATTTGGCAACTTGAGATTATGAAATGTAAAAAGTGGACTCTATCATCACACATTGGATAAACGGATCTCCATCACACCAATGGCTCAAAGAGTCTAACATGTCCCATAAGTGTAGCATTAAGTTGAACACTCTCCACCAAACCAACATGTCCCGATGAATGGAGCTTAGCTTGACATTCCCTTATCTCTCCAACTTGTCCTGGGCCTCAATGCCCAAATCACAAAACACAAATGTAAGTACTCTATGGCATGCCTACTATGTCCAATGGTTTCAAGAGATCACAAGGCCAGAATATCCATAATTATACATTTTTAATTACCATTTTAATGCACATAGCCTCTGTTCATACTCATCAATTCATATCACAATCTCATACACAATGCCTGCTTATCAGTTTCACATTTAATTGCACTTTAAGTGCCACAGTAATGCTCATTGAGCCATCATATATCAAACCATATATGTGTGCATTAAAATTAGTTTATCACATATCACTTATAAGTATTGTCACATATTACCTATCATAATATCACCACATATCATAATTCATCACACATTAGACATAAACTCACAACAAGGCAAAAAGTATAAAAAAAAGGCTTACTCTCGAAACTTAGGATAGGGTTTAGGATAATAATAAGCACCCAATTAACACTACAAATCACGCATACTAATAGCGACTCTGAACACTCAGTGATCATGTTTCCGCTTTAGTCGAAAGCTCAAACACTCTTTTCCTTACCTTTAGACTTGCTCGTAGTGGCTCCCGATTGATCTGAAACTTTACGCACATAACAAACACATTTCAAACTCATTAAAAAAAAGCCTTGAACACGACCAAACAACAAGGAAAGCACAATTTAAGCCTCTCATTTCTCACTACTAAAAACTAGGTAGTTTTGCCAAAAGTGAAGTTTCAACCATCTAATCTCATTTCTAATCCTCAATTTCGATTTCAAACATCCTAAATATCATTTAATTTCATATTTAAACCATTAATTTCTTGAAAACAATGATCTACAACTTTAATTTAGACATTGAACTCAAGAAGAATAATAAAAAAATTGAGGAAGAAAATGTGTTTTTCCTTTGAAATTTGAGGTTGTTCTGGTGTTTGGAAAGTTAATAAATCTAAAGGAATAAAATGAATTTGAAAGAACTCTCTAATTTTAAGTTTTGGAAAACTTTTGAATGACTTGGGGTTTTTGAAAAGAATGGGAAGACGTGAATGGCTCTATGTAGGAGACCAAATTTCAAAAATTGGACAATTTGCACTTTAGGTCACTCCTAATTCTTCCCTTTTCCAAACAGTTCCTAAATCAATTAAAATATATATATTTTTCAAATTAGACCTCAAAATTGATTTTTTTAGCTAGTTAATAAAATAAAAGCCCAAATATGTAACTTTAATTATTTAATAATTCACTTATGACCCTAATTTTCGGTACCTAACTCAGACCCGATTTGTAACATCCTGAAAAGGGCCTATGCATTTTTCAGATCAATTGTATGAAATGACAAGTCTTAAGTTTTATGAATAAATTTTTGATACTTTTGGAAACCTAGAAATGAATGAAAGTGGAAATGAAAATGGAGATGGAAATGAAAATGGAAATGGAAATGGACATTTTTGGAAACTTAGACATTTTTGGAAACTTAGACATTTTTGGAAACTTAGACATTTTTGGAAACCTAAACATTTTTGGAAATGATCCAAAAATGGAAACTTGAACATTTTGGGAAACTTGAATAATAAGAGAGAAATAAAGGAGTTTTATTCACATAAATATGTGAATAATAAGAGATAAATAAAGGAATTTTATTCACATAAATATGTGAATAATAAGAGAGAAATAAAGGAGTTTAATTCACATAAATATGTGAATAATAAGAGATAAATAAAGGAGTTTTATTCACATAAATATGTGAATAATAAGAGAGAAATAAAGGAGTTTTATTCACATAAATATGTGAATAATAAGAGATAAATAAAGGAGTTTTATTCACATAAATATGTGAATAATAAGAGAGAAATAAAGGAGTTTTATTCACATAAATATGTGAATAATAAGAGATAAATAAAGGATTATTTTCTAATGAGATAATTGAGGAGATAATTGATGGATTAAAGGCTTTTATCTTTTAAATAAAAGAGATAATATTATCAAAAAGAGGAGTGGTGGCCAAGTAAAGGACTCCTAGGCTGATAACTTTGGCTATAAAAGGAGGACAGGAGGGCTACTCATCAACATTTGCTCCCTCTTCCTCTCTGCCGAAATTCTCCCTAGGCAAAACCCCTCTCTGCCGAATTTTCATTAAGCAAAAATCCCTCTCTTTTTCTTCTATTTTCTTCTCCATTCTACTGTTAAGCTGAATCTTTGTGGATTCTAAGAAAGAGGGCAATCATCCACAACATCAAAAGGGGATTTTTCGGGAAATCTAAGGATCTAAGGTAAGGATTATAAATATAAATATTTGGTTAAAGGTTATGATTCATGTTTTCAAAGTTAGATTTAAGCTAACACAAAGTTATAGGGATTTCGACAAGCATATAAAGGAATCCTCTTTAGATTTGGAATTTGTAAGGTAAGTGATATTCGGCCAAGGCTTATTTTCTTGATATTTAGGATTATTTTCCATTATTTCAAAAGCCGGAAACTGACTTGGTTACATACCTAGTATTAGCCGATTTCAAGGAAGAGGAATTCTAGCAACTGTTGGGACTTGATTAAATCAATTCGGCAACTAGGTAAGTAATTCTACTTCTAGTAGGATTTGGTTTTAAGACCAAATAGGTTTATTTATATGTTTTAATTAATGGCCGAATATAGGAGTGAAAGATCTAGATCGGTAGATCGCTCTACGGGAATTCACGGAAACTATTAAGCGAAAAAGGTGTGTACTCTTACTAACTTTCAATAAATTGCATGGCAATCATTAGATATGTAAATATGTAACAGTGTGTGAATGTGGCTAAGCACCACAAATGTGGTAAGGAGTACCCAGGTACGTTTCCTACTTTGGATAGGATTGTGAATGTGATATATTTTGAACATGTGATTAGTAACATGAATGAAAATTTAGTATGTGAAATTTGTTATGAAATAATTGGGGCATTCGGGATATTTGTGGAGGAAGAAAGTGAAGGTGATGACTACGGTCTCACCAACGTAAAGTGGTGACTACGGTCACATAAAGTGAAAAGTGGTAACTTCGGTTACATCCAGTGAATACAGTGTCTAATGACACAACATAAGTGGGCGATGAGCACGTCGACTGCAGCGACTGCCTTCGATGGTGTGTAGCGGATGGAGGGTCGACTTAGTAGTCCCCGCGGTGTACAGGTTGGTACGGGTGGTGTGTAGCGGATGGACAAATAGGTTTGGGTTTGGGTTGCATCATCCTTTATTTTTGTATGAACATGATATTGATATGACTTGTATGCCTGATTTGTTGGAAATTAGTACTATGTACACATTGAGTCTGTTGACTCACCCCGTTGGGGAATTATTTTTCAGGTGATGAGCAGTAATGGACCGGGTCGGCAGGAGCTAAAGGTGGCCATGCATCGCTTGAAGAAATTATTTGGAATTTGGACTTTATGAAATTTTAGTACTTTATTTTGGGTTTGAATGATGTAATAAGGCCATAAGGCCCAGTTGGATTTTCTTTATTCCTGTTTATTTTTATTTGAATATGATACAAATTATGTTTGATTAAAGATAAGTAAATTTATTTCTTTTAAAATAATAAACCCAAAAATTATTTTGTCACTTTATTTAAGTTGGATTTCCAGAATTTATTAAATAGGTTTCAAATTAAGCCCAACCCAAAACAATTTTTTTTAAAATTACACAAATTTTCTCTAAGTCATTTAGAACATTGAAAACCGATTTATTTAAGGAACATACCAGATCCGGTTCAAGCTCGTGGGCCGGGTGTGGGGTGTTTCAGTTGGTATCAGAGCCCAGTTTTAAAACTCTCGGCCTGTGGGCTAAGGCCCAAAACATTTTCAAAGCGAGCCTAAATGGGTTTTATGAAAGTATTTTATGAAATAAGCAGGTTTTCTGGCATGGCACCTAAGTCTCCGACCCGCAGTCCGTCAGGTAAGTACCCCTATCCTTTGTGTGATTTATATTGTGAATTGTAGAAGGGTAGAAATGGAATGGAACGTAGATTAGTGAACTAGAATCTATTGAACCGTAGGACTAGTCTACTCAAACACAAATACATAAGACTTAATGCACTTAACAAACCTATGGCTAAGTCACTAAGTTAGGGTGTGGTAACCATTGTGTGCATGTCTAGGATTGGATCCGGAAGAGCCTGGTACTTAAGCAGTCCTAGTGACTCACCTCCTCTTCGCAGGAATCCTACCTGGTGCGTAGCTACAGTTCACCCTAACCATGAGGACTTATTCATAGGCTAAACCCAATAACTAAAACCCGAAAGGGACTAGCCATGTTTTTATGAAAACCCTAGTTTGAAAACTCTTAAAATTACCCTTATAATTTGTGAGAACTACTTTTACAATTTTCCGAAAAATTCCTAATTTACAAAAATTACCAAAATGCCCCTAGTGGCAAAATTACAAAAATGCCCTTGGTTTCTAAAATTTCTGTACCACCCCGATTTCAATAAAATTTTCCTTACTTTACAAAAGCACCCAAGAATCTTATTTTGCAAATATCAAAATACCTTGATTTTGGTAAAATTACAAAATTGCCCCTAACCTACAAAATTACCAAAATGACCCTAATTTTTAAAATTTTTGCAACACCATCAACTTGGAAAACAAATTCTCAAAAAGAACCCTCAAAGTTTTGCAACATTTGGAAATACCCCAGAATTATCAAACTTTACAAATTTACCCTGGTTTATTACCAAAATACCCTCGAGCTTCAAAATTACCGAAATACCCCCGAATTTCCAAATTTTTCAAAATACCCCGGGAATTTAAAAGTACCAAAATACTTTCGTCAAAATCACCAGGGAACTTTTTATTTTTTGAAAATTTACGAAAATACCCCTGTAGGATAAAATTATGAAAATGCCCCTGGGTAGTGGAAAAGCAAAATAACGAAAACAACAACAAGAATTACAACGTTTCTTTGAATGAACGAAAGTTCATATTTGTTGATGGATGAATGAATGAATGCAAGACTGTATGCATGTATGAATACGAAAGAACCACTCTTAAACTCTTCTTCATAAGATATCATCGCGGGTAATAAGTGAAACAAGAATACTAATACATAAAATTCCTTAATCAGATCTCGTCGATAATGAGCTCAAGAGGACGTGGTCGTCGTGGAAGAGGTAGAGGAAGGATGACTGTTAGATCGGGACAAGGTTCTGACAATGAGATACCACCACCACCATCACCCCCAGCTGTCAATGTTGAGCAGCAGGCTCAGACAGGGGAAGATGCCGTGTCGCAGGCTGTGCTGCGAGTTTTGGAATTGGTGGCTGGTGCAGGAAACAATTCTGGAAATCGTAAGTCTGTGCCTGAGCGGCTCCGTGCTAATGGAGCTGAAATGTTTAGAGGAGTATCGGGAGTGGCACCCAGTACAGCTGAGTACTGGTTGGAAGCAACTGAGCGCATCATGGATGAGCTCGACTTGACCCCCGAGGAGAAGTTGAAAGGGGTGACGGCACTGTTACGCGATGAAGCGTATCAATGGTGGTTAACCGTTCGGGACGGTGCCACGGCGGAAGATCTGACCTGGGAATATGCTAAGGAAGCATTTCAGAAGAAGTATGTGGGAACCAGGTATATAGACGAGCAAAGGAAGGCTTTTCTGGGGTTGGTACAAGGAAGTAAGTCTGTCACCGAATATGAAGCGGAATTCTTGAGGTTGAGCCGATATGCCCGAGGAGTAGTGGCAACTGAGCATGAACGCTGTGTTCGTTTTGAGGACGGACTTAGGGACGATTTGAGACTTTTGATAGCACCGCAACAGGAGCGGGAATTTTCTGCGTTAGTGGAAAAGGCTAAGGTGGCTGAAGGAATTAAGGATTTTGCAAGGCAGAACACTGAACGGAATAGGCCAGAAAGAGGTTTTGGATCGTCTGGATCATCTGGGAATAAGAGGCCTAGAGTTGATGGGCCGCGAGGTCAGCAAGTTGGTTCAGAAGGGCAGTATCGACCCTGTGAGCATTGTGGAAAGAGGCACTTGGGAGAGTGCTGGAGAAAGACGGGAGGATGTTTCAAGTGTGGGTCCAAGTACCATATGCTTAAGGAATGTCCTAAGAACTTAGATGAAAGGCGACCAGTAACTCAGAACGTTAATCAGGCTGGTAGAGGAGGACAGCAGCCTCAGCAAGGTTGTGGACCGAACCATGGAGGATATGGTTCGGGCCGTGGATGTGAAGCACCAAGGAGAGGTGCTGAAGGTGCAGACACGAGGCAACCAAGGTTGGTTTATGCAGTTGGCCGTCGCGAGGAGGAAGATGTGCCAGATGTGACAACGGGTACGTCCCTCATCTCTGGAATACCCTTAATTGCTTTGCTTGTTATAGGGTTAGCTTATTCTTGTATTGCTAGTGAAGTGACTGAAACTTTGGATGTGAACTTAGAGAATGTGCCTAGAAAGTATGATAGTTCTTTAGGATCAGAGTGCGCAGCAATAGCGTAGTGGGGTGAATTAGACCGTACGATTATTCGTTAGTAAGTAATTTTGAGGACGAAATTATTTTAAGGGGGGTAGAACTGTAACATCCTGAAAAGGGCCTATGCATTTTTCAGATCAATTGTATGAAATGACAAGTCTTAAGTTTTATGAATAAATTTTTGATACTTTTGGAAACCTAGAAATGAATGAAAGTGGAAATGAAAATGGAGATGGAAATGAAAATGGAAATGGAAATGGACATTTTTGGAAACTTAGACATTTTTGGAAACTTAGACATTTTTGGAAACTTAGACATTTTTGGAAACCTAAACATTTTTGGAAATGATCCAAAAATGGAAACTTGAACATTTTGGGAAACTTGAATAATAAGAGAGAAATAAAGGAGTTTTATTCACATAAATATGTGAATAATAAGAGATAAATAAAGGAATTTTATTCACATAAATATGTGAATAATAAGAGAGAAATAAAGGAGTTTAATTCACATAAATATGTGAATAATAAGAGATAAATAAAGGAGTTTTATTCACATAAATATGTGAATAATAAGAGAGAAATAAAGGAGTTTTATTCACATAAATATGTGAATAATAAGAGATAAATAAAGGAGTTTTATTCACATAAATATGTGAATAATAAGAGAGAAATAAAGGAGTTTTATTCACATAAATATGTGAATAATAAGAGATAAATAAAGGATTATTTTCTAATGAGATAATTGAGGAGATAATTGATGGATTAAAGGCTTTTATCTTTTAAATAAAAGAGATAATATTATCAAAAAGAGGAGTGGTGGCCAAGTAAGGACTCCTAGGCTGATAACTTTGGCTATAAAAGGAGGACAGGAGGGCTACTCATCAACATTTGCTCCCTCTTCCTCTCTGCCGAAATTCTCCCTAGGCAAAACCCCTCTCTGCCGAATTTTCATTAAGCAAAAATCCCTCTCTTTTTCTTCTATTTTCTTCTCCGTTCTACTGTTAAGCTGAATCTTTGTGGATTCTAAGAAAGAGGGCAATCATCCACAACATCAAAAGGGGATTTTTCGGGAAATCTAAGGATCTAAGGTAAGGATTATAAATATAAATATTTGGTTAAATGTTATGATTCATGTTTTCAAAGTTAGATTTAAGCTAACACAAAGTTATAGGGATTTCGACAAGCATATAAAGGAATCCTCTTCAGATTTGGAATTTGTAAGGTAAGTGATATTCGGCCAAGGCTTATTTTCTTGATATTTAGGATTATTTTCCATTATTTCAAAAGCCGGAAACTGACTTGGTTACATACCTAGTATTAGCCGATTTCAAGGAAGAGGAATTCTAGCAACTGTTGGGACTTGATTAAATCAATTCGGCAACTAGGTAAGTAATTCTACTTCTAGTAGGATTTGGTTTTAAGACCAAATAGGTTTATTTATATGTTTTAATTAATGGCCGAATATAGGAGTGAAAGATCTAGATCGGTAGATCGCTCTACGGGAATTCATGGAAACTATTAAGCGAAAAAGGTGTGTACTCTTACTAACTTTCAATAAATTGCATGGCAATCATTAGATATGTAAATATGTAACAGTGTGTGAATGTGGCTAAGCACCACAAATGTGGTAAGGAGTACCCAGGTACGTTTCCTACTTTGGATAGGATTGTGAATGTGATATATTTTGAACATGTGATTAGTAACATGAATGAAAATTTAGTATGTGAAATTTGTTATGAAATAATTGGGGCATTCGGGATATTTGTGGAGGAAGAAAGTGAAGGTGATGACTACGGTCTCACCAACGTAAAGTGGTGACTACGGTCACATAAAGTGAAAAGTGGTAACTTCGGTTACATCCAGTGAATACAGTGTCTAATGACACAACATAAGTGGGCGATGAGCACGTCGACTGCAGCGACTGCCTTCGATGGTGTGTAGCGGATGGAGGGTCGACTTAGTAGTCCCCGCGGTGTACAGGTTGGTACGGGTGGTGTGTAGCGGATGGACAAATAGGTTTGGGTTTGGGTTGCATCATCCTTTATTTTTGTATGAACATGATATTGATATGACTTGTATGCCTGATTTGTTGGAAATTAGTACTATGTACACATTGAGTCTGTTGACTCACCCCGTTGGGGAATTATTTTTCAGGTGATGAGCAGTAATGGACCGGGTCGGCAGGAGCTAAAGGTGGCCATGCATCGCTTGAAGAAATTATTTGGAATTTGGACTTTATGAAATTTTAGTACTTTATTTTGGGTTTGAATGATGTAATAAGGCCATAAGGCCCAGATGGATTTTCTTTATTCCTGTTTATTTTTATTTGAATATGATACAAATTATGTTTGATTAAAGATAAGTAAATTTATTTCTTTTAAAATAATAAACCCAAAAATTATTTTGTCACCTTATTTAAGTTGGATTTCCAGAATTTATTAAATAGGTTTCAAATTAAGCCCAACCCAAAACAATTTTTTTTTAAAATTACACAAATTTTCTCTAAGTCATTTAGAACATTGAAAACCGATTTATTTAAGGAACATACCAGATCCGGTTCAAGCTCGTGGGCCGGGTGTGGGGTGTTTCACGATTTACTAACACGAAACTACTAGGCTGGAGTACATGGCAACTCATCAAGCACCCGGATAGTATTATCAAGCCACATCTCAGCTCGATCCGCGTCATCATCATCATTAGCTTTAAATTCTTCGGCCCCATATTTCCTGATTTTATCAACTGGAGGCCTGCTAGATCTCATCGGATCTATCATCGGAGGTGCTGAATGTAACGGAGTTGGATTATTCGGGGGTGGAGGTTGTTGTACAGCCGGATTAGTCTGAATAAATTGGGTAACCCATTCATTCATCATTTGGTAGAAGGCTTGCTTAGCCTCCCCCTCATGGCTACCCGAGATGGGTGGAGAGTCTACCGGCGCTGACCCATGTGCAAGATCAGGCGCTACGCTCTCTACATCATCAGCTATCGTATTATAAAATTTAAGGCATGTATAGCTATACTCACACGCGCTACGGTAGTCCCAGAATCGACTAAACCGTAAGCTCTGATACCAATAAAATGTAACACCCCTAACCCGTATCCATCGCCAGATTAGGGTTACAAGGCGTTACTAGTCATAATTCAGTTCACATGGATATTCCTCACATTTCATAACTCAAAATCTATTCACTTCAATATTTGAAACTTAAACAAATATTAAGTCTTTAAAATAAAAGAAACATAACTTTCATAATAAAACTGTACTTCAGCATCTATCAAACCATATTGTTATATAACCATACATGTATATACACACTTATTCAAGCATCATTTCAGAATTTAATAACTTCTTTTTTTAATGCAAATATATGCGTATACAACCACAATGATTTGAACAATTTCAATATGACAAATAACCATAATATGACATAGTTAACACATACTAAATCAACCAAATCCATTATTAGCATTTATCTATGTAATTAAACCACTATGGCCGAACCACATTTTAGATGAAGTACATTATCTATATTCACAATTTAAGTTAATGCATGACTAAAGAATCATTATCATGGCATCATTAACGATACACAACTAAAACTTATCCATCAACCAAATATCAACTACCGTACACATAAGAGTGACCAAAACTATTTAGACATGTAATATTAACCTTAAGAACAAGCCATATGCAATCGAAACCATATTCCTCAACTACCTTCACATTTAGGTCAGGTCATATAAAAATCCATTACATATAATAAGCTATAAGATGTATTTCTAAGATGAGTTAAATACTTAATCCTATGCATTGCATATATAATATAAATCAACCATACTACTAACACAAGCATAAATACATTATGAAATACACTATCATGGTGAATAAATGCCATGGCCGAATACATTAAAGACCAAAATACCATAATTTAGCCATTTTTGCATGGCTATATACATTAACAAAATATCATTCAACTATTAAGCTAGCCTATACATGCCTTAAGTTTAAAAGTTCAAACTTTAAAGATACCAAAGTGATCCGATAGTGTGAATGACTTCAGTGACAATCCCCTGAGCCCGTAGCCTGATCAAAATCTATAAAACAGAATAATAAACACACATGGAGTAAGCTTACTAGCTTAGTAAGTCTAAGCAACTATTTTATAACATTCAAACATCCAAGCAATTGTTTTTAAACAATCTGTTCATGGCATTGTATATAAATAATTTAACCTATAATTATTCCATAGCCGAATAGCATTACCTCACTTAACCTCACAATTTTCATTTTTCATATCAAAGTACACCATTTACCGAATATATATACACATATCTATGTATATAGATATGCCTACATGAACATCTTCAACCACTCTCATGCTTTCAAGTATTCAATATCCATATAGCATAGTTTATATACAAATTCCAACAACCAAAGGTACAATACATTTCTTTCATTATTTTATTTGCACATTAGCATCATATATATAACATATAAGTATGAAAAACACATACCTTATGGCCGAATTAACAAGATTCATTTTCAAAAGCTTAGGCTTACTCGATTTGTTTCATGACTTTATTAATTCGTAGTCTGAGCTTGGAATTGCAACTTACTGGTATAAATCTTGCTAGGCATTAACCCGAATCATACACACCGGCACTAGGCCTGCTAGACCCAAGGTCTGAGATTTAAACACCGGCATTTAGCCTACTAGGCAATAAGCCCGATATAATTCACCGGCACAAGGCCTGCTAGGCATTAAGCCCGATATAGATCACCGGCACAAGGCCTGCTAGGCTCGAAGCCCGAGTATCAATATGATTAAACCATTTCATACACATTTCATAATACCAATATCACATATATCACATATGATTCATATTACTATCACATATCAAATTCGAATAAATTTAACAACACTTCATGATAAAATGTCTATCCATATTCGGCTTTCACTAAGTTCATAACCATAATTCCATAATTCAATATGTATTCAAGGTTATAAATGATATTAACGGTATTAAATTGCTTATAGACTTACCTCAGAATTCGTCGGACAGTAAAAACCGGCTATTTAATAACTTTTGCCTTTCCCCGATCCAAGTCCATTTTTCTTTGTTCTTAATCTAAACACATTCAATTTGAGCTCATTCAAACACATTTCATTTCAATTTAATCCAAAAACACTTAAATGGGCAAATTACCATTTTACCCCTGACATTTACAACTTTTACAATTTAGTCCCTATTGCACAAAACACAAAATACACATAATTTGAAACTACTCCTTTAGGGCCGAATCTTCCCCATGCTCCTACAAGTCCCTACATTTCATTTATTTTGCATTTTAACCCCTTAAAAATTTATTTTTGTAATTTAGCCCAAAATACTCAAATTCATCAAAAATCCAAAGACAAAACATATTAATCTAACACATATATTTCATAATTCATCCTTAAACAACATAAACAACTAATTATCACAATAGCTCAACTCAAAATATTCATGAAACTCAAAAATTAAAGCATGGGTCTTGAAGATTTCTAAGCAACGATCTCAAAAACGTAAAAATTATCAAGAATCGAAATCAAACTAACCTTGAATTTAAGCTTATAAGTGCCGAAATTTAAGCTTGTATTTCTCTTTTCTTCCTTAGCAACATTCGGCCTTAAGAAAAAAAGATGATAATGGCCTTTCATTTGTTTTATTTAACATATAATATGTTTTATTATTTAATTACTAACATAACCTTTTAATTAAAATAAAACTAACTTATATGATAAGGGCATTTTAGTCCTATGCCGTCCACTACCTTGTGAAATGGGCTAATTGCCCTTTTAGTACCTCATATTAAAAAGCCACTATCACATTAGCACCTTTCACTAAAGTTTGTAACTTTTGCACTTTACTCGATTAAGTCCTTTTTGTTAAATTAAACACACAAACAATCAAATTTTCATACGAAACTTTCACACATTATAATTCACATATAATTAGCACAGAAAATAATATTTAAATATTTTTCGAACTCAGATTCATGGTCCCGAAACCACCATTCTGATTAGCGTCAAATTCGGACTGTTACAACTCTCCCCCCTTAGGGATTTTCGTCCCCGAAAATCTTACCGTTAAACAGAATCGGATATTGTTGTCTCATTGAATCCTTAGGCAGCCACGTAGCCTCTTCTATTCCATGACGATTCCATAATACTTTTACTAACGAAATTTTCTTGTTTCTTAACTCTTTCACTTCACGAGCTAAAATACGGATCGGTTCCTCCTCGTACGTCATATCGGATTGGATTTCTACATCAGATGGGGCAATCAGATGTGACGGATCTGGTCGATATCTACGAAGCATCGAAACATGGAAGACATTATGAATCTTTTCTAGCTCGGGTGGTAACTGCAGTCTATAAGCAACTGGCCCGATACGTTCTGTTATTTCATACGGTCCAATGAATCTCAGACTCAACTTGCCTTTACGCCCAAATCGAAGCACTTTTTTCCACAGAGAAACTTTCAAAAATACCCGGTCTCCAATCTAAAACTCAATGTCTTTACGTTTCAAATCTGCATATGACTTTTGTCGATCTGATGCAGCTTTCAGACTGTCACGGATCATTGCCACTTTCTGTTCTGTCTCTTTAATCATATCGACCCCGTGTATCTTGTTTTCTCTGAGCTCGGTCCAGTACAATGGTGTACGACACTTGCGGCCGTACAAATCATCGTAAGGTGCCATTTTGATACTAGATTGAAAGCTATTATTGTAAGCAAATTTAATCAAAGGTAAGTATCATTCCCATGTACCTTCAAACTCGAGACGCAACATCTCAACATATCCTCAAGTATCTGAATGGTTCGTTCAGACTGACCATCTGTCTGCGGATGAAAAGCTGTGCTAAAGTGTAGTTTGGTACCTAAACCATCTTGCAATTTCTTCCAAAACCGCGACGTGAATCTCGGGTCTCTGTCCAAAACAATAGAAATCGGCACACCATATAATTTCACAATTTGAGATACATACAACTCAGCAAGCTTATCGAGCGAATAGTCCGTACGAACTGGAATGCAATGAGCTGATTTGGTTAGTCTATCCACTATAACCCAAATTCCATCTTTCTTACTCGGTGTCGTAGGCAAAACGGATACAAAATCCATAACAATTCTATCCCATTTCCATTCAGGTATCATGATCGGCTGAAGTAACCCAGAAGGCACCTGATGTTCGGCTTTTACTTGCTGACAAATTAAGCACTTCGAGACAAATTTGGATATATCCCGTTTCATACCAGGCCACCAATAGAACTGTTTCAAATCATTATACATTTTCGTGCTACCCGGATGTACCGACAATCGACTAGTATGAGCCTCATTCAATATCATTTGAATCAAATCCACATTCTTCGGAACACATATTCGGCCTTTAAAGTTCAAACAGTCATTTTCATCGATTTGAAACTCAGACTCTGCATCATTTTCACACTGAACTCGTCTTGCCATCGAATCTTTGTCAACTTTCTGAGTATCACAAATTTGTTGAATAAACAACGGTCTTGCTTTCAATTCGACTATTATCGAACCATCATCAGACATAGCCATATGTGCATTCAACGCACGAAGAGCAAATAATGACTTTCGACTTAAAGCATCTGCAACAACGTTAGCCTTTCCCGGATGATAGTCAATCACTAGCTCGTAATCTTTCAACAGCTCTAACCATCTGCGTTGTCTCAGGTTCAAATCTCTTTGTGTCATTAAATATTTCAAACTCTTGTGATCTGAATAAACATGGCATTTCTCACCGAAAAGATAATGACGCCATATCTTTAATGTGAATACAATGGCTGCTAACTCCAAATCATGTGTCGAATAATTTCTTTCATGTGGCTTCAACTGTCTCGAAGCATAGGCTACTACCTTGCCTTCTTGCATTAAAATGCAACCCAAACCATTCAAAGAAGAATCACTATACACAACAAATTCTTTACCCGATTCAGGCTGAATTAACACCAGAGCCTCGGTTAAAAGAGCTTTCAACTGATCGAAACCTTTCTGACATTTTTCTGTCCATTCGAACTTGACATCTTTCTATAACAGCTTTGTCAATGGGGTAGCTATCATTGAAAAACCTTTTACGAATCGTCTGTAGTATCCAGCAAGTCCTAGGAAGCTTCGAATTTCAGAGACATTCCTTGGTGGTTTCCAATCAAGTATACCCGATATTTTATTTGGATCAACCCGAAAGCCAGACGCTGAAACAACGTGACCCAAAAAACTGACCTCATTCATCCAGAACTCACACTTACTAACCTTTGCATACAACTGTTGATCTCGTAAAGTTTGTAGCACCAGTCTCAGATGCTCAGCATGCTCGGTTTCATCTCTGGAGTAGATCAGGATATCATCTATAAACACTACCACAAACCGATCCAAATACTGTCTGAAAATCCGATTCATCAGATCCATAAAAACAGCAGGTGCATTAGTAAGTCCAAAAGGCATAACCAAGAACTCAAAATGTCCGTACCTCGTTTGAAAAGCAGTCTTTGGCACATCAGAATCTCTGACTCGCAACTGATAATAACCCGATCTCAAATCTATCTTTGAAAACACTGAAGCCCCTTTTAACTGATCAAACAAATCATCAATCCGAGGCAACGGGTATTTATTATTTATGGTCACCTTATTCAGCTGCCGATAATCAATGCACATTCGCATAGTCCCATCTTTCTTTTTCACAAATAGTACTGGTACACCCCAATGAGAGAAACTCGGTCGTGTAAAGCCCCTATCTGTTAACTCTTGCAACTGTGCTTTCAACTCTTTTAATTCGGTAGGTGCCATTTGATACGGAGCTATTGAAATCGGAGTCGTCCCCGGTACTAATTCAATACCAAACTCTATCTCTCGAACTGGTGGTAAACCCGGTAATTCTTCAAGAAACACATCTCGGTATTCACACACAACTGGTACGGATTCAATCTACTTTTCAGTCACTTTGCTATCCAACACATAAGCCAAGTAAGCGTTGCACCCTTTTCTCACATACTTACGAGCTAACATCGAGGATATTACTACCGGTAACCCATTCAGATCATTAGATTCAATCCGGATGATTTCACCGTTCTGACATCTCAAATCAATGGTTTTTCTTTTGCAATTAACCACAGCATCGTGCAAAGTTAACCAGTCCATTCCCAAAATTATATCGAACTCGTCGAAAGGCAACAACATTAAATCAGCTGGAAAGCATGAATTCTGAATCATCAACGGGCAACTTTTACACACTTTATCAACTAGAACACATCGAACCAAGGGGTTGGATACACGAATCACAAACTCAGTAGACTCAACAGGCAGAGTCTTACTAGATACTAAAGTTTCACACACTTATGAATGAGTCGAACTAGGATCAATCAATGCAATCACAGTAGTATCATAAAGAGTGAAAGTACCGGTGATAACATCTGGGGAAGAAGCATCCTCTCTTGCACGTATAGCATATGCTCTAGCAGGTGCACGAGCCTCTGATCGAACTACAGTGTCTTTGGTTCCTTTTTGACTACTACTTACATTTCCCGAATGCCTAGGTGGTCTGCCTTGCCCTGACACATTACTCGGTCTGACATTCTGAGCCTTATTTTGCTCAACTAGCATCGGGCACTCTCTAATAAAATGATCTGACGATCCAAATTTAAAGCAGGACCGATCACGAAATATACAACTCCCAGAATGCCATTTACCACAATGCTTGCATTCAACCCGAATCTGCTGAACATTACCAACACTGGCCATGGAAGTAGCTCGGGAACCTACAGGAGGTCGATCTCGTCTAGATGTGTCTGAAGTAGCTTTATGTCAGCCGAAGTCATCTTTGAACTTCTTGGATACAGAATGGAAAGTCTTACTCGATGATCTTTTACGGATGTCTCTAGCTTCCATTTCAGCCTTTCTTTTCTCTTTCCCAAGCTCTTCAGCTTTGAAGCTCGTTCGACAAGTACCACGAACTCTTTGATCTCGAGTATGCCGACTAACAACTTAATATCTTCATTCAGACCATGTTCGAACCTTTTACACATAATGGCTTTAGTTGACACACATTCTCAGGCATATCAGCTCAGTCTGACAAACTTCTGCTCATACTCGTTCACGGTCATTCGACCTTGTTTCAATTCTAGAAATTCTTTTCGTTTCTGATCAATGAATCTCTGACTGACATATTTCTTATGAACTTGGACTGAAAGAAATCCCTAGTCACTTTTTATTTCGGAACCATTGATACTAGTGTATTCCACCATTGATATGCGGTGTCCCGTAGTAAGGATATAGCACACTTCAAGCATTCGTCTGGAGTACATGACAGCTCATCAAGCACCCGGATAGTATTATCAAGCCACATCTCAGCTTGTTCCGCGTCGTCATCATCATTAGCTTTAAATTCTTCGGCCCCATATTTCCTGATTTTATCAACTGGAGGCCTGCCAGATCTCATCGGATCTATTATCGGAGGTGCTGAAGGTATCGGAGTTGGATTATTCGGGGGTGGAGGTTGTTGTACAGCCAGATTAGTCTGAATAAATTGGGTAAACCATTCATTCATCATCTAGTAGAAGGCTTGCTTAGCCTCCCCCTCATGGCTACCCGAGATGGGTGGAGAGTCTACCGACGCTGACCCATGTGCAAGATCAGGCGCTACGCTCTCTACATCATCAGCTACGGCTCTATTAGGATCCATTTACTATATAAAACACAATTTAAATGTCAAAAGTCACCACACTATCGTATTATAAAATTTAAGGCATGTATAGCTACACTCACACGCGCTACGGTAGTCCCAGAATCGACTAAATCGTGAGCTCTGATACCAATAGAATGTAACACCCCTAACCCGTATCCGTCGCCAGATTAGGGTTACAAGGCGTTACTAGTCATAATTCAGTTCACACAGATATTCCTCACATTTCATAACTCAAAATCTATTCACTTCAATATTTGAAACTTAAACAAATATTAAGTCTTTAAAATAAAAGAAACATAACTTTCATAATAAAACCGTACTTCAGCATCTATCAAACCATATTGTTATATAACCATACATGTATATACACACTTATTCAAGCATCATTTCAGAATTTAATAACTTCTTTTTTTAATGCAAATATATGCGTATACAACCACAATGATTTGAACCATTTCAATATGACAAATAACCATAATATGACATAGTTAACACATACTAAATCAACCAAATCCATTATTAGCATTTATCTATGTAATTAAACCACTATGGCCGAACCACATTTTAGATGAAGTACATTATCTATATTCACAAATTAAGTTAATGCATGACTAAAGAATCATTATCATGGCATCACTAACGATACACAACTAAAACTTATCCATCAACCAAATATCAACTACCACGCACATAAGAGTGACCAAAACTATTTAGACATCTAATATTAACCTTAAGAACAAGCCATACGCAATCGAAACCATATTCCTCAACTACCTTCACATTTAGGTCAGGTCATATAAAAATCCACTACATATAATAAGCTATAAGATGTATTTCTAATATGAGTTAAATACTTAATCCTATGCATGGCATATATAATATAAATCAACCATACTACTAACACAAGCATAAATACATTATGAAATACACTATCATGGTGAATAAATGCCATGGCTGAATACATTAAAGACCAAAATACCATAATTTAGCCATTTTTGCATGGCTATATACATTAAAAAAATATCATTCAACTTTTAAGCTAGCCTATACATGCCTTAAGTTCAAAAGTTCAAACTTTAAAGATACCAAAGTGATCCGATAGTGTGAATGACTTCAGTGACAATCCCCTGAGCCCGTAGCCTGATCAAAATCTATAAAACAGAACAATAAACACACATGGAGTAAGCTTACTAGCTTAGTAAGTCTTAAGCAACTATTTTATAACATTCAAACATCCAAGCATTTTTTTTAAACCATCTGTTTATGGCAGTGTATATAAATAATTTAACCTATAATTATTCCATAGCCGAATAGCATTACCTCACTTAACCTCACAATTTTCATTTTTCATATCAAAGTACACCATTCACCGAATATATATACACATATCTATGTATATAGATATGCCTACATGAACATCTTCAACCACTCTCATGCTTTTAAGTATTCAATATCCATATAGCATAGTTTATATACAAGTTCCAACAACCAAAGGTACAATACATTTCTTTCATCATTTTATTTGCACATTAGCATCATATATATAACATATAAGTATGAAAAACACATACCTTATGGCCGAATTAACAAGATTCATTTCAAAAGCTTAGGCTTACTCGATTTGTTTCATGACTTTATTAATTCGTAATCTGAGCTCGGAATTGCAACTTACTGGTATAAATCTTGCTAAGCATTAGCCCGAATCACACACACCAGCACTAGGCCTGCTAGACCCAAGGTCTGAGATTTAAACACCGGCATTTAGCCTGCTAGGCAATAAGCCTGATATAATTCACCAGCACAAGGCCTGCTAGGCATTAAGCCCGATATAGATCACCGACATAAGGTCTGCTAGGCTCGAAGCCTGAGTATCAATATGATTAAACCATTTCATACACATTTCATAATACCAATATCACATATATCACATATGATTCATATTACTATCACATATCAAATTCGAATAAATTTAACAACACTTCATGATAAAATGTCTATCCACATTCGGCTTTCACTAAGTTCATAACCATAATTCCATAATTCAATATGTATTCAAGGTTATAAATGACATTAACGGTATTAACTTGCTTATAGACTTACCTCAGAATTCGTCGGACAGTAAAAATTGGCTATTCAATAACTTTTGCCTTTCCCCGATCCAAGTCTGTTTTTCTTTGTTCTTAATCTAAACACATTCAATTTGAGCTTATTCAAACACATTTCATTTCAATTTAATCCAAAAACACTTAAATGGGCAAATTACCATTTTACCCCTGACATTTACAACTTTTACAATTTAGTCCCTATTGCACAAAACACAAAATACACATAATTTGAAACTACTCCTTTAGGGCCGAATCTTCCCCATGCTCCTACAAGTCCCTACATTTCATTTATTTTGCATTTTAACCCCTCAAAAATTTATTTTTGCAATTTAGCCCAAAATACTCAAATTCATCAAAAATCCAAAGACAAAACATATTAATCTAACACATATATTTCATAATTCATCCTTAAACAACATAAACAACTAATTCTCACAATAGCTCAACTCAAAATATTCATCAAACTCAAAAATTAAAGCATGGGTCTTGAAGATTTCTAAGCAACGATCTCAAAAACGTAAAAATTATCGAGAACTGAAATCAAACTAACCTTGAATTTAAGCTTATAAGTGCCGAAATTTAAGCTTGTATTTCTGTTTTCTTCCTTAGCAACATTCAGCCTTAAGAAAAAAAAGATGATAATGGCCTTTCATTTGTTTTATTTAACATATAATATGTTTTATTATTTAATTACTAAAATAACCTTTTAATTAAAATAAAACGAATTTATATGATAAGGGAATTTTAGTCCTATGCCATCCACTACTTTGTGAAATGGGCTAATTGCCCTTTTAGTACCTCATATTAAAAAGCCATTATCACATTAGCACCTTTCACTAAAGTTTGAAACTTTTGCACTTTACACGATTAAGTCATTTTTGTTAAATTAAACACACAAACAATCAAATTTTCATACAAAACTTTCACACATTATAATTCACATATAATTAGCACAGAAAATAATATTTAAATATTTTTCAGACTCGGATTCGTGGTCCCGAAACCACTGTTCCAATTAGGGTCAAATTCAGACTGTTACAACTTTCCCCCCTTAGGGATTTTCGTCACCGAAAATCTTACCGTTAAACAGAATAGGATATTGTTGTCTCATTGAATCCTCTGGCTCCCACGTAGCCTCTTCTATTCCATGACAATTCCATAATACTTTTACTAACGAAATTTTCTTGTTTCTTAACTCTTTCACTTCACAAGCTAAAATACAGATCGGTTCCTCCTCGTACGTCATATCAGATCGGATTTCTACATCAGATGGGGCAATCAGATCTGACGAATCTGATCGATATCTACGAAGCATCGAAACATGGAAGACATTATGAATCTTTTCTAGCTCGGGTGGTAACTGCAGTCTATAAGCAACTGGCCCGGTACGTTCTGTTATTTCATACGGTCTAATGAATCTCAGACTCAACTTGCCTTTATGCCCAAATCGAAGCACTTTTTTCCACGGAGAAACTTTCAAAAATACCCGGTCTCCGATCTGAAACTCAATGTCTTTACGTTTCAAATCTGCATATGACTTTTGTCGATCTGATGCAGCTTTCAAACTGTCACGAATCACTGCCACTTTCTATTCTGTCTCTTTAATCATATCGATCCCGTGTATCTTGTTTTCTCTGAGCTCGGTCCAGTACAATGGTGTACGACACTTGCAGCCGTACAAAGCTTCGTAAGGTGCCATTTTGATACGAAATTGAAAGATATTATTGTAAGCAAATTTAATCAAAGGTAAGTATCGTTCCCACGTACCTTCAAACTCGAGGACGCAACATCTCAACATATCTTCAAGTATCTGAATGGTTCGTTCAGACTGACCATCTGTCTGCGGATGAAAAGTTGTGCTAAAGTGTAGTTTGGTACCTAAACCATCTTGCAATTTCTTCCAAAATCGCAACGTGAATCTCGGGTCTCTGCCAAAACAATGGAAATCGGCACACCATATAATTTCACAATTTGAGATACATACAACTCAGTAAGCTTATCGAGCGAATAGTCCGTACGAACTAGAATGAAATGAGCTGATTTGGTTAGTCTATCCACTATAACCCAATTGCATCTTTCTTACTCGGTTTCGTAGGCAAACTGGATACAAAATCCATAGCAATTCTATCCCATTTCCATTCAGGTATCATGATCAGCTGAAGTAATCCAGAAGGCACCTGATGTTCGGCTTTTACTTGCTGACAAATTAAGCACTTCGAGACAAATTCGGATATATCCCGTTTCATACCAGGCCACCAATAGAACTGTTTCAAATCATTATACATTTTCGTGCTACCCGGATGTACCAAAAATCGACTATTATGAGCCTCATTCAATATCATCTGAATCAAATCCACATTCTTCGGAACACATATTCGGCCTTTAAAGTTCAAACAATCATTTTCATCGATTCGAAACTCTAACTCTGCATCATTTTCACACTGAACTCGTCTTGCCATCGAATCTTTGTCAACTTTTTGAGTATCACAAATTTGTTGAATAAACAACGGTCTTGCTTTCAATTCGGCTATTATCGAACCATCATCAGACATAGCCATATGTGCATTCAACGCACGAAGAGCAAATAATGACTTTCGACTTAAAGCATCAGCAACAACGTTAGCCTATCCCGGATGATAGTCAAGCACTAGCTCGTAATCTTTTAACAGCTCTAACCATCTACGTTGTCTCAGGTTCAAACCTCTTTGTGTCATTAAATATTTCAAACTCTTGTGATCTGAATAAACATGGCATTTCTCACCGAAAAGATAATGACGCCATATCTTTAATGCGAACACAATGGCTGCTAACTCCAAATCATGTGTCGGATAATTTCTTTCATGTGGCTTCAACTGTCTCGAAGCATAGGCTAATACCTTGCCTTCTTGCATTAAAGCGCAACCCAAACCATTCAAAGAAGCATCACTATACACAACAAATTCTTTACCCGATTTAGGTTGAATTAACACCGGAGCCTTAATTGAAGACTTTCTATAATGGTCTCAATGCACATACAAGGATGGTGGTATACGCTTCAGCCGATGGAGCCCTTTTATCTAAGTTTTATAATGAGACATATGATATTATCAAAAGAATTTCAAGTAACAATTATTAGTGGCCAACCATTTGAGCAGCCATAGGGAGAAGAGTGGTTGGAGTCCATGAAGTTGATGCATTGACCTCATTGGCTGCACGCGTATCTTCCATATGTACCATGCTTAAGAATATAGGTATGAATGGAACCAATAGCATCCAGATGAACTATCAATCGAGCCAATTTAAGAATTATCAAATGTGCATTGTGGAGACAACCATATGTTCGAGGATTGTCTGTCAGATCAAAGATTCGTTTGCTACATGGGTAATCAACATCAAAATAGGAGTAGACAAGGTTCACTATCAAATTTTTACAACCCTTCCTCGTGAAATCACCCTAATTTCTCATGGGGTAATCAAGGAAATGACCCAAGAAATTCCTATATGCAATCTCGACCAGATCATTATCCAAATTTTTCTTAACAACCTCAAAAACCTCAACCAACTAAATTATCTAACAGTTTTAAGAATCTATTGAAGGAGTACATGACCAAGAATAATGCAACTTTGAGAAATTTGGACAACTAGATAAGACAATTAGCCAACGAGCTACAAAGTAGACCACAAGGTGTTTTGCCTAGTGACACGGTAAATCTGAGGACCATAGGTAAAGAACAGTGTCAAGCTATTATTTTGAGAAGCGAAAAGACGTTGGAGCCTAAGGTAGTTGAAATCGAAAATAAGCCTGTAGAAGTTCAAAATAAGGAGAAGGTTCAACCAGCAGTTAAAAGTTGACCACCACAAAGGTCTGTTCCTGTAACATCTTTTTAGGAGCGACCTCAACCAGATGAGTCAAAAGTTTCTACACCTAAGGAGAAGTCATCATCTCAACAGAGTTGTCGAGTGAAACCCAAAATTCCACCACCTCCATAACCTCAAAGACTCCAGAAGAAATAGAAAGAAGTACAATTTAAGATATTCTTAAACGTACTCAAGAAATTGCATATCAACATCCCATTGGTGGAAGCTTTGGAGCAGATGCCTAACTACATCAAATTCATAAATATCCTTTCTAAGAAGATAAGGTTGGGAAAGTTTGAGATAATGGCATTAACTGTAACACCGCATACTCGACCCGAGCATTTAGTATGAGTACCGAATGCTATAAAAACCTGTTGTTAAGAAGATAAGGCCTTCAATAAATGTTCCTAAGGCCATTTCTCGGGTCGCACACCCTTCAGATGTAGTGTGGCCCTACAAGGCTTTTGATGACTTAGCTGCTATTTTGCTTGAGAGGAAGGAAGAACCTCCGAACTTCTTTATTCTTACTACAGGCTACGCATATGCCCCTAGTCAATTCCTCCTATGACGTCTGCGGGTGAATCCCATAGACAAAGAATTTTGTTCCTTGTTTGGCTGATCCTGATTTTTCTTTTGTAAGTTCTGCTCAACCGTCAAGTCATTCTCAAACTTCAAACAACAAGAATGTGGACACCATTATGGAAAGTGCCCTAAAGTCCATTGATGATACGGATGTAGGCGTGTAAGTGGGTGATAGCAGCAGTAAGAGGGTAAGGACTGATAGGGGCTCTCATAGTACAGAGGAGAGTAGTGGCAGTAAATTGATTCATCGTAAAAGAGGCAAGAGACTAGTTACTTCTAAGAGGGCGCCTACTCTACCTATCCCCTCGGCTAACCTCGAGACTTAAGCTGAGTCCGTCTGGTATGCTTACTCCACACTCTGCCCCTTCTGTGCCTCTCTTTCTTGCTACTTGACCAAAACATCCTCCTACTCTTTCCATTGAGACATTAGGTTTGCTCTCTTTAAGGGACCGTTTTGCTGTGGGTCAGCCTTCTTTCTCTCCAACAAAGATTAACCAACGATAAGAGAGGGACCTACCCCAAGCACTGAAGTAATATGCTCTCCCTTATTTAGAAGCTCGTAAAACCACTTTTCAGGATTTGATGGACTCTCATCATATCTGGATGAAGGAAGGAAATTTACTTGGTTGGGCTCTTTACGAGTGATGCATTGAAATCAAAGTTGAACATACCCAATTTGAGACGATCCTAGCTTCTAAGGATTAAGAACTGGCTAAGCTCTACCAAATGTAAGAGGCCACATCCCTCCAAGCGCAAAAGTCCATAGAATCTTCCTTCGACTTGGAGTTTAAGTACAACTCTCTAAAGATAGAGTCTGTGTAACAGCCTAATTTTCAGTGGTGTCAGAAACAGTGATTTGGGATTACTAAATTCGACAAGTGAGTTGAAAAACTTAATAAATTAATAGTCAAGTGTGATTTTAGAAGTATTTTTGAATTAGTAAATTTTGTGATTTAAAATAATTTATTAGGTAAATTGGGTCGAAAACGAGGTATCGAGACCTCAAATTTATAAACCGAGCCATAAATATTTTTAGAAATATTTATAGAGTGTCATTGAGTTAGTATTAAAGTTTCGTCAGAAAATTTTAACATTCCAGTAGTCAATTAATTAAAAAGGACTAAATTGAAAAAGGTACAAAACTTGCTAAAGTGATTAAATAGTCTAATGGTAAATAAAGGAGGACTAAAAGGGAAAATGGACCATATTAAATGGCTGAGGCGGCATAACGTGAAAAAAAATCAAAGATATTTATGTGATTAGGGACAAAATTGGAATTAAAATAAAGTTTATATGGCCAAATGTTATTTTAATAGTTTAGAGACATTTTCTTCATCAATTTTCTGTCAAAAACATCCATTCAAGAGGGTTTGAGCTGGTGTTTCATATTTTATCTTCAAGTAAGTTCAATTCTTGCTTTTTCCTTGAAATTTTTATGTTTTTAGACTTTTACAATTAGGTTCAACTATTGAATTCATTTTTTTTATTCCATGAGTGATTTTGAAAGTTTCCATGAATGTGTGATGGAAGTTTATGATGAATTATCATGGATTTGAAGCTTTAATTTCACTATATGATGATTTTATCAAGTAATTTCAATAGAAATTGATTTTAGGACCTAATTGTGAAAAAGTTAAGAATTAGGGTTTGATATTAAAACTTTGAATATTAATGGCTGTATGGTAGCCTAAAATAATTAGGTAAATTTTCAATTGAGAAAAATTAGCTCAATTGATGGGTTAATTATATAGGGACTAAATTGTAAATTGTAAAATTTGGGGTAAAAGTGTAATTTCAAAAATTGAAGGGTATAAATTGTAAAGTGAATTAGAAATAGAATAGATGCTAATGAATGAGTAATTTATATTATAGATCAAGAAACTGAAGCTAAACGGGCTAAAGAGAAATTAACAGACTAGTCTTTGAATTTCTACAAATTCTACAAATAGGCCCATGTAAGTTCGTATGATCGAAATTTGATATTTATATTGAATTGATGTATGATATTATGTATATATTTATATTATATGTCAAAAACATGGAAAAATTATAAATATGAATGGTTAACGAAATAAATACATACGAAATTCATGAGAATAATGGTACAGGAAATATTGATTATTGTTGAATTGAATGTATGTGGAATAGTGATATTTGAATATTGGATATATTGAAACGAATAGATTTAATAAGTGATGAATTTATTGAAATTATATTGATTGAGTTGGTATATATATATATATATATTGATTATATTGATTGACTGAATTGAAATAAATATTGATTGTTATTGAAAAGTGAAGTGAATTGAATTGTATTGAGTTATGAATATATTTGATTAATTGAAATGTGTATTGATTGGAAACTGAAAAGTGATTTTGAAACCCTATTAACTAGTCAGGCTAAGTCGGATATAGTTGGCATGCCATAGGATTGGAAGTGTTCAGGGTTACTTCGACTTTGAGTCAATGAGACACTGGGTGTCATTATATTACTTCGGATAGATTTGATGAGGTACTGGGTTCCAACTTACTTTGACATGGCCAATAAGACACTGGATGTCAACTTATTGCTTCGAACTATCCGATGAGGCACTGAGTGCCGTATTGGTGTGTTTTGGTTGGATCTGTGTATCCGTCCGAGTCCAAGTTAGGTTAATAGGGGTAAACAAATGATTTGGCCAATTGATTGATATTGAGTGATATTGAATATGGATTGGAATGGACAGCGAAATAAAATATGCAATTGAAATGCATGAATCATGGATTCATGAAATGGATATTGATATTGAAATTGAATTGTGTATCCTAATGAGAAAAGCTATTGAATAGAAATTATGAGATTGAAATAGTATGATATAAGAATTAAAAGTGTTATGAATGGTATATTTATGAAATTATATCTAAAATACTCGGTATTGATATATAATTGATATATTGAAAAGTGTATTGGAAAATGATATTTACTTGATATATATTGAAATGTGACATGGGAATGATATTTATTTAATATATATTGAAAAGTGACATATAAATATGTGTTTAACTTTAATATGTTGATATAAGAAGATTATGTATATGATGATGAGTATTAAACCTAAGTGTGATATGTCAAGAAAATAAGTTTATCAATATTGAATTTATATGTAAGATGTGTAAGTACGCTAACTATTGTTGTTGCTTGATGATTAGGCAAGTGCCAAGCTATTGATTGAATAGTAGTATATTTATTTATTTGAAGCACTGAAAAGGTAAGTATTTAAGTGAAAGTAAGTTGGTCCTCATGAAAGAATGGTAAGGCTTAAATTATGAAATTTCTTATGAAATGACTTATTATGTGTCCAATATGAGAAAGGCTTGGTTAAATGCACTAACTTGTAACTATGACTGAATGACATGCATATGAAATAAGTGTAGAAGAGTTAAAGTTATATAAAATTTTACTAAGCTTGAGGGTATATGTCTATGAGTGATACTATGGATTAGTTCACCTTGTGAATTAGTGAGAACAATTTATAAGTATTACAATAACAATAATGGGTTATTTTTTATATGTAAAGTTTTATAATTGAAATAAATTGGTATGATTAAAGATTATACGAGCTTACTAGGCATTCTTTGCTTACATGTTTGTTTTATTTATCTATCTTACAGATTATCGAAAGCTCAAACAAGTTGGAAGCATATCGGAGCCATATCACACTATCTATTGGTTCTATCGGTAATTATGGATGACTTGATTCTGGTTATAGTGGCATGTATAGGTTATTTTGATTAAATATTAGTCTATAGGTGTTATGTAGATATTAGTCATTTATTTGATTTGCGTTTTGGTATTCTGGTATTTGCATGATTTGCCTTATAACGTTGATGTGATTGAATGATGAGAGGTAAAATAGTAGTTGAATATGCATAAGAGGTGCCTAAAAGTATAATGATTATGTATGTCTAAATAAAAGTTAATACAAAGAATCATGAAAGAGTAAAATTAGCATTAAAATAGTTTCTAAACAGCAACAATGGTTCAACTTTGAAAAATCACCAAAAATTGTGAAAATCAAATTAGAGATTTAATAAAACATTAAATTAAATTTTGTTGAGTCTAGTTTTTCATAGAAGAAATGGTGTAAGCAATGAAATTGTAAATTATGAGATATAATAAATTTTGTGAGACAAGGGCAGAATGATTTCGAGTTCCCCTGTTCTGACTTTGGAAAATCATCAAAAGTTTTTAAAACGTCTATTTTGAATAGAAACAAATGGAAACATCATCCAAATCTCGTACTAAGAGATAATTAGTTTTTAGTGAAGAAAGGTTGAAGCTGTCAAATAGCAGAACAGAAATAAATTTGTAGATTTTATTGTACTTATTGGCTAAATTATAAATTCTGAAATTTTTATGGTAGAAAGATTTTTGAGTCTAGTTTCAAAAACATTAAGCGAATCTTAATTTAGAATTCTGTAGCTCTAGATATAAATAATTTAGTGACTATGACTCAAGTGAACAGCTTGATATGAACATAAGTAAATAGTGGAATTATCTGTAATTTTTCTGTAAACTTCGGTAACATCCTGTAACCCTGTTTCGGTAACGAATGTGGATTAGGGATGTTACAGTCTGAGGGTAGGGTTCGCTAGTTGGAAAACCAAATCAAAGCACATGAAGAACACTACTTGGTGGACCTAGAGAAGATTCAAAAAGAAAATGTTGGAGCCCTGGTGCAATACAAAGTAGAGACTAAGGCGAGAATCATGGATTATCTTTCCAAGCTGAAGTCCAATTACATCCATCATGCCCAAGTTTCTGCAGGCCCTTTCGATGCGAGTCATGTGAACTTTAGTTGTCTTCGTCAGTTCCTCAACTAGAGTCCAAGCTTCAATGCCATGAATCCTTCTTGAGTCGAGTGGGAAGAGTTTTAGAAGAAATGGAAAGATTCTGGCAATTTCTTCCCCCCACCCGATCCCGAGCCTATCACTCTTGCTCCACAGGGGAAATGATAGATCCGCTTGTTAGGGATGGTGCCTAACTTTTTAGTCTATATATGCATTTCCCATCTTAATGAAAAATTCTCACATTCCTACCTATTTTTTTATACTTTATTGATCAACAATCTGGCCATGATTGTCCAATCCTACACTCATTCTTGTTACACCCATTATTTACGATAAATCTTGAGGGACTAAGCCACTACCACTGTATCATGCATATAAGGGTTGTCTTCCAACTTCATACATCCAGATAATCAGTTAAACTGAAACTCTGATACCACTAAATTGTAACACCCCATACCCGACCCGATCGTTGGGTCAAAGTACTGAATGCTACAAGAACCCATTTAGTTTTACAATACACCCATGCCTACGATTGCTACAACATGCAGAGCTTCCCATGCTTACAACCTCTTTTTCTTCAAGACGAATGAAGAAGAAGAGAATGATGTTGAAGAGAAGAATGTGTAAAAGGGATTAAGGAATCCCTCTTTCTCTCATCCTCCTACCTATATATATATCCTCATAGTGCGATCTTTACAGACCGTTACCACCACACAGTCCTAATTATTATGTTTCCTACTATGTAACTAGTCAATCCCAATCTAACCAAACCAGATTGGGAGTCTAAATTTTTTCTAACCAGCTACTTAATTTTCTAAATTTCTCGCTAGTATCCTCAACTGTCCATTACTATTCAATCAACTGCCCGATTTTTCCTTGAGTTTGGGAATTTTGGAAATTTGGGTGTGACATTAATGAATGAGTGAAGTGCATTCCTGCAGAATAAGTTATCGCGAAGGATGAAAGATCCTTGGAGTTTTGCCATACCATGCAACATTGGAGAAACTTACTATGGTATGGATCTCTATGATTTTGTGACAACCCAATTTTGGGGCTAGTTAGAACAGTGGTTTTGGAACCACTAATTCGAGGCCAGAGAAATTACTTTTTATATGAGTGCATGAAAATTTTGGTGGATTAATTTTAGTGATTACTTGCTTAATTTTGAAAAATGACTAAATCGCATAAAGTGCAGAAGTTTTGTTCTACAAGCTAAATGTGTTAAATAGCTATGGAACACTAAAGTAGAGGTCTTTATTGAGTAAATAGACCATAAAATTATGTTTGCTGGACATGGAATTTTTAATTGGAGACAAAGTCATAAAATGGTCAAAATTAGGTGACATTAGGTGACTTGTTTAATAAAAAAATAAAACAAAAAGAGAGGAGGCTATCATCTTCTCTTCACCACCGAAATTTTCAGCAAAAAAGGGGGGTTGAGAGCTCAAATTTCAGCCAAGCTTTTCTCTTGCAAGTAAGTGATTTTGGTGGTTGTTTTTGTTAATTTTTGTGTTTTTGGAACCCCTATAGCTTAATCTAGCTAATGAGGGGACTATTTTGCAAAATGGTTGAGAGTCTAGGGTTTTACCATGTGAGTGTTCATGTTGTTTGGTGAAATTTTATGGAAGAAAATGAATTTTGGTCGTTAAATAGACAACTTTTGTGAAAGGGGTTTTCATGGAAACACCTAAAAGAATCTTTTTGTAAAAATTATAAAATGGGTAGTAAATGTGTGAAATAATTGGAATTGTGAGTTTCTATAAGAGTAATAAAGGTTCGGCTAGGCTTTTTAAAGGAGGAAAATTTGATTAAAATCGTTTTACGAGCCTAGGGGCAATTATAATTATGTGAAAGTCTAGGGACAAAACGGTGATTTTGCCCAGGTAAGAATTATAGATTGTATAGATTAATGTAGTGATTAAATAAGTGAATTTGTCATTATAGATCAAGAAAAACAGATTCCGGACCCAGACCGGGGGAAAACTAAGCTATTGGACTAAATCGAACTAGTCGCCCATATTTTGTATACTGAGGTAAGTTGTACGTAAATAATACAACTCTGTGGTTATTATGCATTAAACAATTGATATTGCATAAAATGTTTGATTATTATTATGATTATGCATGATGAAATTTGATATGGTATACTCCCGGTTGAACCTTAGGAATAGATTGGATATCCACGCCATGACATTTGGGTGATATGTGGGCTAGTGTAAGACCATGTCTGGGACATGGCATCAGCATTGATATGTGTGCTAGTGTAAGACCATGTCTTGGACATGGCATCGGTGTTAATATGTGTGCTAGTGTAAGACCATGTCTGGGACATGGCATCGACCACATTATGAGAGCCAGTGTAAGACCATGTTTGGGACATGGCATCAGCGTTGATATGTGTGCTAGTGTAAGACAATGTCTGAGACATGGCATCGGCCACATTATGAGAGCCAGTGTAAGACCATGTCTGGGACATGGCGTGGCATTGAGATGAGAGCTAGTGTAAGACCATGTCTGGGACATGGCATCGGCCTCGATATGTAAGCCAGTGTAAGACCATGTCTGGGACATGGCATCGGCATTGTACCCTCTTGTGTGAGGCTTTTCGGGTATCCTTTGGTATTCCAACTGGTTCAACGGGTAATTTAAAGCTTGTGTCAAAAGTGAGAAATTTACGACTATGTTGTAAATGATACAGGTACCTACACGAAATTCATGAGAAATGAGCTCGATTTATGTTGTATGATTAGTAAGGATGAAAATGAGTAAGTTATGCATTTAATCATTTGAGAATTATGTGCAAGTTTATAATATGTTATGAGTATGATAATGCATGGTAATTGTTGTTAATTATTTACATGTGACTTACTAAGCTTTATGCTTACTCCCTCTCTTTTCCATTTTCTTATAGTGCCGCTAAGCTAGCTCGGGGATCAACAGACGTAGGAAGCATCGATCACACTATCAATTGAAGCATTTGGTATAGTTACCTTAGTATTTTAAGTATGACATGTATAGGGACTGGGTCTTTTTGTTAAGTGCCATATTGTTTTGGCCATATGTGTTGGCTTGTCATGAAGTTGATCTATTTTGTCTAAGGCGGTGGATAATGGCTAATATTTTTTGTTGATTTATGCAAATGATGATTTTTTCATGATTGGATTGATAAATTATGCGATAAGTTTTACATGTGAATGGAGTGTAGTGGCCTTAATGTGCATATGTCTTGGTTGTGGCTTATGTTGGTGCAAGTAAGGGTGGCAAAAGGGGTTGGTAAATAGCCTTGCTTTTGTCCACACGGGTAGACACAAGGGCGTCTGTCTAGGCTGTGTGTGACACACGGTCTTCCCCATGGGCGTGTAGTCCGGCCGTGTGTCTCAACCGTGTGGAAGACACCGCCATTGGACATGAGCATGTGCCCAGGCCGTGTGAAGTCTGCACCTTGAATGTGAAAATTTAGAAATTTCCACATGGCCTTGCACACGGGCGTGTGCCTTGGCCGTGTGACCCTAAATGACTGATGACGTCAGAAACAGAATGTCAAGGTTTTTACACATGGGCTAAGACACAGGCGTGTCATGGCTGTATGGGGGACACGAGCGTGTGCCAGGCCGTGTGAAAACCCCTGTAAGTTCGAATTGAAAATAAATCCACATGAGCAGGGGACATGGGAGTGTCCCTATATGCTAAGGCCGTGTGAGTTACACAATCCTTCAACATGGCCATGATATTAGGTCACATGGGCGTGTCGCCCTTCCACACGGGCGTGTGCCCCTATTTTTAGTGACATTTTCCAAAGTTTTTCCAAAGAACTCGATTTTGTCTCGAACCGTTTCTAAAGTCTGTTTTGGGCCTTGTAGGCTCCTATTAAGGATTTTAAGACAAACTTTGAAAAGTTTTAAATTTGAACGAAATTTCATAACCCGAAGTGTTTGTATGCATGTTATTAAATTAGGTAACGCCTCGTACCTTGTTCCGATGTAGGATACGGGTAAGGGGTGTTTTAGATTTGGGCGCGAGCATTAATCTGATGTCCATGTCAGTTTTCAAGAACTTAGGTATTAGTGAAGCAAGATCGATAATGGTAACGCTTCTCCTAGCATACAGATCGATAGCACATCTAGAGGGAAAGATTGAAGATGTATTGTTAAGAGTTGATAAGTTCATATTTCCATCTGATTTTGTCATTCTAGATTTTGAAGAAGACAAAAAGATCCCTATCATTGTAGGGAGACCATTTTTAGCAATTGACAGAATGTTGATTAATGTCCATAAAGGTGGGATCACTATGCGAGGTCAAGATGATCAGGTGACCTTTAATGTTTTCAAAGCCTCGATGTTCCCTAATGTAGCTGAAGAATGTTCTGAAATGTTCGAGGTAGATTCGTTGATTTCTGCAGAATATGAGCTTGATTTTGTAGAAGACCAATTGGAACAAGTTTTATCAACCGACTGACCAAGTGAAAATGAAGAGAGTGATGAGAAATTGACTTTGTTGGAAGCCAGCTTAAAGAAATTCACTCTAAAGCCTAAGTTTGAATCATTGGAGTTAGCATTAAGGAAGATTGCACAACTGAAAGCCTCAATTGAAGAGCCATTTAATTTGGAGTTAAAGGTACTTCCAGCCCATTTGAAATATACTTATTTGGGTTCTTCTTTGACCCTATCTGTTATCATTTCAGCTGAATTGACTGAAAAGAAAGAACAATTAATTGATGTTTTGAAGAAATTCAAACGACCAATTGGTTGGACAATAGTTGACATTAGAGGTATTAGTCTTTCGCTGTATATGAATAAGATCTATCCACAAAATAGACTTGCAAATTAAAAAGAAACGTATGGAGTGAATGAGGGAGAAAAATACGGGCTGGCTGCCTTTAAGCAAAATAAAAGAGAAGCAAATGACTTGTAGAAAAAAGAGAAAAATTATTGGGTTTAATTATATCAAATTTTAAATAATAATAATATATAATTGAATTTAAGTAATTAAAATTATATTAATATTTTATAATATGATTTAATATAAACATATATGTTTAATAATATTAAAATATAATATTTTATATCAATATTTTAAATATTTTAAAAATAAAAAATTATTATTAATATAATAATATTTTCCTTATTTTAGTTAATTTTATTAAAAATAAAGTTATTGGAAAATGATTTGCGCCTTTTAAAAGAGGAAATTATTTTCTATAAAAATGTTTTCTTTTTTATTAACCAGTTATTATTTTCCTTTGATTAAACCATTTTCCTTTAAACAAACACAAAAAAACTTTAAATAATTGTAAATAATTTTTTTCGTGAAACAAATGTACTTTTATCTTTTATTTTCCTTGCTTACTCATCTCTTCCACAATATCTTTTGGTTATGAATTCAACATTTCTATTGTTCTAGGCACAACATTTTTTATAAAATGCTTAGAACTACCCATAATTTCTCCTCTACCTTTAAATAGGAGGATATATACTCTTTAGAGCAAACACACATCTTCTTATACTAAATACTAAATAACTAAGAAAAAAAAATCAAACAATGTTAGGACATCATAAAGCAATTACAAGAAAGTAGATTTATTGGGATAGTTTATAATTAGAAAGAATTTTAATTTCCTGTATGTGGTTAACTAATATGGTGTAATTACATCTTAATTTACTATGTAATGTTGGGTATTACAAATTATAATTACATAACTATATAACACTAAAAAAATGTCATTTATTGGTGGCCTAAAAACCATCAGTAAATACCAAAAAACTGTCAGTAAAAGTTTCGAAGATATGATCATCATTAGATGGTAAAATGTGCTATCCTGACAAAAATATGATCGTCATTAGAAGTTTCGAAGGTATAGGGTTATACTGAAGAAAATTTTCCATTAATAAATCCTTTAACCTTATACCTACAGAAACATCCGTTAGTAAAAAGCCAACCCTTATAAAAAATACTTTTGATCTATACTGATGGTATTTCTGTCAGTAAAAATTAAATTTATTTATTAATGAGTTTTTATAGACAATTTTTTATTTAATTTTTTTTCCGGATTTTCCTATTTAACAATGATATTTTTACAAATAACATATTATTTATTTTCTTTCTCTTTTTATGGATTATTCTAGATAACTTTTTATTTGATTTTTTACAAATTTTTTTAACAATTATGTTTTTAAAAATAAAATAATATATCAATAAAATATAAAAAAATCAAAAGAAAAACAAAGAAATTATTTTATGTTAATAATGTACAATTTAACCATAACATTAAAACATGAAAATTTTCCAAACCACAAAGTTAACAAATCTCCTCCTTGAAACTACAAAAGCAAATTACATAAAATAGGAGATTCAATCAACTAAACATATTCAAAACATAATGTATTAGTAGCGATCAAAATAGTTGGTGTCTCATCCTTCTCTTGATAATTGATCTGCCACAATTCGTTGTGGTAAATTCGGGTCTTTTCGGCACTTAATGAGCTTATTTTTAAGTCGTTTCATATTATTTTACTATGTTTTCCATTTCTAGTAGTTTCATTTTAATTTTAGTAAAATAAACGTTTTTATGCATATTTTGGTAATGTAATGACCTAATGAGCCAATATGGGCCTAAAGAATGACTAACAAGTCGATTTAGTGTGCAGAACACCATTTTCAAGCCAAGAACATTAGAGCGATGGCATGTGATGTCGCAACACTGCATTTCAAGGCCAAAGGAGTCACCTGCGAAGTTTGGTGTCGGAACACCGGAACGATGAAATGCAAAAATAAGTCAATGGTGTTTTCACCTGGGCAACACATTTTATTCAGCCTTATGGCTTGTAATTGACCTAGTTAAGGCAGAACACATTGTTATATATATTCATACTTAGCCTAAGTTAAGGTGGTTTTTAGAGAGTCATTTTTAGAATATATTTTTAGGAATTAATTTTAGTTTTAGTTTTTTTTTTTCAATTTAGTCCTTTATTTTCAAAAGCAGAATTTTTCTTCTTGTTCTGACTTGGATTTGATTTGGATCCAAGCCTTTGTTTATAGTTTTTATAAATTTCTTTTTGATTTTCCATTGCTATCGACGTTATCTTCGCAATTGTCAAAGGAATTTCAACTTTCATGCACAACTCGATATCAAAACAGATCAATTTCTCTATTCTCTTTCTTTATTTAAATATTTGTTCTTTATGTTTAATATGAAATTAAGAAAAAATGCATCTAGATCCATTAGCGGCTAATTTCCTTAGGGAGAATAAAGATCCGATGTCGCAATAATTAACAGAAGAATTAGTGTTTATTTTCAAAATAGTTGGTTTAAATTATGCGTGCTTAAAACGCTAGGATTGACGCCCCTAGGAAGTAATTTAGGTAAACGAGGTCGAAAGAATAGTTTACTGAGTACATTGTAATTTATCTAGGTTTAAACGATGGGGTCGAAAGAGAAGTTGTTTTTTTCGATTGATTAATTAGTTAGAGGTCGAAAGGTAATAACTTGTTAGTTAATAGCTAATTCACTAAAACTCGAGTTGTGAGGTTATTTAAGAAGACTGATGTGAGTTAATATTCTGTTTTTTTAATTGAGTTAATTTTGATTGTTAAATTGTCTTCATTAGTTTTCTCTAGTTTAAGCTATTTTTGCTATTTAATTTTTCTTTGGTTTTTCGTACTATAATTTTAGATTATTACTGTTTAGCCCTGTTAGTGTAGAAAAGCGGATTTTAGTTTAGTTCAACCTCTATTGGGTACGATCCTCGGAATACTTCTCGGAGTGTTTCATTGTAATCATTTGCGATACTACAATTTGACCTGTATACTTGTGGACAATGTTGTTTTATTAATTGTTTTTTTGCTGCAATATTTTCAATCCAGACGTTTTAAAAATAAAGATGAATTTGCTCATATAAGGACAAAAAATAGGCATGAGATATAGAACCTTTAATAGTTACAGAATTAAATAAATAAACCTAGCAAGCCCTAATAAAATTTCAAGAATCAGCTCTTGGATTCATAGTTGGAATAGCCTTTAATCATCTTGAATGCCCTTAATCATCTGCTAGCATATAAAGACAATAGCAAGAGTGATAGGGGAATATTACCCAATAGGCAACTGTATTTGAATTTTTGTTATGTTAGTTTGTTTCCCTGTATTATTTTAGTTAAAATGGTGCGGATTAGTCTATGTGTTAGTGGCCAAAACTGTGTGTATTATGCCTATGTCCATCAAGTGAAATAGTGTGTATTGGAGCATAGTTGTACACTAACGGCTTGCTTAATTGAATTTGGAACCGTTAATTCTTTTCTTCTTAAGTAGTTGAGGGAAAGGGAATTTGTAATATCCGGGATTTTATGGCTTATGCATTTTTGCTTAATTATATGAAGTAGCATGCCTTTGTATGTTATGAATGTGTTTTGTGAATTTTGTGAACCTTAGAGTGTAGGTAAGTGCCTTAGAAATTATCAGATTTTAAGTTTCAAAGAGGGAGCTCAGCCTGATAGGCCTTAAAGAAAATTGTAGGGGAAATATGTCATGAAAATCAACTTGTTTAAGTGGCATAAAGGCGCCACTTAAGGCCCTGGTAAGTGACGCCATATACAGTGGGCAAGGGGCTAGGTTCGAGCTGCAAGGGAAGTAAATAAAAGAGTTTTATTTTGCTGCAAGATTGAGCAGTAGTGGACGGCAATGGGGCACTAAGGGATGAGTTTAATCCTTTTAAAATTCAGCTAGGATAAGGGATAAATGATGGATTATTTTTATTAATTTTTAAATGAAGTGATAAAGAGAAAAATAAGGGATTAGATAGGGGAAGAGTGTGGCCGGCCTAGGGACTCCTTGAGATGATTTTCGGCCAAGCTTAGTAAGGGGGGATAGCCGAATTTCATTAAGCATTCTAGCCTCCCTTTCGGTTACTCTTTTCTCTCCAAGCTATCACTTTCTTTTCTTCTTCTTTTATTTGTTCTAGCCGAAAGTCATCTTGGTTCACCTCTGAATTCTCATCTTTTCTTTTCCATACGCGAATCATACCAAAAACGCCTCTCTCTCCCATTTGATAGCCATTGCCGATTGTCCATTAAAAACCCCAAAAGCCGAAACTTAAGTGAACAACATCTAGCCATAGACGAATACCTTGTGGATTTCAGCAAGGGTGCTGTCGACTTCATCATCAGGGGTAAGAACAAACGTTATTCGATTTTCATTCCTTCTTCTTTTAGCCGAAAGTTTGAATCTAATCCCAATATCATTCTATGGCCGAAACTATGAAGGGTCATTCGGGATTTGTCTATAGTCGACTATAAGGAGGAGATCATTCAGGATTTCAGGGCTAAGGGATTTCGACAGAGACCAAGGCCAAGTGACTGTTTTCGGGATTTAGATCCACAAGGTAAGTGACTATGCACATTCGACCAAGGCCATATTTAGTGATTCGAATCTATTTCTTAGTTGTTCAAAAGCCGAAATTAACCGGTTAAGTGATGTAGTAATTGGCCGATTACAAGAGGGAACATCACCACATTTCGGGATTTGATTAGTAAGCAAATCAGGAGCAAGGTAAGAATTTAAGTTATGAAAATCCTTCAGGATTTGGTTGTTTGGCCGAATGGCTTTTGCTAAAGTGTTTAAGGATTGGTCGAATGTAAGAACTAAAGATCTAGAGCGCTAGATCGGGACTTTCGGGATTTCAGGGAACTCGTTAAGAAAATCAGGTGTGTACCCCACACTAGATCTTAATAGATTTATGGTAATGTTTTAAGATATGTGTTTATAATAATGTGAAATGTGGCTAAAGGTACCATGCAATGGTATAAAGTACTCAGGTACGTTAACTTACTACTACTGTAGTTATGATATTATGAATATCTGTCACGGCACATATGCGAATATTGATAAGAATGTGAAATAAGGCTTAAGGCATGTTAATTGTATGATTTGTATGACATGGGGCATATGGGTGATATAAAAGTGGAAGTGATCTGGTGGTTTTTACCACAATATCTGAATGTGGTGACTTATGTCACAATATCTGAATGTGGTGACTTATGTCACAAATAATTATCTGGTGGCTATGCCACAATATATAAGGGCAATGAGCATGTCGTCTGCAGCGACTGCCTTCGATGATGTGTAGCGGATGGAGGGTCGACTTAGTAGTCCCCACGGTGTGATGGTTGGTACGAGTGATGTGTAGCGGATGGTATCTAGGTTTGGGTTCGGGATTGCATCATTAAATTTAATTGCCATGTGTATATGTATGATCTGTTATGCCTAAATCATTGGGACCTAGTGTTGGTGGTTATACACTGAGTCTGTTTGACTCACCCCGTTGTGGGATATTTTTCAGGTGACGCTCAGTAGATGGACCGGGTCGGCAGGAACTTGGGTGGTGGCCATGCTCAGCTTAAAGTTATTTTATTGAGATTTTATTTTATATTTAAGTTTTGAAATTTATTTCGGGTTTTGTTCTGATGTAATAAGGCCATTACTACTAGACTGTTTATGCATGCGTTTTATTTGTTTAAGTATGGGACGATTTAAATCAAATCAAACATTAAGTAATTTTTCTTAAAAAGAAATTCCAAATGTTTTGACACCTCAACACAAATGATTTTCAATTCATGCTAAACTGTAAAAACTCAACAATACTTTTAACTTATTGCCTACAAGTACGAAAATAAAGTTTTATTAAAACCTAGACTTTTCAATTCGAATCCAACACAAATCTAATTTTCTTCAAAAACACCCAAACTTTCCAAGGTAACAAATAAGTATTTGGAACGTTTTTTTCTCCGGGAACATACCAGATCCGGTCAAGGCTCGTGGGCCGGGTTTGGGGTGTTTCAGAATTGGTTATGAAATTGGAAATTGCATTCTTTTCTCTTTGATTTCTCTCTTCTCTCTCATCTATTTATGTTTTCTTCTTCCTCATATTACTACCCTTGTTCTGCTTCTTGACGATTTGTAATAAGGGTACCAAAGCTTCTGACCCTTTATGGCCAATAAAGGCATTACCATACAGCTACAAAAGGAGATGGGCAATTTGTAGAAGGAAATGTCTCAGCTTCAGACAGAATTTTCTCAGATGGACAACTAGATTCGTGGTTGATGGAGTTTAGAGATGAGTTTAAGGGAAAAATCAAGACTAGGTTATAGTTTTTATTCGAGCAATATATGGGTTAACCATCTGGTGTAGCTGCCACTAAATCCACACAGGACAAGGCAAAGGGGATATTGGGTGTTCCACCCCTAGGATTTCCACCTAAGGAAGCTTTGGTGGTCCCAACTATGAAAAATCTAGCTTATATGGAAACTTCTTCACGGTTCGGCAGTATGGAGGTGCTTCTTAAGCCTTTTAAGTTAGATTGCCTACGTTTTGATGAGACTGACTTTAGAGGCTAGTGGTTCAAGTTGGAATAGTACTTCGAGGCCGAAGACGTCTTGGATCATGCCAAGATGAGAATGGTCATGCTTCATTTGGAAGGTAAGGCCCTTGACTAGCACTATTTCTTTGCCAGAGGCAAGGTGGCATACATTTGCTTACTTGGGACACCTATGCTCGAGGCCTAAATGAGAGGTTTAGCTCTAGCTCTCTTTTGGACCCTACGACAGAATTGGTCTCACTCAAATAGCATGGCACTATAGATCAGTACCATTATGTTTTTGTGAGTCTACTTGACCAGCTACATCTTTAGAGAGTTATGCACTCAATATTTTCTTAAGCAACTTGAAAATGGAGATAGGCCAATATTTGAATTTGTTTAAACTTAATTCTCTTGTGGAAGGGTTTCTTATTGCTCGCTAAGTGAAAAGTATCATCTTGAACAACCAAAACCGAAAGAAGTATCCTTAGATCAATAATATAGGGTATGTGCTAAAATGCCAATTTTGCTCCTTACTTCCAAGATGTTTCCCACTGTTCGACATACTGTGGGACCTGGTAGACCACCCTCAGTTATCATTGGCCGTAAATGCCCTACTAAGTCTTTTTTTCAGACTGACATAGAGGAGAGGAGAATGAAGGGGTTGTGCTTTTGGTGTGCAACCAAGTATACTTCTAACCACATGTGTACAAAATCCCAATTGTACCAATTGATCTTAGAGCTTAGCACGATATTGCAGGAGAGGTAAAAAGTCCTTACTCTTAAGAGTTCCAGGATCTCAAGGTCCTAACACCATGAGGGTCACTGCACAAATAGGAGCTTATAAGGTCATCAAATTGGTGGATTCTGGTAGCACCCACAACTTTGTGGATGCTAAATTAGTGAGATAGTTAGGCTTACCTGTGGAGCCCTTCTATAGGCTCCAAGTTACCATTGGTGATGTAAGGAAACTATCAACTTAGGGGTTTTGTAGAACAACCCATTGGAAGGCATATGAGTAATAATTCGTGACAGACTATCCTGCCACTTAGGGGATGTAATCTGGTTTTAGGGATCTAGTAGTTATTGTCTCTAGGATCATAGTTCGGAACTTTAGCTCTCTTATCATGCAGTTCCTTCACCAGGGTCATTCTTATACAATGAAAGGGATCCCCTCTAGAGCCATTCAAATTATGACAGGTCCCCAAACAACTAAGTATGTATCTATGATTGGTCAAGGTCCATGTTCCGTGCTGCTTACCTGTCACATTCTAAAATATCAAAGTTATGATGGAAGGTGAATTTTGAGGACTAATTTGAAAAGCTTACAAATTGCACGGGTTCTAGTAGAAATAAGAAGAAATATCATACTGGATGTGGAAAGGTTGGATTTCAACCTTGGTTCCGTTGAGTTTAAACTAGGAATATTTTAGTGGAAGATATGATGATTATAGACATGTACACTGTAACACCCCAAACCCGGCCCATACGTTTCGACCGGATCTGGCGTGTCACTAAAGAAATTTTTATAAAACATGTCGTTTCGACCCAAGGCCTTATTACAACGATATTGAAAACCCTTAATCAAAAATATTAAAAACAATATTCTAAGTAAAATCTTCTGCTGGATCAAGTATTCTCTCGCATGGCCACCTCGCGCTCCTCTCCAACCCGGTCCGATGCACTAGGTGCTACCTGAAATTGTTAAATAATAGGGTGAGTCACGAGACTCCGTGTGCAACCCTCATGCACCATTAGACTTGGGCCTTAACCCCACAGAACATATAAAAAAATATAATATATCAGAAAAGATGCCACCCTTACCTGCCAGTCACACCATTTGGGGATTTCTACAATCAACCCACACCGCCACACACCATTGATGGTAGACATGTTGCTCATCGTCAGATCATGGTCGTAGCCACTACAACAGGTCATGGCAAAAGCCACTACAACAGGTCACGGCATAAGCCGCTACAACAGGTCACGGCAGAAGCCGCTACAACAGAACACTTCCCCTTTCAATAACCCAACCCCATGCAATCACAGAAACAACATACTTATCATAGATTTCACCTTAACAGGAACATTCATTTAGGAATGACAGAGATCACTAACCTGGTGATTCGCTTTTACCCTCTTCGGGTTTCAACCATGATGCCAGGATTTTGGCATTTATCGGAATATAACAGATTTATAACATGATGTCGGGATTTCGGCATTTATCAGAATATAATTGATTTATAACATATTTTAACAGGCAATCTAAATGGTGTGGAAGTGTTACACACCTGATATCGCATAGTTTTACTCCCGTAGTTAAATCTTTACTATCTAAATCTACAACCCTTAGTCTAAAACCTTGCTCAAAAGCCGAAAGAATACGAAGATTTGGGCTCCCAAACATTTGGCCAAGGGTTAATAAATACCCAAATTTACACGTTAAAAATCAATAGATCTCCTTACCTTGAAATCCTGAAAGTAACACGATTCGAGTGTTACTGAACTCTATCTTAGAGATCTAAGCGAGTGACCTCCCTTCAAATCCCGGAATACCGCAAATAAGAGAAAAACTTAAGATTAGCTCCTTATAGCCATTCGGCTAGAGTCCCTAAAAAGCCGGAAAAGATTGATATCTTACGAATCAATACTTACCTTTAGTTTCTTTCTAGATTCGGCACAAGCAGATACCACAGAAAGATTTCGGCAATCACAGGAGATGAGATCTAGGGATTTCGGCTTTTAAGAAAATCCCAGAAAAGATGAACGAGAGAAGGCTGATGTGTTTTTCGGCTTTTAGAAGAATTGAATGAGGAGTTTCGGCTTTTAGTGAATGGGAGAATAAAATCAATGGAGATCAGAAGATTCGGCTAAAAGGAAATTTCAAAGAAAAAGAAAGAAAGGGTGAGGGAGGTGGTGCTTTTCGGCTTTTGTAAGAGAAAGATGAGAAAAGAAAACAATGGTGATTTTCGGCTTTTGGAAGAGAAAAGATGAGAAAAGAAAACAATGGTGATTTTCGGCTTTTGGAAGAGAAAAGATGAGAAAAGAAAACAAGTGAAATGGCCTTCAAATTTTCGGCACAGGAAGAGAAGAAAGAGTAGGGTTCTAATGCCAGAATTGATTAGCTATCCCCCACCTATTTATAGAAATTTCAGCACTTACCTATCCTTGCAGATAAATCCTATCTTTTCTTCTTTATCTTAATCTACTAACTCATCCAAAAGAGACTTAATTAGCTCCAACTCCTCCCTCCTTTATCAGCTTATTATCCACAAATTAAAAAATTAAAATTTTCCTAAATTATAGCCTTGTTGCCATCCACTCCACCTAACCCTAATGCTTAAAATTAGCTAGCTTAAATTAAAAGAATTGGGCTCCATGAAACTTAAATTTGGGCCCCTTACTCCCTTGTGTGGTGTCACCTCCTAAGATTGGGCCACAAGCCCACTTTGGTATTTTAAACATAGATACTACCTTTTAAACCCTATAATGCCCAAACAGATAATTTTAATCAAGGCCTCTACCTAAGCCTGAGCCCAATTTGGACCCATAACACTTAAATTAACACATTAAACATATCCACCCATTAAACGCATAGGCCCAAAAATTCAGGATATTACAGTTCTATCCCTCTTAAAGAAATTTCGTCCTCGAAATTTCCAACTAACTATTAATCGTATACCCAAGCCTCACCACTATGCTTTCGCTGCGCACTCTAATTTAATAATATATAAACATTGCACGCATACAGTTTCCATACCCAAAAATATAGCATCCACACAAAACATACCCGGCTTAATGGTGATTGAACAATCCCAAGCCTTATGCTCCTCAAACTCGCATCTTAAACACGTTCCTGACTTCCTCCAACATTCACCCGGATGACGCCTTCTGCAATATTCGCAAACCCGAAAGTTTGGACGTACCTTAACATGCTTCACAGAACGAGACTACAACCCTAGAAAACTACGATCTCCTTTTTCTTACAGTCCACGAACCCAACCCTAAGTGTTTCACCGATTTCTTTAACCTCCTTCATTACCTCCCTAACTAACTGAGTCAGCACATCAGTCCTAACACTTCCACGGCCATGGCCTCGGCCGCGGTCTCTTCTTCCTCTTCTAGCACTCATCGTTGATTCTCGTATTATCTGAATTAGAAATTTTATGAATTATTAATTTTCTTTCACTGATTAACCACGAACAATCTTATGAACAGTAGTTTTAAGAGTAGTTCTTTCGAATTCGAACCTATCTACAGTTTCAGTCTCAAGTTTATCTCCTAATTCTAGAAACCACGTACATTCAACCATCACACATCAACATACATATAACATCCATGAACTCACATTCATCACATAAGGGTATCTTCGTCATTTCACTACCCAGGGGTTTTTCCGTAGTTTTGCCCTACAGGGTATTTTTTCCAAAATAAAGTATCTTGGTGATTTTCTTTGAATTAGAAGTACTTTAGTACACATTTTTTTTATAAAGCAAGGCTATTTTGGAAAACAAGTTTTTTTTTGAAACAGGGGTACTTTGGAAAATTTAATTTCGCAAACCGGGTTACTCTTGTAAATCTAGGGGTTTTCGGGTAAATTTGCAAAACTGAGGTATTTTATAAAATCACGGTTGTTTGGAAATTTTCACAAACCAAGGATATTTTGAAAATTTTGCCAACCGAAGTGTTTCGGCAATTTTCACAAATTTTGGTAGTTTTACAATTCTGGGGTATTCTGGAAATTTTCACAAATCAAGTGTATTTTGAAAATTTTACAAAACTTGGGGGGTATTTTAGTTATTTTATAAATCAGGGGTAAAATTTTTTTTCCAAAATAAGGGTATTTTAGCAATTTTGTAAAAATAAGTTGGCTGGTCCCTTTCGGGTTTTAATTATAGATTCTAGCCCGTCAACAAATCCTCGTAGCTAGGGTGAACAGTCACCACGCACCAGGTAGGATTCCAGCGAAGAGGAGGTGAGTTACTAGGACTGCTTAAGTACCAAGCTCTTCCGGATCCAATCCTAGACATGCGCATGCCTGTTGCCACAGCCTAGTCTTGCGACTCGTTCACGGGTTTGTTTAGTGAAATTAAGTCTTATGAGATTTAAGGAGTTATTTCAGCTAAGCCTAAAGTCCATCAAGTTCTAATCTAACTAATCTACGTCCCATAAAGCCCATCAAGCCCACATATATATAACACACTGTGAGTTCAGAATACTTACCTGGCGGACTTGGGCCGGAGACGTAGGTGCCATGCCGAGCTAACAGACCTGTTATCATTTAACAATATGCATGTTTCAAAAGCCCATTTTTAGAAAACATTTTAAGCCCAAAAACCCCCAGAGCCGAGTTTTGAACTGGGCTCTGATACCAATTTGTAACACCCCAAACCCGGCCCATATGTTTCGACCGGATCTGGCGTGTCACTAAAGAAATTTTTATAAAACATGTCGTGGCACTTTGGAAAAACATTTATCAGGTTTAAATATTTATACCGAAAACTTAACAATTTATTAAATCATATAAGATATAAAGTTATAAATTACCTTGGTGAGTTTTTTAAATAAAAACCAAAATTTTATACATGTCTTAACTTAATTTAGACATAAAATTTAAATGCCCAGTAATAAAAGCCCAACATAAAACCGAAACATAAATAATAGTCTAGTGGCCCAAGGCCTTATTACAACGATATTGAAAACCATTAATCAAAAATATTAAAAACAATATTCTAAGTAAAATCTTCTGCTGGATCAAGTATTCTCTCGCATGGCCACCTCGCGCTCCTCTCCAGCCCGGTCCGATGCACTAGGTGCTACCTGAAATTGTTAAATAATAGGGTGAGTCGCGAGACTCCGTATGCAACCCCCATGCACCACTAGACTTGGGCCTTAACCCCACAGAACATATAACAAAATATAATATATCAGAAAAGATGCAAAGCCCAACCCAAATCCTAGGTTTCCATCGCTACACACCACCCTTACCTGCCAGTCACACTGTTTGGGGATTTTTACAATCAACCCACACCGCTACACACCATTGATGGCAGACATGCTGCTCATCGTCAGATCATGGTCATAGCCACTACAACAGGTCATGGCAAAAGCCACTACAACAGGTCACGGCAGAAGCTGCTACAACAGGTCACGGCAGAAGCAGCTACAACAGAACACTTCCCCTTTCAATAACCCAACCCCATGCAATCACAGAAACAGCATACTTATCACAGATGTCACCTTAACAGGAAAATTCACTTAGGAATGACAGAGATCACTAACCTGGTGATTGGCTTTTACCCTCTTCGGGTTTCAACCATGATGCCGGGATTTCGGCATTTATCAGAATATAACAGATTTATAACATGATGCCGGGATTTTGGCATTTATCAGAATATAACAGATTTATAACATGATGCCGGGATTTTGGCATTTATCAGAATATAACAGATTTATATCATATTTTAACAGGCAATCTAAGTGGTGTGGAAGTGTTACACACCTAATATCGCGTAGTTTTACTCCCTTAGTTAAATCCTTACTATCTGAATCTAACACCCTTAGTTTAAAACCTTGCTCAAAAGCCGGAAGAATACAAAGATTTGGGCTCCCCTACATTTGGCCAAGGGTTAATAAATACCCAAATTTACACGTTAAAAACCAATAGATCTCATTACCTTGAAATCCCGAAAGTAACAGGGTTCGAGTGTTACTAAACTCTATCTTAGAGATCTAAGCGAGTGACCTCCCTTCAAATCCCAGAATGCCGCAAATAAGAGAAAAACTTAAGATTAGCTCCTTATAGCCATTCGGCTAGAGTCCCTAAAAAGCTGAAAAAGATTGAAATCTTACGAATCAATACTTACCTTTAGTTTCTTTCGAGATTCGGCACAAGCAGATACCACAGAAAGATTTCGGTAATCATAGGAGATGAGATCTAGGGATTTCGGCTTTTAAGAAAACCCCAGAAAAGATGATTGAGAGAAGGCTGATGTGTTTTTCAGGTTTTAGAAGAATTGAATGAGGAGTTTCGGCTTTTAGTGAATGGGAGAAGAAAATCAATGGAGATCAGAAGATTCGGCTAAAAGGAAATTTCAAAGAAAAAGAAAGAAAGGGTGAGGGAGGTGGTGCTTTTCGGCTTTTGTAAGAGAAAGATGAGAAAAGAAAACAATGGTGATTTTCGGCTTTTGGAAGAGAAAAGAAAACAAGTGAGATGGCCTTCAAATTTTCGGCACAGGAAGAGAAGAAAGAGTAGGGTTCTAATGCCAGAATTGATTAGCTATCCCCCACCTATTTATAGAAATTTCGGCACTTACCTATCCTTGCAGATAAATCCTATCTTTTCTTCTTTATCTTAATCTACTAACTCATCCAAAAGAGACTTAATTAGCTCCAACTCCTCCCTCCTTTATCAGCTTATTATCCACAAATTAAAAAATTAAAATTTTCCTAAATTATAGCCTTGTTGCCATCCACTCCACCTAACCCTAATGCTTAAAATTAGCTAGCTTAAATTAAAAGAATTGGGCTCCATGAAACTTAAATTTGGGCCCCTTACTCCCTTGTGTGGCGTCACCTCCTAAGATTGGGCCACAAGCCCACTTTGGTATTTTAAACATAGATACTACCTTTTAAACCCTATAATGCCTAAACAGATAATTTTAATCAAGGCCTCTACCTAAGCCTGAGCCCAATTTGGACCCCTAACACTTAAATTAACACATTAAACATATCCACCCATTAAATGCATAGGCCCAAAAATTCAGGATGTTACATACACTTTCCTGTTGAGTTTGGGACTTCTGTAAGAAGTGCGTGAATAGTCTATTAGGGTGAGATGTTATTCTCTGGTGGAATTTTTTCATTTGTCTGTTCTTTCTTCATCTTCTTCGTTGGTCTGGTTAAAAGAAAGAAAGATTAAGAGTACTATGCATGGAGGAAAAAAGTTAAACTTATGCGTAAGAAGTTGATAATTTATAAATTTGGTAAGCTTCTTAACCTTTTTGTGTTACGGACTCAAGTAAAGGAAAGAACGTTAAGGATTTCAGTTATCCATCGATACTGTTCTGTATGGGGTTAAGTTGCAGATAATCATTTTAATGCCCTCTGCATGTATACAAATTAATGTTTTTATGATGATGAAATATATTCGTTGAAGATTCTGAAATAGTGTTATGTTTTATAAACTAGAAGCTCGGGTAACAAAGGAAGAAGCTAAGTAGAAGGTTTAGGCATCAACTTTCAGGTGAGTTCCAAAACTCAAACCTTAAATGAATGTTTATGTTTTGGTATTGTTTGCTAGTTCTGTAACTTCTATCCTAAGATGATGAATTCTATGGCTAAATGATGATACCTTGAGATGCATGTTGTGTGTAGATATGTGTAATATCCCTAAATCAGGACTAGTAGTTTCAGGTATATTTTTTGGGTTCCGAGCGTGAATTTAGGAATTTATCGGGTTAATAGTATTGTAGGGCCCAAAATTTGCCCTGGCCCATGCCATAACCAATTAGCCGAACAAAGCATAAAACCAAAAAAAACACAATTAAAAAAAAACCAATCAGCAACAGTCCATCAGTCCAAAATAAAAAATACAAGCCCATTTCTAATTCTGGCCCAATATGAACCAAACAGAAACCAAAATTAAAAAAACCAATACAGGCCCAATACCTAACTAAGCTCAAAATCTTAACATTTCAGAAACCCTAGAACCCCTTGGCCAAGCAGCGCCGCAAACAACCCCCCACGCACGCGCGCGTCATGCGCCCGCACCTCTGTACGCCCCATGCTGATTGCCACGTACAACCACTGCTGAGCCTTCGTACCTGCGAAAGAAAAATGACAAGAACAACAATAACAGTAGCAATTGACAGCAAAAGAAAAGAGAATAATAATGTATTTTTTTATCTTTTCGATTGGGGGGCTATAAAAATGAAAAAGCCTTTGTACCCTTATTTTTTTTAGGAATCAGTACGCAAGGAATACCAAAAAAAGAATACAAAAACAGGAGATTCAAAAAAGGTTGCTTTCCATCTTGTGGTTTCTTTTTCGCTTATCTGTTTGTTGGTGTCGATTTAGCCAATACTTCGCTCCAAAAATTGACAGATCCTTGTGGATCTAGTCGAAATCGTCGCATTGGCGGAGGCGCTAAGCACCGATGAAACCCAAGGGTCGGTAGATAAAGCGGAGAGGCTGAAAAGTTTTTGAAAGAAAGGTTTTGAAATTTGCTTTGGAGAATCAGCGCAGTGAAAATTAGGGCAAATGTTTTTGTTCATATATATGACTAATATGACGTCGTTTAAGCCATGAGGGTCAGGCGCTGAAATGGTACAATTTGGGGTGCTTAACCCGCGTGCCCGACTAAAAAACCCGGAGGATCCGCGTGTTTTATTAAAAATAGTTTTATTGCATGATTAGCCCCTCCGTTTTACACTGTCATTTTGATTGAACCTTATTTCTATATTTTTATTATTTTTAATTTATCCCTAAAGTCTGTGCGCGATTCCAATTTGATCCAATCTGTACACATCATTTTCGCGAAGTGGGAATATTTCATTTTTAATCCTCGTTTACTTTAAGTGTGTTTTAATTTAGTCCTTAATTCTGTCTAAATTTTTTTTATAAAACAGCCTCTTAATTTCATTTCTTTTTCATTTAAGTATTTTTTAGTCTATCCTTATAATCTTTGCAAATTAACTTCGATTATTATTCATTTTGTATCAGTTGATCTAATAAATTATTTTGAAATTCATTTTTACAATGTTTTAATTGATTTTATACTTCCATTGTATATTTTTCGATTCTATTTTGTACATATTTATTTTCAAAATCTTCTTTTATTGTATTGTCAATTTTAAATTAATATGTCTTGTGTTTTAAATTATTTTGTATATCATTTACTTTAAATTTATTCTTATGTAATATTCGTTTTAAAACTCATCCATATATTATTGTGTTTATTTTATTATAAAATTTATTTCAAAATCTTCTCATGCATTGCCTATTTCTTTTTAAAAAATTTTAATACGTATAATTAAGGTTAGAAAAAAAAACATGTATATATTAGTTTCAAATTTCTTTTTCTCTGTTTATATTAAATTCGTTTATTACCATGCAGAGGTTTGATATTTTATTAATCTACCATGTGGTTCCGATTGATGATATCGTTTCAAATATGATGTTGTAAAATTATTGATGTTGTATATTTCAAATTGTATGTGCTTATGGTTATCTTTGTTACTCGTTTGTGCAAATTCGTATTCATGCATTATAATTCCATATTATATTTTGTTTCTCATTATCAAAAAATGATTCAATAAAATGCATTTTGAGCCAATTCTAAAATTGTGTATCTGAAAAATTTTCAAGATAAGGCAATATTTGTGTGTTTGGAAATTCGAAAATTTATGCCCTAACGTACTGGGTGTCAATTTTCCGTTTGACCAAATAACCAAATATCCTTTTAATTGCATGTTTTGAAAATCAAAGATGATCTCAGTATCGAAGTATAAACGCGTCATGTCTTAACGTATTGGATGTGATATTTTTATTCATTTGGAACGAATGAATCTTGAGATTCAATTCAAAATTAATTAATATTCTTTAAAAAGAATCATACCTTAAACATTTTCAAGTTTTCAACGCAAGGACATTAGCTAATCAATTTAGTACCAGTTTTGGGCATGCGAGGGTGCTAATCCTTCCTCGTGTGTAATTGACTCCCGAACCTGTTTTTCTATTTCGTAGACCAAAATCCTTTTTCAAGGTGATCCAATCCCACCTAAACAAAAGGGTTGGTGGCGACTCCATATTTTTAAAGTCGATCCCCGTTTTTTTTCAAAACACGATAAAAAATGGACAACTTGGCGACTCCACTGGGGACTGGTTGAGAGTCAGGCCATAGATTGATTAATTCTTATCCTTTGATTGAAAATTTGGAAAATTGTTTTGAAAAATTATGTTTCTTTTAATGCATTTGCAGTAATGTCGAGTCTCATAAAATACTTCGGCATTGCATTGCATGACGTTGTGGTCACACCTTTAAGTGGGAGTGAGAAACTATGCCATCATGAGGTTTTCACCTCCGCATGGGTTAGTGGACTACTTCCGGGATACATCTGTACCTATGTGCTTCGTGAGATTTTCATCTCCGCATGGCCATAGGGAAATGTATTCCCCTGAATCGAACTCAATTCATATGAGCCTATAATGGGTGAGGATTGAGGAATCTGCTGGTTCGGGTACCCATTTTTAGAACCCTGCCGCATATAGCAGCCCTAGGAGCCTACCCTAGATAGAGCCACGCCAAACCCTAGTGGTCACCCGGTCAGGTGTTCTATGTTATTTATTTCTCTTGCACTAACGTGTTTTCTTTTATTTTGATTGAATTGCATTGCATCATCATAAAAAGAAGGTGTTGATTAATATTCGATTACTAAATAGAAGAGTTTGTGATAAGGAAATGAATTACTTGATAAAGTGGGTTATAATACGGTCGTCCGAATATAGTCCAGGTAAATGACGAAAGAAGTCCGCAGAAGAATACAAGACCTTGCTCGAGGATTCAAGCCGACAAAGACTATTCAAGAGCCGTCACTTTTTGACTTTCTTAAAAGAGCTAGAAGAGGCATCTACTGAGAAAGTTCACGGGACACGACCATAACATCCAGATACGAAGAAAAGGATTGGTGTCTTCACCTGGACTATGAGGACAAAGCCGCATACGTAACCCGTTTTATGTAAAGAAATTTGTTTTCTAAAAAAGTTCTTCTAATGGAATTGAATTCAGAATCAACGTCTTTCTTTCTTTTTGCATTCATTCCATGCATTCGCATTGCATTTCATGCATTTGCATTACATCGCATCATATGCATTACAATTCGTAGAAAGTTTCTAATTGAATAAAAATTATTTCAGTAACCTGGAAACCGACAAAACCTTACCAAATACGCATCCCTACAGCACGAGAAAGAAAACTCAAGCAATGGATAAAAGACTAGAAAAGTTGGAACGAATGCAGAAAGAAATGCAAGAACAGATGCAGGCACAGATGCAGGAGCAACTTGCTAAGATCCAGCAAGATACGATGGACAAAATGATGGAAGCTCAGGGAAATATGATGACTCAGATGACGCAGCTGTTGAAGGGGCTTATGGATAAAGGAAAAAACCCCATGGCAAATGTTGAGGAGAATACTGAGTATCTTCAATGTCCCCCTGGTTTTACTCAACCACATGTGCAAACTCGACCTGAAAGGCCATCTGTCATGATCAGGCCTCAACAATTCCTAGCGGGCGCTTCAGTGAACCTCCAAACGGGCTCAAGTTCAAGAGATAATCCAATCATTAATATTGTCCCTGATTTGGATGAAATAGCTGAAGGAGAGAGGACAAAAGCAGAACTGCCAAAGCAGCTAGAAGATAGATGTAAATGGTTGGAGGAAAAGTTTAAAGCGATAGAAAGCGCCGATAGCTGTTATGGAATCGATGCCAAGGATTTAAGCTTGGTCCCAAACTTGGTGCTCCCATACAGATTCAAAATGCCTGAATTTGAGAAATATAATGGGACAAGTTGCCCCGAGGCTCACATAACTATGTTTTGCAGAACAATGACGGGGTACATTAATAATGACCAACTATTGATCCATTGCTTCCAAGATAGCTTGGTGGGAGCAGCAGCCAAGTGGTATAACCAGTTGAGTCGTGCCAGAATTGGTTCATGGAGAGATTTACCCAAGCATTCATGAAACAGTACAGTCATGTGACAGACGTGACTCCCGACAAAATTACTCTTAAAAACATAGAGAAAAGGGCAAATGAAAGTTTTAGACAGTATGCGCAGTGGTGGAGAGAGGTTGCCACCCAAGTCCAGCCACCACTTCTAGAGAAAGAGACCACAATGCTCTTTATTAATACACTGAAGGCCCCATTTATCACTCATATGCTAGGGAGCGCTACAAAGAGCTTCTCAGACGTTGTAATGACTGGAGAAATGATTGAGAATGCCATAAAAAGTGGAAGGATAGAGGCAGGAGAAAATGTCAAAAGATCAACCCCGAGAAATAGGGAAAATAAAGTGAACAATTCGAGCATGCATTCCAAATCAGCCACCGCAGGTCAACCGAGGGCTATGACCACTGGTCATCAGGGCTTATCAAGACAAGAATCCAGTGCAAAGTAACTCCAGTTTACACCAATTCCAATGACATATAGGGAGTTGTATCAAAGCCTATTTGATGCACGTATGGTGGCTCCTAATTACATGGAACCAATACAACCCCCATACCCCAAATGGTATGATTCAAATGCTCAATGCGAGTATCACGCTGGAATAACGGGTCACTCAATTGATAACTGCATTGCATTTAAGAAATTGGTTGAGAGGCTTATTAAAATAGGGGTTTTGAAGTTCGATGAGTCGAACGCAGCAGTAAATTGTGATAATTGAAGGAGGGGGCAAGAGAGTTGCTATTCCTTGAAGAAGTCATCAGAAGCCTAGAAATCGAGAAGTCAGAACACCAATGGCGTATCCAAAGAGTGAACCAAGGAATAAAAGTTTTCCAAGCATCGGCCTTTATATACTTGAGAGTGTTTTGAACAATAGGACTCTGGAAGAGACATGTATTTTCAAGGCTAATCTAGAGTAATATTCAAAACACGCTTATTGCTTTCAGCCTAGAAGTAATAAGAGTCATTTTGTGAAATAGGCTAGTGTTCAGAATCTTTTTTTCAATAAAATGCATCTTTTTGAGCAAATATTTTTTCATTCTTTCTATTTATAGATTATTTTGTACTTTGGATTACTATTCAAATATTCTTTCATTCTTTATTCATGATCATGCCATACAAATAATCGTTCTTGGAATCATTTTTTCTCTAGAATTTACCTTCGTACCCACAATGGGTCCCCAGATATCAATGACATGGGCGACGCTATTACTGACTCCCTTTTTGAATGAAATATGGGTCTAAGGAATCTCAGGACTTTGAAGATGATAGAAATTGTAACCTATCTTCTGATTTGTTAATACTGGATGAAAAATAGATCCTACGTCGTGAGCCAAGGAAGGAGATGAAGATCAAAGCCTAGCTCAATGCAGAAATAAGATTTCCTATATGTGGGGCATGGATGTTATCAAGCCAGTCTCATCAAAAGCTTCTGGCCAATATCGATTCATTTTCGTGGATGTCGGTTACTTCACTAAGATGGTAAAAGTCACTTCATATGCCAATATTACAAAGTCGATAGTCATCAGAACAAAAAAGAGAAAAAGAAAGAAAAAATACCGACAAAAAAATGTCGAAAAGATCATATTCAACCGCACAATGTCAAAAGTTTGCGGTCTGTTCAAAGATCAGGTGCCACATCACAGTGCAGCAAAGGCAGCCAAAAAGAAAAACAAAAGATCAAAAAAGACCGAGACTTGTAAAGATTGGCATACAGAAGTTACTATTTACCCTCTATGCTTATCAAACATTGGCCAGGACTGTCACCGGGGCAACACATTTCTCATTGGTTTCGCCCATTGAAGTTGAAATTCTTTTTTTTTCTTTTTCTGAGTTTTATCAGAATTGAGGTTGGATGAGGCAGAATGGATCCAATCCCAATGTGATCAATCAAATTTGTGAAGAAAAGTTAATAGTTGTCCGTTACAGTCAGATGATGCGGGTTTGCGACAAAGAGGTTCATCCTAGAAAATTCCCAAAGGAGGACCTGGTATTGAAGAAGATCATTCATATACAAAAGGATTTCAGAGAAAAATAGAGGCCAAACTAGAAAAGACTTTATGTAGTGAAAAAGTCTGTTCTGGAAACTTTGACCAAGATGGATGGCAAAGACATGCTCAAGCCAGTGAATTCAGATTTCTGTCTAAAAGGAGAGGCCTAGGTGAAAACCCGCAAAGGGGCACTAAAATAAATAAAAGTACAAAAAATCAATCAAAATTTTTCAATCAAAAAGAAGAAAGAAAAGGAGAGGCCAAGGTGAAAACCCGCAAAGGGCGCCTTGAGACCAAAGGGGATTTGAGTTGAAAACCCAAAAAGGGCAGCTCAAATTTTGATTGAAGGGGATTACAGTAGTCTTGCTATACTGGAATTAACAATGAAGAAGTATGCTACGTCTTGGGGCATCGACAAAGTATTACGGATCCCCAAACACATATTGAGCTTAAAATGGTCCTCAAAAAGTTAGAACAGAGAAGCTCAGGCTGCGATATCTGGGGCACCTATTTTCCATTTTAAGCATTTTAAATATTTTTATTTGTGATTATATTATTCTTTTCAAAATATGTTCACAATAAATTTCCTTCTTGATTGCGAATGCTATCTTTGATTTGCTTATTTGCTTCGAGCTATGCTCCTAATTAATTTCCTTCTTGTCCATGGTTTTGATCTTTTTCTAGCATTTTGCATTGAAATGACGATTAGTGGACTAATAATATTTTCATAAAATGAGTTTCGCATATTACTCTGGAAACTTCTGAATAATACAAGAACTTGAAATAGGACTATTGTGTAAAACCCACCAAGCTTAAGGAAGAATCTAAATTGAGGCTACCTCCTTGGATTTTCTGTTAAAAATAGTTGGTGATATGATCTTGACGAAAAATGGGCAATGTTAACCCCAGCGTAAAAGGGGAATCATTCTCGAAAAATGATATTCTGCATCTATGCAAATATCATGTATACACATTTGGTTAGGTCACTTGAGGAGTGATCAGCTGATACCTTTGATTGGCAGCCGGTTGGATGGAAAAAGATGTAGATCCTATATTCCTGATTTACAGCAGGTTGGACTGAAGATGAAACAAATTCTACACCCTTGAGTTGAAGTGGGATGGGTCTAAGTTGATATAGATCCTATACCCCTAAGTTACAATAAGATGAACCCTGAAATTACAGTGGGGCAAATAAGCAAGATATAATTGTTTTCTCGGAGTTTTGTCAAGAATACTAGCCGAGCGAGATGGCAGTATAATACGTCAGTGATAAAGCCCTGATAAACAATGAGCAATGACAACCCTAAGCTTTTAAAAAAGGGATCATTCTCATGACATTCTGCATTTATGCAAATATTGTCTCCCTAAGCAGTAGTTGAACAGATTTAAGCCACCAGTCTGGCATCCATGAGTTTGCAGTGGAGCAGATTGAAAATAGCATATCTTGCCTTCCTGAGCGAAGCGGGTCGAAGATACCAATCTGGCGTCCCTGATTTTGCAGTGGAACAGATTGAAGATAGCAGACCTGGCAATCCTGAAGTTGCAGGAGTAGATCGAAGACATCAGATCTTGTCTCCCTGAGTTTGCAGTGGAGCAGATTGAAGATAGCAGATCTGGCAATCCTAAAGTTGCAAAAGCAGATCGAAGACATCAGATCTTGTCTCCCTGAGTTTGCAGTGGAGCAAATTGAAGATTTCCTAACCATTTTGCGTAACCATAAACACATAAAACTGATTTTACAGGATAGGTCCCCGGAAGACGGTGTCGCAACATCAATGAATTGGAAAATCTCGTCTCCCTAAGCAGTAGTGGAACAGATTTAAGCCACTAGCCCTATCTCCATGACCAGCAATGGAATAGGTCAAAGATTGTAGATCTTGTCGCCCTAAGTAGTAGTGGACCAAGATTGAACGGCAAATCTTGTCTCCCTAAGCAGTAGAGAAACAAATTTAAGCCACTAGCCCTATCTCCCTGACCAGCAGCGGAATAGGTCAAAGATTGTAAATCTTGTCGCCCTAAGCAGTAGTGGACCAAGATTGAACGGCAAATCTTATCTCCCTAAGCAGTAGTTGAACAGATTTAAGCCACCAGTCTGGCATCCCTGAGTTTGTAGTGGAGCAGATTGAAAATAGCAAATCTTGCCTTCTTGAGCGAAGCAGATCGAAGATACCAATCTGGCGTCCCTGAGTTTGCAGTGGAACAGATTGAAGATAGCAGATCTGGAAATCCTGAAGTTACAGGAGCAGATCGAAGACATCAGATCTTGTCTCCCTGAGTTTGTAGTGGAGCAGATTGAAAATAGCAGATCTGGCAATCCTAAAGTTGCAGGAGCAGATCGAAGACATCAGATCTTGTCTCCCTAAGTTTGCAGTGGAGCAGATTGAAGATAGCAGATCTGGCAATCCTGAAGTTGCAGGAGCAGATCAAAGGCATTAGATCCCTTCTCTCTAAGGTTATTGAGGATCAACCTTAATTTCCTTGAAGTTTTAGTAGAGTAGGACGAAGCTACCAATCCCTTTTCTCTAAGATTACATTGAAGTCACAAGTCTTATCTCCCTGAAGTGGCAGCGGAGCAAATTGAAGCTACAAGTCTAGGATCAAAATGTTAGTTCTCATGCCCTTGAAAATGCAGTGGGATGGAATCAAGCTATTCGAAGGAGAAAAGCACCGAAAGAAGTCTGCACTCGGCGAGACCGGGCAAATTTGGCCCTTTTAAAGTCTTTGCTCTATTCTTGTTACACGATAATGAGCAAAGAGGGGCAGCTGTAGGGCCCAAAATTTGCCCGGGCCCATGCCATAACCAATTAGCCGAACAAAGCATAAAACCAAAAAAAACACAATTAAAAAAAACCAATCAGCAATAGTCCATCAGTCCAAAATAAAAAATACAAGCCCAATTCTAATTCTGGCACAATATTAACCAAATAGAAACCAAAATTAAAAAAACCAATACAGGCCCAATACCTAACTAAGCACGAAATCTTAACATTTCAGAAACCCTAGAACACCTTGGCCAAGCAGCGCCGCAAGCAGCCCCCCACGCACGCACGCGTCATGCGCCCGCGCCTCTGTACGCCCCACACCGAGTGCCACGTACAACCACTGCTGAGCCTTCGTACCTGCGAAAGAAAAACGACAAGAACAACAATAACAGTAGCGATTGACAGCAAAAGAAAAGAGAATAATAATGTATTTTTTATCTTTTCGATTGGGGGGCTATAAAAATGAAAAAGCCTTTGTACCCTTATTTTTTTAGGAATCAATACGCAAGAAATACCAAAAAACGAATACAAAAATAGGAGATTCAAAAAAGGTTGCTTTCCATCTTGTGGTTTCTTTTTCGCTTTGTTTTTGTTCTTCAATCGAGTAGAATAAATTTACAAAAGAAAAAGAAGAGTTTTCTTATCTGTTTGTTGGTGTCGATTTAGCCAAGTCTTTGCTCCAAAAATTGACGAATCCTTGTGGATCTAGTCGAAATCGCTGCAGTGGCGAAGGCGCTAAGCATCGATGAAACCCAAGGGTCGGTTGATAAAGCGGAGAGGCTGAAAAGTTTTTGAAAGAAAGGTTTTGAAATTTGCTTTGGAGAATCGGTGCAATGAAAATTAGGGCAAACGTTTTTGTTCATATATATGAATAATACGACGTCGTTTAAGTCATGTGGGTCAGGCGCTGAAACGACACCGTTTGGGGTGCTTAACAGCGTGCCCGACCCGAAAACCTGGAGGATCCGCGTGTTTTATTAAAAATGGTTTTATTGTGCGATTAGCCCCTCCATTTTGCACTGTCATTTGATTGAACCTTATTTCTATATTTTTATTATTTTTAATTTATCCCTGAAGTCTGTGCGCGATTCCAATTTGATCCAATCTGTACACATCATTTTCGTGAAGTGGGAATATTTCATTTTTAATCCTCATTTATTTAAGTTTGTTTCAATTTAGTCCTTAATTCTGTTAATTTTTTTTTTATAAAACAGCCTCTTAATTTCATTTCTTTTTCATTTAAGTATTTTTTAGTCTATCCTTATAATCTTTGCAAATTAACTTCGATTATTATTCATTTTGTATAAGTTGATCTAATAAATTATTTTGAAATTCATTTTTACAATGTTTTAATTGATTTTATACTTCCATTGTATATTTTTCGAATCTATTTTGTACATATTTATTTTCAAAATCTTCTTTTATTGTATTGTCAATTTTAAATTAATATGTCTTGTGTTTTAAATTATTTTGTATATCATTTACTTTAAATTTATTCTTATGTAATATTCGTTTTAAAACTCATCCATATATTATTGTATTTATTTTATTATAAAATTTATTTCAAAATCTTCTCATGCATTGCCTATTTCTTTTTAAAAAATTTTAATACGTATAATTTAGGTTTAAAAAAACATGTATATATTAGTTTCAATTTTTTTTTCTCTGTTTATCTTAAATTCGTTTATTACCATGCAGAGGTTTGATATTTTATTAATCTACCATGTGGTTCCGATTGATGATATCGTTTCAAATATGATGTTGTAAAATTATTGATGTCGTATATTTCAAATTGTATGTGCTTATGGTTATCTTTGTTACTCGTTTGTGCAAATTCGTATTCATCCATTATAATTCCATATTATATTTTGTTTCTCATTATCAAAAAATGATTCAATAAAATGCATTTTGAGCCAATTCTAAAATTGCTTATTTGAAAAATTTTCAAGATAAGGCAATATTTGTGTGTTTGGAAATTCGAAAATTTATGCCCTAACGTACTGGGTGTCAATTTTCCATTTGACCAAATAACCAAATATCCTTTTAATTGCATGTTTTGAAAATCAAAGATGATCTCGGTATCGAAGTATAAACGCGTCATGTCCTAACGTATTGGATGTGATGTTTTTATTCCTTTGGAACGAATGAATCTTGAGATTCAATTCAAAATTAATTAACATTCTTTAAAAAGAATCATACCTTAAACATTTTCAAGTTTTCAATGCAAGGACATTAGCTAATCAATTTGGTACCAGTTTTGGGCATGCGAGGGTGCTAATCCTTCCTCGTGTGTAATCGACTCCCGAACCTGTTTTTCTATTTCGTAGACCAAAATCCTTTTTCAAGGTGATCCAATCCCACCTAAACAAAAGGGTTGGTGGCGACTCCATATTTTTAAAGTCGATCCCCGTTTTTTTCAAAACACGATAAAAAAAAGGTTTCGACAAGTATTTTTTAATTTAATTTAGTAGGTCAATTTCATCTAAAATCGATTAAACAATAATCTAGAAAAATAAAAATATTTTTGGAAAATTAATTTTAAAGTAATTAAATAATTATTAGTGAAAATAATTAATTTAGGTCAAAAAAGAATTTTAAAATAATTTTTATTACGGTTAATTTGAGTTAGATTTAAATATTAATTAAATTAGATTTAATTGTAAAATAAGGGAAATTTTTGAGTATTTATTTGGCAAATAAACCTTTAAATTCGGAATTTTTGATGGAAATGATCAATGGGTAAAGTAAGGGAAATGTGGGAGTGGCCATTGGGAAAATTTCCCAATTTTTAAATTTCTGGTGGGTTGTTTCAGTTTTAAACACATTGCATCTAGCCTAATTTTCACACCATTTACATCATATTAGAGAGCTATAAAATTTGTTTTCTTGGCATCGTTTTAAATATCTATCATCAGAGAATAAATTCAACAAATTTCCTTCTCAAAATACTGTCTCTTTTCACCCGAAATTATTCACAAAAGTAGCCAAAAATATTCTAAAATTTCTCAAGATTCTTGAATCAAGGTTTTCAATCAAAGGATTTAGAACGAATCAAAGGTAATTATTATTTCCAAACTTATTTTTATGATGATTAGAATCATATTTACATGATTTGAGTGATATTTACATGATTTTTTTATCAATGTCATCTTCTTCAAAAGCTTAAGGTGCTTTAATAGTGGATCTTGAATTTTGAGAGGAAATCCACAAATCAATGGATTTTCCAACTCAAAATGGATCTAGAAGGTTTTTTTATCTTATTTATCAAGATTAAACATGTTTTGTAAGGTAATTTAAAGAAATTCGAATTTCATTATCTTCATGAACCAAATTTTCTGGATTTTTGTGAAACTGATTTAAATGTTAAATTGATGCTTAATATATGTTTATTTGATCTAGTATTGATGTTTGGAAGTGATTAGGAGGGCTAAAGTGATCGATTTTGTGAGGAATCGAGTTTTCAACTTGATGATACAAATTTGGTAAAGTAATTTTGAGTGAGAATTTCATGTATCCTAGTTGATGAAAATTTGTGTTTATTATATCTTTTTTAAGGCGGTAATATCTATTTTATCTCTATTGAAGCTGCGAATCTTGAAGAGGATCGAGATAATCGAAATTGAAGCTTGGATTTGCTAGGTTGACCACTTGGTTGTGGTTGAGTTAGTTGTGTGATGAGTGTTATTAGAGGGCAATTTGGTAAATTGACCCTCACTTATGTTTAATTGGATGATTAATTACTGATTACAAATATTTATTTGAGTTTGGTTGGTTAATTTTGCAAGATTATTTATATATGTTTAAGTGGTGAAAGTTTTGTTAAGTGTTGGTAAGTGAGCACCTAGTGATTTTATGTGATTGATCTGATTTATTATAATGGTGAACTAAGCAAGCATGCTAGAGTTTTTGGTTCATGGTATGTTGATATTTCAATTGATAAATGAACATTTATAATAGGTAATTGGTACGCTAGATTTAATTTTATATTAAAATGGCTATGTTACATGATTCATATATGTACTTTGGCACTTTAAATTGAACACATTATTGACTGAAATTATGTTATGATTGATTGGTTATACTGGCATTATAGCATGGTGGATCCATTGGATATAGTTGGCATGCCATAGGATTTGTGAGTACTCACCATATTGATATGTTATTTGTGAGCAATGAGGTTCTAGGTGGACTGATTTGGAGTAGGTAAAGGAGTGTTGAGCATGTGTTTCCGTTCAACGGGACTAATTTGAGGCGATCTAAGGGAGCGTGTGGCCTCAGCCCACTCAACCCGGGATTGATTCTGATCCTGATTGGGAGTAAGGAGATCTGTTTATCCGATGGAGATCCGTTTATCCGATGTAGATCACCTGATTAAGCCATGATTGTATAAGCCAATATAAATGTATGAAATGTTATATGCTAAATTGTTGATTATATGCCATGATTAATTATGATTTTTGATACATGGTTGACCATATGACATTGAGCTATTATGGATTGATATTGTGATTGAAAATTTGTATTTGACTGGTTTCAATTTAAGCATGATTTGGGTGCTAATTTACTCATCGTTTTATTAACATTCACTGAGCTTTTTAAGCTCACTCCTTCACATTCGTGTAGATAACCGACGGGATTGAGGAATTGAAGAGTCAAGCAAGAAAGTTCCAAGAGATTAAGACTCGGTAGAGATTTAGTTCCACATTTTGGAGATGTTAATCGGGCATTATGGAACTTCTGGGACTTAGTTTAATTTTAGTTGTAATTAGACTTGGACATTGGGCATTTTTAATTTTGGATGGTTTTATTGAAACACCCCAAACCCGGCCCACGAGCCCTGATCGGATCTGGTATGTTCCTCGAAGAAAACTGATTCAAATTTCTTTTGTTACTTAGGAAAAACTTGTGTTTTTGAAAGAAAGTTTATTTTGGGTTGGGCTTGAGTTGAAAACGAGTTTATTTTATATTGAAAACCCATTTATTTCAGGTGACAAAATATTTAAAGTCTATTTTAAATTTAATTTACTTAATCTTACAACCATTAAAAATTTGTAACATAATAAATAAAAGAAAATAAAGTAGTTCAACTATGGCCTTATTACATCAAAATAATTCCCAAAATTAAATTAAAGTACTTAATAAAATAAAAATCCAAATTAATTAAATTCCTTGCTGTGCATGGCCACCTTTGAGCTCCTGCCGACCCGGTCCATTACTGCTCATCACCTGAAAAATATTCCCCAACGGGGTGAGTCAAACAGACTCAATGTGTACACAACACTAAGAATTAACATTTCAGGCATGCGTTATCATATCACATACATATTCATATAGCAGGTAAAAACAATGATGCAACCCAAACCCAAACCTAGTTAGCCATCCGCTACACTTCCCCGTACCAACCTATACACCGTGGGGACTACTAAGTCGACCCTCCTTCCGCTACACTCCATCGAAGGCAGTCGCTGCAGTCGACGTGCTCATCGCCCTTATAAAATTCATGGTCTTAGGTCACCACTTTCAGATTTCGTGGTCTTAGGTCACCACTTTCAGATTTCGTGGTCTTAGATCACCACATTTACTTCCCCTTTTCAATAACCCATATGCCCCATATCATACATAGTATGCATTAACATGCCAAATTTCATATTCTTGTCTTTATTCACATTGTTACATATAACATATTCAATAATCCTAGTGGGAGTAGGAAAACGTACCTTAGTACTGTGTACCATAACATAGTACTTAGCCATATTTTCACATTCTTAATAATACATTTAATTTAATCATAGCCATGAACATATCAAAACTTAGGATAGGGTACACACCTGATTTGCTTTAGTAAGTTCACTCCAAATCCCGAAAAGCTTGATCTAATGCCTTAGATCTTAAATTTCTACATTTAATCAATCATTTAATACTTAGTAAAGAGCCATTCGGCCATAAATCCAAATCCTAGTAGGATTAGTACACTAAAACTTACCTTGTTGCCGATTGACTTAAGAATCAAGTCCCGAAACTTTGTTGTATTCCTTCTTGTATTCGGCCAAACATTAAATCACATCCCAGGTTAGTTTCGGCTTTTTAAACAATTATGAAATAGATCTAGATATCAAAATAAGCCTTGGCCGAATGCTATAGACACTTACCTTGTGGATTTTAAATCCCGAAACTCACCGAATAACTAGGGAACACGCGGCCTATGGTGTACCTTCGAGAAAAGAACTTCTCCTTCCTTGTAGTCAACACTTAGTAAGTCCCGAAAGATCTCTTCAAAGTTTCGGCAACAAGATATTAAGGGTATTAGAATCTTAATTTCGACAGCCTTAAAAGAAATAGAATGAGAATCTAACCTAATCTTACCCTTACTGAAGAATTCGATGGAACTCTTGCTTGAACCCTTAGCAGTATTCGGCTATGGCTTTGATGTGGATAACAATTTCGGCTCTTGAGGCTTAGTGAGAAATCGGCTAGGGCTATTGGCATCTTCGGCTTTTGATTGTGTTTGTAATAGAAGAAGAAAAGAAAAGAGAAAAAGAGAATAATGGCAGAGAGAATTCGGCAGAGAGAAGAGGAGAAACTTTAGAGAATTTCGGTAGAGGTTTTCTTGAAGAGAAAAGAATGAATGAAGAATAGCCTTACTCTTCCTTTTATAGCCGAAATTACTAGGCTAGAGTCCCTTACTTGGCCACCACTCTTCTATTTTGATAGCTTTATCCCTTGAATTATCACTTTTAAAAGAATTAATCCAACAATTATCTCTTGAAAATAATGATAAATAAATCTATTATTTATCTCCTATTTAGCCGAAATTTAAATAGAATAAAACTCCTCTTTTAAAAGCCTTATTGCCGTCCATCTCTCTGCTCCTTGTAGCAAAAATAAAAATTTTTATTTTGCTTCCTAAGTGACTCGAACTCAGGCCCACTTGCATAGCTTGTGGCGTCACTCACCTGGGCCTTAAGTGGTATCTCCAAGCCACTTTTCCAAGCCTGTTTGTGTGTCATATTTCACCGATAAATTTTCTTAAGGCCACCCTGCTTTACTTCCCTCTCTTAACCTCAGAACTTAACTTTTCCTAAAACGTTTCCTTACATTTCCTTACATTTCCAAGTTTCCAAAAATGTTCGTTTGCCTCCTTTAAACTTAACATTTCTTACATTTCCAAGTTTCCAGAAATGTTCACTTTCCTCTTTTGAACTTAACATTTCTTACATTTCCAAGTTTCCAGAAATGTTCACTTTCCTCTTTTGAAACTTAACATTTCTAAATCATTTCCTTACATTTCCAGGACATTTCCCTACATTTCCAGGACAAGACATTTCCTTACATCTTAGGGTTCCTAAAACTCCTCAGAACACATCCAACACACCCACTAAGCCCACTATCTCATGAATTACGCACGAACGCATAACCCCTAATCTAGGATGTTACAGTTCTACCCTCCTTAAAAATAATTTCGTCCTCGAAATTACTTACTAACGAACAGTCGTACTTCCTAGCTCACCACACTATGCTACTGCTGCACACTCTGATCTTAATAAACTATCATACTTTCTAGGCACATTCTCTTAGTTTACAATCAAGGTTCCATATACCTTACTAGCAACATAAGAACGAACTGACTTTACAACGAACAAGGCAATTAAGGTATTCCAGAACCACGTCCCCTAGAGCTCATTTCTACGATCGTGCTTTAATCTAATTAAGAAATTTTATGAATTAGCCTTTATTCCACTGATTACCCGCGAAGAAGTTTTATGAAAAGAATTTTAGAAGTGGTTCTTTCGTATGCATACAGTCTTTACATTCATACATCCATCAATCAATTATGAACTTTCGTTCATTCAAAGAAACGTTGTAGTTTTCATTGTTGTTGTTTTCCCACTACCCAGGGGTATTTTCGTAATTTGTCCTACAGGGGTATTTTCGTAATTTTTCAAAAGAAAAAGTTCCTTGGTGATTTTGTCAAAAAGTATTTTGGAATTTTTAAATTCCCGGGGTATTTTGGAAAATTTTGAAATCTGGGGGTATTTCGGTAATTTTGGATCTCGGGGGTACTTTGGTAATAACCAGGGTAAATTTGTAAAGTTTAATATTTCCGGGGTATTTCCAAATTTTGCAAAACTTTGAGAGTTCTTTTTGAAAATTGTACTTTTCAAAATGGTGATGTTGTAAAAAATTGGAAATCAGGGTCATTTTGGTAATTTTGTAAGTTAGGGGCAATTTTGTAATTTTCCAAAAATCAAGGTATTTTGATATTTTGCAATTTAGGGTTTTTGAACATTTATAAAATAATGAAATTTTGGTAAAACTGTTGGGTAGTTGGACATTTTATAAACCAAGGGCATTTTTGTAATTTTACCACTAGGGGTATTTTAGTAATTTTCACAAATTAAAAAAAAATATTTCAGAAGAATTTTATGGAACAGCTTTTACACATTAGAAGGGTAATTTAAGAGTTGTAAAACTAGGGTTTTTGTGGAAACACGGCTAATTCCCTTTCGGGTTTTAGTTAGGGGTTTAGCCCATGAATAAGTCTTCTTGGTTAGGGTGAACTAAAGCTACGCACCAGGTAGGATTCCTGCGAAGAGGAGGTGAGTCACTAGGACTGCTTAAATACCAGGCTCTTCCGGATCCAATCCTAGACATGCGCACAATGGTTGCCACACCCTAACTCGGCGACTTAGACACAGGTTTGTTTTATTAAGCATTAAGTCTTATGTAATAGTTGGGGTAAACTAGTCCTAGGGTTCAAATACTTATCATGCTAGTCTACGTTCCATTCCATTTCTACCCTTCTACAGACCACAATGTAAATCACACAAAGGTTAGGGGTACTTACCTGGTGGACTTCGGGTCGGAGACTTAGGTGCCATGCCAGAAAACCTGCTTACTTCCAAAAATATTTTCATAAAACTCATTTGGGCTCGATTTGAAAACGTTTTGGGCCTTAGACCACAGGCCGAGAGTTTAAAACTGGGCTCTGATGCCAAATTGAAACACTCCAAACCTGGCCCACGAGCCCTGACCGGATCTGGTATGTTCCTCGAAGAAAACTGATTCAAATTTCTTTTGTTACTTAGGAAAAACTTGTGTTTTTGAAAGAAAGTTTGTTTTGGGTTGGGCTTGAGTTGAAAACGAGTTTATTTTATATTGAAAACCCATTTATTTCAGGTGACAAAATATATAAAGTCTATTTTAAATTTAATTTACTTAATCTTACAACCATTAAAAATTTGTAACATAATAAATAAAAGAAAATAAAGTAGTTCAACTATGGCCTTATTACATCAAAATAATTCCCAAAATTAAATTAAAGTACTTAATAAAATAAAAATCCAAATTAATTAAATTCCTTGCTGTGCATGGCCACCTTTGAGCTCCTGCCGACCCGGTCCATTACTGCTCATCACCTGAAAAATATTCCCCAGCGGGGTGAGTCAAACAGACTCAATGTGTACACAACACTAAGAATTAACATTTCAGGCATGCGTTATCATATCACATACATATTCATATAGCAGGTAAAAACAATGATGCAACCCAAACCCAAACCTAGTTAGCCATCCGCTACACTTCCCCGTACCAACCTGTACACCGTGGGGACTACTAAGTCGACCCTCCTTCCGCTACACTCCATCGAAGGCAGCCGCAGCAGTCGACGTGCTCATCGCCCTTATAAAATTCGTGGTCTTAGGTCACCACTTTCAGATTTCGTGGTCTTAGGTCACCACATTCAGATATCGTGGTCTTAGGTCACCACATTCAGATTTCGTGGTCTTAGGTCACCACATTTACTTCCCCTTTTCAATAACCCATATGCCCCATATCATACATAGTATGCATTAACATGCCAAATTTCATATTCTTGTCTTTATTCACATGTTACATATAACATATTCAATAATCCTAGTGGGAGTAGGAAAACGTACCTTAGTACTGTGTACCATAACATGGTACTTAGCCATATTTTCACATTCTTAATAATACATTTAATTTAATCATAGCCATGAACATATCAAAACTTAGGATAGGGTACACACCTGATTTGCTTTAGTAAGTTCACTCCAAATCCCGAAAAGCTTGATCTAATGCCTTAGATCTTAAATCTCTACATTTAATCAATCATTTAATACTTAGTAAAGAGCCATTCGGCCATAAATCCAAATCCTAGTAGGATTAGTACACTAAAACTTACCTTGTTGCCGATTGACTGAAGAATCAAGTCCCGAAACTTTGTTGTATTCCTTCTTGTATTCGGCCAAACATTAAATCACATCCCAGGTTAGTTTTGGCTTTTTAAACAATTATGAAATAGATCTAGATATCAAAATAAGCCTTGTCCGAATGCTATAGACACTTACCTTGTGGATTTTAAATCCCGAAACTCACCGAATAACTAGGGAACACGCGGCCTATGGTGTACCTTCGAGAAAAGAACTTCTCCTTCCTTGTAGTCAACACTTAGTAAGTCCCGAAAGATCTCTTCAAAGTTTCGGCAACAAGATATTAAGGGTATTAGAATCTTAATTTCGACAGCCTTAAAAGAAATAGAATGAGAATCTAACCTAATCTTACCCTTACTGAAGAATTCGATGGAACTCTTGCTTGAACCCTTAGCAGTATTCGGCTATGGCTTTGATGTGGATAACAATTTCGGCTCTTGAGGCTTAGTGAGAAATCGGCTAGGGCTATTGGCATCTTCGGCTTTTGATTTTGTTTGTAATAGAAGAAGAAAAGAAAAGAGAAAAAGAGAATAATGGCAGAGAGAATTCGGCAGAGAGAAGAGGAGAAACTTTAGAGAATTTCGGCAGAGGTTTTCTTGAAGAGAAAAGAATGAATGAAGAATAGCCTTACTCTTCCTTTTATAGCCGAAATTACTAAGCTAGAGTCCCTTACTTGGCCACCACTCTTCTATTTTGATAGCTTTATCCCTTGAATTATCACTTTTAAAAGAATTAATCCAACAATTATCTCTTGAAAATAATGATAAATAAATCTATTATTTATCTCCTATTTAGCCGAAATTTAAAGAGAATAAAACTCCTCTTTTAAAAGCCTTATTACCGTCCATCTCTCTGCTCCTTGTAGCAAAAATAAAAATTTTTATTTTGCTTCCTAAGTGACTCGAACTCAGGCCCACTTGCATAGCTTGTGGCGTCACTCACCTGGGCCTTAAGTGGTATCTCTAGGCCACTTTTCCAAGCCTGTTTGTGTGTCATATTTCACCCATAAATTTTTTTAAGGCCACCCTGCTTTACTTCCCTCTCTTAACCTCAGAACTTAACTTTTCCTAAAACGTTTCCTTACATTTCCTTACATTTCCAAGTTTCCAAAAATGTTCGTTTGCCTCCTTTAAACTTAAATTTCTTACATTTCCAAGTTTCCAGAAATGTTCACTTTCCTTTTTTGAACCTAACATTTCTTACATTTCCAAGTTTCCAGAAATGTTCACTTTCCTCTTTTGAACTTAACATTTCTTACATTTCCAAGTTTCCAGAAATGTTCACTTTCCTCTTTTGAAACTTAACATTTCTAAATCATTTCCTTACATTTCCAGGACATTTCCCTACATTTCCAGGACAAGACATTTCCTTACATCTTAGGGTTCCTAAAACTCCTCAGAACACATCCAACACACCCACTGAGCCCACTATCTCATGAATTACGCACGAACGCATAACCCCTAATCTAGGATGTTACATTTATAATATCATATATGCATGTTTGAGTTTGATTATTGAATAATTTACAGTATATTGTTGTTTGATCACCCGATGATTGATAACACGGTGTGTGAGGCATGATGTTAACACTAAACATTGTTTAAATGAAGCTTCCATGGAGTGGTTTACTAGCGACTAAGGTACGCTACTTGTTTGAATTAACCGGTGGGTGATATGCATGAAATTGAATGTTTAATTCTATTTAACTGAGGCTTAATCAGGGTTAATAAATTCAATTGAAGGTATATGAATATGTATGATATTTAATCATAGCTTAATTGGGTTTAATTGGAAATTTAAATACTTAAAATCAGGTTTAAAATTGAATTTTTCGCACAAAAAATGCAGCGGTCAGTTAGGGGCTTGAATTTTGGTCTTTTAAATTGGTTCTCTAGTCCGTTTAAATTACAAATTAGTCATGTAACTTGATAAGTCTAATTTGTAACACCCTGAATAATTGGGTCTGTGATTATATGTGTTTGACTGCTTAAAATATTAAATTGAGAATTTAAGGTACAATTGGGGCTCAGGTTTGGGATGAAACTTGGGTTAGTTTCTGATAAAGAGCTATAGAACATTATTTAAATAGATATTTGTGTTTAAAAGGCAAGGTGGGCTTGTGGCCCAAAAATTTGGAGTTGTTATAAGGGGAGCATGTAGGTGGCGTCATTAAGGGATGGATTGGGCCAAGTGTTGGCTACTTAAGGCCCAAGTTTTTGGGTCAAAAATTCGGCACTTTGGAGGGAAGGGAGGACAGCACACTTGCTACAATTTAGGGGTTTTAATTCTTTTATTTTTTTGATAAATAGGAAGATAATGAAGAGAAAGATTAGGGCTATTTTTGAGGAGCTAAGGGATTAAGATAATAGGAGGGATAAAAACTATCAGATGACAGCAGATTTGGCTGAAAATCCAACTCTGCTAGCCGAAATTTATTGGCCAGTGATAATCTTTTTCATTCTATTTTTTCTTCTTTCTTTCTCACCTATTCTCTGCTAGCCGAAATTTCTTTTCTCTTGTGAGCTTCTCTTCCTTTCTTTGCCGCAACTTCCTAGCTCTCCTCTCTTTAATATTTTCTTCCTAAAAGCCGAATTCTCCTTGTTCATATCTCTTCTTTCCATAGTCAAATCTTCAAGGTTGGTCTCTCTTTCCCGAAGGTACACCATAGCCGATTACACCTTCCTAGTTTGGTAAGTTTTTGTGATGTATTTCTACCATATTTCTTTCTTTCTCATATTGTTCTTAAACCGAATTACCCCTCTAACATCTCGATTGATGATCACTCACTGATCTTAGAAGCTGAATTCTTTCTTGCTGGGATCTGTAGTGCCAATTTGTAAAAAGCCGAAGGTAGGAAGGTGACGTTTTCTTAAAGGACTTTCGGGATTCGACAAATTAGGTAAGAGATCTATTAGTTTTTAATGTGTAGGTTGAGATTTATTAACCTTGGCCGAATATTGAAGGGCTAAATCTTCGTGTGATTTTCCGGCTTTTGAGCAAGGCTTTACACTAAGGGTAGTAGATTTGGATATCAAGTAAGGATAGTAGATTTCGCGATATCAGGTGTGTAATACTTCCCCACCATCTAGATCTGATTATTAATGTATGTTCATAAGTTTTATATGTTATGATAAATGCCGAAGTCACGGTTTAATTATGAAAGCCCAAAGAGGGTAAAAGCGAACCACCAGGTTAGTGAGTAATCTGATTAAATGTTATAAGTAAATTTCTTGTATGTGATTGCATGGGTTGGGTTGACAAAAGGAGGAAGTTATACGTTATACGTGTAGCGGTTTTTACCGTGATCTGTTGTAGCGGCTAATGCCGTGATCTGTTATGAGGGCTTTGGCCATGATATGTTGATGAGCAGCATGACTGCCATCTTGGCGTGTAGCGGTGTGGGTTGATTGTAGAAATCTCCAATGGTGTGAACGGTTGGTACGGGGGCGTGTAGCGGATGGAAACCTTAGCAAATGGGTTGGGCCTTGCATATTATTTGTTATTTATATAAATGAAATTATTATTATGTTTTATGGGTTAAGGCCCAAAAATCTAGTGGTGCATGAGGGTTGCACACTGAGTCTCGCGACTCACCCTTTTTATTAACATTTCAGGTGATACCTAGTGCTTCGGACCGGGCTGGAGAGGAGCGCAAGGTGGCCATGCAGAAGAATATGTGGATTTGGCAAAAAGACTTAAGTTAATTATTTTATATTGTATTTTAATTAATGGATTTTAAACTTCGATGTAATAAGGCCATGGGCCACTAGTTTTATTTCCTTTTACCATGGGTTTAAATTATTTTTGTTTTTAGTTATTGGAAACATTTAAGTTAATCAAATTAAGGCATGTAATTAAGTTTGGGGTTTTATTTACAAAGGCATATTTTATATAAAATATATTTGGGCTTTTTCTGAAAATACGACATGTTTTACAAAATTTTTCTTAGTGACATACCAGATTCGGTTGTAGCGATTGGGCCGGGTTTGGGGTGTTACAAATTGGTATCAGAGCCCGATTCAAAACTCGGCTCTGGGGTTTTTGGGCTCAAAACATTTTCTAAAATGGGCTTTTGAAATATGGATGTCTTTAAGTAATAACAGATCTGTTAGCTCAGCATGGCACCTGCGTCTCCGGCCCAAGTCCACCAGGTAAGTACTTTGAACCATTGTGTGATCTTTATATATGTGGGCTTAATGGGCCTAGTGGGACGTAGATTAAGTTAGAATTAGAACTTGATGGACTCTAGGCTTAGTACAAACTACTTCTTAAAATTTCATAAAACTTAATTTCACTAAACAAACCCGTTAACGAGCCACAAGGCTAGGGTGTGGTAACCGTCATACGCATGTCTAGGAAGGATCCGGAAGAGCCTGGTATTTAAGCAGTCCTAGTGACTCACCTCCTCTTAGCTAGAATCCTACCTGGTGCGTAGTGACTGTTCACCTTAGCCGAGTTAGAGTGTGGCAATGGGCATACGCATGTCTAGGAGTGGATTCAGGGAGAGCTTGGTACTTAAGCAGTCCTAGCGACTCAACTCCTCTTCACTAGAATCCTACCTGGTGCGTAGTGACTATTCACCCTAGTTACGAGGACTGGTTGATGGGCTAAACCCTATGACTAAAACCCGAAAGGGACCGACCACCCTATTTTTGAAAAAAAAATCCCAAGGTTTTGTACAAATTTACAAAACATATTTGATTTGTGAAAATTTCCAATCAACCATGAACTTATAAAATACCTATGTTTCGAAAATTTACCCGAAAATCTCACGTTTACAAGAATAATCCGGACCATGAAACTAGATTTTTCCAAAAGTACCCCTGTTTGAAAAAAAACAACAAACAACATCAAAGTTTGAAAATTTACCAAACTACCCTTGTTTTGCAAAATGACCAAAATACCCCTAGTTTGTAAAATTACCGAAATACCCCCAGATTTCAAAATTACAGAAATACCCCCAGATTTCCAAATTACCGAAATACCCCCGGATTTTAAAATTACCGAAATACCCCCGGATTTCCAAATTACCAAAATACCTTTATTTCACAAAATCACCAAGGACCCTATTTTGAAAAATTACGAAAATACCCTTATAGGAAAAATTACGAAAATACCCTCGGGTAGTGAAACAACGAAAACACCCCTACGCGATGAATATAAGTGTCTGGATGCTATTTGTGTGTGGTGATTGAATGTATGTGTTTTATTCTAGTTAGAAAATACGAACTTGAGACTGTTTGTGAATGCGAATTCGAAAGAACTACTTTTAAAACTATTATTCATAAGACTGTCCGCGATAAATTAGTGGAAAGAATTAATGATTCATAAAATTCTTAATCAGATAAACGCTAAGCGAAGAATGAGTACAAGGGGTAGAGGACGTCCGCCGCGTGGACGCCGTAGGGTAGGATTACTTTGTCTGAGCCAACAAGGTCTGGCCACGGGTCAGGAAACGAAATGCCGGATCCTCTAGCTGTGGAGGGAGAGTTACGAGATCAGGCGACCGGAGATGATGCCGTATCTCAGGCGATGTTGTGAGTCCTTGAGAGAGTTGCTGGAGTAGGCATGGGCACAGGAGCCCGGAAATCTGTGCCGGAGCGGCTTAAGGCCAATGGGGCAGAAGTGTTTAGGGGAGTTTCTGGTGTAGCTTCTAACACAGCTGAGTACTGGATGGAAGCGACTGAGCGCATAATGGATGACTTAGACTTTACGGTAGAGGAAAAGTTGAAAGAGGTTGTGTCTCTCCTCCAAGACGAGGCTTACCAGTGGTGGCTCACGGTGAAAGAAGGTACTGCTGCAAATCTGATTGACTGGGATTTCTTTAAGGAGTCATTCCAAGGAAAGTATGTTGGGGCCAGCAATATTGATGCACAAAGGAACGCATTCTTGAACCTGGTACAGGGAAGTAAGACTGTGGCTGAATATGAGGCAGAGTTTCTGCGTTTGAGCCATTACGCTCGGGGAATGGTAGCAACGGAGTATGAAATTATGTTCGGTTCGAGGATGGGCTGCGAAATAAGTTAATGGTTCTGATAGCACCGCAACGAGATAGAGTTTTTGCTGTTTTGGTAGATAAGGTTAAAATAACTGAGGAAGTGAAACGGGTTGAGAGACAAGAAAGGGATAAGGATCGGGGTAAGAGTAAGAGGAGTTTTGGGCCATCAAGAGTATCTGGGAATTTTCAGAAGAGGCCTAGGACTGATGGGCCAGCTCGTGCTCCGACGAATCAGAATTAGGCATGTTCTACATGTTGGAAGACGCATTATGGGGAGTGCAGAATGAAAACAGGTGGATGCTTTAGGTGTGGATTCACAGAATATCTGATTAAGGACTGTCCTCAGATGGATCGAGTACAGTCGGCGGGCCAAGGTTCTGATCAGGCTGAAAGAGGTGGTCAGCCAGTACCAGAGGTCGTGGCCCAAGTAGAGGAGGAAATGGGGCCGGTCGTGGTCGTGGAGCACCTGGTAGAGGTGCCGGTAATGTGGATGCAAGGTAGCCGGGTCTAGTTTATACAGTTCGTCGACAGGAGGATGGTGACGCACCGGATGTCATCACCGATACGTTTCTTATTGCTGATAGGCCTTTGCTTGCTTTGATTGATATTGGATCAACCCATTCCTATATTGCATGTTCCATATCGGAGACCTTAAGTATAGACTCTGAAACAACTACTAGGAAGATGACTATGGTTAGTCCCTTAGGACAATCTAGGGTAGTAGACAAGCTATTTAAGGAGGTACCTTTAGAGACTGAAGGGGTAGTGTTTCCAGCAGACTTAATGGAATTGTCATTTGGAGAGTTCGATCTTATCCTAGGAATGGATTGGTTGTCAAAGCATTGTGCTAAACTGGATTGTTGGACTAAGCGCATGGTGTTAAGTACCCCGGAAGGCGGGGAGGTTGTTGTGTTGGGAGAAAGAAGGAACTATTTGTCCAACGTAATGTCGGCCTTGAAAGCTGTTAAGATGATTCGGAAGGGATGTAATGCCTTTTTAGCTTTTATTAGTGCTTTGGATGCTAAATAGGTGACTGTCGATGAGGTTCGAACAGTCAAGGATTTCGCGGATGTATTTCTAGAGGAGTTGCCAGGATTACCCCGGATCGCGAGGTGGAGTTTGGAATAGAACTACTCCCGGGTACGGCTCGGTATCTATTGTCGCTTATCGAATGGCGCCGAAGGAGCTGGTGGAGCTCAAAGCTCACATTCAGGAGCTATTGGATCGAGGATTTATTCGTCCGAGTGTGTCTCCATGGGGAGCGCCGGTTCTATTCGTGAAAAAGAAGGACAGATCCATGCGTACGTGCGTGGACTATCGTCAACTGAATAAGTTGACGATTAAGAATAAGTACCCATTACCGAGAATCGACGATTTGTTCGACCAGCTCAAAGGAGCTTCGGTCTTTTCTAAGATTGATTTAAGGTCGGGATATCATCAATTAAGGGTTAAAGAAGGAGATATTCATAAGACGGTGTTTCAGACTCGGTACGGTCATTATGAGTTTTTGGTAATGCCGTTCGGTTTGACGAACGCGCCAGCAGCATTTATGGATATGATGAACCGGGTGTTTCAGTCATACCTTGATCGGTTCGTCGTAGAATTTATCGATGATATATTGGTTTATTCCAAGTCTGAGGAGGAGCATGACGCACAACTTCGAGTGGTGTTGCAAATTCTAAAGGAAAAGCAGCTGTACGCAAAGTTCAGTAAGTGTGATTTATGGCTGAAGGAGGTGACTTTTCTAGGGCATGTAGTTTCCGCAGAGGGGATTAGGGTAGACCTTCAGAAAATCGAAGCTGTGTTAAATTGGAAATCGCCGAAGTCTGTGGCTGAAATTCGAAGTTTCTTAGGATTAGCAGGATATTATCGAAGGTTTGTTGAGGGGTTCTCTTCAATAGCGGCACCATTAACTAAGTTGTTGAGGAAGGGAGTATCTTTTGTGTGGACTGACAAACAACAGGAGAGCTTTGAGAGGCTGAAGAGAATTCTGATGGAAGCACCAGTGTTAATTCAGCCAGAGGTGGGAAAAGAATTTACCGTCTATTGTGATGCGTCACATACAGGGTTAGGGTGTGTGCTGATGCAAGATGGGAAAGTTGTGGCATACGCGTCTCGACAGTTGAGACCGCATGAGTTGAACTACTCTACGCATGATTTGGAGTTGGCGGCGGTAGTGTTTGCTTTGAAGATTTGGAGGCACTACCTGTACGGGGAAAAATCGGTAATATACACCAACCATAAAAGTTTGAAGTACCTCCTTACGCAGAAGGAGTTAAATTTACGACAATGTAGATGGATCGAGCTCTTGAAGGACTATGATTGCTCAATTGAATACCATCCCGGCAAGGCGAATATGGTGGCAGATGCGTTGAGTAGAAAGGTGATAGCAGACCTAAGGGCAATGTTCGCTCATCTTAGTTTGTATGAGGATGGTAGTTTGGTGGCTGAGCTACAAGTAAGACCTATGTGGACAAGTCTAATCAAGGAGAAGCAACTTTTGGATGATGTCTTAAGTACTCGAATCCGATAAGTGCAGGAGGGTGAAGTAGAGGACTATAGTCTGAACAATGATGGAATTTTGTGTTTCCGTGGGAAGGTTTGTATGCCAAAAGATGAGGAGCTAAGGCAAATGATTCTTCGGGAATCGCATAGTAACCCCTATGCTATGCATCCTAGAGGAGTTAAGATGTATCGGGATTTGCGAGACCAGTTCTGGTGGTCAGGTTTGAAGCGAGAAGTTACGGAATATGTGGGGAAGTGTTTGACGTGTCAGCAAGTCAAAGCTGAGCACCAGTTGCCTTCGGGATTGTTGCAGCCGGTAAAGATTCCCCAATGGAAATGGGAGAGAATCACAATGGATTTTGTTAGTGGGTTACCCCTTACACCCACCAAGAAAGATTCAATTTAGGTAATTGTGGATCGACTGACGAAGTCTGCTCACTTCATACCGGTTCGGGTCGACTACACTTTGCAAAAGTTGGCTAAGTTGTACGTGGCTGAGGTTGTAAGATTACATGGTGTACCGGTGTCGATCATATCGGATAGGGACCCTAGGTTCACGTCACGATTTTGGAAAGCTCTTCATCAAGCAATGGGAACAAGGTTAGACTTCAGTACCGCTTTTCACCCACAGACTGATGGTCAGTCTGAGAGGGTAATTCAGATCTTGGAGGATATGCTAAGGGGTTGCATCATCGATTTTAAGGGTAGTTGGGAGGAGTATTTACCCTTGGCTGAATGCGCGTACAATAATAGCTATCAAGCTAGTATTCAAATGGCGTCGTATGAAGCATTATATGGAAGGAGATGTCGTACTCCAACTTGTTGGACGGAGTTGGGTGAACGTCTTGTATTAGGTCCAGAACTAGTTTCGAAAATGGAGGAGAAAGTTAAGTTAATACAGGCTCGATTGAAGGAAGCGTCTGATCGGCAGAAATCTTATGCGGATCTAAAGAGGAAGGAGGTGGAATTCGCAGTAGGTGATCAAGTCTTTTTGAAGGTTTCCCCATGGAAAAAGGTAATGAGGTTTGGAGGAAGGGTAAGCTAAGTCCTCGGTTTATTGGGCCTTATCGGGTGTTAGAACTTGTGGGGCCAGTGGCTTATCATTTGGAGTTGCCTTCAGAGTTGGAGCAGATACATGACGTGTTCCATGTCTCGATGCTGAGACGTTATCGATCTGACCCATCGCACATAGTGCCAGTGGAAGAAATTGAAGTAAGGCCAGATTTATCTTTTGAGGAGGAACCCGTACAAATTTTGGATCGAGATATAAAAGTGTTGAGAAGGAAGTCCGTTCCTTTGGTCAAAGTTCTATGGCGAAATCACGGTGCAGAAGAGGCGACGTGTTAGCCAGTGGATGTTATGCGACAGCAGTATCCCTATCTCTTTTGATCAGGTAAATTTCGATGACGAAATTTATTTTTAAGGGGGGTAGAACTGTAACACCCTGAATAATTGGGTCTGTGCATTATATGTGTTTGACTGCTTAAAATATTAAATTGAGAATTTAAGATACAATTGGGGCTCAGGTTTGGGCTGAAACTTGGGTTAGTTTCTAATAATGAGCTATAGAACATTATTAAATAGATATCTGTGTTTAAAAGGCAAGGTGGGCTTATGGCCCAAAAATTTGGAGGTGTTATAAGGGGAGCATGTAGGTGGCGTCATTAAGGGATGGATTGGGCCAAGTGTTGGCTACTTAGGGCCCAAGTTTTTGGGTCAAAAATTCGGCACTTATGAGGGAAGGGGAGGACGGCACACTTGCTACAATTTAGGGGTTTTAATTCTTTTATTTTTTTGATAAATAGGAAGATAATGAAGAGAAAGATTAGTGCTATTTTTGAGGAGCTAAGGGATTAAGATAATAGGAGGGATAAAAACTATCAGATGACAGCAGAGTTGGCTAAAAATCCAACTCTGGGAGGGGGATTGATTCGCCGAAATTTATTGGCCAGTGATCATCTTTTTCATTCTATTTTTTCTTCTTTCTTTCTCACCTATTCTCTGCTAGCCGAAATTTCTTTTCTCTTGTGAGCTTCTCTTCATTTCTTTGCCGCAACTTCCTAGCTCTCCTCTCCTCAATATTTTCTTCCTAAAAGTCGAATTCTCCTTGTTCATATCTCTTCCTTCCATAGCCGAATCTTCAAGGTTGGTCTCTCTTTCTCGAAGGTGCACCATAGCCGATTACACCTTCCTAGTTTGGTAAGTTTTTGTGATGTATTTCTACCATATTTCTTTCTTTCTCATATTGTTTAACCGAATTACCCCTCTAACATCTCGATTGATGATCACTCACTGATCTTAGAAGCCGAATTCTTTCTTGCTGGGATCTGTAGTGCCAATTTGTGAAAAGCCGAAGGTAGGAAGGTGACGTTTTCTTAAAGGACTTTCGGGATTCGACAAATTAGGTAAGAGATCTATTAGTTTTTAATGTGTAGGTTGAGATTTATTAACCTTGGCCGAATATTGAAGGGCTAAATCTTCGTGTGTTTTTTCGGCTTTTGAGCAAGGCTTTACACTGAGGGTAGTAGATTTGGATATCAACTAAGGATAGTAGATTTCGCGATATCAGGTGTGTAATGCTTCCCCACCATATAGATCTGATTATTAATGTATGTTCATAAGTTTTATATGTTATGATAAATGCCGAAGTCACAGTTTAATTATGAAAGCCCAAAGAGGGTAAAAGCGAACCACCAGGTTAGTGAGTAATCTGATTAAATGTTATAAGTAAATTGCTTGTATGTGATTGCATGGGTTGGGTTGACAAAAGGAGGAAGTTATACGTTATACGTGTAGCAGTTTTTACCGTGATCTGTTGTAGCGGCTAATGCCGTGATCTGTTATGAGGGCTTCGGCCATGATATGTTGATGAGTAACATGACTGCCATCTTGGCGTGTAGCGGTGTGTTGATTGTAGAAATCCCCAATGGTGTGAACAGTTGGTACGGGGGTGTGTAGCGGATGGAAACCTAGGCAAATGGGTTGGGCCTTGCATATTATTTGTTATTTATATAAATGAAATTATTATTATGTTTTATGGGTTAAGGCCCAAAAATCTAGTGGTGCATGAGGGTTGCACACTGAGTCTCGCGACTCACCCTTTTTATTAACATTTCAGGTGATACCTAGTGCTTCGGACCGGGCTGGAGAGGAGCGCAAGGTGGCCATGCAGAAGAATATGTGGATTTGGCAAAAAGACTTAAGTTAATTATTTTATATTGTATTTTAATTAATGGATTTTAAACTTCGATGAAATAAGGCCATAGGCCACTAGTTTTATTTCCTTTTACCATGGGTTTAAATTATTTTTGTTTTTAGTTATTGGAAACATCTATTTTAATCAAATTAAGGCATGTAATTAAGTTTGGGGTTTTATTTACAAAGGCATATTTTATATAAAATATATTTGGGCTTTTTCTGAAAATACGACATGTTTTACAAAAATTTTCTTAGTGACATACCAGATCCGGTTGTAGCGATTGGGCCGGGTGTAACATCCTGAAATAGGGGTTATTAGGTTTGAATTGTTTTGCATGTGTAGGGCTTGTTTGTGTATTAATTAGGGTGTTTTAAGATCTAGGTATAAGCTAAGGGTAGGCCCGAGCTGTAGGAAAAATTTTGTTTTTAAGTGTTAGTTAAGGGGAGCTAGGCAAGTGAGGCCTTAAGAAAAATAGTATGAGGATTTAGACACAAGGATTGGCTTGGTAAAGTGGAAAGGGAGGCGCCACTTAGGGCCTTGGAAGGTGACGCCACAAGCAGTGAGGAAGGGCTCAGGTTCGAGCAGCATGGGAAGCAAATGGGAATTTTATTTTGCAGCAAGGAGGAGAGGTGTTGGACGGCACAGGGACTTTAAGTGGATGAGGATGAGACTTGGTCTTTCTTTTGAAAATTCGGCTAAAGGGAGGAGATAATGGTTGACTCATTCAAATGTTTTGAATGAGGGGAGAAGAGGAAAAATAGGAGCAAAATAAGGGATATGAGAGGAGGGTGAGCTAGTGGCCGAATGTGGGACTTTAGGGGTGTGCATTTTCGGTTTTAAAGGGTGTAGGAAGTGTGTGTGCCGAAATTGTGTAGTATAAATAGGAGTGATCACCTTTCGGGTATTCTTTTCTTCATTTATTTTCTTTTTGCCGAAATTCTTCTAACTTTCTCTTCTTCTTCTTTTTTCTTTCTTTCAACTTCAATTCTACATATTTTCCTCTTGTGGCCTAATATTCCATCATCATTTGAAAGGCTTAGCCGAACCTTGTAGCCTCTTTTTCTCTTCTCTTTGCTTGAAACCTTAAAGAAACACCATAGCCGAAACATCCCTGCCATTAGTCGAAACCTTTTTCTCTTTGGTCTCAAAAGCCGAAAGCAGTGATTTGATTCTTTTCTTTTTCTTTTCGTTGATCTTTCAAATCATCATCATTCCCGAAATTCTCCTTTTCCTCAGTTGATTTGTTAAGGCTGAATCTATAAGAGTAGTGCCGTCGACTACTCTCTTTTAGTCTTCACAAGCAACGTGGGTGGTAAGTATTTCTTTCCTTAGCAATCGGTTTTCCCCTCTTTCTCATTGGTGTGCTGAAACCAAATGGTTAGGCCTTGGTTTAAGGATGGCCGAATGTGCATAAGGCCATAATCTCGTGTTTCTTTTGTGTGTAGCTAGCGTGAAGGAGCATTAGGGGTTCTCTAAAGATCGACTACTCAAGGTAAAGGTTAGTTTTCGGCCAAGGGCCACTTCCATAAGTATCTATGTGTTGAGGCCGAATCTAATGTGGGTTGTTTAGGGATTTCGACAGATTGGAAGTAAAGCAAAAGTCTCTGGGTTTCAGGATCATTTCGGTAAGGGTACTCTGTAAATTTGGATTTAGTTTGTTTGGACTATAACGTTAGTGATTAACTAAGTATTCTGATTAAGTGACTTTCGATGGATGCGGGTACCAGTCAAGGAGAGAAAGGGGTAGCCTCTATCCCTAAGTTTAAGAAGCGATCAGTCTCGACAGTACGGGATTGGCCACCGGGGTGTGGGCCAGCGTCTGAACAGGAGCGTAGGCAGATAACTGTAGTTTCGGTTAGAGATAGCATTGATATCGAGAGTGTGATTCTTCCGATTATCAGGTGTGTAGTTATCGCACTGTTCTTCTGTTATTTGTGTATGTTGTTATATATATATGTATATGATGTGTATGGTAGCCGAAAATAATGGCTAAGATGGTGGATACCCATGGTGGGTAATCGATTAACCAGGTCAGTAGTTTATGACATTAATTTACCTATGGTATATGTATGAAATTGTGGTAGCATGTGATGTATACTCATTCCAATGATATTTTTGTCATGATACATATATATGCATGGGGCTTGGGATATGATTAAAGAAGGACAGGGTGTACATATTTATGTACGTGGTCTGATGTTAGCCTTGTGCTACATTGGCGCTTGATGTTGGCTATGTGCTTCATCAAGGTGGGGTGTTGGCTATGTGCCACATCGTGGGCGGATGATAGCTGTGTGCATCACCGTGGATTGAGGATGACCTCGAGTCACCTCGTGGATACAGATATGTGGGGTCACTTAGGTGATCGGTGGCTAAGCCACGGCCTTGGGCAGCAGGTCTGCCAAGGAGGTGTGTAGCGGTTGGAAGGCGATTTAGTAATCCCCTGGTGTGTGCGGCAGGTACGGGGGTGTGTAGCGGATGGACACTAGGTTGGGCTGGGCTTCATTTTGCATAATTATGTATGTGGACTGTGTGGATATGGGCCAAGCCCATATTGTGGAGGCATGTGAAATAACTATACACTGAGTCGGTTTGACTCACCCAATTTTTACCAACAATGCAGGTGATTCGTGATTCTTGGACCGGGCTGGAGTGGAGACGGGGTGGCCATGCAGAAGATGTTTTACTTGTTTTATGCAATTTACATTTAAAGTACATTTTGGGGAATTCATTATTGTAATAAGGCCAATTAAAGTATTTTGGGGATTTTATTATATTTAAGTTGGATTGACAATCAAATTTAATATTTGGGAATGTTATAATTTTAAAAGCAGTTTACACCATAAAAACTTATATTAAAGTTTTAAATCTGAGAATTTGTAACAGCTTAATTTTACTTAGTATTTTAAATACGCAATGTTTCTATAAATGACGCAAATTTTTATGTTTTCACCCTTATGTCAAAATCTTTTTAATCGTTTTCCTCAGTAGCATTCTAAATTCGGCCGTGATGTTTGGGCCGGGTTTGGGGTGTTACACCGAGTTTGGGGTGTTACACAATTAGAGTCTTAAATGATAAGGAAACTTGATAAAATTTTAGTATTAGACTTGTAATTGATAAAATTTGTTAGAAACACACTCAATTTAATATTTGGGTATAGTACTGATAGTTTGAAATTGTTACGATTTAGTCCTTAATGATAAAACTTGAATTAGACATAGAAAATAAACTCGGATTAAGCTGAAATTTTTAGGGCTTAAATAAATTGACTAAAATAAGGTTGCTAAATATTTAGATCTAAATTCAAGTTAGTTTAACCGTAGGTGGTAAGATGACAAAAATGACCTTAGGTTAAATTACTTATAAAAAGTTTAAAAGAGGTTCACAAATTGCATCCGCATTAATAAATAACTAATAAATGGATAAGATTGGGGTGTTATAAGGTTGGGGTGTGTCTTGAGAGGTCGTTAGCCAGAGAGTTACTTAGGTGGCTTATGTAATGCTTCGAATTCGGGCTGACCCGTCCCAGTCGGGTTTGGGGTGTCACAATATGAATGTATATGGCTAGTTGTAAGTCTATCTATATGGTATAAATGAGATGTTTGGCATGATATTTTTTTATTATCTTGGTTGAATGTTGAGCAAATGATGCGTCATCCTATGGCTAAATGATGTGTAATTGATGAATTATTTCATAACTGAATATTGATGTATTGTGAGGTCTATTCTGTTGATTCGAAAATGCATGAAATGTTGGCATAATGTGTGTTGTGCATGAACAGTAGGGTTGATAGAATGCCTATGTACAAATTGCATATATATGATATGCAGAGTGTGGAGGGTTGTTCTAGCGGATGAAATATGAATAAATGCCACGTGTGCACTCTATGCCACGTGTTATCTGGCTTAAGGAGGTTTAGGCAAATAGTACAGAGAATGTATATGCATGGTTTTTGGCTTTGCGGAGGTTCTGTTGGATTGTACGAAGAAATATGCGCAAATGAATATGATAACCCAATATGGGTCATATGAATGTTTGAGACTCTGCAGAGTCGAAGGCTTTAAGTATCATATGTGTAAGCAAGTCCATGGCCATCACATATGAAAGTTATGAAAGATATCTGAAAGTCTACCAAGATTATCTTATATGTGGAAGTTTGTCAAGATTATCTTATATATGGAAATCTGTCAGAATTGTCTTATAATTTGGATTTCGCAATGAAGGGATCTACTTGTATGAGTCCGCCAAGAATAAGTTTGTTCTCTTGTAACCTATTATCAAGTGCGAAAGAAAAGGTACGAGCTATCTGTGAATGCATGTCCGTATATGAAAGATATGTTAATCGATCATGACTACCTCATATGTTTGATTCAACAAATAAAGGATTCACTTTTAAGGATTCACTTACATATTATATGTTTCAAAGGGAAAACCTTCAAGAATAGATTTTGTTATACTGAAGCAGAGGCAAGATGAAACACTTTTACAATTTAGTCATTGTACTTTAATTAACTATCCAATTAACAAAATTAAAAAAATTAAAAGGCCCAACTTTAATTAAACTTTTTACTAACTTTGTAAATATAATATAATATTTATGAACTTGATCATCGAAATTGGGGTTCCAATACCATCATTTTTTACACTACTGAAAAACGGGTTGTTACAAGAAGTGTGAAATGGAGAGATTGATATAGGAAATGCTTCAAGCTAGTATTATTAGGGACAATTGCAACCTTTTTGCATCCCCTATTTTTGTGGTGAAAAAGAAGAATGGCAGTTGACGCCTTTGTGAGGACTACAGGCAGCTTAGCCAACACACAATCAAAGATAAGTTCTATATCCCTATTATAGAGGATGTGCTTGATGAATTACGACATGCCTCATACTTCTCTAAAATTGATTTACGGTCTAGTTATCACCAAATACAGATCTGGAAGAAGGACATGCCACTATGAGTTCCTGGTTATACATTTTGGCTTAACTAATACCTCTCTGCTTTCAAGCATTAATGAATGTTGTTTTCAAACCCCTTTTGAGGAAGCCTATATTGATTTTTTTTATGATATTCATGTATATTCGAAAAATTGGTCATCCCATTTGGCATATCTCAGAGTAGTTTTACAACACTTGAGAAGGAATAAATTGTATGCTAATAAAACTAACTGCAACTTTGGCACCACTAAAATTGAGTATATCAACCATATAATCTCAAGGGGTTTAGTTGTAACACCCCTAACCCGTCTCTGTCGTCGAATTAGGGTTACGGAGCATTACCATTCAACCGAAAATCATTTTAACATTATAACATAAAATAAATTAAGTTTATTGTAAATCAATCATTCATATGCATTTTGTCCTTAAATCAAGCTTTTGAAGGCTTAAAAATAGCATAGAAGCGATACGAGACTAATTTGAAATAAGATAGGAATTTTGAGAAAAAGATGCAAAAATGTGAAAACATGGGTCACACGGCCGTGTGGCCAAGCTGTGCAACATAGTCTAGGCCATGTAACATTCAAACAAAGGGACACACGGCCATGTCCCAACCTGTGTCCTCACTTGTTTAACTCTCTAAGTTGCCCTACACACCCGTGTGCTAGGCAGTGTAACTCGCTAACTTCAAACACTAAGAAATTTCAAATGACACACGGTTGTATCGCCAGGCCGTGTGTGTCACACGGCTGTGCGATAGCCCGTGTCCCAAGTCGTGTAAACCCAATAGTTTACCTAAAATCAAGCCATTTCATGTCCAATTCATGCATAACTAACCGTTCCATTTTGACACACATTCAAGGAATTTAATCATCATACAAACACACATAAAAATGCCATTTCAAACACCCTAATTCAACTAACCAATATGCCATTCAAAAGCACCACAACTGTATCAAAACATCATTTACCAAAACAAGTTAACATTGCCTTATTTCATGCATAATAACCTAGTTCAAATATGTACTAAAACATGTCACAAATGATAATTTTCAAGCCATCATCAACATACCAAAAAAACCTTATTTACAAGCACTAAAAATGACCAAAATGACATAACTTAGTGAGTTGTTAAGGTTCACCAAACCAAACATAAACTTCAAAGCATATACATACCAAATCACCATTAACACATTCACAAAATACCATTACAAAGCATCATATACATGTCATTATTAACCTTGGCCAAAGATTCAAAAACTACCGAAATGGTTGTTGGGTAGTGTGATAGGTCTCCAACGAGCTTCCAATCTATCGAGCTTCCAATAATCTAAAAAACAAAGAAAAATAACTACGTAAGCAACGAGTGCTTAGTAAACTCATATAAAATTAAATATAACTTACCATGTCGTTTATATAATTCATTATTTAAGCATAAATCATTACCAATGCCATAAACTTAGTAAAAACCTATAGAACATCATCAAACTCACAAGTTAGTATACTTGTCCATGATACAAATGAAATCCTCCATAAGATATGTAGTTTACCACATATAAACACATAATTTAACTCATCAATGTTGCCATAAAATCATGATTCATATCATTTGCATACTTACCATTTCATTTCCATTTCATACTCGTTGAACCATCTAAAATTACAAAGGATACTCGGGAATGCTCACACATAGTGTGCCTTTTCATAACTGTAACTTTTCCCTCACATCAATGCTCACACCAGCTGTGACAATAATCTGATTATCTTTTTGTTGCAAAAAAAGAGAGTAGAGTTTCGGTTTTCTTTCCAATTCCCCAAACTTTTTCTGATGTTTTCTTCTTCTTCTTCTTTTCCCTCCTCTGCTGATTCTTTCCCCTAGTTGCTGCCGAAATTTCCATTATTTTTTCCCTTCCCTTCCGTTTCTTTCTCTTTTTTTCCAATTGATTTAGTTGTTCATCATTGATTGCGCATGTTCGGTAAGTAACGGTTTTGCCTATTGTTAATCGTTCTTGGTTAATCTCTAAAAGGGAGATTCCTTTTTGGTGTTTAGGAGTTAATCAAGGGGCTGGTGGTTTTGAATTGACATTGTGATTGTGTGAAGTCGTGGTTACTCAAGTGAGGTAAAGGTTTTGCTAGGTTTTTAGTCGAGTTCCTTCCGAACTTGGTTGATTAAAATCGAATTAAGTGATTAACCTGGAGATATGTTGGTTGATTTTTAGGTTCTTGAAGTTTAAGAGTGCTTACGCATCAGAAACGATACCATGTGTGTACCTGAAATGCAAAAAACTAGATTTGGCAAAAAGCCAAAATTCCTTGCTGTCGAGAAAAAAGAGAAATAAGAGAAAATGATGCGAAAAATTGTAGAGAAAGGAAATAAGGGTGTTATAAACTTGGAAATCAACATTTTGCACTAAAATAGTTTTGGACAGCAGCAGTAGTCTAAATTTGAAAAATCATCAAAAATAATGGGAATTGAGTTAGAGGTTGAATAAAATATGAAACTAAACTTTATTAAGTCTAGTTTTTCATGGAAGAAACAGTGTAAGAAATGGAATTGTAAATCATAAGATATAATAAATTTTGTAAGATAAGGTCAGAATGATTTTGGGTTCCCCTGTTCTGATTTAGGAAAATCATAAAAAATTGTATAAAAATAATTAAGGGCTTAAATTTATATGTTTAAATCCGTAATGAGTCTATTTTCAAGAGAAATAAACAGAAACAGCATATAAATTCGGTACTAAGAGATAAGTAATTTTTAGTAAGGAAAGGATTAAGCTATCAAACAGCAGAATAGGGATAACTTTAAAGATTTTACTGTACTTATTTGGTAAACTATAAATTTTTAAAATTTTATAGTAGAAAGGTATTTGAGCCTAGTTTCAAAAAGATCAAGCGGATATTAATTTGGAATTCTGTAGCTCAAGATATAAAAAATTTAGTGATAACGACTCAAGTAGACAGCTTTGAATGAACATATAAGTAAATAGTGAAAACATATATGAGTATTAAGCTAGCATGGGTTACTTTGAAAAAGGATCACACGGCCAAGGCCAATTTGGGCCGAGTTGGCCACACGGGCAGATCACATGGGCGTATGGGCCCATTTTCACCGAAATGTTTTTAAGGTTGCACGGGCAGACCCCTAAATGTGTGAAATTGACTGAATGATATCTGTACTGGGCCTGTTAATATCTGAACTGAGTATATGTACTGAGATTGCATAATAGCATGTCATCCCTTGTATGTTGCATTGCATTGGGTTGGGGATTGTTATTCGGAGGAAGTGTACTGAAAGGCTTTAAGCCTAATTTACTGGTAGCTCAGCTGCAAACTACTATATTGTGCCGCATTCGGCACTACTTGGAGTGTAGGGAGGGTGGGTTGATTATATCCCCACATGGAGTGTAGGGTTGGACGGAGATGGTGTGTAGAGGCTAGTTGGGTAGAATTTTGCTACTGCATAATTGTTACTGCTACTGATACTGTGATGGGCTAAGGCCCTACTGCATTTTTGACACTGTACTGAGATAAGCTAAGGCCTAGACTATCACCGATACTGAAAAGGGCTTAGGCCCAAGACTGTTCAACTGTGCACTGTGAATACTGATTGTTTGTTTGTTTTTGCGGGGTTACACATTGAGTTTACATAAACTCACCCTTTTTGTTTAATGTGCACAGGTAATTCCCAGACTTAGATGGATCGGTGCGACGGAGGACTCAGTGGTGACCACAGTAATTTTTTGACTTCATGGTTTTCAATTTACGATTTATGATTTGATTATTATTGATTATTTGGGTTGTAATTTAAGGACCCTCTGGGATTTTGGTTTTAAATTTTGGTTTTTAATTATTTATTTTGCTTTATGGATTTATACCTGCTGGTCGTGGGAAATTCAGTTTTTAAAAAGTTAAAGTAATTTCTAAATGCATGATCACCTAGACTGTTTTATTAAAGCTTCCACAATGAGGGATGTTTCAAAACAAATGTTTTAAATGAATTGTAACACCCCAAACCCGGCCTAGACGTTATGACCGAATCTGGTATGTCACATAGAAGGGTTGTTTAAATACTTGCGCGTTCGCTAGAAAGTTTGTTTTCTTTTTGAAACTTCGAGCTTTGCTGTTTGTGAAAAATCAGATTTGTTTTTGTGGTTTTCTTGTAAAAACATTGTTGTTGTTATTATTGTTATTATACCCAAAAACTCATTTGTAACAGAAATCAATTTCAGTGAATTACGAAAATGTGATATATTTGAAAGCAGTAGGTGTCGTTTTAAGAAAACTACGTATTTATAAATTTAGCAATTATCAAGGAAAACCTTAAAGAAAATAAACCAATGGCCTTATTACAGAAATATTAACCCAAATCAATAATTAAACTAAAATAAAGCAAGACGTAAATTTACTAAGTTCACGAGAATAATTCCCGGTGTATGGCCACCACAGAGTCCTCCACAGCTCCAAATCCACTAACGCTGGGGATCACCTGCAAGGTTGAAACAACGGGGTGAGTTACAAGAACTGAGTGTGTAATCCTGATTCCAGTCACAGTCATGGTCTCAGTTTGGGCCTAAGCCCCATACAGTATCAATTTGGGCCCACGGCCCCAAAATCATGGTAATGCAAACAGAAAATGCAGCCCCAACCTAATAGTCCATTCGCTACACTCCACCCGTACCAGCCCTACACTCCATGTGGGGACCAAGTCAACCCACCCAACCCTACACTCCAAAAATGCAGTCGAGTTGCCAGTATAAACGCAGCAAAGCTGCCAGTATCAGTATATGTGGCTGAGCCACTGAAATTAATATATTGTGGCATAGCCACCAGTACAGCACTTCCTCTATCATTATAACCCATCCCAATGCAATATGTCATGGCATAATAATTCAGTGTATGCAAAATTTAACATCATGGCAATTAATCAAGTTATACACAATCATACCAAATCTGCCTCTAAGGGTATAACAGTAATTTTACCCAATGAGGGTATCTCAATAATTTACCCACCGAGGGTATTTTAGTAATTTACTCACCGAGGGTATTTAAGTAATTTTTTAATTTACGGCTTTTCAATAGCTTACAGTCGTCTTGAACGATACGGGACCCTTATTGGGTCTCTTGCGGAACTAATGGGCCTAAAATCCATTTCAGGCCCAAATGGAGCCACACAAGTGGTTTCAGTCCCAAATTTCCAGATTTCGCAACAGCACTTACTCTTTGACGGTTTTTTACCAACTTCGACTATGTGGGTCGGAAAGCCCATTGGGCCCGTTAAGCCCGTATCGGCTCAGTTAGGCCCGTTATAGCCTCAATGTCGCGAGAGCGCTCGCGACACTCTCAACAACTTACCGCCATTATTTGTATCTTGATTTACCACTACGAGCGCTCGCACGCTCGAGTGGGAAAGATGCCATTTTTCTGGCTTTTCGGTATTTGGTCGATTCGCAAATCATTACATGTAATCATTAAGAAGGGTGTGAGATTACACACCTGTTTGCGATTAGCGGTATTCTGCACTTTTTTCAACAACACCTGAGATCAAACGTTGACTAACAGTTAGTCTTAATACAACATCTTCCAAACATTGGGATTGATAAACACTTTACACCACTTACCCAAAAATTCGATAATTCCACTACAAGGGATGATTGTATGAACGATCCTTTGATTTACACCTGACAAGTCCCTTGAAATGTTGAAACCAAGAAGAAGTGTTAACCCTTAAGACTCACACCCAACTTAAAAACATGTGAGCCTTTCGGCTTGCATAAGAATCAACCAAAAGGGTATAATCTTACCACTAATATTCGACCCTAAACCCACTTACCAATCAACTTTCGATATCCAAGGCTAAGAGAATGATAAGTGGTAGAAGTGGATGACTTGATTCGGCCCTTACCAAAAGAGAACAACAGGAGTTTAGAATAAAACGAGTGGTTAAGTTCGGCTTAGCCAAGAGGTGAGAGTTTCGGCTTAACCAAGCCAAGAGAAGAAAGAACGAAACACATGAAAGAAGAAGAATGAACCATTACCTTAATGTCAAGGATGAGCCGAATGGAATGACAAGATTCGGCACTAGCAGTAAGACAAACGAACTTTAGGTTTGGCTATAGAGGCTACACCGAAAAGAAAACCAACCAAAGAACACAAACTGAAATGGTAGATTCGGCTATAGGAAGAAGAAATTAGAGGAAGGAGTCAGCCAATATTGTTGAGGCAATCTACCAGTAACGTGAGTGCTTTGAAGTGAAGAAGAGAAGAAAAGAATAAGGGAGTGTTGGTACGGTTTAGGGAAAGAAAAGAGGTGTAGAAAAAGTAGAAGAAGTGGAAGTACAGAAATTGGTAAATGACCGAGAAGCAAAGAAACCCGAAATGCTTGAGTAGCAAGTGCCAAAAAATACAAAAGAAAAAGCTAAGACACACTAGAGAATTTCAGCACACACACCAAAAAGGTTTCGGTTAATGCCCCCTTCACCAAAATGCCAAATTTTCTTGCCAAATTCCACCCTAGCCAAATTTTCTCTCCCCCAACACCCCACATTCGGCCAACCACTACCTCTCACCCTCAAATCCCTTGATTCTCTCCTCAATTTGCTCCACCATTCACTCTCCATCACTCATTCAAACTAATTTGACTGAGTCCCCAACTTCTTTGCAGAGTCCAAGCTGAACTCTACTTCCTCCACCTACTTAGCACAAAATAAAAGCCACAATTTGCAGCCTAAGAGACTCGAACTCCCTTCCTCCAGGTTCCCCTTGTGATGCCACACCACCATGACACATGCTTCCTTGTGTTAACAAAATGAAACCAAATAAACTTAAGTCCTGCTTCTAGGGGTGTGCAAAATTCGTGTAAAACCGAAAAAATTCGGTTAACCGACCGAATTCGGTTAATCGGTCGGTTAACCGAATTTTTTAGGTCGGAGGTCGGTTAATTATTTTGTGATTTTTCGGTTAACGGTTAATTCGATTCGAAACCGGTCGGTTAACCAAATTTTTTTCGGTTAACCAAAAAATTTAATAAATAAAATTATAATATATAAATACACTATAAGTTCACTATTCACCTAAAACCCAAACTTTAAACCCAATCTATACCAAATATCTAACCCAACCCAAACCCAAACCCAATCCAACCCAAACCCAATCATAAAAATTACAAATAATTAAATAAATAAAAATAAAATAAAACCCTAACTCAATACTCAACACTAATACTGAACATCGGAAGGTTGAAAAAGTTGAAACAGAAAAGAGACAGAGAATAGAGAGAATGGCTTGGATATGGTTGGAAGCTGCACTTCCTCTTGGAATCATAGTCATAGCTGGAATGCTCTGCGTTATGGGCAACGCTCAGTATTTCATCCACAAAGCCTATCATGGCCGGTTCAGTTTTCCTTTTTTTTTCTTCCTAAAATTAAAAATTAAGAGTTAAAAATTATGGATTCGTTTCTTCATTGGTTTTGATTGAAATCATCTGATGAAACTGAAATTGAAACAGCCAAAGCACATCGGGAACGATATGTGGGACGTCGCCATGGAAAAAAGGGATAAGAAGCTCTTCGAGAACCTCTCATCCTCCGATTGATCCCTTTTTAGTTTATTACTGGTAATTTCTTTTCTTTCTAATTTAATTTCGCCTTTCTAGTCACGTTTTTATCGATGTTTTTCATTCCTTGTCCTTGATTTCATCGAGTTCAACATTTTAGGGTTTTCAGTTCAATTTCGTTTTCTGTCCTTTTTACTCATTTGTGATTTCAATTCGTTTTCGTTTTTTTTTCAATCTGCTGGATTATGTCCATTTTAGTTCCATTGACTCCTGCACTTTGGTTAGAAATTTATCATAGTTTGCCAATTTTCCAATGCCGAACATAATCTTAACATTCCTTAATCAAAACAGTAAAGATCTGGAAATTGAAGTTATAATTAGAAAAGTTGTGAACGCGTAGTTGAATTTATTAATAGATTAATGTTATTGAACTTTCTCCGGCCAGCCCCTAACTACCCTCTGGTCTTTAAGGACGGTATCTTCAATCCTGTAATGATTCATTTCATGACATGATTTTGATTTGTTTGTCCATTTCAAATGTGTTGACATGGTGGTTTTATCTCACGAGCTGACTATCGAATATACACAATATTGAATACATATATATAGGAAATCTTGCTGTCTACCCAGAGGGTCAGTCGTTGGCTTCAAATGTTACAACAACATTTATGTTTATGTCCTACGTGAATAAATATTGAATGCACATTATTTTACATATTTACTAAATGGTTTGAGTACTCTTCAAAATACTTCTACATAAAAGTTTTAATGATAGTTGCAAATTTGTCAGTCCCTCTGAAGATTACTTTTGGTGTTGCATTTGTTTGTTACTTTGCATATCTTTCAACAGGAAGGAGACTACCAATGGCACAAATCTATGCTTATTGTCTTCTTTTTGTTTCACATGTATTTAGTTCATGTGTGCATGCACTTAAACACATCTTAAGTGACGGGTTTCCTAGCAGTCTCCATTTTGCAATACCTTATATTGGATTTGAACCAACCTCAACTGATGCAGACTAATCATTAAGCTTTTTCATGCAGACTAATCAACTGTCACGTTTTATCAACTTTGGAATCTTCTTTTGAGGCTCTTAACGTAAAGAAATTTGATGGTAATCACATATACCAACAATGTTGATTCCAGAATAAGTCACAAGCTTTGGTTATAACACCGTCTAATTTGTTTTCAGCTGCCTTTGCAATGGATCCTCTATATCATCAAACATCTGCACAATTTGATGAAGGTGGAGCCAAAGGTCTTTTGTTGAACAATCTTGGTGTTTATGCTGGATGTAGGGTTCTCTTTGATTCATTTGAAGTGCCAGGGAAGGAAACTCCTTGCTCACATCAATATGATGTATCTGAAACAATTGATCTATCTTTTGCTGAAGGTATGCTTTTGGTTTTCCTTGGTGTGTTTTGACATCTTTATTTGAGAAAAATGGGTTTGTTATTACCATCATTCTTTGATCTATTTATAGAATACATTGAGCGTATGGTATCGAACATGCAAGCAAAAGATGAGATTTCACCGACTCTCAAGAACATAGTCAATCAATTTGATGAAGATAACAGAAGGCTACCATTCATAGATTGTTATTGGCTAAGAATAGAATTGTGTGCTTATCATTCATAGATTGTTATTGAAATCCACAGAGAAAGACTAATAATTATGTAGTGATTTAAAGACTTACATAATTATTTAATTATGTAGTGATTTAATTCGGTTAATTCGATTAATTCGGTTAATTCGGTTAATTCGGTTAATTTTTAACTAAAAATTAAAAAAATATAATTTTTGGTTAATTCGGTTAACCAACCGAATTAACTGACAAAATTTCGGTTCGGTTAATTTTTTTAAAAACATTTCGGTTCGGTTAACGGTTAAAATTTTTGAAAGGTCGGTTAATTCGGTTAATAACATTTCGGGTCGGTTAACCGAATGAACACCCCTACCTGCTTCCACTAGTTCACCCCACTAAAGTGTCCAAAAACCAAAATTTCACCAGGGCCTGGGCTCGAACCTGAGCCTCCCCAGGACCCCCAAAGACACCCAAATAACAAGCTTATCAAGCACAACACATGCAATAATGCAAAAAATGCCCGACCCCTATTTTTAGGATGTTACATAAATAAAGACGACTTCCTAAGTTATAACAAAAGTTTACTAAAGACAATAACATGAGATGTTTTCTTCGTAACAACGAGGTTTCAAAAATACTATCGTGTGACATTGCCAGATACGGCCATAATGTCTAGGCTGGGTTTGGGCTGTTACATTTAGTGGTATCAGAGCCAGGTTACAAAACTCGATTGTGGATTATAGGTTTTATAAAAAAAAGGCTTTCCAAAAATTGATTGATTTCCAAATGATTCGAAATGTTTTTACTGAGTAAGTGGTACAACGAGTCTCCGGCGCTGATCCTATAAGTATTCTGAACTGTGATTTGTTTTAAACTGAAACTGTTATTGATAGTATATTCTGAAACTACTATAGGTAGTAAACTGTACTGAAAACACTCTAGTTAGTGTATACTGAAAATTGTAGAGAAACTGAAAACTGTAGTGAGACTGCGATTTATGAAAACGAACTCTGAATAATTGATATTATTTTACGTAAAACATTTGTTAATAAACATTGGAACTGTAACTGATTCATAAAACTGTTAATACAAATAAATGTGATTAGACAATAAGCGCACGAGGTATCCGCGGATGGGGTACTAGAGGCCGAGGTAGAGGCCGTAGATGATTTCGAGCTGAGTCATCTTCAATGGGTAGCATACCGAATTTGGATACGAGTAAGACGCCAGCGTCGCCTGCTATTGAGACTAGGTCTCAAGATTGCATTGCTGGGGACGACGCATTGTCCCAGGCTATGCTGAGGATTTTGCAGAGGGTCACTGGGCCCAATACTGGATCTGGGGGCCGAGGGTTGGTTACGAAACAGCTCCGGTCCAATGGAGCTGAGTTCTTCAGGGGTGTCACTAGAGTTGCCCTTAATGTGGCCGAATACTGGATTGAGTCTATGGAGAGGATTATGGATGGAATTCTGTAGCTCAAGATATAAATAATTTAGTGATAATGACTCAAGTAGACAACTTTGAATGAACATATAAGTAAATAGTAAAAACATATATGAGTATTGAGCTAGCATGGGTTACTTTGAAAATGGGTCACACGGCTAAGGCCAATTTAGGCCGATGGGCCACACGGGCAGATCACATGGGCGTGTGGGCCCATTTTCACCGAAATATTTTTAAGGTTGCAGGGGTCACCCAAGTCGACTATAAACCTACTATAGGGTCAGTAAGCGCTACTTAGACCCCTAAATGTGTGAAGTTGACTGAATGATATCTATACTGGGCATGTTAATATTTAAACTAAATATATGTACTGAAATTGCATAATAGCATGTCATCCATTGTATGTTGCATTGCATTGGGTTGGGGGTTGTTATTCGGAGGAAGTGTACTAAAAGGCTTTAAGCCTAATTTACTGGAAGCTCAGCTGTAAACTACTGTATTGTGCCGCATTCGATACTACTTGAAGTGTAGGGATGGGTGGGTTGATTATATCCCCACATGGAGTGTAGGGTTGGACGGAAATGGTGTGTAGAGGCTGGTTGGGTAGGATTTTGCTACTGCATAACTATTACTGCTACTGATACTGTGATGGGCTAAGGCCCTATTGCATTTTTGACATTGTACTGAGATAGGCTAAGGCCCAAACTGTCACTGATATTGAAAAGGGCTTAGGCCCAAAACTGTTCAACTGTGCACTGTGAATACTGATTGTTTGTTTGTTTCTGCGTGATTACACATTGAGTTTACCTAAATTCGCCCTTTTTTGTTCAATGTGCACAGGTAATCCCCAGACTTAGACGGATCGGTGCGACGGAGGACTCAACGATGACCACAGTAATTTTTTGACTTCATGGTTTTCAATTTATGATTTATGGTTTGATTATTATTGATTATTTGGGTTGTAATTTAAGGACCCTCTGGGACTTTGGTTTTAAATTTGGGTTTAATTATTTATTTTACTTTATGGATTTATACATGCTGGTCGTAAGAAATTTGGTTTTCAAAAAGTTAAAGTAATTTCTAAACGCATGATCACCTAGACTGTTTTATTAAAGCTTCCACAACGAGGGATGTTTCAAAACAAATGTTTTAAATGAATAAAGATGATTTCCTAAGTTCTAACAAAGGTTTACTAAAGATAATAACATGGAATGTTTTCTTCGTAACAATGAGGTTTCAAAAACACTATCGTGTGACATTACCAGATACAGCCATAACGTCTAGGCCGAGTTTGGGGTGTTACAAGACCAACAACCAAAACATGAAATCCTTAATGACATGTCATTTGTATCCTAAGAATTCTTAAGGTTCAACCGGGACTCATTATCCGTCAATTGATCATAACATGGATATGTTTATATATAGATTCATTTATATTAAAACAACATAGTAAAAATTCATTAGCTAACATTAAAACAATCACAGTTCATACGAACTTACCTCGATAACTAGGGCGTAAAAGTAAAATCGAACACTAATCCGAAGCTTTAGCTTTTCCTCAATTTAAGTCCAATTGTGGTTTATCTTGATCTAAATAAGTAATTTTATTCAATTAAGTAATTCTAATATTCAATTTAATCCATAATTCATTTTTATAAAAAATTACAAAATTACAAAATTACCCCTAATACTTTGACTTTTCACAATTTAGTCCTTAAGCTCATAACATAAGTGTAACTCATTTTAACCTAAATCCAACCTAATCAAAGTTACAAGGGACCTTGAAACAACCCATAATTACTAAAAATTCACAACAAACCTATAGGTTCATACTTTTAACAATTTAATCCCTATTTCCAAAATTCAACAAAAATCACTTAATGAAACATGTTTATTTTACAAAAAAAGATTAATAATCTATCAACTAACATCAAAACACTTTCAAAAACATTCATGGAAAGTCCCTCAACCTTTAACAATTTTGCAAATTAACCCCTGGGCTAGCTAGATTAAGCTAAAACGAATTCAAAAACATAAAAATCATTAAAAACGGGACCAAAATCACATACCATGCAAACACTTATGCTTGTCGAATCTTCAAGCCCTAAAATGGCTAATTCTTTCTTCAAATTTCGGTGGAGAAGGAGATTAGAGAAGATGAAGCCAATTTGTTTTAGTTAATTTAGGTTTTATTTACTCAATTACAATTTTAACCTTTAAAAACTATCAAAATTTCATTAAAACCTTATCCATGCACATCCACTAACACTTCAAATGGTATATTTACCCATCAAGACCTTTAGTTTAAGATTTCATATCCATTGAACCCCTTTAACTAATATAACTCAACTTTCACACTTTTTATGATTTAGTCCTTTTTACCTAATTAACCATTTAAACATCAAAATTTCTTAATGAAATTTTAATACGACCTTAATAAAATCCCATAGAAATTAAATAAACATTAAAATAAAAATTCACTCGTCATAATTGTGGTCTAGCCCGTGTGCCCTTCGAAGTGGCCACACACGCCCGTATGCTAGGCCGTGTGTTAGGTCGTGTTAAACCTGTAGGGTATACTGACTTATGCAACACGGCCAAGTCACACGCCCGTGTGCTAGGCCGTGTGCCAATTAGGGGGTATAATGATTTGACGGTCGAGCACACGCCCATGTGTGAGATCGTGTGGAGCATATTGACTTCATTTTAATTTCAACACCAGGGGACACACGACTATGTATGATGACTGTGTGTCACACACGGCTGAGACATACGACCATGTCTTTGCCCGTGTGGACAAAAATAGGCTAATTACCAAGCCATTTTGCCACCCAATTTGCATATACCTACACAAGCACAAATGGTACCAATTCAAAGCACTAATATACATCCAAATACCATTAACCAATGTTCAAATCATACCATTTCTTTACTATCAATACAATTTACAAATATGCTACAATTTTCCATCTATTTTCATACCTAATTCACATATTCAATTAAATCAACTAAACCATTACATACACACATTATCAAGCATTAATTCTCAAGCACATAGCTTCCCAAATTACCTAATATTATTAAGCATTATAAATTCAACTATAACCACACAAAATAGATCAGTTACCAAACTCAAAATAGAACCATTTGCACATTTATAAACATCATCAATTTCATTATCATAAGCCAACTCAAATGGCCCAAAATACATGTTCATCAAACATACCAAAATGACTCAAGCCTATATATGCCATATACCATATATACACAACTCAAAAGTACCAAGTAGATGGTTGGATAGTGTGACGTAGTCTCTGACGATCCCCGAATCCGAGCTAGCTTTGAATTCACTATAAAACACGGGAGAAACAAACAAGGTAAGCTATAAAGCTTAGTAAGTTCGTACTAAATATACTCAACAATTCATAATACACCAATCATAAATTTGAAATAATTAACATCTATATCATGATAACCAACAAACCTTCCTCATACTTACTCATGTGCTTATATACAAATCCATAACTTCATCTATTTGGATTTCATACTTTACATGAACATACCTGTACAAATTCATAACGAACTCATACATTTTCGTAATATTGTTGAATACTCAATATCTCGCACACTAAGTGCCTTACATAGTCGAAGCTATCTCGGTTTCGCACATTAAGTGCCATATATAGCCGAAGATATGTCGAATTGCACACTAAGTGCCATATATAGCCAATTTGCCGTCGAACATGACTGTAGTCCAGTATATACAATTTATGCAATATCAAAGCATTAAAATCATAATCATAACAGTGCTTATCACATACAAACTTACCTCGGACGCAAAAATAACGAAACGAGTCTATTAGTCGAAAACATTGCTTTTCCTTCGATCTATATCCGAGTTTTGCTTTTCTTGATCTATATGTAATCAAAATTAACTTATTTAATCATCACTCTATTCAATTTAGTCCATATCATATTTTAAAGCACTTTTACCTTTTGCCCCAAGTATTTCACAACTTTTACAATTTAGTCCTTATTTCATAAAATCAAAAATTCATGAAATTCAATACTAATTCATGCTAGCCGAATTACCATTATGCCCCTAGCAGCCCATATTTTCCATTTATTTCACATTTTGACCCTAAATTTTCAACATTTCTCAATTTAATCCCTAATTTGCATTTTTACTAAAAATCACTTTATAAAACATGTATAATTCACAACAAACAATCATAATCTATCATCAAACATCAAAAAACACATGTATTCATCAATGGCATCATTCAAAATCTTTAACAATTTTGCAAATTAGTCCCTGGGCTAGCTAGACTAAGCTGCAACGATATCAAAAACATAGAAATCACTAAAAACGAGACAAAAATAGACTTACAATTGAGCAATGCAATGACCGAACCCTAAATAGCTTCTATGGCTTCTTCTTTCCTTGAATTTTCGGTTAAGGAAGATGATAATGGATGAAATTTTGTTTTATTATACTTATTTTAACTTTAATTATCAAATTACCTATTTAACCTTAATAACAAAACATTAAAATCATCCTATTAATGTCCATCTTTGTCCACTCATGATTGAAATGGTCTAATTAAAACATAAGGACCTTAACTTTAAGGTTCTATAGCTATTTAATACCTTTAGCTATTAGAACATCACTTTTGCACTTTATGCAATTTGGTCCTTTTTATCAAATTGACCAATCAAACGATAAAATTTCTTAACAAAATTTTCACACAAGCATATTATCATGCTGTAGAAATTAAAATAATAATAAAATAATTATTTTGACTTCATATTTGTGGTCACAAAACCATTGTTCTGATTTGACTAAAAACGAGTTGTTACAATTCATGTCACTAAACACAAAATGGCAGGGCTTTTTTATTTGAAGGGTTTTTCTAAGGACATCAAGCAATAGGTGAAGGAATGCACCACTTGTTAGAGTTGTAAGAGTGATAATGCAGCTCATCCAGGGCTTTTGCAACCTTTACCAGTGTCTGATTGAGCTTGGATAATAGTCAGCATGAGCTTCAACAAGGGTTTACCAAGTTCAAAAGGGAAAGATACTATTTTAGTGGTGGTGGATAGATTGACCAAGTATGGTCATTTTGTGGCCTTAGCGCATCCATTCTACAATTTGACAGTGGCTCAATCATACATTGATCACATTTACAAGCTACATTACACACCTAGCACCATTGTGTCTGATCGAGACAAAATGTTTATTAGCAAATTCTGGAAGGAGCTCTTCAAGAGGCTTGACACAAGCCTTCATATGTCTATAGCATACCATCTTAAAATAGATGGTCAGACTGAAGTTCTCAATAATTCCTAGAAGGCTACTTGGGGTGCATGATAAGAGAAAGGCCTCAGGATTGGTTCCTATGGTTACCCCTAGCTGAATGGTGGTACAACACCACCTATTATTCAACCATTAGGCCAACACCTTATATGGCCTTTTATGGAAAAAAGCCACCCCATCATCTACCATACTTTGTTGGTACTTCCTCTATGGACACATTAGCTCATGATCTTCAACAAAAAGAGGCAACAAGACAACTTCTCAAGTTTTACCTAAGAAAAGGACAAGATCGAATGAAACAAATAGTTGGCTGTAGAAAGAGTGATAAAGTGTTTTATGTTGGGTACTACATTTATTTGAAACTTCAACCTTATCGCCAACACACCTTAAGGAAACACTTGAATCAGAAGCTTTCTCTAAGGTACTTTGAAGCTACCAGAAAGGTCATAGATGCACCCTACTTTCTATAGTTCTCAACTCAAAATATCTATTGGGAAGGTTCTAACACAAGTGAGTCTGCTATTGATGGGAATAGTTGGAGCCCTTCTGAAGGAGCCAATCCGGATATTGGATAGGAGGATGGTGCGAAAAGGAAACCAGACTGCTATTGAGGTCTTAGTTGAATAGGCCAACACCTTTCTTGAGGATGCAAATTGGGAGAATTTACAGGCTTTGCAACTACAATTTCCACAATTTGATCTTTGAGGACAAGAATCCTTTTGAAGATATGGGGTAATTGATACAATAAGATTACCCAACCAACAACTGCATTTGAATCTTTTTATGTTAGTTTGTTTCCCTGTATTATTTTAGTTAAAAGTTGCATTTTAATGTTCTTAGAGTTAAGTGAAATAGCGTGGATTGGTCTAAGTGTTTGTAACACCACTTACCTGTATCTTGCACCAAAATCGGGCACGAGGCATTATCGGACTCGACTCGCTTGGTCATACAACTTTGAGTTAGCAAATTCTATTCCAAATTCAAACATTTTCAATCTTACATCTAACTTCCTTATAATGGGCCTATAGGGCCCTATACTAACCACTGGAAAATATCGGACATAAATCGGAAACTTTGACACATTTAGATAAATGTCACCTAAACAGGGGTCACACGCCCGTGGACTAGTTGACACGCCCATGTATCACCTCACACGCTCGTGGTCGACACTGATTTGAGTCGCACGACCTGGACACACGCGCATATGGCTAGGCCGTGGTCGCCTGTGATTATTTCCCCACGACCTGGGCACGCCGTGTGCTTTAACCGTGTGACAATTCAAATTCCAATTTCAAGATGCAGACTTCACACGGCCTAGGCACACGCCCAAAGCTTGATCGTGTGTCACACACGGTCTAGACACGCTCCCGTGTGCCTACCCATGTGGACAAAAACAAGGCTATTTGACAAGCTCTTTGCACCCCTATAGCTTACACTACATGAACCCATTCAACATACTAATAAACATATCATAATTTCATTATGAACTTTCATAGATAATTTTGTAATTTCATAAATGATAAGGTGAGCCATCAACCATGGCAATATACAAAATAGTTATCTTAACAAGGGCCAATACATTTTGGCCAAAATGACAAAATATCCTAACTAGTTTAGCCCCTATACATGCAATGTACAAAATCATTAAGTCTAGGTCTACCGAGGTGAGCTGATAGTGTGGGCGATCATCTGGATATCCTCGTATCTCGGCTTGGCTCTTAAACTCTATAAAACAAGGGAAAAAGAGAAGGGGGAGTAAGCTTTAAGCTTAGTAAGTTTACATGTAAACATTAAAACATTATAACATGTATTAAACAATTACATAGCATTACATTCTAAGCAAGAAACAATCTACGTTCATGATCATGCTTACTCATTTTCTCCATTCCCACATTCCAACCATATCACAAGCTTAATGCATACATTCATTAATAGGTTCCCCTGCACTTAGCATCACAAAGTCACATAATACAACACATCACTATCTCTAATTCCGTTACTCATAGTCAAATTACTCGGTGGTTTCGCACTTAGCCCACCAACAGTCTTTATTAGGTGGTATCGCACATAGCCCACCAAAAAGATTAGTTACGGTGGTATCACAATAGCCCACCAACAGCCTTTATTAAGGTGGTATCGCACATAGCCCACCAAAAAGATTAGTTACGGTGGTATCGCACATAGCCCACCAACAGCCTTTATTAGGGTGGTATCGCACATAGCCCACCAAATGATGAATAGATGATGGTATTGCACATAGCCCATCGTAATCAAGCAACAAGGTGGTATCGCACTTAGCCCACCAACAAGTGTTGTCATTACACATTTATATAACTATTTCATCGTTCACACAGTAATTATTCAATGAGTACCGCATTCAATCCACTTGAATCACACATGTTCTCAATCATGCCATAAACAAATTAGCAACATAATGTTTACACAAATATGCATTGTTTACACATAAACTTACCTCGGTGCAAAAAGTGTTAACTAACGATTTAATCCGTCACCTTGCCTTTTCCACGGTCAAGGTTGATTCCACGCTCTTCTTGATCTATAACAATGAAATTCAATTCGTTTAGATCATTCTATGATCATAATACATCAAAATCTATACTTGGGCAAAAATGACCATTTTGCCATTGTACTATGGCAAAATTACGATTTTGCCCCTTGGCTCATAATTTATTTTTCAACACATTTTTTTCAATAAACAAGTCTATCTGAACATTTATTTCTCTTACAACTACTCACCATTCTCACCATTTCATGCATTTATGAATCAAATTCATTCTTTTCATTTAAGTCCTATTTAGGTGTTTTCATGCAAACAACTTTCACAAAAGTTGTTTCTCATCTCTCTAACATTCATTTTCTTTAATAAAGACTCAGCTAACAACATAAATACTCTCATGGCAAGTCCTTAAACTTCCCACCATAATGCAATTTAGTCCCCTCATTAGCTAGTTTAAGCTTTGGGGGTTCCAAAAACACAAAAATCACCAAGAAAGACCTTTAAAATCACTTACTTGCTAGAGGATATCTTGGCTGAAAGTTTAAGCTTCAAATCCCCTATTCCTTGCTGAAATTTTCGGTGGAGGAAGAAGAGAATGAAAAAGATGATAGCTTCCTCTTTTCTTTAACTTATTTTATTCATTATAGCCACCTAATATCACCAAATTTGACCAAAATTAAATGCTCTTGTCTCCCTAGCTTATATGGCCGGCCAATACACATCTAATGGCCTAATTTCACTTTAAAAACCTCTATTTTGATATCCTTTAACAATTAGACACCTCTAACTTGAAATTTGAAACTTTCGCACTTTATGCGATTTAGTCCTTTTTCGCAATTATGCAATCAATCGTTAAAATTAAGGTACCAAAATTCTCATGCATCCTTATAAACATGTTGCGACACATAAAATAATATCAAAATAATTTTCCTCAACCTCGGATTAGTGGTCTCGAAACTAGCCCCAGAACTGGGCTATTACAGTGTTAGTGACCAAAACTGTGTTTATGTCCATGTCCATTAAGTGAAATGATGTGTATTGGGAGCACAACTGTGCACTAACAGCTAGCTTAACTAACTTTGGAACCATTAATTCTTTCCTTCTTAAGTAGTTGAGGGAAAGGGGGTTGGTTATGAAATTGGAAACTACATCATTTTCTATCTGATTTCTCTTTTCTCACCCATCTCTTTCTGTTTCCTTCTTTACGATTCGTAACAAATAGCTAAAACTCTTAAGCATTTTTATCAAAAGCGACAGAGCAGGTTCATAGATATAATAAAAGAATGTTCTCTGTGTTGGATAAAACGAGTTTGAAAAATGCAGTAGAAAATAAATTTAGGGAAAATAGAATTTTAATTTTTTTTTTCCAAAACAAGATATTGGTTATGATATCTAAAGTAATAAACACTTAATCAAAATTGTACCTTTTTTATTCGTCTAGGATGAGTGCTTCGACTGAGTAGTCTTCTCCACTATCCTCAAGCTCACATCTGCTGAGTGTGGGCTCACTTCGAATCAGAAATTTTTTCACAAAAATTACCAGTGGGGTAATTTCGTAGTTTCTCTAAACTTTTGGGTCAAGTTGTAAATCAGAAAAATATCTCTAGAAATTTTTTGAAATAATCTCTTCTGAGAATTTTCTATCTACAACTTTCTCTTAAATTCAAGTGTGTAAAATAATTACCCAATGCTCTTTTTATATAGGGAGAGTTTAGAGAGTTCAACTATAATTAAACTTAATCAATTAAATATTAAATTTAATCTTATTAAATTCAAGATAAATATTATATTAATTTAATATTAAATCTTATTAAAATAATAGAATGTTTATCTACCAATTTTTGGGTCTTGATTTCGATTTAGGGCTCTCAGGCCTAATTTACGTTATCATGTCCAATTTTCAAGTTCAATTATCCATTGGGCCAATTGTCTGACTTGAAAATTAGTTTCCAAAAATATCATATTAATTTTAATTAATTTGATTAATCTAATTTTACTTGATCAAAATTAATTTTTCCAAAATCAACTTAGATTTTCCAAATTAATTTTTAAAGAAAATTTTTTAATCAAATTCTCTAGTTAAACAATTCTCACGACCACCTAATTTAATTCCACATCGAATAAATTGACTTAGTTAAATTATTTCCAAAGTCGTAAAATTTTCTTCTGATTCAAATACAATCTGATCGAGTTTTTGTTGAGCTAGAAGAGGGATCAATCGAACATATACAATTAGACTCTAGTAATTACAATTATGTCCAGAAGTACCATTCCGATAATTCACATTACTTCATCATGGAGTCAGTCCACAAGAAGCACCATGATTGAAAACTCCTTATTGCATACTCTTTACGAAAGCAATTCATCCAACTGCTTTATTCAATGACCTCATCATGTGTGTGTTACCCTCATATAGTATCTTTGATTCCTTTGAGTTAAATCTATTCACTTAATACAATCCTATTTTATTTCAGCGTCACCATTGTGTCTTCTTAATGATTAATATGATCATTGTCAACAAATGACTGTGATAAATTGCTCGTTCGAGAACAAAAAACTCATAGCCACGTTCCATATTTATCAATCCACACAATACCAATGAGAGGATATCATTAACTCTTTAATTGAGCTATAAATTCCATTGTTGCTAGTAAAGTCATGCCACACAAGTCATGTACCCAACATATCGGGTATATGCTCGATCATCTTTAGAGCATAAGCCTCCACTTATATCAAAGCACATGAGTTGCATACACATGGTTAGTGACTAACTCAGGATTTAGGTAAATCACACCATGAACGTCACAAGTGAATTAATTTACAAATGGATTCAGAATTAATTCATCTTGGGTTTAGTCCAATGTATCATTCTACCAATGAATACATCTATGTCTCTACCCGTGGAGTCAACTGCTCCGATAGCCAAGACTCGCCATCTCACCAATTGGAATTGTAGACAACATAATAATCCTTCTCAGTATTTGAATCAAATGTTCACTTTGATTCTATTATGGTATCATGAACTTAATTGGATTATCTACTAAAGTAAGTTGTTTTTCTCGCAAAGTAAAACATTCTTACAATGTCGCCTATCTTCAGTTTTGAATTTAAACAATCAATGAGCTAATATTTGCTTGTCACAATTTCGCTATGTATGCAAAATATAAAAAAGATAAAAATACAAAAGACATAATAGTGAAATGTGAAATTAACTTTATTTATTTATTCATCATTGAAATAAATAAAAAACAGTTACTTTTTACTACAATATGAATTCATTTCCTAACACCCTAGAAGCCATGAGATTAGAGGAAAAGTAGCTTCAACATCTGCAACTATGTCTATATGCTTGAATCAAAGAACTCGTGCAAAAACTCATTCCAATAGAACAATCAAAACCCCAAATTAGGGATAGAAGAAAACCCTAGAAATTGAAATCCCCAATCAATCAAATAGGAAGACAATTAAAATTGGGGAAACAAATCAGGCCAGTGAGATAAACTGAAAAGAGAACAAAATGAAGAGGAAGGAGAAAAAGAGAGACTCCCAAGAAAAATGGTCTACTTCATCGGTGAGAGACCAAAGAGAGAATGAGAGTTCTTTTGAAAATTACAAATTTTTTTAATGAATATAGAAGAAAGAAAATAGAAAATATATTTTTAAAAGAAATACTGCCAATAGAGTAAAAGTTGCGCGTAAAAAAATGGAATACATGTAGTTCGTCTATATATTCCCAACTTATACAGACAATTTGAATTTACTGTCAGTATATTATAATATAGCTTTAATCTATACAGACGAATTACAAACTCGTCAGTAAAACCTTGTCTATACTGACAGATTTGTATATACTTCGGTCATGGAATTTTTTGGTGCTGTAATTTTAAATTTTAAAAAATATTAATTATTATAAAATTTTTGGAGTAATATGATTTTTTAAAAAATAAGTAATATGCACGTTAAAAGATAAACTTATATATAAATCAATATCAAATATAAAAATATATACATATTTTTTAATTGAAAATGAGAAAAAATGAAATAACACATGCAATATATAATTGAGTGCTGTTTGAATTGATGCTAAATCTGCGGTTTTGAAAGAAAAACCCCTAAGAAAAGCAATAGAAAAAGGGGATATGAGATTCAAAAGGGGTGAAATACCCAAATATATTAAAAAAAATTTATGGATTTAGGCCGGTTTCTTAAAAATTTACGGAAAATGGTCGTTTCCCCACAAAATGCGTCCACGTCAGTGTGTTTTGTGGGAAAAAATCAAGAAAAAGCGTTCCTGAGAACGTGTTTTGTGCCACATCAACAAAAGCGGCGCTGACGTGGACGCGCTTTGCTGAGGTGGCACGCTTTAGCCCTACAACAGTAAAAAAAGTCAAAATTTTTTATAAAAATTTTTATAATAGTAATATTTTAAAAATATTATTTATAGAAACTTTAAAAATATGTTAAGTAACTTTTAAATATAAATTCTAATTAATTAAAGTAAAAGTTTTTGAAAAATTGATAAATAAATCAAACTATTCAAACAGCAGTTTCCCAAGGAGCTGGTTAAAGATTGGTTCAGCTTTTTGAAACTACACAGGGGTGTTTATAAATCCAAGGTGGCTCCCCTTTGTACTTGATCAAATCCCCTTCGAAATATGCCTTTGAATTATTTTCATCCTCTTTCGGTTTTCAAAGTTTCTTTCTTTATTTTTTAATGTATTATTTAATTTTCATTTTCATTCAAAATACTAATTACAAAGAGGATGAGAAACTCCAAAAGCACCTCAAAACACTATACCCAAGTTCTTTTTTTCTTTAAAATTCATAAGTTTGGTAAAAGTATCATAGAAGTTTCTATATGAGGAATTAAATTGTATTTTATTTTCTTTACTTAATAAATAACTAAATTAATTCTTGTACGTTAATCTAAAGAGAAATTGGGTTCTTTTATTAAAAATTTTATCAATTTCTATTGTTAAAAGGTAGCATTTGTATATCAACATCAGGTACATGTGGCACACCATATGTCACTATATGGTTATTCCGTCAGCCACAGCGATTTTTAACAATACAAATGGATAAAATTTTTAATAAAAGAGGTATTTTTTAAGTAAATGAGACAAAATGCAATCCGACTCCTATTAAAAGGGTCTGCATGATACTTTTACTCACGAGTTTCTTTTGTGAACCTTGCACTCCCCGTAAAAATAAAATACAAATGCTAACTTTTTTTAATACAATATCAAGGGTAGGAATGGAAATAGTACGATCCGAATTTATGCTAAACGAGTATTTAACAAAAAATTTAATCAATGCTCTATTCAAATCAAGACACAAATTTTAACTTAATTATTGATTAAATAGTAATTTCTTTTTGTTGGTTTAGAATTGTTTAAATAATTTTATTTGTAAGAACTGTAAATTAAAACCATCCAAATACCACTATTACTTTTAAATCAACAAACCATTCACTTCAATTACTAAATTAAAATTTTATATATTTTAATTTACTTTAATTAATAAAAATAATCACAAAATCTTAAAATTATATATCAACTTCAATTTAGTGTAATTATACACATAAAATTTTGATCGTGGTTCAATATATACATTAAACTTTAATTTTAATTTAATCATCACATTTAAAAAGATAAATACATCAATTTATTTTTATATTAGATAAATATATTTATTTGTGTATGCAATATATAAACATAAAATAGTACTATATCAATAATAATTGAATCAAATTAAAATTTCATATATATAAAATTGCATAAAATCAAAATTCATTTATAAAATTACATATTAAACTGAAATTCATATATAATTTTGAGACTTATCCCTAAAAATTAAAATAAATTTCTATAGACTAAAGATACCAATTCAAAAAAAAGTTAACACATTACCCAATTTACATTTTTTTAACATCTATTATTATTATTTTTTGAATATTAATCTCATCATAAGTTTTTATTATATCTGATCTTTTTGATACAATACCTAAAATTACTTATAGTCCCTCCCAACCTTAAAATAAAAAGATAATACATTTCAGCATACTCGAACTAAAACTCAATCGACTATTCTTCATTATATGAATATTATTTTACTTTAAATTTAGATATATACTATGCTGTTACACATAAGTGTTAAATATGCATTTATGGAAAAAATAAAAAACAACCATAACAGTATATTTAATCTCATTAATATTTCTAACTTCTCAATTTCATAAACTCTAAAAGTCGTCCCATCTTAATTTAGATTCTACTGAAAAAATAATCATGGAATAAAGGGTTCATTCAAACTTTTCATTGTCTATAAATATCCCTCCTGCAAGAAGAGAGAAGACCCTAAACCCCTAAAATGCGACTACAACACCTCCAAACCTCCATCTACGATGTGATTCGCTATTAGTAATAGTGTATCCTTTTACCTCTCTAAACTTTAGTGTTCAATTTATTTGCCATAAATATTCATCCTACAATTCACAACGTGGATTTGAGTTAGAGATTACCTAATGTCTTTTGTGCTTGACAGTTAATTTGGTGGTGTATTACATTTAACTTATTTTATTATTATTATTATCTTTATTTTTATACTTATCATAAATAAGCGCATTATTTATCAAAACTCATCCTTATTTACTTGTGAATAGGAAAAATATGTTATAATAAATTTATCAATAAAAAATTCATCACATGTAAATAATATTAACAGTCGTTATCAGATGATTTGTACATGACTTTAAAAAAAGACCCTATTTCTTTATCGTAAACAGTACATGTATTGAGGTGTAGATATACAGATGCATTGATCGTTGCGTAAAATTATAGTATAAAAATCCAAGAATCCCAACACCTTCTTTTGGGGCCCTCAGTTCGTGTCTTTATCTAAAACTTTTTGTCCTTGTTTCCCATTTCTTTCCTCTCCCTTTATAGCATCTTTACTTGCATACTATTGATGTCTTCTTCGTTATCATCATCATCATCATCATCATCATCTTCTTCTTCTTCTTCTGAAGATGCCAATGGGAATAGTGGAAGAAGGGGTGTTGGTGATTTCGGAGCCCCGTCTTTGACTCGTAGACGTGCCAATAACGAAATCTGGCCAGGCCCTTTTGTCGAAGATCTTGTTGTCCAAGTTGCCATTGATGCTTCCCGTTCTTTTGGCCGCCTTGCAGTTGCTGCTGCACTTGCCAATGTGTTTCAGGTAGGGTTTTTTTTTTTTATCATCTTCAATACCCTTTTATCATCTTTCTTTCTTTCTTTCTTTTTCCCTGTTTGATTTTAAGGAAATAGGATTGATTCAATTAGGGAATTCTTGATGGGATTATGTTTATTTATATCATATCTATTTTTTTGTTTTCACTTCAATCTTCATGGCATTGGGGACGGCATTATCCAGATTCTGAGAAATGACAAAATCTGAATCTGGTCAAAAATATCGTTTTGAACCCTGAAAATATGCTGCTATTATCCAGATTCTGGTATACCAAGTTATTAAATCTTTTTTCTTTTCTTTCCCCACTTGAGAAATTCCATTGACTGAAAAAGAGCAGAGAGTGAATCCAGATATATACTGTCAAATCTTGGATGCAGTGGTAGCATCCAAGGGGGAAACTGCCTTTGACAAGGGAACTGACTTTGGATGGGTCCATTTCTAACAAATTTGTCCCTTTCGGATGATGTAGTTTTAAGCATCATGCCAATGTTTACTTCGAAATGTCCATTTTTTAACCTCTTTTCAAATATTGAGTTGATAGGGGAAAAAAAAGGTTTTTTCTTTGGGTTTTCCATTTTTTCCCTTTCTTGGAATGACCCTTTTTAAAGCTCTAAATAAAATAAAATAAAAATCCTTCCCACTTTATTGACTCACCTTTGTTTAGCCATCAGCTGGAACATATCCATATTCATGGGATTCTCTCTTTCCTAATGCTAAAAATGTAGAAAGAGACCTTTGAGGCCTACCTTCATTATTTTTAACTGTGTTGGGAATTATGGATATAGCATTTAGCATGATTTAAGGCGATGGTCCCTTTTACTTTGTATGACTCTGACCTTGCCCAAGTAAAGTCTAACATTTCCATATTTGGTTAGCATTAGATATGTCCGAACCTTCTTAGACATATATGGGAGCTGTTACTTCTTCTTCTTCTTCTTCTTCTTCTTCTCTCTTTAAATAGTAGTCGAGGGGTTTAGCCTTTAGGTCTAGGTACTGCCCTCTCTCTACCCAATGTTTGCTGTCATTTTATGTCTCAAACGAGATCAGGCGCTTGTGCCAGATTTTTTCCACTGTCAAGCCATAATAAAAATTCATTGCAGGAGCATGTTAATGGAAATGAAACTTGGATGTCAAGTGAAAACCAGATTTTATAGCATTTAAACCACAGGATCATACCATAAATCATTGTTTTTATTAGTGGTTTCAAATTTCAATATAAACTTATTATTATTTTTCTACGGTTTCCCCACAAGATTGAAGAAATCAAGAAAATCATTAGCTATTTTGCAATTATAGGTTTGGTTATTGGTCTCTAGGTGCTACAAAGAAGCAACATATGATTTTCACCAAAAAAAAAAGAAGCAACATATGATAGAACATTCAAGGCTTTTTTATAATGGTTCTTTTTGTTGGCTTAAGGCTTAAGATCTCACTATTTGTTGGGTGTTTTTATTAAAGGATGAGAATGAGTCAAAAGCCAGGATGTGCAAATGCCGAAAGGCAAAAAGGACATGGAGCCCATTGCTGTTTTATTATTAAACTTATATCTCTTTGTCCTCTTAGGGATAAGGTTTTCTCAATTTGCTTAATCCCAAAATTGTTTTCTTTTTTATGTTTATTCTTCTATTTATTTCTGTCAGAACACCATAACCAAATTCAATTCAATGACTAGATGAAGACTTTAGATCTTTTTATATTTTTTCCTATGTTAAATCATGGTGCATGTATCGATGGCCTCCCAAACGGTAGCAAGTCGAACATATAATATATATATACCCATGTTCCAGGCATGGGGTTTGGGAGTCAAAGAAAGAGCAGAAAGCAGGTAAGCTGGGGGGAAAGGATTATGTGTATATGATTCTCTGCTTTTAACGAGACAGGCCTTTGGCCAATCCTTTCTTGGAAATGAAAGAGAAGCTAAATTTTAATATCATATGGCACGCTTGAAAGTTTGCCCATGCTCGTCTTATATATTGTGTTTTTATGTAACCAACGCCTTTTCTTAGTTCTTTAATGGACGACAGCTAATAGTCTTCCCTTGTCCTTTTCCTTCCTGTCTGATAATACTAAATAAAAAAGGATTTCATGTTCCACTTCCAACCCGAGGGAGGGATGATGTCTTGGGTCTTTGTTGTTGCAGCACCTTCAAATGAAACCAAGAAAAAGGGAAGTTCGAAAATAAAAGAGCTGTCACACTCTCCCTGCTCCGCTGACACTAGGGCACAAGATTGTGTCTTAATTTTGTACCAATACATACAAGTCTATGCTACAAGACAGTCGATTCAATTTTTCTGGTATCTTGAAAATATTGAACTGAAAATATGAAAGAACCAAATTGTCAAAAACAAAACGAGACCCATCATCAATCGTCTTCCTGTTATTATGGCATTTTTTTTTCCCTGACATTGAACCTCGAAAATAACTTTCTCTTTCTCTCTATAGTGCCTGTGCCTGTGCCTGTGCCTGTGCCTAGTCTCTCTCTCTCTCTCTGCTCAGCTTCAACTCTGTCACTATTAAAATAATAAAAAAGCCCTTTATTACGCATGCCATGGCTGATATCACTGTTATAACGCGATTACCCAAACATTGCTTCCTTAAACTGAAAACCCTCTTTTCTTGTACACACTGCTGCTGCTTTCTTCATTTCGTCACCTACCGTCTTTTGCTGGATCAATTCATCTTTTGCTAAGCAATAAATAACTCTAATTTAATTATATCAGTATCTTTTGCGTAATTTTCTCCTGTCCCTGTTAAATAGCTTTTTTTCAACTTTTTATTGCATGGATTTCGGCCTTTATTTTTGCAAGTTGTAACCCTGAACCTTTTTTACAGATTTGACGTGGCTTGAGCTCAAATTTTGTACTTTCGGTGTCCTTTTTCCTTCTTTTTTTCTCACGTGGAATGATGTGCGTGCAGGTTTGTTCCACGTGGCAAGCTGTCTCTCGCTCTGATCCACTGTGGCACCGTCTCACAACAGTTATATGGGGCCGGACCCACCGTATGCACGCCTCGTGGCGTGAGGAATACGTTTACCGTCATCAAACGGCTCAGAATTTTCGTGCTGGGAGATCATTTTACCACACCCTTCACTTCGATCCCGCCAGTGTGGACAACCCCGATGGACTGACGTGCCGCTGCCTCACCTTGTCTGATACCCACCTCGCTTGCGGCTTTGCCGATGGTACCGTGAGGCTTTTCGATCTCTCTACACGTCAACTGGTCGGAACCTTCCACCCGCACCACCGCGATCGTTTCGGCCGCTTTTCACGTGCCGTGTCTGGCATTGTGATCACGGACCCCAGAATAATATTCGCCACGTTGGATGGAGACATCCACGTAGCGATCATTGACGGAGAGCCCCTTGCTCGCACGGCCCATTTGGGCAACGTCGTGAACGACGGTGCATTGGTGGACTTCACCGGATGTGGGCGATGGTGGGTGGGGCTTTATGCAGGCGTTCCGGGTCGGGCACTCCACGTTTGGGACGGTAACACTGAAGAGCTAGCCTACGTAAACACAAATCTGACTGACCCAGAAGCCGTGAGGGGGTGGTACACGTTGACTGAGTTGACTGAAACTATCGGCCGAGTTAGGGTGACGGGTCAGGAATCGGCGGTCGCATGCACGAGTTTAAGGTACATGGTTGTGGACTTGAGAAACCCGGAGTTTCCATTACACGACCGGGAGTGGAGGAGAGGGCTTACAGTGACGTCGTTGGACACCAATAGCGAGGCATTCATCATGGTGGACAACCATGGGTTGGCAATCGTCCGCCGGGTAGATACACTAGAGGAGGTGTGCAGATTCAACACACGGCAGGGGAACGTGAACGTCATGGTTTGCACGAACCTAGGGTACGCGCTAATGTGCGCCGCGGGTGTAGTAAGGGTGTGGGAAATAGAGCACGGTCAACACTTGTATAGTCTGAACCAGAACGTTGAGGAAGTCAACGCCATGGTGGCAGATGATCGGCACGTGGCAGCAGCGGGTAGTGACACGAGGATACATCTGTGGGATTTTGGTGCACAGTAGCGAATTTAGGTCATAGGCGGGATTGAATGGTGACAGTAGAACAGAAGTTTAGGGTTCATGGGGGACCAGCCATTGTGCTTTGGGGTAGTGACATCTGGATTTCGGGGGGGGGGGGGGGGGGGAGGACATGGTCTATTGTCTCTTTCGAGGCGTGCCTTAAATTAAATTTGTACTTCGGTTTTAGATATTTAGGTGGGGGAAAGGATGCTGCTAAGTAAATCTAGTTTTTTATAATCATTCTAGTCAATTAATGGAGAGAAAGAGCCATGGAAATGGGATTTGTAATTGGGGGGGTGGGGTAAGTAGCCAATTGTAGGGTCTTTCTGTTTCTGTTACTTTATTTGGGGGTGGGTGTTTCTTTCTAATTTTATGTGTTCTTTCTTTTAGTAAAAGAATGCATGCATTCTTTGGCGGATCGTGCTGTTCCTTCCGTATTATATTATTAGTATTTAACTTGGAATTCTGATGACTAAGGCATTAATTCATCCATGCATACCAGGGCATGCCATTGATTATCAGAAATGGGCAAATGCGTCACTATATAAATGATAAACAACATAAGCATATCTATACGTAAAATAATTCTTTAATGCATATCACCTATTCACCCTAGTATATTTGTTTGAATATAGTGGAAAAATAAGTGAATGATTATGGAAAGTTATATGAATACTCTTTCGATAGTTCTTCTACGAAGGATTAATGAAGTTAGAAAACAGTTACAAGAAGTTAAGTTTTAATTTGTTCTAAGAGAAGGTAATATGATAGTAGATTGGTTTACTAAATCAAGCTCAATCGATGATGTTGAACTTATTATTTTTGAGTTTCTTAACTTCCCTGTTAAAAAATTGTTCTTAGAAGATAAACTTAGTGCATTTTTTGATCTAAAGGCATTTAGTTGCCTTCTTTCATTATATAAAAAAAGGTTATTTCTTGGCTTTTTTACTTGAATATTATAAAAACAAAAATACTATACCAAAATGGTATGTCAGTGGAATTATGTACCGAAATGGTACACTAGTGCAAGTGTAGGGTGGTGCATAGGCGGCACCACCCTAAATTTTTGACACCAAGATTAAAAAATATAATAAAAATAAACTGGAAATGGCATGTAAATAGGTGGCATCAAAGAAATACGGGTCAAGTACGACCCGTATACCACCAAAACCTGACCCGTTGACATTGAGGTGACAAGACCACAGGTGAAGCCAAACTCATAGGCGACACACCCTTGACAACACCTAGGTGATGCCCAACAGGTAGGCGGCACACCCCCTGCAAACTGCACTCCCCTGCAGCGGTGGCAGCGATGGGACAGGACCATCATCGATCTCGTGATGTGTTTTGGGGGACCTTATAATAGTCCCCAATGTCATTTTGAACTGAATGAAAGAAAAAAAAAACAATGAAGAAGAAGAGAAGAAGAAGAGAACGGGAAGGGATAGAAGTAGAATAGAGAGAGGAGAAGGGGAAGGGGAAGGGAAAAAAATAGAAGAGAATAGAAGGAAAGGAGAAAGAGAAAGAGAATAGGTTGTGTTTAGGATTTGAGAAAAGAATTAGGGTTGTGTTTAGGGTTTGAAAAAAAAATTAAGAGGTTGTATTTGGGGTTAGAATGATTTGGTGTTTAAAAAAAATCATAAAAGATATTTTTTTGTTATAAATAAATATTAATTTTTTTGTTGTTTTTGATTTATTTCGGAATTGATTTTTTTTATTTTTGTAAGGTATTATTTCGTTAAAAAGAAGCATTAAGGTATGTTTCTATTTTATATTTTCATTCATGAGTTTTTTTTAATATTTAAATAACAACATTCATATTTATGTAGAATCTTTTATGTTTTATTTTTTATGTAATTTATTTTTCATGTGTGTTTTAGTTTTATTAGATTTATTATGTTTATTTAAAATAAAATTATAATAATAACAATATTTGTATTTATTAGGTTTATTATGTTGAGATAATTTATGTTATGTTTCTATTATATTTTATGATTGACATGTTATTTTTATTATTTTAATAGATTTTTTTTGTTTTTTATGTAGGTAAAAGATGAGACCATTGAAATGAAATTTGTGAATGGGACCATTGAGTTGAAATTTATAAGATATATTTATTTTTTAATATAGTATAGCAAAAAATATGATGTGGCCAAAACTGTTTGGTATTTTTGTAACGAAAATTTATTGTATCACATTTATGTATTTTGATAAATATTTAAAATGCATCAAACTTAGAAATTAATTATCGAAATTTGTTTTAAAATTGCAGGTATCGAAATGGGTTCATTGATTAAAAACGATGATCACGTATCAAAACACAGTTAATAAGATGGTAATATAATGTTATTTGTTATTCATGGGTTCCCTTAAACAAAGTTTCACGTCATTTATGGAAATAAATTATGTTATAATAACTATTTTCTGTAATTTAATAGTGTTAGGACCCGTATCGTACATTAAGGGGTCGAGTGAATGGTTTAGGATATCCTTTGGATGAACGACTCCTGCCATACTTGGAGTTAGCCGGATTCGTGTTAGTAGCATTGATTCGGACATTTGAGGTACAATTTAATATTCGCTTTAGTCGAGCGTTGGCGCCCGGAGACCCACTGTTGCACTGCAACTTGGGCTCCCAATCGACGAGAGTGCAGTAACGGGTGTAAGTACGATCTCTGAGCCGACTGCCCTTTGTTATAACCTACTCGGAGTCTTGCCCGGTGATACTGAGTCAAAATTTAAGGGTTTGAGATTTTTATGGCTGAAAGCCAATTTTGAGTAATTATCAATTAATGCCACTAAGCAGGAGGTGATTTGGGTGGCTCGAGCGTACATTATGCACATTATAGCGGGTGTACTCATGCAGGATGCAAACAACTATAGGGTTCATTTGATGTATTTACCCCTATTAACTGATTTGCAGAATGTTCGCTCGTATAGTTAGGGTTCCGTAGTATTGGCTATGTTGTATCGTGAGCTTTGTTGGATTGAAAAAGCCTACTGCGGTGGACATAGGCGGATGCCTCATATTGCTGCAGTCTTGGGCTCTTTATCGAATGTCATTCTTGGCATCGGTTAGTCACCAAGCATACGTTTTTCCACTGGTGAATAGGTGACAAAATTTTACTCGTTATGCCAATTAATTGACATATTTTTTTCCAATGATACACTATTTTGATATATCGTCTGATGATTGAACAACATGACGGGGAAGGGGTAAGCTATTCAATATTTGTGAAATGTAATTACTTTGTATAACTTGCTCGAACCGTGTTAAAATTTAACCATGTTATTGATTGTGCAGTTCATCTAGATGCTGTATCGGAGACCGAAAATTGTGATTGTTATTCCCTCGTTTGCCTATATTCATTCACACATGTGGTGCACTAATGAACCCATTATCAATTTCCAGATAGTGGAGTGGTATAACGGGGATCGAGTACTCTAACAGTTTGGTTGCATACAGTATATCCCAGCTCTGCCAATGCAAGTGGGGAAGATTCACGGGATTAACAAGAGAGGAAAACATGGAAATAATTAGGGGGTTGTGCACCAGAAATATATGATAGTGTGGGACAACCGGATGGCGCGGAAACCTTAGATGGACATTTCTTTCAATTTGCAACCATTGTTAGAGTACATACAGTGGAACTCCAATACAAGAAAACCATCTTTACTTGGTGGACAATCGATTGTAGTCCCCCCACATATGCATTGACTTGAGGCATACGAGCCAGAGCCTGAGCAATCTCATACAATTCTAAGGATAGTTCTTATCATCCAGAGTTGCGGGTCAAGAACTATTTCCCGAGCTCGTCAGGACACGGATATCATTCTGAGTTTGATATATTTAGTCCATTACTGTAACAGCCTGTTTTCGGTAAAATCGAAACAGTGATTTCGGGACCACAAATTCGATTTCGGAAGAAAAATCATTTTTATTTTATTCTATGATCTATAGTATGATAGTAATGTCGTATAAAAATTTCGTAAAGAAATTTAACCGATTACATGCTTAATTTGATAAAGGACCAAATTGCATAAAGTCCAAAAGTTGAGTTCTAATAGCTAAAGGGATTAAATAGCTATAGAACTTTAAAGTGGAGGTCCATATATGGTAAATAGACCATTTAAAAATGCTTAGTGGTTAAGGATGATGATTCATCCATGGAAAATAGAGTAAAGAAAAGGATGAAATTGGAAAGTGAAAAAAATAAAAGATGATAATTAATTAAATAATGAAAATATCATCTTTTTCATCATCTTTCCCAAATTATTTCCATGGAAACCTTAGCTAAGAGAAAGTAGCTCAAGCAAGCTTATTTTGATCAATTAGGTATGTTTTCTTGTCCCGTTTTTAACGATTTTTATGTTTCCGAGATCCTAATAGCTTAATCTAGCTATCTCGAGGACTAATTTGTAAAGTTATCAAAGAACTAGGGTTTTTCCATGGATGAAAATAGATGAATTATGAAGTTTTATGGTAGAAAATGAAAGGTTGTTGATAGATAAACAACTTTTGTAAAGGGAATTTTGATGAAATTTTGATTTAGGGACTAAATTGAAAAGATGTAAAATTCATGGAAAAATTCTGAATTTTATGAAATACATAGGCTATAAATTTTACATGTAAAAATCGGCTAGGCTTGGAATAAGGATTAAATTGCATGAATTTCATTTTTCGAGCCTAGGTACGAAATCGTCATTAATTAAAAGTTTAGGGGCAAAATGGTAATTTTTCCTAAGATGTGAATTGAATTGAAATGAACATGAATTAATGTTAAATTCATTCATATAGATTCGGATAGATCAAATTCGGAGTTAGAACGAGGAAAAGAGAAAATGTCAGATTAGTAGATTTTACGTACATGAATATTTGTCGAGGTAAGTTCGTGTAACTATATTGTGTATATTTATATGCTTGAATTGAATGTTGTGTACGTGAATTGTATAAATTCCATATACATGAAATTGGTTACATATCTGACAAAGCCTGATAAATATTAAATCTCGTTTGAAAAATGAAATTCGATGGATACAGGTTTTCCTATTGGTTGTGGTCCTGCATATGTTGCAGACACACCATAGCTCTTACGATAATTCTGTTAAAAGATCTCTCGAGCTTCCTATTACATTGTTCCTGTGAGCATCCTGATCGATAGTGATCCTGCATGTGTGGCGGACTACCTCAACTCTTTGTGAGCGTCCTGTTATATGATCAGTTGTGATCCTGCATATATTGTGGACACAAACGCAGCTCTTTCTGAGCGTCCTGTTTTTTTTATCGGTTGTGATCCTGCATATATTGCGGCACAAACACAACTCTTTCTGAGCGTCCTATTTTTTGATCGGTTGTGATCCTGCATATGTTGCAGACACAAATGACTTCTCGATACGCTCGCTTGAACTTCCTGATATGTGGCTATCCAGAGATTCCCGTTAATGGCTCTTCGGAGCTACCCGTTATTGGCTCGCATTAGCTTTCCGATTATGGCTCTTATAAGTTTCCTATTATACAGCCTAGATAAGCTTCTTGATAGGCTTTTTGTGAGCTTCCCGATTAATGGCTTTTTGTGAGCTTCCTGTTATAAGGCTTGAGAGAGGATTTCCCGATTATGTGCTTTAAAGAGCACTCCTGAATATGAATTGATGAATTTCTTATTTGTACACTTCGAGTGTACTACCTGTGTATCCATCAATGTTTTTAATGATTCAACGGACAAAATCCTTACATGAGAAAATATGAACATAAAATGAATTAATACACGTATATGCTTGAAATACATGAAAATGATGATATATGATATATGAAAATACGAGACGATAATATATGAACATGGAATATGTTTGATGAATATGTTCATCCATGATTATAAATTTGTACACCTTGAGTGTATTACCCGTGTGACACTGACATTTCAAATGATTTAATGGGCAAAGTTCCGACATGAAATAATTTGAACGCGAGACGAATTATTATGAAAATGTACTTGAAATACAAGGATATGATTTGTATATGTTATATGAATACATGATGTGGAAAGTATATCTGTAATAGCCCAAACTTCAGCGATGTCAGAAATAGTGGTTCGAGACCACCAAATCCGACAAATGAACTCGTAGATTATATTATTTAATATTTACGAGCCAAATGTAGCTTTTAAAAGATTTTTGAAATAGTAAATTGTGTTTTATAAAGATTTATTTGGTCAAGAAATTGAGAAAAAGAGGTATCGATATCTCGGTGTTATAAACCAAGTCATAATATTTACGGAATGTCAATAAGATAGTATTAAAATTTCGTTAGAAAATTTTGACGTTTGGGTGGTTAATTAAATAAAAAGGACTAAATTCAAAAAGGTGTAAAAGTTGCTAGAATGATTAAATAGCTTAATTGTCAAATGAGAAAGGACCTAAAGTGAAAATAAGCCCAAAGGAGATATTTTAGGCGGCAATAGCTGAGAAAAATCAGGAAATGGGTGAAATAAGGGCAAAATTGGAAAATTGTCAAAATTAGCTAAATAAAAATGGGACCAAATTGGAATATCTAGAATTCTCTTTATTTCTCTTCATTTGCATCAGCTGAAAAATAGCCATGGAAAAGGGTTCAAGCTGGTTTTCATACTCAAGCTTCATGTAAGTTTAATTCTTGCTTTCTCCTTGAAATTTCTATATTTTTTTGGACTTTTACAATTGAGTCCAACTTACTATGTCATTAGTTTTTGATTCTATGACTAATTTTTAAAGTTTCTATGGATGAGTTCTGGAAGCATATGATGAATAAATATAGAATTGAAGCTTTATTTTTGATATATGATGGTTTTATCAAGTAAAATTGATGAAAATTGATTTTAAGGCCTAATTGTAAAAGAGTTTGGAATTAAGGTTTAATGCTAAAGTTCTGATTTTCAAGGGTTAAGAAGTAGTTTAAAATGATAGAATAAGGTATTAATTATTAAAAATTAGCTCAATTGAGGAGTTAATTGGACAAGAATTGAATTGTATGAATTGTGAAATTTGGGGCAAAATGGAAATCAACACTTTGCATTAAAACAATTTTGGACAGCAGCAGTAGTCTAACTTTGAAAAATCACCAAAAATTTTATAAGAATTAGAGGATGAATAAAATATGGAATTAAAGCTTATTGAGTCTAGTTTCTTATAGAAGAAATGGTGTAAGCAATGGAATAGTAAATCATGAGATATAATAGGTTTTGTGAGACAAGGTCAGAATGATTTTGAGTTCCCCTGTTCTGACTTTGGAAAATCATAAAAAATTTGAGGAAAATAATTATGGATTATAATTTATATTCTTAAAATCCTTAATGAGTCTGTTTTCAAAAGAAACAAACGGTAACATTATCCAAATTCTGTACGATGAGATAATTAATTTTTAGTGAAGAGGGGTCAGACAGCGGAACAGGGGTGAATTTAAAAAATAAACTGTACTTATTGGCTAAACCAAAAATTCTAAAACTTTTATGGTAAGAATATATGTGAGTCTAGTTTTAGGAAAAATTATCATATCTTCATATGGAGTTCTGTAGCTCAAGATAAAAATCATTTAGTGACTATGACACGGATGAACAGCTTGAATATTCACATAAATAAATAGTGAAAAATTATAGATAATGTTACTTACAAATGTGTTATTTATACTAAGGATGTGGAATGGAGAGGAGGAGGAGGAAAATATATGAATGACTTATGTATAAATTGATCACATGCCCGATTATAATCGATAAACGTTGAATTAGAAATGATATAATGTTTTATTTCAAATATTTATTATGAAACTAAGATTATCGTTATGGTATAAAAATCGAATTGTAAGTTCGTGTAACTTGAATTATATTCTTAAATGCTTGAAATATATTTTTATTAATGTGAATATGATTTGGATGTTTATTGTATGATAATTGATGAAGTATTGATATTCTTGATGAAAAGAGAAAATAAATCCCGGTTGAATAAAAGGAAAATTCGATGGATCTCTGAAAAGGAATTGACAGTAAAAAGGATCTAGCCCGGACGGGTGATCCTATCCCGATATAGCCCTCCCGAAGAATATGTGGAAAATGGATTTAGCCCGGACGGGTAATTCGAATTAGGGTATGAATTTAGCCTAAACTTGTAATTCAGATCCAAGCTTATTAGAGTAATTGTTGTTGCAGGTGATTTAGCCTGGACTGGTAATCCCGACAATACTCTATGAGTTTATATTACAGGGGATTTAGCCTAGACTGGTAATCCTGTTGTAAGGATGAGGTTCGCGGGAGTGTGCTCTCTGAAATGGAAAGGTGCGCACATGAATATGAATTGACGGACCCGGATTTGTACACTAAAGTGTACCCCTAAAAATCCATCGAAATTCTGAGAAATTCAACGGTATAAATATGGAAAAATAACAAGGAAATGGAAATCATGGTATTGATGAGCTCATCAATCATGGTATATATTATGTGATATAAAGAAATACGAATTGATGAGACATGAACATAGAACTTGGTTGATGAATGAGTTCAGTTGTGATTATATATTTGTACACCCTTGAATGTATTATCCGTATGAATTGGTATTCCAAATTAGTTAATAAGAAGAATTCTAATATGAAATAATATGAATTCTAAATGAAATATTATGACAACGTATTTAAAATACATTGGTATGTCTTGTATATGTTATTTGAGTTCATAATGTGGAAAGTAAATGTATGTGGAAATATGAGATGATGATACCTGTACATGGAATTTATTGGTGGATACGTACATCCAAATTTATATGATAGATTTTAGTGAACATTAAAATTGGGCTCAATAAGTGATTTGTCAATTTAAATTGTGATTAGCAGGAAGAGTTAGTCAATTGCATTTTTATGAATTGTTACACGTATTTGTTGAAATACGAGGAAATGATGGTATTGATACTAAAACACCACAAACCCGGCCCACGAGCCTTGACCGGATCTGGTATGTTCCCCGGTGTAAACCGTTTCAAATTCTTTTGAGACTTAGGAAAAACTTGTGCAATTTTAAAGAAAATATGTTTTGGGTTGGGCTTGAGTTGAAAACGAGTTTATTTGAGGTGACAAAATATTTAGAGTTTATTTTAATTTAAATTGACTTAATCTTTAATAATTAAAAATGTCGTAACATAGTAAATTAAATAGAAAATAAAATAGTTCAACCATGGCCTTATTACATCAAATAATTCCCAAAAATGAATTTAGGTGCTGAAATAAAATAAAAGTCCAAATAATAAAATTTTTCCTTGTTGTGCATGGCCACCTTTAAGCTCCTGCCGACCCGGTCCATTACTGATCATCACCTGGAAGAAAAAGTTCCCCAACGGGGTGAGTCAAACAGACTCAATGTGTACACAAACACTAAGTCTTAACATTTCAGGCATGCATTATCATATCACATACATATTCATATAACAGGTAAAAATAATGATGCAACCCAAACCCAAACCTAGTTAGCCATCCGCTACACTTCCCCGTACCAACCTGCACACCGTGGGGACTACTAAGTCGACCCTCTTTCCGCTACACTCCATCGAAGACAGTCGCTGCAGTCGACGTGCTCATCGCCCATATAAAATTCGTGGCATAGCCACCAGATTAAATAATTGTGTCATGAGACACCACATTCAGATAATGTAACCGAAGTTACCACATTCAGATAATGTAACCGAAGTTACCACATTCAGATAATGTGACCGAAGCCACCACATTCAGATAGTGAGACCGAAGTCACCACATTCACTTCCCCTTTCTCATATAACCCGAATGCCCCATATTATTCATATCATGCATATCATACTTAAATTCACATTCGTGTCACTTTTCACATGTTAAATATATAACATATTTCATAATCCTAGTAGGAGTAGGAAACGTACCTGAGTACTTTGTACCGTAACACGGTACCTTAGCCATATTGACATTCTTATAAACATGCACATATTAAATATTGCCATAAAACATATTAAGATTTAGTGTGGAATACACACCTGATTTGCTTAATGAATTCCTTGAAATCCCGAAATCTGATCTACTGCATTAGATCTCAAATTCCTACATTTGATTAATCACTTACTATTTAGCATAAAGCCTATTCGGCTATAAAACCAAATCCTAGTAGGATTTGTACACTTAAAACATACCTTGGTGCCGATTGACTTAAGAATCAAATCCCGAAATCTCTACTATACTCTTCTTGCATTCGGCCAAGCATTGAATCACTTATACAAATTAGTTTCTGCCTTTGCAAAAATAAGGAATAGATCTTAACCAACAATTAAGGCCTTGGCCGAATATATATATAGGGACTTACCTTGAAATTCTCAAATCCCGGAATCCTTGTATACCTCTGTCGAAATCCCTATAGACTTACATATATTAGATCTATTTCTAACACTTAATCACCATTAACTGGCCTATGGCCGAATATCAGATGTGCTTACCTTGTGGATTTTAAATCCCGAAATTCACCGAATAACTAGGGAACACGCAGCCTATGGTGTACCTTCGGGAAAAGAACTTCTCCTTCCTTGTAGTCTACACTTAGTAAGTCCCAAAAGATCTCTTCAAAGTTTCGGCAACCATGAACATTAATGGGATTAGCCCTAGATTTCGATAAGTCTAAAGTATAAAAGAATGGAAACCAAACTTGGATCTTACCCTTATTTGAAGAAATCGATTACGCATTCACTTCAACCTTCAGAGATTCGGCTATGGCCTTGATCTTAGCAAGCTTTTGGCTTTTGGAATATTGAGAGGAGAAGAATGAAGAAGAAAAGAATAGGGGTTGTAGAGAAAATTCGGCAGAGGTTATCAAGGAAGAGTAAATAATGCTGAATGGCCTCTCTTTTCCTTTTATAGCCAAATTTACTAGGCTAGAGTCCCTTACTTGGCCACCACTCTTCTATTTTGATAACTTTATCCCTTGATTTATCACTTTAATAAAACTTAATCCAATAATTATCTCTTATCTCTTAATAAAAATAATACTAATAATAATCCTCTTTTATCTCTTCCTTATCTATCAAAATAAAAGAAATAAATCCATATTTATCCATCTATTATCTTTAAATAAAATAAAAGAGATAAAACTCCTACAATTTATCCATGTGCCGTCCCCTTATTCCCTCTTATTGACGCCACTTAGCAAAATAAAACCTCAAAATTTTGCTTTCTTGGTGAATCAAACCTTGGCCCATTAGTACATGATGTGGCGTCACTTGCCTGGGCCCTAAGTGGCATCTCCAGGCCACTTTTCCAAGCCCGTTTGTGTGTCAAATTCTTCCTACTAATTTTCTTAAGGCCACCTTGCCTTAATTTCCTCTTTTTAAGCTTTAAAACTTGACATTTCTTTACATTTCCAAGTTTCCAAAAATTTTCATTTGCCTCTTTAAACTTGACATTTCCTTACATTTCCAAGTTTCCAGAAATGTTTACTTTCCTCTTTTGAATCATTTCCACATCATTTCCTTACATTTCCAGGACATTTCCTTACATTTCCAACACATTTCCCTACATTTCCAAGACAAGACATTTTCTTACATTTCCTTACATTTCCTTACATTTCCATACATTTCCTTACATTTCCTTACATTTCCATACATTTCCATACATTTCCATACATTTCCTTACATTTCCATACATTACCATATATTTCCATACATTTCCTTACATCTTAGGGTTCCTAGAACTCCTCAGAACACATCCAACACACCCACTGAGCCCACTATCTCATGAATTACGCACGAACGCATAACCCCTAATCTAGGATGTTACAGATACATGGAAATATAAGACTATGATATATATAAAAACATGGCATATGTTTGATAAATGTGTTCATTCATAATTATAGAATTGTGCACCTCAAGTGCACTATATGTGTAAAGATGATGTTTTAAATGATTGGATAAGTAAAACTCCAATATGAAGTAGTTTGAAACCAAGACAATTTCTTATAAAAATGTACATGAAATACAAAGGTATGATTGTCATATGTTATATGAATACAAAATGTGAAAAAGTATAAGTACAAGAGAAATTTAATGAGAATTGAGCCTATATACGTTTCTTGTTAATTATATGAAGTGTGCGGCTAACAAATGGTATTAAGTATAAGGCTCAGTTGAATATCTTAAATTGGTTTTTGTATGTATTAAATGTGGGTGAAGAATAAGGATCAAATGAGTGAGAAATATGGTTTGGGAAATAGCTTTATTTGTGAAAATTAACTTTACCACACGGCCTAGCAACACGGGTGTGGGACCCTTGTAAATGAAATAAATTTTGGGATTTTGCGAAAAATTTCATATGATTCTAATTTAGTCCCGACCCGATCCTAATGCATGATTTGGACCTCGAGGGTCCGTTAAAGAAACTTTTATAATTAATTCTGGTATTTGAGCTATAAATGTTTTAAATTGTCTATAAGTGTTTCGTACTCCTCAGTAATGCCTCGTACTTTATTCCGGCAACAGATACGAGTAGGGGGTGTTACAATATGTACATGGAAATCTAATTATGGTTGAGCCTAGACACGTTTCTTGATATTTATATGAAACATATGACTAACAAGGGTGATGAGGATATGTGTTAGGGCTCGTCATCAAGTTGATTGAATGTGCCTTGTATGCTTATATTGAATTTAAATGAGTGGTAAGTTAATTACCATGTTATACGAACTTACTAAACATTTCATGCTTACTCTATTTTATTTTCCCCTATTCTATAGTAATTCGAAGGTTCGTTGGATTGGAAGCTTGGCGGAGATCATTTACACTATCCATCAGCCCATTTTGGTATAAATATGGTAAATCAATTATGGTTATAATGGCATGTTTAGGTTAATTGGCCAATATCAACATATAGATGCTTTAAGTGTAACTAGCCATTAGAATGGCTTGTGATGGATATGTTTGGTATGTGTTTGAAATGGTTGATTGATAGAAATTATATTGGCATATTGATGATTGAATTAAGTTAGCATATTTGATAAGATATGCATATAGGTGAATTTGGTAATTTAAGTAAGTGTGTATACTTGATTATATGAGGTGTTATATCATGTATAGGGCTTTATTTTGAGTTGGGTTAAATGGCCTATAATAGCTTGTGAATGTGTTAACGTGTTGGTGTAGGAGGATGACAAACTAGGGTGAGAAATATGGCTTGGAAAATAGCCTATTTTCATCCACATGGGCATAGACACGGGCGTGTGTCTTAGCTGTGTGTGACTCACGGCCTAGCACATAGGCGTGTGATTTGGCAGTGTGTCCCCTGGATCTTTAAAATTTCAAAACGGAATGCCCAGGTATTTACACACGGCCTCACACACGGGCGTGTGGCTTGGCCGTGTGACCGAAGTCAGAGAGTTACACAACCTGAGACACGGGTGTGTCCCTTGGCAGTGTGAACCACACGGCTTGACCACACAGGCGCGTGACCCCTACTCTACACCTAGGAAAAATTTTGAAATTTTGCGAAAAATTCTCTGAGTACCCAGTTTAGTCCCGGCTTGTTTCTAATGCATGTTTTGGACCTTGAGGGTTCATATAAGAGACTTTATGTTTGATTTCTAATTTGAATACTGTATAATATGGAATATCTGTTATTTGATCTGTAAATTTTGGTAATGCTTTGTAACCCTGTTTCGGCTACGGATTCGGGTTAGGGGTGTTATATTTATTGGTATCAGAGCTACGGTTTAGTCGGTTCTCGGACTGAACGTAGCATATGTGAAGTTTAGAAATACATGCCATTATATAACCTGTGATAGTGTGATATCTCCTTACTCTAATGAGAATTATTTTACTAATAGACAGGGATGCTTTCCAACCGAGATGATTCTGATAATGTTGAAAGCGATACTGAAGTATCTGATTAAAAAGGTTACTTATGATGAGTAGAGACTCATAAATGTATGAATAAATGTTTGTAATGAACATGTTGATGATAAATGTCTATACATGTGTATATATGAAAGTCAAATTTTGAGGCTTTACAACCTCCACCCCTCACTAGTATAGTCTTATACAATGAAATTCACAAGATTTATATTGACTAAGTTTACAAGTGTGAAATCGAAGAGTTCAGTGGTTAAATGAATACTAATGTGGTTAGAACTAAGAATGGGTTAGTTAGAAGAGATATCAAATTATTCTGAAGATTATTCGAGATATACAATAATGTTATTGAGGAAGAAGTTATTCATGAGTAATCGATTTATTCAGGTATGGTATGGTATTTAAAGAACGGGTTAATCGAAATTTCTTCTGAATTGATTTCTTTAGTGATTGGAATAATGTGGGATAATTGATGACGGTAGTAGTCAGTGGGATAGTGTTGAAATTGCAAAGATATCTGAAAGCAACTGTTATAGTTGAGTATTTTACAGCGATCTCCTATGGGTATTCTATATGTTCTGTTATTCTCAGATACATATGTAATTGTTCATGTTCAGATGTGATACTTATCATATAGAAAGGCTGGCTAATTATAACAATAGACAAAATTATTGTAAGTCTGGTTGATTCATGAGCGGTATTGCTATATTTTTTTTTGGTTTTCTAATCAATTATGTTTGAGAGAAGACTTGATGATAAGATTCATATGATACTATTTTCTACTTCTATTGGTTGAAGCTCTGAATTGCAAATATGCAATTTATATTCTCTATCACAGCTATTTCTAGTGCGTATGTGCAATATTACTCTTCTGGATTTTCTTTGGGATATCATCAATCTTTTTATTATTCATTATGGTTTTTATTCTCAGAAATTTAGTATAGCTTCACATTTTGGATTTCATTATCTCGGTTTTCTTGTCATTCTTATGGTCTAATCTTATCTAGTAAACATGGTTTATCTGTGAAAGATATTCATTGGTCAGAGGTAATTACATTTATTGCTGTTATAAATCCTAACTCGATCATGGGAGTTCAGTAATATGGATATCATATTATAGAAGTTGTATTACTACACTGATTGTTATCGAGACTAATTTTGGTTTTTCTCTTCTATTTGGAGAGTATTATTGATGTTGAGGTATTGTTCCATCTATACCATTGAAACTTCAGTCCTATTATAGAACTGTAGTTTTTAATCTATCTGATGATTGTGGCTTCAGAATAATTCAAAGCTTTAGGTGTTAATAATTGAAATAGCTTTATTATATAATTTCTTTCCAATTTTCGTGAAAGGGTTTTCTATGATAGCCACCTCAATGATACAATTATTACAGAAAGATGTATGATTTGAATGGTCTAATAAATGCCAGTAAATTTTTGACCAGATGAAAGCTCTGTTGACTGAAGCACTAGTTCCGGTTCAGCCTAATTCGAGTAAGGAATTTGTGATTTACAGTGATGCATCATTGAATGGGTTAGGTTGTGTTTTGATGTAGTAAGGCAAAGTAATTGCCTATACTTCCAGACAGTTAAAAACTGTATGAAAAGAATTATCCGATACATGATTTAGATTTGACAACTATTGTATTTGCACTAAAAATTTATCGACATTATCTGTTTGGTGAAAAATACCATATATTTATTGATCATAAAAGTTTAAATTATCTGATGTGGCAAAAAGATTTGAATTTGAGACAGTGTAGATGACTTGAACTATTGAAAGATTATGATTTGACAATTGAATATCACTCGGGAAAAGTGAATGTGGTTGCAGATACTCTGAGTAGAAAGTCCCTATTTGCCTTACGAGCCATGGATACTCGATTGTAATTGTCTGATAATGGCTCAATTTTAGCTGAGCTTAAAGCTAAACTGATGTTTCTACAATAGTTCTGTGAAGCTTAGAAAATGGTAATGAGTTGCAAGTTAAACGGGTACAGAGTAAGACAACTTTTGATTTAGAATTTCAGATTGAATTTGATGATTGTCTGTTATTCAGAGGCAGAGCCTGTGTACCGAAGGATTTAGAGCTTGTACAGAAAATTTTACATGAATACTCACAGTATACTATGTCTCTTCATCTGGGGAATAATAAAATGCATAACGATTTAAAACAGATGTACTAGTAATCCAGAATGAAATGTGGTATTTCTAAAATTGTATTTAAATGTTTGATATGTCAGTAAGTTAAAGCTGAATATCAGGAACTGATACCTTCGGGAATGTTATAGTCAGTGACGATATCGAAATGGAAATGGGATAAAGTTACTATGGATTTTGTATCGGGATTATCCCTGTCTTTGAAAAAGAAAGATGCTATTGGGTAATCATCGATCATTTGACGAACTCTGCATATTTATTCCTAGTATGAATGGATTTCTCACTTAATAGATTGTCTGAATTATATGTTTTTTAGATTATCAGATTACATGCTGTGCCAGTTTCTATTATTTTTGATAGAGATCCACGGTTCATATCCCGATTTTGGAACAAATTACAAGAAGCTCTTGGTACGCGGTTACATTTTAGTATCGCATTTCATCCTCAGACAGATAGTCAATCTAAACGTGTGATTCAGATTTTTGAAGATATACTTCGGCGCTATGTTTTAGAATTCGAAGGAAATTGGAAAAGAAATAATTACCATTAGTCAAATTCGCATATAATAACAATTATCAGTCAAGTATAAAATGGTATCATACAAGGTTCTGTATGGTTGTAAATGTAGAACTCCATTGTATTAGACTGAGCTCAGTGAGAAAAGATACATGGAGTTGATCTGATTCATAAAATTGAAGAAAGGTGAAAGTGATTCGAGACAGTTTAAAAGCAGTATTTGATTGTCAGAAATTCTATGTCGATTTAAATGAAAAGAAATAGAGTTTCAAATTAATGACAAGGTATTCTTGAAAGTTTTGCCTTGGAAGAAAATTTTCTGGTTTGGTCGTAAAGGGAAATTGAGTTCTCGATATATTGGGCAATATCAAATTATTGAAAGGATCGAACCTGTTGCCTATCGATTAGCATTGCAGCCAAAATTTGACAGAATTCATAATGTTTTTTCATATGTTATGTTACAACAGTATCGATCAGATTCGTCACATGTTATTTCTCCAATAGATTTTAAAATTCAATCTAACATGACATATAATGAAGAACTGATCAAAATTCTGGCACTTGAAATGAAAGAACTGAGAAAAAAAAGGTAGCTTTAGTAAAGGTTTTCTAGCAATGACACGATATAGAAGAAGCTACCTGGGAATCGAAGGAAATAATGAGACAGCAATATCTGAACCTCTTTAATGGTAAGATTTTTTAGGATGAAATATCTTAAGGGGGAGAGTTGTAAAATCAGAACAATGGTTTCGAGACCACAAATCTAATTTCGGAAGAAAAATTATTTTTATATTATTTTATGGTCTATAGTATGATAGTAATGTCGTATAAAAATTTCGTAACGAAATTTTACCGGTTACATGCTTAATTTGATAAAGGACCAAATTGCACAAAGTCCAAAAGTTGAGTTCTAATAGCTAAAGGGATTAAATAGCTATGGAACTTTAAAGTGGAGGTCCTTAATGTTAAATAGACCATTTGCTTAGTGGTTGAGGATAATGATTATCCATGGAAAATAACGTAAAGAAAATGATGAAATTGGAAAGTGAAAAAAATAAAAGACGCTAATTAATTAAATAATGAAAATATCATCTTTTTCATCTTTCCCAAATTATTTCCATGGAAACCCTAGCTAAGAGAAAGTAGCTCAAGCAAGCTTATTTTGATCAATTAGGTATGTTTTCTTGACTCATTTTTAATGATTTTTATGTTGCCGAGATCGTAATAGCTTAATTTAGCTATCTCGAGGACTAATTTGTAAGTTATCAAAGAACTAGGGTTTTGCCATGGATGAACATAGATGAATTATGAAGTTTTATTGTAGAAAATAAAGGTTGTTGATAGACAAACAACTTTTGTAAAGGGAATTTTGATGAAATTATTATTTAGGGACTAAATTGAAAAGATGTAAAATTCATGGAAAAATTCTAAATTTTATGAAATACATGGGCTGTAAATTTTACATATAAAAATAGGCTAGGCTTGGAATAAGGATTAAATTGCATGAATTTCATTTTTCGAGCATAGGTACGGAATCGTCATTAATTAAAAGTTTAGGGGCAAAATGGTAATTTTGCCTAAGATGTGAATTGAATTGAAATGAACATGAATTAATGTTAAATTCATTCATATAGATTCGGATAGATCAAATTCGGAGTTAGAATGAGGAAAAGAGAAAATGTAGGATTAGTAGATTTCGAGGTAAGTTTGTGTAACGAAATTGTTTATATTTATATGCTTGAATTGAATGTTGTGTATATGAATTGTATAAATTCCATATACATGAAATTGGTTGCATATCCAACAAAGCCCGATAAATATTAAATCTCGTTTGAATAATGGAATTCGATGGATACAGGATTTCTCGATTGGTTGTGGTCCTGCATATGTTGCGGACACACCATAGCTCTTATGAGCATTTTATTATAAGACCTCTCGAGCTTCCTGTTACATGATTCCTATGAGCACCCTGATCGGTAGTGATCTTGCATGTGATGCAGACTACCGTAGCTCTTTGTGAGCGTCCTGTTATTTGATCGGTTGTAATACTGCATATATTACGGACACAAACGCAGCTCTTTCTGCGCGTCTTGTTTTATGATTAGTTATGATCCTGCATATGTTGTAGACACAAACGTAGCTCTTTGTGAGCTTCTTGATATGGCTCGCTTGAACTTCCTGATATGTGGCTATCCGGAGCTTCCCGTTAATGGCTCTTCAGAGCTACCCGTTATTGGCTCGCATGAGCTTTTCGATTATGGCTCTTATGAGTTTCCTGTTATATAGCCTGGATAAGCTTCATGATAGGCTTTTTGTAAGCTTCTCAATTAATGGCTCTTTGTGAGTTTCCTGTTATATAGCTTGAGAGAGGATTTCCCGATTATGTTCTTTAAAGAGCACTCCTGAATATGAATTGACGTATTTTCGATTTGTACACTTCGAGTGTACTACTTGTGTATCCATCAATGTTTTCAATGATTTAACGGGTAAAATCCTGACATGAGAAAATATGAGCATGAAACGAATTAATACACGTATCTGCCTGAAATACATGAAAATGATGATACATGATATAAGAAAATACGAGATGTTAATATATGAACATGGAATTTTTTTGATGAATATGTTCATCCATGATTATAGATTTGTACACCTTGAGTGTATTACCTGTGTGACACTGACATTTCAAATGATTTAATGGGCAAAGTTCCGACATGAAATAATCAGAACGCGAGACGAATTGTTATGAAAATGTACTTGAAATACAAGGATATGATTTGTATATGTTATATGAATACATGATGTGCAAAGTATATGTACATGGAAATCTAATTATTTTGGAGCCCAGACATGTTTCTTGATGTTTATATGAAATATATGACTAACAAGGGTAAGGAGGATATGTGTTACGGCTCATGATCAAGTTGATTGAATGTGCCTTGTATGTTTATATTGAATTAATGAGTGGTAAGTTAATTACCATGTTATACGAACTTACTAAACATTTCATGCTTACTCTGTTTTATTTTCCCCTGTTCTATAGTAATTTGGAGGTTCGTTGGATTGGAAGCTTGGCAGAGATCGCTCACACTATCCATTAGCCCATTTCGGTATATATATGGTAAATCAATTATGGTTATAATGGCATGTATAAGTTAATTGGCCAATATCGGCATATAAATGCTTTAAGTGTAACTAGCCATTGGAATGGCTTGTGATGGATATGTTTGGTATGTGTTTGAAATGGTTGATTGATAGAAATTAAATTGGCATATTGATGATTGAATTAAGTTAGAATATTTGGTAAGATATACATATATGTGAATTTGGTAATTTAAGTAAATGTGTATACTTGATTATATGAGCTATTATATCATGTATAGGACTTGATTGAGTAGGGTTAAATGACCTATAATAGCTTATGAATGTGTTAAAATGTTGGTGTAGGAGGATGATAAAATGGGGTGAGAAATATGGCTTGGAAAATAGCTTATTTTCATCCACACGGGCATAGACACGGGCGTGTGTCTCAGTCATGTGTGACACACGACTTAGTACATAGGTGTGTGATCTAGCCGTGTGTCCCCTGCATATTTAAAATTTCAAAATAGAATGCCCAGGTATTTACACACAGCCTAGCACACGGACGTGTGGCTTGGCCGTGTTACGCAAGTTAGAGAGTTACACGGCCTGAGACACGGGCGTGTAACCCCTGCACTTAGGAAAAATTTTGAGATTTTGCAAAAAATTCTCTGAGTACCCGGTTTAGTCCTGACTCGTTTCTCATGTATGTTTTGGACCTCGAGGGTTCATATAATGGACTTGATGTTTGATTTCTGATATGAATACTGTATGATGTGGAATATCTTTTATTTGATCTGTAGATTTTGGTAATGCTTTGTAACCCTGTTCCGGCAATGGATTCGGGTTAGGGTGTTACAAGTACCTCCGTAGTACAGCACTCCTCCCGGTTCATATCCACCACATTACTCCACTCCTCCCAACTCAAGTTCATCGATGGCGTTTGGGGCATATGAATTTTCTTCAATTTTTCACACACCTCATGTGCGATGAAGAGAACATTGATCGCCGCGATCACCCGCAATGTGAACATCTACCCGCACAAAAATATACCCCTAGGACCACACCGTCAAACCATCAAATTTAGGGGTTTGTTGCAATTTAAATAGTCAATTTTGTACTTTTTTAATTCTACAAAATTATAAATGAAAAAAAGACAATCTTTTTATTTATTTAATTAGATTAATTGCAACATGAAAACTTGGAACAAACTTTATAATATAAATTAGATACATTGCAACATTAAAACGAGGAACAAACTTTGTAATATAAATTAAATACATTACAACATTAGAATGAGGAACATACTTTGTAATATAAATTAGGTACCTTGGATTAGATTAGCTCAATTCCTACTCGATCGTGATTATTGTCTAATATGGTAGTTTTGGTAGGAGCATTTACTCCAGTTATGACCAGCTAATCTACATAATCCACAAAGCTTCTTGTCAGATTTCCCCGTAATGTCCATTTCATTATGGATTCTAGATGATTAAGGACAACCTTTCGAATTCCTACGCAACCCTTTGTCTGGGACAAGCTCAAAAGTCATCGGAGGCACCTCTCACATAGACAGGTCAGGTAGGATGGGGAACTCGTTCTCCTAAACACACAACGTGCGCTCAATGGTGTACACATCATCGATAAATTGCTCAAAATTGAGTGAGACTTTTGGCAGAAGTTGCCACGACATGCGCACATGGATAAGAAAGTGTTTGGAACCTTCTACAATCGCACCGTCTATTTCAGAGATCAACTCCGTAAGACCTAGGTGGTATACCGAGTTGATGACCGATGGTCTCCATAACTCGAAACATTTCAAGACGTCGTGAATATACTTATACATTCATCGACCTAGCCATCCAACAGTTTGCAGCCATTGCATCTCTGACATCTTCGACAAACACGTGTCCCACCTCTATATGGTTGACTTGTTACTACCCCATTCTTGGCATCAAGGCAGCCAACCTGTAGAAGATAGCCAAGAAGACAGATGAAATCGAAAGATGTCGTGTTTTCATCAACACAGAGTTAATCCCCTCCGCCAAGTTAGTGGTTATATGACCATAGTGAAAGCACTCATTGAAACTTTGAATCTATTGCCACGGCTTCATGGTACCTAACCATTGTCGAAAAGGTGTGTTTGTTTGACCCTCCATGTCATTCTCAAGGCGAGTTATCCTTTGTCGGAAAATGTGTGGCTGTAGCTCGTGTGCTGTGTATGTATTAAGAAAAGATAAATTACAGTCTCACCTTAAAACATTAAAACATATATTGAAAAGATAAGGTTGTCCTTTACCCATTCTCACAACTTGTCTCCGCCAGTTTGCATTCTAATAATCTCAGTGGAAGTTAGCCGCGATGTGCCAGAAGCAATAAACGTGTAATGCCCCAATATTTCTATTTCTGTTTTCGAATAATTTTGACAAATGTGTATCTGCTTCAGTGGTTAAGTGTTCTGGGTATGTGTAAGAGGTCGTGAGTTCAAGACCTTTAGTAATTTTTGTTATTTTTGGAATTAAGCCCCATCTTTGTTCAGAGGGCTTATATTTAGTTACCTGTAATTTCATATCAGAATGAGCCTTCTGGTTCGAGTGGTAAGGGTGTTGGTGTGTTGGAGGTTCTATGTTCGAGTCCATGCCCAAGCATGGGTATTTATTTTTGCTCAGTTTGCAGACAAAGTTTTAGTGTAATTAAAATTCTGAAGCGGTTGAGATTGTGTAGTAGTAGGAAGTTGGGGAAAAATCCAATTGAATTTCTATTTTGTTTTTTCTCTCCTGCCGAAAATTTTTGAGCACTTTTGACGTTCTGTTCCAAAATTTTTCCTTTTCCAAACTTTCACTTTTGATCGCCTTTTCTATGATTTTTGTTCACTATTCTAGTTGCGAATCATCGTGTTTGGGTATCGAAGGTAAGTCCTCTTGAAGTTTTGGATTTATGGGAATCGATATCGAGTTTGGTAATGTGTTGTTTTCTTGTTTAGGTGTTGCTCAAGGGGTTCAAAACGTGTTTTCCAGCGTGTAGTGTATGTTCAGGCTATCGTATCCATTCTAGTAAGTAATCAAACCTTAGTTCGAAGTGGTTTCTTGAGTTGCCGCTTGGGGATTTTGGATGGTTTGGCTTCGATAGTTGGAATTGATCAGGTTTTTGGTGTTGTTATCAAGTTTTGGGAGTCTCGAGATTAGTTCACTGTGAAAAACAAACTAGGTGTGTACCCAAAACACGGAAAACTAGGCTTTGGCAAAAGTCAAAAATGAAACTATCGACGTCTCACGGGCGTGTGGTCGCCCGTGTGGTAGGCCGTATGTGATGACATGATCGTGTGGTTGACGAAGGCATGGCCGTGCACAAGACACGACCGTGTGATGGCTGGAGTGTGGCCGTGTGGGCCACACGGGCTAAATCAGACTAGGCATGTGGGCCACATGTACGTGTGGGCCCATACGGGTGTGTCACATGGGCGTGTGAACTTTGGGCCAGGCCGTGTGATCTATACGGGCAAGGCCAATCTAGGCGTGTGGGCCACACTGGCATTTGGGCCGATTTATCCGATATTTTACCTAGGGTTGCACGGGTCGCCCCGAACGACCGTGGGCCTACTGTAGGGTTGGTAAGGGCTAAATAAACTCTATACTGTATGATATGATAATCTGATGGACTGATCTGAGTAGGGTGCTAAATAATTGCCTGATAGTTCTGTATGTATGTATGTAATGTATGTATGTTAATATGGTTATGTCTGGTATATCTACATCTGATTTCTGTTTCTGATTTGCATATTTGTATCTGTATCTGAGATGGGCTTAAGCCGAATATGCATCTGTGACTATAATGGGCCTAGGGACCGAATCTGTATCTGATTGATTTTGACTTTCTGGATGTGTACATGCTTAATTCTGTGGGGTTACACGCTAAGTTTACGTAAACTCACCCTTTTTTGTGATTCTGTACAGGTAATCCATAGAGTTAGGAGGATCGGTGCAGCAGAGGACTCGACAGTGACAATTCGCCATAAACTGTTATACTTTGTTTTTAGTTTTATTTATGTTTGGCATTAAGATTTGAGAGTTTGTTTTTTTCTTGGACTGTATGGACTTTTAACTAATGGTTTTGGTTTTGTTGCTCGTTTTTGCATGCTTTGTCAAAAATTTTTCTTTTAAAATGACGGTTTATTAAAACATGGTTTTCTAAATTACAAATTGTATTGCTAAAACATCAAGATTTTTCGTAAGCTTCCACTCTGAATGATTTTTAGGCAAATGGATTAATGTTTTGATAATGAATACATAAACTTAAGAGTTGAATAAACATTTTTGAATTGTTGAACAAATATGAGCTAATAAATTGACATGGTTTTATTATGACGACTTAGTTTACAAAACCCATTCCATGTGACATCGCCAGATTTGGACATAACATCTAGGCCGGCTTTGGGGTGTTACATTTAATGGTATCAGAGTCAGGTTGCAAAAACTCAACTGTGGGTTTGGGGTTCTAAAATATGTTTTAAAGAATTGGTTTTCAAATGGTTCGAAAATATTCTGATTGAGAATGTGGTACATCGAGTCTCCAGCGCCGATCCTGTAAGTATAATGAACTTTAGCTAGTTAATTTAAAATACTGTAAATAGCATATTCTAAAAACACTTTAGTTAGTATTCTCTGAAACTATAGTGAAACGGATAGAGATTGAAACTTTCGAAACATTATTGAACTTCTGGTATTTATTACATAAAATATCTGTTAATAAATATTGAACTAATGCGTAAAACTCTTAATGTAGATAAATTTGAATTAGATAATGAGTGCTCATGGAATTTGCGGACGTGGTACTCAAGGCCGTAGTAGAGGCCGTAGAGGGGTTCGAGCTGAGTCATTATCTCTGGGCAGTATGCCAAATCTGGACACAAGTGAGACACTTGTGTCACCTGCTACTGAGATTGGGTCTCAGAGTCGTTTGGCTTGGGATGACGCATTTTCTCGAGCCGTGCTAAGGATATTAGAGAGGATCGCTGGGCCCAACTCTGGATCTGAGGGCCGAGGGTCGGTAATTGAGCGACTCCGGTCTAATGGAGCTGAGTTATTTAGGGGTGTCACAAGAGTCACCCTTAATCTGGCTGAGTATTGGTTGGAGGCCACTAAGAGGATTATGGATGATTTGAACTATACCCCCGAGCAAAAATTGAAGGGTGCAATCTCTCTGTTTCGCGATGAGGCTTACCAGTGGTGGTTGACGGTTAAAGAGGGCACTCAGCCGAATCATCTAACTTGGGAATTCTTTAAAACTACATTTCAGAGCAAGTATGTGGGGGCTAGCTATGTTGATGCTCGTAGGCCTGAGTTCTTGAACCTTACGCAAGGTGACTGATCTGTGGCCGTGTATGAGGCTGAATTTCTGAGGCTGAACCGCTATGCTCGAGGCATGGTGGCATCGATATATGAGAGGTATGTACTTTTTAAGGACGACTTAAGAGATAATCTGAGGGTTTTGATAGCTCCGCAGAGGGAGCGTGAGTTATCTGTTCTAGTTAAGAAGGCGAAGATCACCAAAGATGTTAAGCGCGTGGAGTGCCAAAATAGTGATAGGGCGAGAGGTAAGAACAAGAAGGATTCGAAGCTCTCGAGTTCTGTGCAGAGGCCCAAGAAAAAGGCTAGATCTGATGGGCCAGTTAGAGTGGGAGCTCCTGTTGCTTCGGCTGGGTTGCAGCCTTGTGGTGATATTGGTATACGCCATCCGAGAGAGTGTTGAATGAGGATTGGGGCTTGTTTGATATGTGGGTCATTAAAGGACTGCATTCGGGAGTGTCCACTGAGGGCTGATCAGCTGCAAGCTTCGGCATCAGGTCCTGCGCAGTTGTAGAGAGTAGTTCGGCAGCCACCTAGGGGTCGTGGTTAGGCTAGGGGTGGTAATGGTTTGGGCCGAGGGTAGAGAGCACCGGGTAGAGGTGCAGGTCAAAGTGAGGCGAAGCAGTCTGCTTTGGTTTATACTTCACAATGCTGAGAGGATAGAGATGCTCCTGACGTCATCACCGGTACGTTCTCTATATTTGATGTACCTAATTTAGCATTGATAGACATAGGGTTTACTCACTCATACATAGCTAGCCCAATATTTGAAACCTTAGGGGTTTCTTGGGAGAGAACTTCTAGTGAGGTTAAGGTACTGAGTTCTTTGGGGCAGTTTGTTCAGGTTAGTAAACTCTATACGGATGTTCCGTTAGAGGTGCAAGGGACTATTTTTCTGGCGAATCTGATGGAGCTTCCGTTGGTAGAGCACCGAGTCAGTTTGGATTGCTCATCTAAGAGGGTCATTTTGAGGACCAAGGATGATGTGGTGGTGGTTATGATTGGTGAGCGTCGAGACTATCTGTCACACGTGATTTCCGCGCTTGTGGCTGAGAAACTAGTTCGAAAAGGGTGTCAGGCGTACTTGGCTTACTTTAGTGTTTCTAATTCTAGAGACTCTTCTGTTGAGAATATCAGAGCTGTAAGGGATTTTCCGGATGTTTTTCCTAAGGAGCTACTGGGTTTACCTCCGAGTCGAGAGGTGGAGTTTAGGATTGAGCTTCTTCTGGGTACAGCTCCGGTGTCCATTGCTCCCTACTATATGGCATCGAAAGAGCGTATTGAGCTCAAGGCTCAACTGCACTAGCTTATGGACCGTGGTTTCATCTGTCCTAGTGTGTCTCCATGAGGAGCACCAATTCTGTTTGTTCATAAAAAGAATAGGACCATGAGGATGTGACCATGAGATGTGCATCGACTATCGGCAGTTGAACAAGTTGACTGTGAAGAATAAGTATCTGTATCCGAGGATTGACGATTTGTTTGATCACTTTAGAGGGTTTTCCATGTTTTGGAAGATTTATCTTTGTTCTGGGTATCATTAGTTGAGGGTTAAAGAGGCTGATGTACATAGTTATGGACACTACGAGTCCCTAGTTATGCCTTTTGGTTTGACGAATACTGATCGCTGTAAAATCAGAGCTTTAAATATTTATAAAAGAATGATCAAACCTGGAGACTAACTCTGACAATGATATTAAGGCAAGTGTACCTATTGAACAGTAGTATAGCTTAGGCAAGACCGGTTATCGAACCCAAAGGAACTAAAAGTATTAATACTCACTTTCTTTTTATTATTTAGCCTTAAAGTTAGAGTGAAGATTACTTTTTAAATTAAATTGATGACAGCTAAACTAAAGACACAAAGACAAAAAAGACGAATTGGAAAATAACCTTGAGGAAAAACTCAGTTGATTTTAATGATACCCTCGGGAAGAATCCACCTAGATTTCTCCTATTATCTAACCTTCAATTATATGATTTCTTTTACTTAGCTTGATCCGTAGGACTCCCTAACCTATATTAAACCCTCTCTCGAGGTGAATAATGTCTAACCCTAGGTTAATTAGTGGAACTCTCGTTCGTTTATAATAACCCCCTAGGACAGCAGTAAATCGATCAATGGACTCCTATATTAGGTTTCACCCTAATCTGGAAAAATCTCGTAACCCTATCTCTAGGCGTTCGATCAACTCCGCTTAATTATGTTAGATCTTCTCTTAGGCAGGGTCTATTCCTCCTCCACCTAAGCACATTAGATTTGGATTAAGAAACATAATTAAGAATAAACTAAGTAATTTATCATATAACTTAAAAATCAAATAATAAAATCCATCTAGGTTTCATCCCCTTCAGGTATTTGAGGGGTTTAGTTCATAATGAATAAACAAACCATCGTAAGAGAAAAGATAAAACAAAACATAGGAAAAATCCTAAAACCTCCTGAAGGAATCGAAGGAGATTTCCGCCGTTTTGAGTATAACTCCGGCTTCTTGAGATGGATCAACTGGCTATCCTCGCATTATTCCCTAACTCTGACCTTCTCGGCTTGGCTTTTTGGCGTCCCTTTCGCTCTCTTCAACAGGTGATACTTGGGGGTTATTTATAGGCTCTTGAAACGCGATTCTTTCTCCCTAAGTATCCTTTTCCGACTAAAATTGCTCTTTCCAGCGTCAGAGGCACGGCCATGTCACACGCCCGTGTGAATCGCGACCTGACCGTGCTCGGATTTCTCTTGAGGCACAGCCGTGTGTGGCGGGGTTGAGGCCGTGCTCTAGGTGTTCATCAAGGCACGGCCGTGTGTGCTTTGGGCCAGGCCGTGTCGATTTCGTGTTAAGGCCCATTTACTCCGTTTTGGGCCCGTTTTGTGTTCTTTTCATCCTTGGGTGCTTTCCTGGGTATAAGACATGAAAAGAAAGGATTGAAAGCACCTTTTTATATAAAACAAGGGATAAATCATCCAAAAGCATATTAAATGTGGGATAAAAATATGTTACTTTTACGGTTTATCAAATACCCCCACACTTAAGCTTTTGCTTGTCCTCAAGCAAAATTCTCAAGTTACAATTAAAATGAACTTTCCATGATCTATAATTCTTATCAACAATGTCTTATCCTAGTTCACAGAAAATTCATACATGGATGATTTGATTCTAAGTGTCCTAATGATTCCAATGATATAAGTCATAATTTTGTACCTCAAAAACATAGGTGTCTTCCTTCTTTTAAATGACTACCTCTTTGATTCAAAATTGACAAGGACTGATATCCTCACTTAGGATTCACTCAAATCACTCTAAAGTGTTTAAGGTTCAGAAAAAGATCGCTCATAAGTCGAACCTGAAAGGTTAATCCCATAGGCTTGCCTAAAAATCAAATCTCCACCACTGTAATATGAGATGACAAATAGATCAAAAGGTCTTTAACAGGGTTGTAACGGGGCTAGGGTTAAAGGTATGGTCATAGGCTAAATTAGGAGATTAGAATCGAGATAGACTTGATAAATTACCTAACTAGAAAAAATGAACTTAATCTTTAGACACTAATAGAACGAGCTTTTTCCTTGAGAAATTGAATTTGAACATACAAGCTCACTTATTACCGTACCAATAATGAATATACTTTTTTTTTAAGAACAAACTAACATAATAGTAATAAAGAATTTTTACAACTGAAATATAATACATAGTTAGGGAACTTGTTTAATCATCAAATCTTGACAAAAAGGTAGTTAAAAGAATTGGTGATAGCAAATACAAAGGGTTTTTGGTTAAAATTAGTAGGTGAGTCAATAAAAAGGGTTGTTAGGCTCAACGGGGTTCACTAGGGGTTAATTATGAGGGTAGGTTTTTTAGTGGAGTAAGTGGGTTAGGACCTAAGTGCCTTTATCATCTCAGTATATCAAATCATAACTGTGGTCTCGACATGTATAATCAAGGCAAGTTCTAGAATAACAGTTCATAGTTGACACACTCATAATCAAAAAATGAGCATGAAAAAGAATGTATGCTCTATAGGGTTCAAATACTCACAAAAATTATGGGTGTTTTGACATCATCCTTATGAATTTTAAATTTCAAGGTAGTATTTAAATTTTGGTCAACAACCTAGCAAAAATTTTAATTCCTAAAAAACAGACTTATCTTGCTTGATTCTCTAGTGTTCTTTTAAATTAAACATCAATGTACAATTAACTATGACTTATTCTAAAACATGTCAATAATCATCACAAATTATTAGAAATTTCATCCTAATTAGTAATATGATAGCTTTGCATAAAAACAAGACTAAATCAGGGATTTGAGAATAATGAAAAAAGTTTGGCAATTTTATTCCATATTTAACCTCAGGGATTTGAGAATAATTTAGAAAATTAGGTAGTTTTACCCTCCACACTTGAGATGTACATTGTCCTCAATGTACAAATATAGATAATTACAATTAGTGATTAAAAGATAGGAGGGAAAAGTGTTACTTCCTAGGATTTCTGACGAGATCTTTGAGGATGTGGACAGTGTGTGGCATCAGGTGACTTTTTGCATTTCTCCTAATTGTGCTTTTGTGTGTTGTGGAATAAATGCTTTATTCTGCAAAGTTACTTTGTTAGTGATCTTTTTAATGAAAAGATATGGTGTTAGGGATGCTTGAATGATTGAATAGCCAATGATAAAAATTTGTAAAGAAAATAATAAAAGTTCAAATTTAAGCGGCATAAAATAAAGTCTTAAAAAAAATTTAAGAAGATAAAACAAATTAAAAGGACTCAGAGGTCCTCATGCATGGTTGGGTTCGGTGGTGGTGCTGAAATGTGGAGATGTTGGCATATTTGTTGGAGTGTCGCCTCCAATCCGTCAAAGCACCGAGCGACATGTGTATCGAACTGGTCGAGTCGAGCAGAGATGTTTGCTAATGATGTTGTTGGTTGGTATAGACGCTGGCTTGGATTCACTGCCTCCTCTGACGGCGGTGGGACATCATCAGGAATGTCCTCGTCCTCTTCCTCGTTGACGGGTGTTTTTAGTTTGTACTGCGGAGGATCGGTCCCTCGTCGTTGTGATATCATCCTCATATGTAGCATGGTTTGGATGCCTTGAGGAGCCAGGTTTCCTATCAGTGTGAGGGAGTTGATTTGCTCATCAGTGTTGAGGAGGTTGAAGTGCCGAGCTAGCCTTGTAATATAGGCCCCATTGACAAAATTCCCTTCCTATGTTGCTCTGTCTGATGTTGAATTGCGCACGCCATAAAGTATGCCAAGTCGAACACATGTCCTTCAGACATGCAGGAAATGAAGTAAACGTCGTGTTTGTTAACGACACCGGTGCTCTTTTTTCGACCTATGATGGTATCCGCGAGTATGGCATGAATGTGCCGTAGTGCTGGAGGAAGGGCTGTCACCTTAGATTTACTAGGGTTGTTAGTGGCCGTCGTGGGCTTAAGGTCGATCCAGCAGTCGATCGAAAGGCAGTGGGGTTCACGGTTTAGACCGGCCAGTGAGTTCCCTGCTATGAATTCTGCCGTATAAAGGCCAAGAGCTGCTCCGAATTGAAGTACGCTCAATCGATGTACTGTACCCCCGAGACGGAATTGTATAGTGCCTGGGTCGTCGAATTGAGCCATCAATGTAACATCCTAGATTAGGGGTTATGCGTTCGTGCCTAATTCATGAGTTAGTAGGTTTTGGCAGTGTTGGAAGTGTATTAAGGGTTTTTAGAATTCTAGGATGGAAGAAGAAAGCTTTGGAAAATTATTGGTTTTTAAGTAAAAAGGGGAGCCAGGTAAATGAGGCTTTAAAAGAAACTTCGTGTAAAGCATGACACAAGGAACCATGTGGTAAAATGGCATGTTTTATGAATTATGAAGGTGTTATGTGAATTCTAGAAATAAGGAAATGTATGGAAATGTAAGGAAATGTAAGGAAATGTATGGAAATGTAAGGAAATGCAAGGAAATGTAAGGAAATGCAAGGAAATGTAAGGAAATGTAAGGAAATGTCTTGTCTTGGAAATGTAGGGAAATGTCCTGAAAATGTATGGAAATGTTAAGTTTAAAAGAGGAAAGTGAACATTTCTGGAAACTAAGAAATGTAAGGAAATGATTTGGAAATGATTTAAAAGAGGAAAGTAAACATTTCGGGAATCTTGGAAATGTAAGGAAATGTTAAGTTTAAAGGAGGCAAACGAAAATTTTTGGAAACTTAGAAATGACTCAGAAATGTCGAGTTTTAAAGTTTAAAAGAGGAAATTAAGGCAAGGTGGCCTTAAGAGAAAAAGTATGCGAAATTTGACACACAAACAGGCTTGGAAAAGTGGCCTGAAGATGCCACTTAGGGCCTCTGGAAATGGCGCCACATGCAAGGGTGTTGGGCCTGAGTTCGAGTCACATGGGTAGCAAATAAAAGAAATTTTATTTTTGCTTCCAAAAGCACAGAGGTGGACGGAAACAAGGCTTCTAAAAGAGGAGTTTTATTCTTTTTAAATTTCGTCTAAATAGGAGATAAATAAAGGATTTTGTTTTGGATAATTTCTAAGAGATAATTGTTGGATTAATTCTTTTATTTTGTGATAATTAAAAGGATAAAGCTATCAATTAGAAGAGTGGTGGCCAAGTAAGGGACTCTAGCCTAGTAATTTCGGCTATAAAAGGAAGAGTAAGGCTATTCTTCATTCATTCTTTTCTCTTCAAGGAAACCTCTGCCGAAAATTCCCTAGCAAACTATTCTTCTTTCTCTTTTATTTTTGCCAAAGCTGAAATCTTCTTCTCCCCAAGTCCACCATTGTCGATCCCTCCCAAATCCCATACTTTTCTATTGAAGCCGAAAATAAGTTCCATCTAGGCCATAGTCGACTAGTCTCCTAATCTTCATAGCCGAATCTTTGAGGGGCTTCAAGCAAAGGTTTTGTCGATTTCTTCAGTAAGGGTAAGATTAAATTTAGTTTCCATTCTTTCTACTTTTAGACTTATCGAAATCTAGGGCTAATCCCATTAATGTTCATGGTTGCCGAAACTTTGAAGGAGAAGTTCTTTTCCCGAAGGTACACCATAGGCCGCGTGTTCCCTAGTTATTCGGTGAGTTTCGGGATTTGAAATCTACAAGGTAAGTGTTTGTAGTATTCTCCCAAGGCCATGTTTGGTATATAGATGTGTTTTATTAATTATTCAAGAGCCGGAACTAATCTATTCAAGTAATCTAGTGATTGCCGATTTCAAGAAAGAAGGATACAAAGTTTCGAGACTTGATTCTTAAGTCAATCGGCAACAAGGTAAGTTTTAGTGTACTAATCCTACTAGGATTTGGATTTATGGCCGAATGGCTCTTTACTAAGTATTAAATGATTGATTAAATGTAGAGATCTAAGATCAAAGGCATTAGATCAAGCTTTTCAGGATTTGTATTGGAAACCCTAAGCGAATCAGGTGTGTAATCCACACTAATTCTTAATACGTTTTATGGCAATATTTAATATGTGCATGTTTATAAGAATGTGAATATGGCTAAGGTACTGTGTTACGGTACAAAGTACTCAGGTACGTTTCCTACTCATACTAGGATTTCGAAATATGTTATTTTTAACATGTGAAAAGTGACATGAATGTGAATTTAAGTATGATATGCATGATATAAAATATATATGGGGCATTCGGGTTATATGAAAAAGGGGAAGTGAATGTGATGACTTCGGTCTCACTATCTGAATGTGGTGGCTTCGGTCACATTATCTGAATGTGGTAACTTCGGTTACATTATCTGAATGTGGTGTCTCATGACACAATTATCTGGTGACTATGCCTCGAATTTATATGGGCGATGAGCACGTCGACTGCAGCGACTGCTTTCGATGGTGTGTAGCGGAAGGAGGGTTGACTTAGTAGTCCCCACGGTGTGCAGGTTGGTACGGGGATGTGTAGCGGATGGCATCTAGGTTTGGGTTTGGGATTGCATCATTATCTTGAATTTTTTTGTGAGCATGATATGTATGGTATGCCTAAATCTATTAAATTTTAGTGTTGGTTTACACATTGAGTCTGTTGACTCACCCCGTTGTGGGAACATTTTTCAGGTGATGAACAGTGATGGACCGGGACGGCAGAACTTGTGGTGGCCATGCTCAACTTGAAGTTTTATTCAATATGGACATTTTATTTTATTTAAGTACTTAAGAATTTTATTTTGGGTTTTCACTTGATGTAATAAGGCCATAGTTTTATTTTGTTTATTTTTTTTTTATGTTTGCGAATTATTATCAATTAAAGTTTGAGTAAATTTATTTTTTTTGAAAAATAAACCCTAATTGTTTTGTCACCTTAATTAAATGGATTTCAATATAATATAAATTGGTTTCCAACTCAAGCCCAACCCAAAACAATATATATTTTTTAAAATTGCACAAGTTTTTCCTAAGTAATAAAAGAATTTGAAACGGTTTACACCGGGGAACATACCAGATCCGATCAAGGCTCGTGGGCCGGGTTTGGAGTGTTTCAATTTGGTATCAGAGCCCAGTTTTAAACTCTCGGCCTGTGGTTTAAGGCCCAAAACGTTTTCAAATCGAGCCCAAATGAGTTTTTATGAAAATATTTTTGGAAATAAGCAGGTTTTTCTGGCATGGCACCTAAGTCTCCGACCCGAAGTCCACCAGGTAAGTACCCCTAACCTTTGTGTGAATTATAGTATGAATTGTAGAAGGGTAGAACTGGAATGGCACGTAGAGTAGTATGATAAGTATTTGGAACCCTAGGACTAGTTTACCCCAACTATTACATAAGACTTAATGACTAATTAAACAAACCTATGGCTAAGTCGCCGAGTTAGGGTGTGGCAACCATTGTGCGCATGTCTAGGATTGGATCCGGAAGAGCCTGGTATTTAAGCAGTCCTAGTGACTCACCTCCTCTTCGCAGGAATCCTACCTGGTGCGTAGCTTTGGTTCACCCTGACCAAGAGGACTCGGTCATAGGCTAAACACATTAACTAAAACCCGAAAGGGAACTAGCCGTGTTTTATGGAAACCCTAGTTTTAAAAATTCAACAAACCACTCTTTTGAACTGATAAAATTGTTTTAAAAAAAAATTCCAAAAAATTCCTGATTTATGAAATTACAAAAATACCCCTAGTGGTAAAATTACAAAAATGCCCTTGGTTTATAAAATGTCCAACTACCCAACAGTTTTACCAAAATTTCATTATTTTCTAAAGGTTTAAAAACCCTAATTTGCAAAATATCAGAAATACCTTGATTTTGGAAAATTACAAAATTGCCCCTAACTTACAAAATTACCAAAATGACCCTGATTTCCAAAATTGTTGCAACATTACCGTTTTGGAAAGTGCAATTCTAAAAAAGAACTCTCAAAGTTTTGCAAAATTTGGAAATACCCCGGAAATATTAAACTTTACAAATTTACCCTGGTTTATTACCAAAATACCCCCGAGATCCAAAATTACCGAAATACCCCCGGATTTCAAAATTTTCCAAAATACCCCAGGAATTTTAAAATTCCAAAATACTTTTTGACAAAATTACCAAGGAACTTTTTCTTTTGAAAAATTATGAAAATACCCCTGTAGGGCAAATTACGAAAATACCCCTGGGTAGTAGGAAAACAACAACAACAATGAAAACTACAACGTTTCTCTGAATGAACGAAAGTTCATAATTGATTGAGGGATGTATGAATGTAAAGACTGTATGCATGTATGAATACGAAAGAACCACTTCTAAAATTCTTTTCATAAAACTTCTTCGCGGGTAATCAAGTGAAACAAGGACTAATTCATAAAACTTCTTAATCAGATTAAATCGTGAAGTAGACATGAGTTCTAGGGGACGTGAACTTAGAGATTGTGCCTAGAAAGTATGATGGTTCTATTAAGATCAGAGTGCGCAGTGTAAGCATAGTGTAGTGAGAAGGATTGTACGACTGTTAGTAAGTAATTTCGAGGACGAAATTATTTTTAAGGAGGGTAGAACTGTAACATCCTAGATTAGGGGTTATGCGTTCGTGCCTAATTCATGAGTTAGTAGGTTTTGGCAGTGTTGGAAGTGTATTAAGGGTTTTTAGAATTCTAGGATGGAAGAAGAAAGCTTTGGAAAATTATTGGTTTTTAAGTAAAAAGGGGAGCCAGGTAATGAGGCTTCAAAAGAAACTCCGTGTGAAGCATGACACAAGGAACCATGTGGTAAAATGGCATGTTTTATGAATTATGAAGGTGTTATGTGAATTCTAGAAATAAGGAAATGTATGGAAATGTAAGGAAATGTAAGGAAATGTATGGAAATGTAAGGAAATGGAAGGAAATGTAAGGAAATGTAAGGAAATGTCTTGTCTTGGAAATGTAGGGAAATGTCCTGAAAATGTATGGAAATGTTAAGTTTAAAAGAGGAAAGTGAACATTTCTGGAAACTAAGAAATGTAAGGAAATGATTTGGAAATGATTTAAAAGAGGAAAGTAAACATTTCGGGAATCTTGGAAATGTAAGGAAATGTTAAGTTTAAAGGAGGCAAACGAAAATTTTTGGAAACTTAGAAATGACTCAGAAATGTCGAGTTTTAAAGTTTAAAAGAGGAAATTAAGGCAAGGTGGCCTTAAGAGAAAAAGTATGCGAAATTTGACACACAAACAGGCTTGGAAAAGTGGCCTGAAGATGCCACTTAGGGCCTCTGGAAATGGCGCCACATGCAAGGGTGTTGGGCCTGAGTTCGAGTCACATGGGTAGCAAATAAAAGAAATTTTATTTTTGCTTCCAGAAGCACAGAGGTGGACGAAAACAAGGCTTCTAAAAGAGGAGTTTTATTCTCTTTAAATTTCGTCTAAATAGGAGATAAATAAAGGATTTTGTTTTGGATAATTTCTAAGAGATAATTGTTGGATTAATTCTTTTATTTTGTGATAATTAAAAGGATAAAGCTATCAATTAGAAGAGTGGTGGCCAAGTAAGGGACTCTAGCCTAGTAATTTCAGCTATAAAAGGAAGAGTAAGGCTATTCTTCATTCATTCTTTTCTCTTCAAGGAAACCTCTGCCGAAAATTCCCTAACAAACTATTCTTCTTTCTCTTTTATTTTTGCCAAAGCTGAAATCTTCTTCTCCCCAAGTCCACCATTGTCGATCCCTCCCAAATCCCATAATTTTCTATTGAAGCCGAAAATAAGTTCCATCTAGGCCATAGTCGACTAGTCTCCTAATCTTCATAGCCGAATCTTTGAGGGGCTTCAAGCAAAGGTTTTGTCGATTTCTTCAGTAAGGGTAAGATTAAATTTAGTTTCCATTCTTTCTACTTTTAGACTTATCGAAATCTAGGGCTAATCCCATTAATGTTCATGGTTGCCGAAACTTTGAAGGAGAAGTTCTTTTCCCGAAGGTACACCATAGGCCGCGTGTTCCTTAGTTATTCAGTGAGTTTCGGGATTTGAAATCTACAAGGTAAGTGTTTGTGGTATTCGCCCAAGGCCATGTTTGGTATATAGATGTGTTTTATTAATTATTCAAGAGCCGAAACTAATCTATTCAAGTAATCTAGTGATTGCCGATTTCAAGAAAGAAGGATACAAAGTTTCGAGACTTGATTCTTAAGTCAATCGGCAACAAGGTAAGTTTTAGTGTACTAATCCTTCTAGGATTTGGATTTATGGCCGAATGGCTCTTTACTAAGTATTAAATGATTGATTAAATGTAGAGATCTAAGATCAAAGGCATTAGATCAAGCTTTTCGGGATTTGGATTGGAAACCCTAAGCGAATCAGGTGTGTAATCCACACTAATTCTTAATACGTTTTATGGCAATATTTAATATGTGCATGTTTATAAGAATGTGAATATGGCTAAGGTACTGTGTTACGGTACAAAGTACTCAGGTACGTTTCCTACTCGTACTAGGATTTTGAAATATGTTATTTTTAACATGTGAAAAGTGACATGAATGTGAATTTAAGTATGATATGCATGATATAAAATATATATGGGGCATTCGGGTTATATGAAAAAGGGGAAGTGAATGTGATGACTTCGGTCTCACTATCTGAATGTGGTGGCTTCCGTCACATTATCTGAATGTGGTAACTTCGGTTACATTATCTGAATGTGGTAACTTCGGTTACATTATCTGAATGTGGTGTCTCATGACACAATTATCTGGTGGCTATGCCACGAATTTATATGGGCGATGAGCACGTCGACTGCAGCGACTGCCTTTGATGGTGTGTAGCGGAAGGAGGGTTGACTTAGTAGTCCCCATGGTGTGCAGGTTGGTACGGGGATGTGTAGTGGATGGCATCTAGGTTTGGGTTTGGGATTGCATCATTATCTTGAATTATTTTGTGAGCATGATATGTATGGTATGCCTAAATCTATTAAATTTTAGTGTTGGTTTACATATTGAGTCTGTTGACTCACCCCGTTGTGGGAACATTTTTCAGGTGATGAACAGTGATGGACCGGGACGGCAGAACTTGTGGTGGCCATGCTCAACTTGAAGTTTTATTCAATATGGACATTTTATTTTATTTAAGTACTTAAGAATTTTATTTTGGGTTTTCACTTGATGTAATAAGGCCATAGTTTTATTTCTTTATTTTTTTTTATGTTTGCGAATTATTATCAATTAAAGTTTGAGTAAATTTATTTTTTTTTTGAAAAATAAACCCTAATTGTTTTGTCACCTTAATTAAATGGATTTCAATATAATATAAATTGGTTTCCAACTCAAGCCCAACCCAAAACAATATATATTTTTTAAAATTGCACAAGTTTTTCCTAAGTAATAAAAGAATTTGAAACGGTTTACACCGGGGAACATACCAGATCCGGTCAAGGCTCGTGGGCCGGGTTTGGGGTGTTTCAATCAATGTTTGTAGCGTGAATGTGGAGCGGAACTCGAGTGTGAGCTTGAGGTATGTAGGCTCATTAATTGAGAAGAAGGTCTCCCATGGATCTGTCAATATGAGTGCTTGGATATCAGTGGTGATTCCTACTTGCCCGACAGCGTCCCAATCAATTCGTCGTGCAGTGCTGATGGGCCTATCCCTGATGGCTTTGTACCGGTCCTCCTGAGCGGCTTGTGGAAATCGGAGGAATGGGTGTTGAAGTTCAGTACTTGCAGAAGAGAATCGGGCCCCTTTCTCTTCTTGCTTGGAACGGCGTGTTTCACTCGAGATGTCGACATATTTCCTGTAAATCAAATATAAAGCAAGTTTTCTAGTTCAACCAATATATTGGAAAATTGAGAATCATTATCATTCACAATTAAATTTTACCAACAGTAGAACATTAATTCTCCAAGAAAAGAAGCAATATCAAAAGATGCAATGAAACCACTCTAACATGCATTAATAAATAAAAAGATGAATCAAACATTGAAAATCATGTTTGTTAAAGAAATAAAATAAAGCAACAAGAAGCATTCAAACAAAGGAAAAGAAATGAACTAAACACAACCATGTATAAACTAAACAAGAAATAGAATAGACTAAACAATATGAATCAAATTTTTAAACACAAACTTGACATAAAGGGTAAATATGCAAAAATGGTATGAAGATTTTAGGAGAAAGGGAACCAGAAATGGTGGTGAATGGCGAGCACGAGCGGCGCGCACGGCGGTGTTGTTGGGTCTGTGGTGTGGGCACGGCGCTGTCAAGGGCGTGGTCTTGGGTGCACGGTGGTGTTGTGGCCATGTGGGTGGTTGGACTGAGTTTTTGGAGGAGAAACGACGGTGGGGATGGGGTAGACTGGTTGAGTGGCCGGATTTTGAGGTGGGGAATGAAAATTTGATTTTAGGGTTTGAGGTTTGGGGGGAAGACGGTTACTTTCTTTAAATAGGGAGGGGAGCACGGCCGTGTTAGATTTGAATTGCCCGTGCTTTTTGCGATTTCTTAGAATTGAGCGCGCTTCAAAGGTTTTGGCACGACCGTGTGTCAATTCGCATGCCCGTGTTCAATAAGAAAAAACGTTAGCACGGTGGGGTAACACGGGCGTGTCAAGCTCGTGTATAACAGTTGTGAGGCATGACCGTGTTGTGCCCGTGTATTATAAGTCAGTAACCTCAGTAATTTTACACGGTTATCTAGTACGAGCGTGGTTTGGTGTTGCAGCCCGTGTCACAAAATTTTTTTTTACCCTGTTTAGGCACGGTGTTTTGGCACGCCCATGGTCTATTTCCTGGCTATGCATGGCTATGTACAGGCTCGTGTCAAGGCCGTGTTGAAATTTCTGCATTTTCCTGTTAGACTATTTTAGTGCTATGTTAGAAAAATAAAACTATGTTAGTATGTTAGTGCTCGGGTTGCCTCCCAAGAAGCACTCGTTTATAGCCTTAAGCTAGACTCTCTCTGTTTTCGGTTCCAAAGGATGGCTCATGGAGCATAAGCTCTTCTCTCATACCTCCAAAATCTGTACCGTTATAAATTTTAAGTCCGTGACCATTTACCTTGAATGTGCTTTTAGTGGGATGGGTTACCTCGACGGTGCCATATGGAAATATTGTTTTGATCATGAATGGTCCTAACCATCTTGATTTCAACTTTCTCGGGAATAGTTTAAGCCTTGAGTTGTACAATAGGACTAAGTCTCCCACTTCGAATTGCTTTGATCTCTTGAGACGAGCATCGTGGCGTCGCTTTGTTGCTTCTTAGTACAATTTTGAGTTCTCATAGGCTTCTGTTCTCCACTCGTCCAGCTCGCTCATCTGCATCATTCTCCTCTTACTTGCAATTTTGAGATCAGTATTTAAAAATTTTGTTGCCCAAAAAGCTTTGTGTTCTAATTCGAACGGTAAATGACAGCTTTTCCCGTATACAAGTTTGTATGGGGATGTCCCTAAAGGTGTTTTAAATGCTGTTTTATAGGCCCATAACACATCATCTACTTTTAATGCCCAGTCTTTTCTATTTGATTCAATGGTTTTTTCTATAATGCCCTTAAGTTCTCGGTTTGCTACCTCTACTTGCCCACTGGTTTGAGGATGGTATGGGGTTGCTGTTCTATGATACACTCCATATTTCTTTAGAACTTTTTCAAATTGGGTATTGCAGAAGTGTGTACCCCTATCGCTAATGATGGCTCTTGGTGTGCCGAATCGAGAAAAGAGTTTCTTGAGAACCTTAACTACTACCCTAGCATCATTGGTAGGTAAAGCTTCAGTTTCTACCCATTTTGACATGTAATCAACCGCTACTAGAATGTACTTGTTCCCAAACGAATTAGGGAATGGTCCCATAAAGTCAATACCCCATATGTCAAATATTTCACATGATAACATATATGTTTGAGGCATTTCATCTCGTTTAGAAATATTACCTATCCGTTGACATCGATCACACGGGGTAACATACCTGTGAGCATCTTTAAATAGAGTGGCCAATAAAACCCTGATTCGAGTATTTTGTGTGCTGTCTTTATGCCACTGTAGTGTCCTCCTGACAGTCCTGAATCACAATGCTCCAAGATCTGGTTTGCTTATATCTTTGTAACACATCTTCGAATTACCTGATCTGCACAAATGCAGAAAAAAAAAAGGATCTTTCCAAAAATAATTCTTCACATCAGCAAAGAATCGCTTCTTTTGGTGATGTGTTAATTTTCTTAGTAAGATGTTAGCTGCTAAATAATTTGCAATATTTGCAAACCATGGTACCTCAGAATGTGTTATAGAGAAGAGTTGCTCTTTGATGTGTGGATTTTCAAGTCTAGAAAGGTGATCTGCTGCAAGATTCTCAGCTCCCTTCTTATCTTGTATTTCCAGGTCGAATTCCTGTAAAAGTAAAATCCATCGTATGAGCCTGGGTTTAGCATTAGGTTTGTTTAAAAGATAACGAAGAGCTGAATGGTCAGTGTAAACGACAACTTTGGACAATATTAGATATTGTCTAAATTTATCAAAAGCAAAAACTACGGCTAGCAATTCTTTCTCTGTGGTGGTGTAGTTTTCTTGTGCGAGTGTTAGTGTTCTGCTAGCGTAGTAAATTGGCTGAAAGTGTTTGTCTCTTCGTTGTCCCAAAACTGCACCTACTGCAAAATCACTTGCATCACACATTAGTTCAAAGGGTAAGTTCCAATCAGGTGCAATTATAATCGGGGCATTTATTAATTTATCTTTAAGGATGTTAAATGCATCTAAACATTCATGATTAAAATCAAAAGGAACATCTTTTTCTAGTAATTTTGTCAAAGGCTTAGCTATTTTAGAAAAATCTTGAATAAATCTTTTATAGAATCCTGCATGTCCTAAAAAGCTTTTGATAGCCTTAATAGAACTAGGGGGTAGTTTTTCTATGGCTTCAACTTTTGCTTTATCTACCTCGATCCCTTTACTAGAAGTCTTATGCCCTAACACAATTCCTTCTCTTACCATAAAGTGACATTTTTCCCAGTTTAAAACAAGGTTTGTTTCCTCACATCTCATTAGAACTCGTTTTAAATTTTTAAGGCAAAGATGGAAAGAATTACCGAATACCGAAAAATCATCCATAAATACCTCCATGATATCTTCTACGAGCTCATCAAAGATTGCCAACATGCAACGCTAAAAAGTAACAGGTGCATTACATAATCCAAAAGGCATTCTACGATAAGCAAACGTACCATATGGGCATGTGAATGTCGTCTTATCTTGATCTTCAGGAGCTACGGGGATTTGGAAGTAACCGGAGAGTCCATCCAAAAAACAGTAGTACATATGCCCGGATAATCTTTCTATCATTTGATCTGTGAAGGGTAGCGGGAAATGATCTTTTCTGGTAGCATTGTTCAACTTTCTATAGTCTATACAGACTCTACAACCTGTGACTGTTCTTGTGGGAATCAACTCATTCTTTTCATTGGGCAGTACCGTCATTCCTCCTTTATTTGGAACTACCTACACAGGACTTACCCAAGTGCTGTCAGAAATAGGATAAATTATTCCTGCATCTAGGAGTTTAATGACCTCAACTTTGACCACTTCTTTCATGTTGGGATTTAACCGTCTCTAGGGTTGCACACACGACTTGTATTCTTCTTCCATTAAAATTTTGTGGGTGCAAAACGCGGGACTTATTCCCTTGATGTCAGAAATTTTCCAAGCTATGGCTTTTTTGTGTTCTTTTAGTACCTTTATCAGTTCCTCTTTTTCCTTGGGTTCTAGTTCTACAGAGATGATTACTGGTAATGTAAAATTGTCTCCGAGGAATGTGTATTCTAACTGTTTTGGTAGCTGTTTCAATTCCAATTTGGGTGGCTCTTTGATGGAAGGTTTCTATTTTATTTTATCGTTATTGTCAATTCTTTCTTCATTCATTTGTTTGGATGGCGATGTATTCAGATTGAGCTCATCATCCTCATCTTCTTCCCCCTCTTCTTGAGTTAGACACAGTTCCATCGTGTCATTATGTATGATTTCCTGTAATGAATTTTGAATGATATGATCAGTAGTATCAACAAAATAACAGGAATCATCTTGCTCTTTAGAATGTCGCATGGCATCATAGATTCGAAAAATGATTTCTTCGTCTCCTATCCTTAGTGCGAGTTTACCATCTCCTACATCTATAACCGCTCTAGCAGTGGCTAAAAAAGGACGCCTTAAGATTAAGGGAACATTAATGTCTTCATCCATGTCTAATATAACGAAATCAACAGGGAAAATGAATTTATCAATTTTTACCAAAACATCTTCAATAGCTCCTCTAAGATATTTAATAGATCTGTTTGCTAACTGAATACTCATCCTAGTGGGTGTTGGTTCCCCAAGATCTAGTTGTTTAAACATTTTATAAGGCATTAAATTTATGCTAGCGCCTAGATCAGCTAACGCTTTCTTAATATTCAAACTACCAATTAAACAAGGGATAGTAAAACTTCCTGGGTCTTTTAACTTGGTTGGTAGCTTATTTTGGAGGATGGCTGAGCACTCTTCATTAAGTTCCACTGTTGACACCTCTTCAAGTTTTCGTTTATTCGTCAGTAGCTCTTTTAAGAATTTTGCGTACTTCGGCATCTGTGAAGTAGCTTCAATAAAAGGTAAGTTGATATGTATTTGTTTAAAAAGGTCAAGAAACTTACCGTATTGTGCATCAATTCGCTCTTTCTTTAACTTTGCTGGATATGGGATTGGTGGTTTGTTCTCATTGCGTAATGGTGTTACCACCTCAATTTCCTTATCATTTTCTTTATTTTTGGTTGGGATCTGTTTCTTCATGTCACCTAATTCCTTTCCACTTCTTAGTATGACTGCTTTTACCTGTTCTGTTTCTTTAGGAAGATTTTCTGGTCGTATTTCAAAGATCATCTTGGAAAGCATTCCAAGTGTCTTAGTGAGTTCCCCAAATGACTCGGTAAATTTTTCAATTGATGCTTGTTGATTTTTAAGGGTTCTCTCGATATCTTGCAGGCGTTTTTCTGTGTTTGCCAATTCCTTTGCATGGATTGGTTCCTTCTCTTGTGGATAGGGTTGATTTCGGAAGTTTTGAGGTGGTTGTTGACTTTGATTTCCTTGGTTTCCTTGTCCTCCCCACGAAAAATTTGGGTGGTTCTTCGAACCTGGATTGTAAGTGTTACTATAAGGATTATTATTAGATCGGAAATTATTACCTATATAGTTCATCTGTTTATCTTCTGCTCCTGGTTGGTAGGGTGGGTCCTCAGGATTCGCCACAGTTCCACTTGCATCGCACTGCTGATAAACCGTAAATGTAACATATTTTAATCCCATATTTAATATGCTTTTGGATGATTTGTTCCTTGTTTTATATAAAAAGGTGCTTTTAATCCTTTCTTTTCATGTCTTATACCCAAGAAAGCACCCGAGGATGAAAAGAACACAAAATGGGTCCAAAACGGAGTAAATGGGCCTTAGCACAAAATTTACACGGCCTGGCCCAAAGATCACACGGTCGTGCCTCGACGAACACCTAGAGCACGACCTCAACTCCGTCACACACGATCGTGCCTCAAGTAAGAAATCCGAACACGGTCAGGTCTCGATCCACACGGGCGTGTGCCATGGCCGTGCCCCTGTCGCTGGAAAGAGCAATTTCAGTCGGGAAAGGATACTTGGAGGCAAAGAAACACATTCCAAAGCCTATTCAAACACCTTAGTAGGAATTCTACTTAAATTAGGATACTTGGAGACCAAGTAAGGCATCTCAAAGCCTATATAAACAACCAAGGGGTCAACTTGCAAGGGGAGTTCGGCAAAAGCCGAAAACGGAGCAAAAGCGAGGCCAAGGAGCCAAGCCGAGAAGGTCAGAGTTAGAGAATAACGGGAGGATAGCCAGTTGATCCATCCCAAGAAGCCGGAATTATACTCAAGACGGCAGAATTTTCCTTCGATTCCTTCAGGGGGTTTTAGGATTTTTTCTATGTTTTGTTTTATCTTTTCTCTTGCGATGTTTTGTTTAGTCATTATGAACTAAACCACTCAGATACCTGAAGGGGATGAAACATAGATGGATTTTATTATTTGATTTTTAAGTTATATGATGAATTACTTAGTTTGTTCTTAATTATGTTGCTTAATCCAAATCTAATGTGCTTAGGTGGAGGAGGAATAGACCCTGCCTAAGAGAAGATCTAACATAATTAAGCGGAGTTGATCGGGCACCTAGAGATAGGGTTATGAGATTTTGCCGGATTAGGGTGAAACCTAATATGGGAGTCCATTGATCGATTTACTGCTATCCTAGGGGGTTATTATAAGCGAACGAGAGTTCCACTAATTAACCTAGGGTTAGATGTTATTCGCCTCTAGAGAGGGTTTAATATTGGTTAGGGAGTCTTACGGATCAAGCTAAGTAAAAGAAATCATATAATTTAGGGTTAATTAATAAGTGAAGTCTAGGTGGATTCTTCCTGAGGGTATTGTCGTAATCAACTGAGTTTTCCCTCAAAGTTATTTTCCTATTCGTCTTCTTGTCTTTGTGTCCTTAGTTTAGCTGTCGTCGATTTAGTTTAAAAAGTAATCTTCACTCTAACTTTAAGACTAAATAACAAAAAGAAAGTGAGTATTAATACTTTTAGTTCCTTTGGGTTCGATAACCGGTCTTGCCTAAGCTATACTACTGTTCGATAGGTACACTTGCCTTAATATCATTGTCAGAGTTAGTCTCCAGGTTTGATCATTCTTTTATAAATATTTAAAACTCTGATTTTACAGCGATCAAGTTTTTGGCGTCGTTGCCGGGGAACTAAAATATTAAGAAAGCTTAATTTTTATTACTTTAGCCATTTCTTTTATTATTTCAATTTTTTTATCTGTTTTATTTTTACTTTGCTAATTTTGTTTTTTGCTTTGACAGGTAATTTTAGTTTAGAGGAGATGGCACTAAATAACTATCAGTGGTAAGTTATGAGGACAACACCAACAAAAGCGGCCAGTGACTCCAACCTCGACATGGTCACCAGGCTATCTAACCGGCTAGAGATGATGAATAAAAAGATTGATGGTTTGTGTAGTCTCTCGCAGGTACACTCAGTAATGCAATATGACTCGAATCTAGGAGGAGTGGCGAATCCTGAGTACCCATCTTACGGATATGGCATGGAAAACGAGCAAGCTCAGTATACGGGTAACTATTCTAGACCACAAAATAATTTTTATAATGACATTTATAACGCAGGTTGGAGTTACCATCCCAATTTCTCGTAGGATGATCAAAATAGCCAAAGACCGGAACTTCCTCAAAACTTTCAACAACCACCTCACCAACAAGAAGATGAGTCGCACCTTGAAGAGATGCTGACAAAATTTTCGGCAGACACAGAGAAACGTACCCAAGAAACTGAGAGAACAATCAAAAGCAACGAGATCCGAATCACGGAAATTATAAGTCAGTCAAGGAAGTCACCAACGTAGTCGAACAATTTGCGAAGCCGATGTCAGAAAGACCGCAAGGGCGTCTACCTTGTAACACAGAGATTGACCCTAAGGAGCAAAATCAAGCCATCACCGCTCAGGACAGTAAAGGGTTAGATGAACCCAATGCAATACCAGAAAACAAGGTAGACGAAGGTAAAACAGAGGTAACACAAGAAAAGCCAAAACCGGTAATCAAAGAGTATCGACCTCGCATACCTTATCCCGAACCAATGAAAAGAGACGATTCAGAAGAACAATTCGGTAAGTTTCTTAAACTTTTAAAGAAATTACATATTAACTTACCTCTTCTTGAAGCTCTTTTTTAGACACCAGACTCGAGGAAATTTTTAAGACAACTCTTGACAAACAAACGTAAATTAGACGAGGAACACCACGTGGAATTAAATGCAGCATGCTCGGCAATGTTACAGAACAAACTACCGCAGACGCAAAAAGACCCAGGGAGTTTTACAATTCCATGCTTAATTGGTAGTTTAACCATTGATAATGTGTTAGCTAATTTAGGGGCAAGCATCAATGTTATGCCATAGAAAATGTTTAAACAACTAGGTCTAGGGAAAACCAGACAAACTAGGATGAGCATTCAGTTAACTGATAAAACTATCAGAATTCCTAGGGGTATAATAGAAAATGTTATAATCAAAATTGATAAATTCATATTCCAGTAGATTTTGTTGTCTTAGACATGAATGAGGACAATTCGATTCCTTTACTTTTAGGAAAACCCTCTCTAGCAACTGCCAGGACTAAAATTGATGTTGGTACAGGAGAACTCATTCTTTGTGTAGGTGACGAATCAATCAGTCTACAAGCTTTTGACTCGGCCAGGACATCAAGTGATGAAGGTAAGAAAGTAAATTCAATTGATAATCAAATTGTTCAACTTTCACCACAGGAAATACCACAAGGCTACAAACCTGAGCCGAATCATGGGCCCCAAGCCGTACAAGCTCATAACAGTGAATTGTTAGTGGAATCTGACCCAAGGCAAGAAACTATGGTAAGTGAAGGTAAGGTTGAGGTAAGCCATGATTTCCCAAACTCGGTAAATACAGAGTACCAAGCTCGTGTGCCATATCCCGATGCAATAAAGAAAGACCACACAGAGGAAGAATTCAGTGAACTCACACTTCGTGTAGACGACAAAACAATCACTCTTCAAGCTCTTGACTCAGCTAGGACATCGAGTAATAAAAGTACGAACGTTAATTCTATTGATAATCATTTGGTTCAACCTTCTTTACAGGAAGCATCACGAAATCACTTAGCTGAGCTAGATCTTAGACCTAGTGTCGACAAAAAAGAAACACATAAGGAACAAAGCCTTAGGGTTGACAAAGTAAATGAGCAGGAAACACAAATCAGAGAGGAACAGGAGCCGCACGAAGTGAAACTGAAGGAGACCCCAGACAAGCTGATAGGAACAACAAATCACATCAAAATAGAGGATCAGGTATTGTTGAATAAGGAAGACCCTCGAATCACCAATTCAAACCTCAAGACAAATGAAGAAATCACTTTTGAGGTACTTAATGTCTTCCTATATAGCACAATCGAGGTAAGCAATCCTAAATTCGACACTTTTGAGGTAAACATTACTCGACTTAAACTATATATCCATAACCGAAGTGATTGCATGAGAAAGGATTTTCACCTCCTCAAACCACCATGACCATACGAATGAGAGGTAAAGTCTAGCTTAAGACTATAAATGAGTGCTTCTCGAGAGGCAACCCGAACACTAACCCTATTTTTACATTTTTTATTTTCTTCCTTTTATTTTTCCTTTTAAGCACCTAACCATAAACTAACCAAATAGCAGATTTCTAGGACACACGGCCTTACACACGGGCGTGCCCGTGGCCGTGTGGAAGCCAGGAGATGAGCCATGGGCGTGCTAGTAGCCGTGCACAACCAGAGAAGAATTTCTTTCCCCAACACGGGCTGCGATACTAGGCCACACCTGTGCTAACTACCCGTTCGAAGTTACTGACTTGTCGAGCACGGGGTTCACATGCCCGTGCCCCATGACCGTGTAAACTCACTGACTTGCATACCACGGGCTAAACACACCCGTGCTACCTACCCGTGCAAAGTTACTAATTTCGAGCACGGGCGTGTCAGCTATAACACGGCCGTGGCTACCTCACCTGAACACACCCAAAAATTCAAAATCCCAAAACACAGGCTACATCTCTATTTAAACCTCATTCTCCCTTTCTCTAGTTCTCTTTCATTTTCCATTATTTATTATTTTAATTTTATTTCCATTTTATCATTTTTCTTCTTATTCTTTATGATATTTAGATCTAGATTAGGATACAATAAAACCAGATCGGCTGCTTCGAGGATTCAATTTTAAATGGTTCAAGACGCTTCCCCACGTTCACCTCCAATCCCATCCGGACTCTTTTCATTGACTTCATCCAAAATTCAGGAAGTGTCACTTCTCTCCCCATCTTATGATTTTATGATTATTTTACTATTATCCATCTTTGTACATTGAGGGCAATGTACATCTTAAGTGTGTGGGGGGGGTTAACTATAGTATTATTTGAAAATCCCTGAATTATGCCTTGTTCAAAAGTAAAGTATCTCATATTATGATTTCCTATGATTTATGATCTTTGTTGATATGTTTTGGAGTAAGTCATTGATAATTGTGCATTGATGATTAAAATTAAAGGATATTAGAGAATTAAGCATGACAAGTCTATTTTTCAGTATTAAAGTTTTTTAGGTTGTCTACCTGAATCTGAATATTACTTTGAAATTTAAAATTTATGAGATTGACATCAAAATACCCATAATTTTTGTGAGATTTTGAGCCTTTTAGAGCATACATTCTTTCATGCTCACTTTCTATTATGAGTGTGTCAACATTGATTTGTTATTCTAGAACTTGCCTCGATTATACATGTTGAGATCACACCTTTGATTTGATATACAGAGATGATAAAGGCACCTAGGTTTTAACCCACTCACTCCACTAAAAAAGCCTACCTCCACAATTAACCCCTAGTGAACCCCACTTAAGCCTAACAACCCTTTTCATTGACTTACCTACTAACATTAACCCAAAACCCTTTGTATTTGTTATCACCGTTCTTTTTAAACTACCCTTTTTGTCGAGATTTGATTTTGAGCAGTTACCTAACTATGTTCTCTATTTCAGTTGTTAAAGTTCGTTATTATTATTGATTTGTAAAAAAAAAATGAAGTCTATTCATTATTAGTGAGCTTACATGTTTAAATCTCAAATATTGAAAAAGAAAGAAAGAAAGAAAGAGAAGCTCGTATTATTAGTTTTCAACTGATGTAATTATTTAGGATTAGTTCATTTTTCTAGTTAGGAAATATTTCAGGTCAGTCTCGATTCTAACCTTCTAATTCAGCCTTTATCCATACCCTTAACCTAAGCCCCGTTACAACCCTGCTAAAGACCTTTTGATTTGTGTATCATCTCATTTTACAGTGGTGGAGATTTGATTTTCATGCAAGCCTATGGGATTAACTCTTCATGTTTGACTTCTGAGTGCTTAGTTCTGAACCTTAAACACTTTGAGTGATTTGAGTGAATCTTTAGTGAGGATGTCAATTCTTGTCAATTTCGAATCAAAGGTAATTATTTAGGTAAAGGGAAACACCTAACGTTTTCAATCTACAAATGCATGACTTCGATTGTTTGAATCTTTAGGACCCTTTAAATTGAATTATCCATGTATGAATTATTTTTGAATTATGATAAAGCATGATTGATGAATATTATGAATCAAGGGAAGTTCGTTTTAATCGTGACTTGAGAATTTTTCTTGAGGACAAGCAAAAGCTTAAGTGTGGGGGTATTTGATAAACCGTAAAAGTAACATATTTTAATCCCACATTTAATATGCTTTTGGATGATTTATTTCTTGTTTTATATAAAAAGGTGCTTTTAATCCTTTCTTTTCATGTCTTATACCCATGAAAGCACCCGAGGATGAAAAGAACACAAAACGGGCCCAAAACGGAGTAAATGGGCCTTAGCACGAAATTGACACGGCCTGGCACAAAAACCGCACGACTGTGCCTCGACAAACACCTAGAGCACAGCCTCAACTCCGTCACACACGACCGTGCCTCAAGTAAGAAATCCGAACACGGTCAGGTCTCGATCCACACGGGCGTGTGCCATGGCCGTGCCCCTGTCGCTGGAAAGAGCAATTTCAGTCTGGAAAGGATACTTGGAGGCAAAGAAACACATTCCAAAGCCTATTCAAACACCCTAGTAGGAATTCTACTTAAATTAGGATACTTGGAGACCAAGTAAGGCATCTTAAAGCCTATATAAACAACCAAGGGGGCAACTTGCAAGGGGAGTTTGGTAAAAGCCAAAACCGGAGCGAAAGCGAGGCCAAGGAGCCAAGCCGAAAAGGTCAGAGTTAGAGAATAACGCGAGGATAGCCAGTTGATCCATCCCAAGAAGCCGGAATTATACTCAAGATGGTGGAATTTTCCTTCGATTCCTTTAGGGGGTTTTAGGATTTTTTCTATGTTTTGTTTTATCTTTTCTCTTGCGATGTTTTGTTTAGTCATTATGAACTAAACCCCTCAGATACCTGAAGGGGATGAAACATAGATGGATTTTATTATTTGATTTTTTAAGTTATATGATGAATTACTTAGTTTGTTCTTAATTATGTTACTTAATCCAAATCTAATGTGCTTAGGTGGAGGAGGAATAGACCCTGCCTAAGAGAAGATCTAACATAATTAAGCGGAGTTGATCAGGTGCCTAGAGATAGGGTTACAAGATTTTGCTGGATTAGGGTGAGACCTAATATGGGAGTCCATTGATCGATTTACTGCTATCCTAGGGGGTTATTATAAGCGAACGAGAGTTCCACTAATTAACCTAGGGTTAGACGTTATTCACCTCGAGAGAGGGTTTAATATAGATTAGGGAGTCTTACGGATCAAGCTAAGTAAAAGAAATCATATAATTTAGGGTTAATTAATAAGTGAAGTCTAGATGGATTCTTCCTGAGGGCATTGTCGTAATCAATTGAGTTTTCCCTCAAAGTTATTTTCCTATTCGTCTTCTTGTCTTTGTGTCCTTAGTTTAGCTGTCGTCGATTTAGTTTAAAAAGTAATCTTCACTCTAACTTTAAGACTAAATAACAAAAAGAAAGTGAGTATTAATACTTTTAGTTCCTTTGGGTTCGATAACCGGTCTTGCCTAAGCTATACTACTGTTCGATAGGTACACTTGCCTTAATATCATTGTCAGAGTTAGTCTCCAGGTTTGATCATTCTTTTATAAATATTTAAAACTCTGATTTTACAGCGATCAATTGCACGACTGGATGTACCTGTGATGAACACAAATTATCAAGCTTTTTATTCATCATCTCTAGTTGTGTTGATAGCATGGTCATGGCATCGATGTTGAAAACTCCTGCCGATTTTGTCGTTTGGTCCTTGAAGCTTGCCACTGATAATTGTTTAATGACATCTCCTCAATGAACTCGTAGGCTACTTCTGGGGTTTTTTTGTTCAGTGTTCCACCGACGGCTGAATCTATAAGTTGTCTCGTTGAGGGGTTTACACCGTTGTAAAAGGTTTGGACTTGTACCCACAAGGGTAGGCCATGGTGTGGGCACCTTCTCAAGAGATCTTTGAATCTCTCCCATGCATCCTATAGCGTCTCTATATCCATCTGCACAAAAGAAGAGATATCATTCCGTAATTTGGCCGTTTTGGCCGGTAGGAAATATTTCATCAAAAACTTTTCAGTCATCTGATCCCATGTAGTGATTGACCCTCGTTGTAACGAGTTTAACCATTGTTTAGCTTTATTTCTTAATGAAAAAGGGAATAACCAAAGACGTATGGCATCATCAGAAATGCCATTTATTTTGAAGGTGTCACAAAACTCTAGGAAGTTAGCTATATGCGTGTTTGGATCTTCGTCCTGCAGACCATCAAATTGAACAAACTGTTGAATCATTTGTATTGTGTTAGGCTTTAATTCAAAATTGTTAGCAGATATAGCAGGCCTAACAATACTAGATTCTGCTCCTGTTAAATGTGGTTTCGCATAATCGAACATTGTGCGTGGAGCGTTGTTGTCACCCATATCGCGTGGTGGTGGGTTGTTTTCGTCCATCCCTTCAGTAGGATTGGATCTATCTTCTTCCTCTCTCTCTTCATGTAATCTAGGGCTCGCCTGGTTTCCCGACGATTCCTACGAGCGATAGCTTCGATTTCGTTGTCGAATACCAAAGGTCCCCTCGGGTTCCTTCTAGCCATAAACTAGAGGTACCTGTTTCAAAAGAAAGAGAGAAAATTTCAGTAAACAAAAATAAAAAAAAAATAAAAATAAATTGCTAAAAATAAAAATTAGGGCTAAAGTAATAAAAATAGAGTTTTCTTAATATATTAGTTCCCCGGCAACGGCGCCAAAAACTTGATCGCTGTAAAATCAGAGCTTTAAATATTTATAAAAGAATGATCAAACCTGGATACTAACGCTGACAATGATATTAAGGCAAGTGTACCTATCGAACAGTAGTATAGCTTAGGCAAGACCGGTTATCGAACCCAAAGGAACTAAAAGTATTAACACTCACTTTCTTTTTATAATTTAGCCTTAAAGTTAGAGTGAAGATTACTTTTTAAATTAAATTGACGACAGCTAAACTAAAGACACAAAGACAAAAAAGACGAATTGGAAAATGACCTTGAGGAAAAACTCAGTTGATTTTAATGATACCCTCGGGAAGAATCCACCTAGATTTCCTTATTATCTAACCTTCAATTATATGATTTCTTTTACTTAGCTTGATCCGTAGGACTCCCTAACCTATATTAAACCCTCTCTCAAGGCGTTATAACGTCTAACCCTAGGTTAATTAGTGGAACTCTCGTCCGCTTATAATAACCCCCTAGGACATGAGTAAATCGATCAATGGACTCCCATATTAGGTTTCACCCTAATCCGACAAAATCTCGTAACCCTATCTCTAGGCATTCGATCAACTCTGATTAATTATGTTAGATCTTCTCTTAGGCAAGGTCTATTCCTCCTCCACCTAAGCACGGTAGATTTGGATTAAGCAACATAATTAAGAACAAACTAAGTAATTTATCATATAACTTAAAAATCAAATAATAAAATCCATCTAGGTTTCATCCCCTTCAGGTATCTGAGGGGTTTAGTTCATAATGAATAAACAAACCATCGCAAGAGAAAATATAAAACAAAACATAGGAAAAATCCTAAAACCCCCTGAAGCAATCGAAGGAGAATTCCGCCGTCTTGAGTATAACTCCGGCTTCTTGAGATGGATCAACTGGCTATCCTCGCGTTATTCCCTAACTCTGACCTTCTTGGCTTGGCTTCTTGGCCTCGCTTTTGCTCTCTTCAACAGGTGATACTTGGGGGTTATTTATAGTCTCTTGAAACGCGATTCTTTCTCTCTAAGTATCCTTTTCCGACTAAAATTTCTCTTTCCAGCGTCAGAGGCACGGCCATGTCACACGCCCGTGTGAATCGATACCTGACCGTGCTCGGATTTCTCTTGAGGCACGGCTGTGTGTGGCGGGGTTGAGGCCGTGCTCTAGGTGTTCGTCAAGGCACGGCCGTGTGTGCCTTGGGCCAGGCCGTGTCGATTTCGTATTAAGGCCCATTTACTCCGTTTTAGGCCCGTTTTGTGTTCTTTTCATCCTTGGGTGCTTTCCTGGGTATAAGACATGAAAAGAAAGGATTAAAAGCACCTTTTTATATAAAACAAGGGATAAATCATCCAAAAGTATATTCAATATGGGATAAAAATATGTTACTTTTACGGTTTATCAAATACTCCGGCCGTATTCATGGATTGAATGAACTGAATGTTTTAGCCCTATCTGGATCAATTTATCGTGGTCTTCATCGACAACATTCTGGATTACTCTAAGATTGAGAATGAGCATGATGAGCATCTCAGAGTAGTGCTTCAGATTCTGCATAAGAAGTAGCTTTATACTAAGCTAAGCAAGTATGAGTTCTGGTTGCGTGAAGTAACTTTTCTAGGGCATGTGGTTTCCACTGAGGGGATTCGTGTTGATCCTCGAGAGGTTGAGGCTGTACTGGATTGGAAACAGCCTAAGAATGTGTCTGAGATCGGTAGCTTTCTGGGTTTTGGCGGGTTATTATCGTCGGTTTGTTGAGGGATTCTCTTTGATTGCAGCTCCCTTGACTAAGCTTCTGCGTAAGGGTTTCCCTTTTGTTTGGACTAATGCATAGCAAGAGAGCTTTGAGAAGCTCAAGTCTGTTCTGACTCAGGCTCCTATTCTGATACAGCTTGAATCCAACAAGGAGTTTGTAGTGTACAGTGACGTGTCGCATTTCGGTTTGGGATGTGTTCTGGTGCAGGATGGTAATGTTGTGGCTTATGCGTCCCATCAGCTTAAGACACATGAATGGAACTATCTAACGCATGATCTCGAGTTGGCTACAGTGGTCTTTGCGTTGAAAATCTGAAGGCATTATCTGTATGGTGAGAGGTGTATCATCTACATTGATCACAAGAGTCTGAAGTATCTCTTTACTCAGAAGCAGTTAAATCTTAGCCAACGTTGTTGGATTGAGCTGCTTAAAGATTATGACTGCACCATTAAGTATCATCCTGGTAAGGCGGTAACCGATGCTCTGAGTCATAGAGCGATGTCTGATCTGAAGGCGATGTTGGCTCGCCTTAGTCTATTTGATGATGGGAGTCTGTTAGCCGAGTTGCAGGTTAAGCTGACTTGGATTGAGCATATTCGAATTAAGTAGTTAGTGGATGAGACTCTGGGTGTACGGTTCCGTCAGGTTGAGAGTGGTACTACCTCTGATTTTGGGTTAAACAGTGATGGTGTATTATGTTTTCGAGGACGGATCTGTGTGCCGAAGATTCTGATCTGAGGCTGTCTATTCTAAGAGAGGCGCATAGTAATCCTTATGCTATGCATCCTGGTGCACTACACCAAAACAGACTTTTAGCGGCATTTTTAGTGGCGTTTTAAAGAAAAACGCCGCAAATATTATACATTAGCGGCGTTTGAAGGAAAACGTCGCAAAAATGAGCAATAGCGGCGTTTATTTCCAAAATGCCGCTAAAAAGGATAAATAGCGGCGTTTTTTCCTCAAATGCCGCTATAAATCAGAGCATTAGTGGCGCTTTTGAAAAAATGCCGCTAAAGGTCTAAGCATTAGCGACGCTTTTGAAAAAACGCCGCTAAATGAAGAGTGTTAGTTGGGCTTAGACTAAAACGCCGCAAAGATGTTAATCAATACAACGACGTTTTGTGGTTGAGCTATAGTTGCTGGATCGAGAATTAGTGGCGTTTTTTCGTAAACGCCTCAAAAAGCATGTCATTAGCTGCATTTTTTAAAAAACGCCGCAAAAATAAATAATTTAAGGGTTATGGTTTTAGGGGTTGGCTATTAGGCATTAGGGGTTAGTGTTATTAATAAAAAATTAATTTATTTTAGGGTCTATGTAAGCATTAACATTCTATTTTAATTACTTTTGTCCCTTATAAAATTTATATTTAGGGTTTAGTCACTGCAGGAAAACATACTTTATATATATATATAAATATTATAGTTTAAATTATTTAATTTCTTATATATATTAAAATTATAATTATAGTTTAAAATATTTTAGAGATAACAGATAAGCTTATATATATTAAAATTAAAAAAAAATTGGTAACCCATGCATATGTAGAGAAACAAAATTATTTAGTAAATTGGAAATGTTATTTAAATTTCCTGAAATATTGAAAGAATATATATTATTCAAAATTTATCTAAATAATTATGGGTTTAGTGGTTTGTATGGGCTGATTAGGGTTTCGAGTTCAGCATTTCAAGATTTAGTGTACTTTAGAGTTTATGGTTTACGGTTAGCCTGTAACACCCCAAACCCGGTCTATGCGTTTAGACGAGATTTGGTTTGTCACACCAAACATACATTCGTTTATTCTCGAGTGATTAAAGTAAAATTTGCTACACAACTTTTTGAAAATAGAGTTTAATAAAATCTAATTCGAGGATTTGAAATTTGTGACTTAAGAAAATACTTATTTGAAAACTCACCATTGAATATAAAAGTCAAAATCTTAAGATTAGTTTCAAGGAGACTTTGAAAGAAATAATTAAAGTGTCCAAAAATTTTTATAAAACCAATATTTTAAAGAAAACTTAATATATTTAAGATAAAACCATATTAAGTATTTGAAATAAAATCAAATCCATCCACACAAATAAAATCCATAAAAACATAATAAGAGGCCTTATTACATCAAACCCAAAATAGTAATTTAAAATAAAGTTCATAGTTTAAAAAAAAAAACCATGCTTGTAGTATGGCCTCCACCAAGTCATCTCCAGCCCAAGTCCACGTCAATTTCCATTACCTGAAAAGGTTGATAAAATTGGGTGAGTTACAAAGAACTCAGTGTGCAACTCACTTACCACCATTATTGGGCCAGATCATCAAGATATTATGCTGGGCTTGAGCCCAATTACAGAATTCAACAATATATCATAAAATGAAATAAAATAATTTAAAAATGCATGTAAAAATGAATTTCCCAAACCAAACCTAATATCCATCCGCTAACACCCCCGTACCAACCAACACACCTGTGGGGATCAAGTCAACCCACCCCGCCAAACACACCGATCATAGGCTTTAAGCCTTTAATAATATTGTAGTGCACTACCGAACTAGATTGTGACATTGTCACCGAACTAGAGGCATTAAGCCAAATTTGTGGCAGGGCCACCGAACTAGAGGCATTGAGCCAAATTTGTGGCAGGCATTGTGCCAAATTTGTGGCAGGGCCACCGAACTAGAGGCATTGAGCCAAATTTGTGGCAGGGCCACCGAACTAGATTTTTGGCAACTGGCCATTCTTCTCTTCATATACCCCACCCATGCAATCATGCGTGTATAACAAAATATAGTCATATAACAATTTTTCAATTAATCCATAACAATGGTGGGTTTATCATTAAACATTTCATTTGGCCCATAAAAATAGTTTAGCGATTTGCCCATTTAGCAGTTTAGTGGGCTTTGGCCCATTTGTCGAACTAGAGTATTTCGGCCCAATTTATCGAACTAGGGTATTTTGGCCCAATTTATCGAACTAGAGTATTTTATCGCAAATTTTTTTTTCAACTTTAACCGTTTTCATGCATTTACTCAAAAATATGAGTTACTACGTATTTTTCCCGTTTTTCCTATTTTTTACGATTTTATCACAGTACTTACAATTTGGTATCTAACCCGAAAAATGAGTGTGAAGTTACACACCTGGTTATGGAGAGAACTAAACTTTCCCGCTCTTCAACACCTATACATATCATGATAATTAGAACACTATAATCTAATAAATCCGATCTAATCATAATGATCTAAAACTTTACCCTCGGATTTCCGTAATACTTCTACTTGCGATTTCTCCCCGATTGATGGTTCGCTAACCGAATCGAACCCACGAACGAATAATGGTTCGAGAGTACGAACGACTTCGAACAGTTGATTTTCCTCGGTTGAACGTCCGCAACCCGGTGGAAAATCCCGGATTCCCAAAATAGTCCTTTGCTTATACTTAGGGGGAATAACGGAACCTCCCCTCTTCCGAAGACTAAACACCGCACTCTTCTTCCCTATCTTGATTGTCTTCAAAGACAAAGATCGTTAGCACATCCTAATCATATATATATCGATTATGGCTAAAGGTTTTGAGAACGAGATTTCCTTACCACAAATATTCTTGTTCCACAAGGGAAATCGATCCAAGCGTTCTATGTCACACACGTCCTCCTGATTTTCCAACCTTCCGTTATCGTACTAAAGTATAACGAAATTAAACGTTAATAGAATGAACGTTTATTTTGATCTAATAAAGCCTTCAAACCACCATCAATATTCGGCCATAACTACTTTTAACTAATCAAAACTAAAAAGAATTCTTACCCTTTTATCCACGATTTGAAAAGAAAGGATTGTAAACGATGCTTTATGAGTGATGGATATTTCGGCTATGTATAATCAAAGAAAAGAAAGAAAGATTCAGCTATAGGCACTCTAGCATTCGGCCATGAGAGTGTAATTGGAGAAAATTTCGATTTGAAAAGAAATAAAAGAAAGAGATGAATGATGGAAGAAAAGATGATGATGATGTTTTGGTTTTCAAAGAGAAGAAAAGAAAAAGATGGGTTTAGAAGCTAGGTACAATCGACAATGGTAAAAATAAAAGAAAAAGAATGGCTTTTGGTATAGGTGATTTCGGCACTCAAAGAAAAGGCAAACAAAGAGTACCAAATGATGTGCAAAAATGACCAAATGGTCAAAATAATCAAGGCTTACCAAGGAGCAAATTCGGCCAAAGGAAAAGTTGAGAAGAGGGATGCAAAATTTTGCACAAAGTTGCTAAGAATGACCAAAAAGAAACTTCAAATCCTAGCCAAACTATCACCAAAAATTCGGCTCCCCCTTTAGTCCATATTGCCGTCCCTATGCATGGTCAAATGGCCATGATATTATTTCCATAAAAATTCCCTTGATACTTGCCCCATATCTTCATATCTTTCCTTAATCTCTTGATTCCCTTCCTTAAGTTAACAATTTCCTTATTCCTTTGATATACTAACCAAAAATAACATGGTCAACACTTACCATATATGCTCTTGGCCGACACTTGCTATACATGTGCAGAAAAATTAAAAATAAAAATTCACCTAGTTGCTAAACAAGGGATTCGAACCTTCTCCCTCATGCACTATCTCATGCGCCAACATCACTTTGCCATTAACTCATCTTATGCTTCACTTTGACACTTAAATTAACTTATGTGTCAATGCCACTTAATCCATTTCCATAAATTCTCAAAATTTAAAATTATTCCATTCCCAATAAATTCTAATTCTTCTTCAGGACTATATTAAACACGAAAATATATAAGAAAAAAATTTCACTTACTAGATTAATTACTCAAAGCACACAATAAAACAATACTCGAATTTTCAGGGTGTTACATAGCCTTAGGATTAGGGTTATGGCAAGAGTTTATGAGTTTATGGGTTTGTGGGTGTATGGTTTAAGGTTCACGGGTTTAGGGTTTAGGGTTTATCGAAAGAAGACAGAATATCAAATTTGATTTAATCATTAAAAAATTATAAAAATATATGCTATAAAATGGTGAGATTGCATTTTTTACTTACAAATTAATTTCAGCCCCTAACAAAATCTAATTGTGCATCTGTTTATCCTTAAACCTTAAACCCTAAACCTTAAACGGTCTAAACCCTTACTATAAACCATAGATCTAGATTCTAAACCCTAAATCATAACTCTAAACACTCGACCATAAACCCCTAAACTACAAACACTAAACCATTAACCATTAAACACTAACCTTAAACGCCACTAAATGTTGAGCAACAATTCTATTTTCATTTAGGGTAATCGACACTCATTTCGATCCGATTTAATTTTCATTTTTTCTTATTTTTGTTTTGAATTTAATTTTATTTTTCTATTTGAAATTAACTGACTTAATTATGAAAAGTACGTTACAAATTGATAACTAAACCATTAAGAAGTTTTGCTTTATCGAAACCCTTAAACCCTAACTAGTAATGTTAATTAAAATATAATTTATTTTTAATTGAATATATAAAATATATATTTTATCTTAATTAAAATATAAATTATATTATTAAAATATAAATTATTTTTAATCAAAAAAATAATGGCACTTAGAAAAAAAAATTGAAAGTAAAAACATAGAAAAATATTTGTTAAAAATGAAAAAAATTATTAAATAATTTCTTATGTAATCGTAAAATAGATAGTATTGATTTTAAAATATTGAATTAATTCTCATGATAATTTGGGGTTTATGGTTTAATTTAGGGTATATAGTTTATGGATTAATCTTTATAGTTTAGGGTTAGGGTTTATGTAACACCCCAAACCCGGCCCATACGTTCACAGGATCTGGCGTGTCACGGGTTGTACATTGAAAACTTTTGCTTTGTTGGTTTTTGGAAATCGTAAGTTAATTAGAAAATATTTGAATAAATAAGTGACATTTGAAAAGAAACCTTGTATTATTATTATTAGGTATAAATAAACCCCTGACATAAATTCATAAGTTGCAAATATTAAAAAAAACTACTTAGGCGAATATAAACTATGGGGCCTTATTACCTAAATATTCCCAAAATAAAACTTAAAGGAAAAACCGAAAATAATCTATAGAAATAAAAACTTGATGGCCCCTCGAGTCCGTCTCGGCTCCCATGTCCACGATTTGGGAGGGTTTGGGCAAAAATATAGGCCCGAAAAATGGGCTTGGACAAAAAAATAAGGCCCGTTTAAAAAATGGGCCGGGCTCGGGTAAGGCATTTTTCGCCCGGGCCCGGCCCGGCCCGGCCCGAATTCATTAAAGGCAAAAAAAATTATTTTTAAATATTATTTTCTTATTGTTTTTCTCTTTATTTTGCTACCATTTTACTATTATGTTTCTATTATTTTGTTGTTATTGTTTAGATATTATATAAAACTTATTTTAATGTTAATTTTGTTATTATTTTAAATACATTTGTTAATTTTGTTATTATTTTAGAGGCATTTGCTTGTTAAGTTGCATCTATTTTAGTGTTATTTAAGTCTACATATTTTTTAAAATTTATTTTCAATTTGTTGAAAAATATTTATTTTGATTTTTTTAATATTTTTGATGTATTATATATATTTAAAAATTATATAAAATAATATAAAAAATTAATACGGGTTTTAGTATTTTTATATGGGTCGGGCTTGGGCAAAATTTTAGGCCCAATTTTTGGGCCCGGCCCTGCCCGAGCCCAATGAACGGGCCTAAATTTTTAGTTGGGCCTGACTCGGCCCCGGCCCGGCCCGGCCCATGCACACCTCTACTTACATGCAAGAACATAAATATATTATCATCACAGATTATCACATACTTCGATACACATAGAGATTTCTATGATTACGTACCTGGCATCCTTTGCCTAACCCTTTTAGGGTTTTATTCGACTGTCTACACAGCCCCTTTTCGGCTTTTAGCCCATAACATATATTTAGTACAGATTACTATACAGCCTTTTTCAGGCTTTTAGCCCATAACAGATATTTAGTATAGATTACTTAGTGTGTTAGAGATCTACACACGACTGTTCATACAGCCTCATTTTCCGGCTTTTCAGCCCCTAACAGGTATAATACAAAATAAAACTTATGTGATAAGGATCTACACACCTGATTACCGTTATAACGAGACCCTCTAAGTCGACGCTATCCGTAGCCAACACCACCGTTGTCTGCCTTAAAATCCCGAAAAGAGATATGAGATTCAGGGACTAGTGTTTCCGGCTTTTAGATCTAAGAGATCTACTTACTAGAGAAGATTCGGCTACTCCCAGAGGATTCCGGATTTTTGCGAAAATCAGGAAGAGAAGATGATTCGAAGAAATCTATAGAGATTCGGCTTTTAGAAGAAAAAAGAGAAGAGAATAATGGTGTAACATCCCGAATTCGAGCCTAGTCGGAACAATGGTTTCGAGATCACAAAGAAAAATTTTATTTTTATTATATTTTTATGGTCTACGATTTCACGAAAAATTTCGTGAAAATTTCGTTCGAAAATTTCGAAGTTTGGGCACTCAATTTAGCCAAAAGGACTAAATTGTAAAAAGTGCAAAAGTTGAGTTCTACATGTTAGTGGTGTTCAATTGTTATGAAATTTTAAATTAGAGGTCCTTAAATGATAATTAGACCATTGGTTAAGTTGGTGGACAAAAATGGACATGAATGGGTATGTTTCAAAAGATTCTTTTTAAGGGGCATTTTGGTAATTTAGTGAATTAAATGAATTAAAAACAAAATTTAAATGCCAAATATGTCCATCTTCTTCCTATGGATAAAATTTGCCAAGAGAAGACATGGCTAGGGTTTTCTCAACTTTCCAAGCTCATGGTAAGTCCGTTCTAGCCCCGTTTTTCAAGTTATTTACGGTTTTGGAGTCCTGGTAGCTCGATTTAGCTTATGCTACCAATAATTCATGCTAGGGTTCATCTTTGGAAAATTATCCATAGGTGAAAAATGTGTATTTTGATGTTTTATGATAGAATATGAAGGCTAAAATTATGTTAAACAACTTTTACTAAGCGGTTTTACGTGAAAACGAGTAAAACGTCATAATCGGTAAAAATACCTAATGTTCATAAGTACATGTTAGACTGAGAATTTGATGTTGCCATAGAAGAGAAAAATGATCAGCATGTTATAAAACATAAGAATAAGGGCTGAAGTTTAATTTTCGAGTATTGGGGAAAAGTGTAAATATGTAAAAGTTTAGGGGCAAAATTGTAATTTTGCAAAAGTTGAGTTAAGGACTGTTTTGAATAGTACATTAATTAAATAAGTGAAATGTGATGTTTTAGACCCCAAAAAATGAGATTTGGACCTAAAATTGGAGGAAAATCGAAAATCGAGAAAGTTGGTAAAATGGTCGTTTCGGTATTCGAGGTAAGTTGGTGTGTTAATAATAATGCAATAATGTCGTAATGTATATTTGAAACCTAAATTGTGGTATTAAATTGATTTTTTTGAATTACATGTTTAGTATATTATGTTGGTGAATTGATTTAATAATATGTTTATGATAAAAGGTGACATAGGTGACATGGAAAATGGGTTGAAATGTTGTGCTTAAAGGTGTTTTCTATGACTATGGTTATTATGTGAAATGGAAAGTTTATATGTAAATAATGCATTTATTTTACTTGTTCAATAATTATTTTGCTAGATATTATGGAAATCCTTGGGTGATAACTATAATATGAAAATGTTTGGAATGCGAAATTCTCGATTGAACCTTCGAAAAACTGAGAGATACGGATAATATGTAGCTAGGTCACACAAGTGATAAGGGAACTTCACCGTGTGCACAAGAAAGCTACGAGATGGCAAAATTTGATATGTAGCTAGGCCACATGGATGATAAGGGATTTTCACCATGTGTGCAAGAAAGCTACGGGATAATAATTTCATATGTAACTAGGTCACATGTGTAATACTGTGTGTATACCATGTGTACAAGAAAGTTACGGGTTATGAGTAGCTAGGTCACATGAGTGGTTCCTAGTGTTGGACACCATGTAGACAAGAAAGCTACGAGATGGAATGGCTAGGTCACATGGGTGATAAGGGACCTTCACCATGTGTACAAGAAAGTCGAATTATGTGTAGGTGGAGCTATGTGCTAAGACCACCGAGTATCGGGCGTTTTTCGAAGGGGTTCAACGAGATAATTTACTAATGATGATTGGTGCGATCATGTTATGAATAAGTTCAAGTGTGAATGTGACCAATTGAGAAATGTGGCAAATGTACGTATGAACAATATGTTCGATATGTAATCGGAAATTGGAAAGGTTGGTATAAGCAAGTGATGAACACAACTAAAGTGAAAGAGAGAGCAAAAATTTACAATAGAACTGTTTGGATAGCAGCAGTGACATGAGTTTGAAAAATAACTAAAAATAGTAGAGATTGAATTATAAGTTGGATGAGATATTGATTTAAATCTTATTGACTCTATTTTCATATAAAAGAAACATAGCAAACAAATGATTCGTATATATTGAGATATTTGAATTTCTGTAAGACTGGTTCAAAATGATTACGTGATCCCCTATTCTGCCTTGGAAAAATCATTAAAACTTGTACAAAAATAATTGCGGGATATAATTTGTATTCCTGAAATCCTGAATGAGTCTGTTTTCAAATGAACTAAATAAGAAGGTCATATGAACTCTGTACGTGGAGAAAATTGATTCGTAGTGAAGAGAGGTCAGAATAGTCGAACAGTAAAATAGGGGAATCTTTAATGAATAAACTTTATTGATTCGCTAAACCAAAAATTCTGGAAATTTTATGGTAAGAAGATATGTGAATCTATTTTTGTGGAAAATTAACGGATCTTAATTTGGAGTTCCGTAGCTCCAGATATAAATATTTTAATGACTATAACTCAAGAAAATAACTTAACTGAAATTTGAATAAATAGGAAGAATATGAAAATAGCATGTTATCCAATTGCTTATTAGTTTCATGCGAGCTTACTAAGCGTAAAGCTTACTCCCTCCTTTCCATTTCTTTTAGTTTTACTCCCTCCTTTCCATTTCTTTTAGTTTTGTCAGGTCAGCTCAGGGTTGGAGATCGTCGGAGGCAGTATCACACTATCGGGCCATTATCCTTGGAGTATTGGCATGTGCATGTTAAATGTTTTCAAGTGAGTGGCATGTATAGGGACTTAGTTTTTTTTTTATGATGGATGTTGTTGTGATTAGCCAAATGTATTGGCTTATATTGATTTGTTGATTATAGCCATGAGATGTGGCTTATAATGATTTTGGCCTGTAAGCCTATTTTGTCCATGGCATGTGTTTGAAAAGTTTTAATTTTGGGCAAAATTTGGTAACCCGGTTTTGTACGATTGTGAATATTTAAGTCTAGTAACGCCTCGAACCCTATCCCGGAGTCAGACACGGGTGAGGGGTGTTACAAATAGAGTTTTCGGCTTTTAGAAGAAAGAAGAGAATAATAGAGTTTTCGGCTTTTAGGAGAAAGAAGAGAAAAGAATAATGGGGTTTTCGGCTTTTAGAAGAAAGAAGAGAAAAGAATAATGGAGTTTTCGGCTTTTAGAAGAAAGAAGAGAAAGAAAAGGTGGAAACCCTAAATGTCGCAAAATAAAGAAGAGAACTCTCCCTATTTATAGAAATTTCGGCTAACTCCTAGCCTTGTAGATAGCTCCTATCTTTTCTCCTTTTATCTTTCATATTGTCAACTATAATATCTACATTATCTTATTCATATAAATCCTCCTATTTTTGAGCCTTATTGCCATCCACTCCACCTAACCCAAATGCCGAAAATTAGCTAACTTAAACTAAAAGAATTGGGCTCCATGAAACTTAAATTTGGGCCCCTTATTCCCTTGTGTGGCGTCACCTCCTTGCTCCCTAAGTAGCGCCACTGACCACGGGACCACAAGCCCATTTTGGTGTTTTAAACACATATACTACCTTTTAAACCCTATAATGCCCAAACAAATAATTTTAACCAAGGCCTCTGCCTAAGCCTGAGCCCAATTTGGACCCCTAACACTTAAATTAACTCATTACACATGTTCACCCATTAAACGCATAGGCTCAAAAATTCAGGATGTTACAGTTCTACCCCCTTAAAGAAATTTCGTCCTCGAAATTTCCAACTAACTATTAATCGTACTACCCAAGTCTCACCACTACGCTTTCGCTGCACACTCTAATTCTAAAGCCAAAAGAAACACTTAGTATACTATGGTAGAGTACGCACCGATATTCGCATCTAGAGCGTCCTCGTCCCCCTGTACTCATTCTACTGATTCGCGTTTATCTGATTAGAATTTTATGAATTATTAGTTTTCTTCCACTGATTAACCCCGAACAGTCTTATGAATAGTAGTTTTAAGGGTAGTTCTTTCGAATTCGCAGTTATATCTACAATTCAGTCTCAAGTTCACATCTCCTAGTTCTAAGAAGCACATACATTCAATCATCACACACCAACATACATATAACATCCATGAACTCACATTCCTCACTTAAAGAGTATTTTCGTCATTTCACTACCCATGGGTTTTTCCGTAGTTTTGCCCTACAAGGTTTTTTCCAAAATAAAGTATCTTGGTGATTTTCTTCGAATTAGAGGTACTTTGGTACATTTTTTTAAAGCAAGGGTATTTTTGGAAAACAAGTTTTTTTAAACAAAACGAGGGTATTTTGGTAATTTCCTGAAAATGGGGTATCTTGGTTTTGTTTCCAAAATAGAGATATTTTGATATTGTTATTGTTGTTTTTTTTTTGTAAAACAGGAGTACTTTGGAAAATTTAATTTCGCAAACTAGGTTACTCTTATAAATATAGGGTTTTCGGGTAAATTTGCAAAACATGAGTATTTCAGAAAATTAGGGTCATTTTGAAAATTTTCACAAACCAAAGGTATTTTGGAAATTTTGCCAACCGGAGTGTTTCGGCAATTTCTCAAATTTTGGTAGTTTTACAATTCTGGGGTATTCTGGGAAATTTTCACAAATCAAGTGTATTTTGGAAATTTTACAAAACTTAGGGGTATTTTGATTGTGAAATAGGGTGGCTGGTCCCTTTCGGGTTTTAATTATAGATTTTGGCCTGTCAACAAATCCTCATGGCTAAGGTGAACAGTCACTATGCACCAGGTAGGATTCCAGCGAAGAGGAGGTGAGTCACTAGGACTGCTTAAGTACCAAGCTCTCCCTGAATCCAATCCTAGACATGCGTATGCCTGTTGCCACACCCTAACCCAGCGACTTGTTCACGGGTTTGTTTGGATTGATTAAGTCATATGAATTTAAAGAGTTGTTTAAACTAAGCCTAAAGTCCATCAATACTATCATACTAGTCTACGTCCATAAAGCCCATCAACCCAACAAATATATCACATCAAGAGTTAGAATACTTACCTGCGTAGATCGGGTGCCGATAGACTCGAAGGCCATATCTTCTTCCAAATTTTTTTCAAATTCACATCAAATTTTCAAAACACTACTTGACCCATTTCACAGCCCGAGTTTTGAACTGGGCTCTGATACCAAATTGTAACACCCCAAACCCGGCCCATACGTTTCGACCGGATCTGGCATGTCACGGGTTGTACATTGAAAACTTTTACTTTGTTGGTTTTTGGAAATCGTAAGTTAATTAGAAAATATTTGAATAAATAAGTGACATTTGAAAAGAAACCTTGTATTATTATTATTATTCCCAAAATAAAACTTAAAGGAAAAACCGAAAATAATCTATAGAAATAAAAACTTGATGGCCCCTCGAGTCCGTCTCGGCTCCCATGTCCACGATCTACTGCTCATCTGAAAAGTTAGGGAAAAATAATAGGGTGAGTCACCAAGACTTAGTGTGTAAATCCTGAAAACACATAAAAGGCTTGGGCCCACAAACACATTATGAGCCCTAGCCCATACACAATGGCAACAATCATAATCACATGACAGATAATAAATGATGCAAAGCCCAACCCATCCTAGAATTCCATCCTCTACACACCAACCCGTACCAACCATCACACCTTGGGGATTTCTACAATCAACCCTCCATCCGCTACACACCATATCAACAACTGTGCTGCCTGTCATAAAGACCGACCACTATGTGACCTATGTGGCGAAGCCACCGATCGCTATGCGGCCTTAAAAATATATCGACAGCTGTGCTGCCTGTCATGAAGACCGATCACTATGTGACCTATGTGGCGAAGCCACCGATCGCTATGCGACCTTCTTCGCCTTCATCATGTCAATCCCATCCCCATGCTTACATGCAAGAACATAAATATATTATCATCACAGATTATCACATACTTCGATACACATAGAGATTTCTATGATTACGTACCTGGCATCCTTTGCCTAACCCTTTTAGGGTTTTATTCGACTGTCTACACAGCCCCTTTTCGGCTTTTTGCCCATAACATATATTTAGTACAGATTACTATATAGCCTTTTTCCGGCTTTTAGCCCATAACAGATACTTAGTATAGATTACTTAATCTGTTAGAGATCTACACACGACTGTTCATACAGCCTCATTTTCCGGCTTTTCAGCCCCTAACAGGTATAATACAAAATAAAACTTATGTGATAAGGATCCACACACGACTGTTCATACAGCCTCATTTTCTGGCTTTTCAGTCCCTAACAGGTGTAATACAAAATAAAACTTATGTGATAAGGATCTACACACGACTGTTCATACAGTCTCATTTTCTGGCTTTTAAGCCCCTAACAGGTATAATACAAAATAAAACTTATGTGATAAGGATCTACACACGACTGTTCATATAGCCTTATTTTCCGGCTTTTCAGCCCCTAACATGTATAATACAAAATAAAACTTATGTGATAAGGATTTACACACCTGATTACCATTATAATGAGACCCTCTAAGTCGACGCTATCCGTAGCCAACACCACCGTTGTCTGCCTTGAAATCCCGAAAAGAGATATGAGATTCAGGGACTAGTGTTTCCGGCTTTTAGATCTAAGAGATCTACTTACTAGAGAAGATTCAGCTACTTCCAGAGGATTCCGGCTTTTTGCAAAAATCAGGAAGAGAAGATGATTCGAAGAAATCTATAGAGATTCGACTTTTAGAAGAAAGAAGAAAAGAGAATAATGGAGTGTTCGGCTTTTAGAAGAAAGAAGAGAATGATGGAGTTTTCAGCTTTTAGAAGAAAGAAGAGAATAATGGAGTTTTCGGCTTTTAGAAGAAAGAAGAGAATACTAGAGTTTTCAGCTTTTAGAAGAAAGAAGAGAGTAATGGAGTTTTCGACTTTTAGAAGAAAGAAGAGAGTAATGGAGTTTTCGGCTTTTAGAAGAAAGAAGAGAATAATGGAGTTTTCAGCTTTTAGAAGAAAGAAGAGAATAATGGAATTTTCAGCTTTTAGAAGAAAGAAGAGAGTAATGGAGTTTTCGGCTTTTAGAAGAAAGAAGAGAATAATGGAGTTTTCGGCTTTTAGAAGAAAGAAGAGAATAATGGAGTTTTCGGCTTTTAGGAGAAAGAAGAGAAAAGAATAATGGGGTTTTTGGCTTTTAGAAGAAAGAAGAGAAAAGAGTAATGGAGTTTTCGGCTTTTAGAAGAAAGAAGAGAAAGAAAAGGTGGAAACCCTAAATGTCGCAAAATAAAGAAGAGAACCCTCCCTGTTTATAGAAATTTCGGCTAACTCCTATCCTTGCAAATAGCTCCTATCTTTTCTCCTTTTATCTTCCATATTATCAACTATAATATCTACATTATCTTATTCATATAAATCCTCCTATTTTTGAGCCTTGTTGCTATCCACTCCACCTAACCCAAATGCCGAAAATTAGCTAACTTAAACTAAAAGAATTGGGCTCCATGAAACTTAAATTTGGGCCCCTTATTCCCTTGTGTGGCGTCACCTCCTTGCTCCCTAAGTGGCGCCACTGACCACTGGGCCACAAGCCCATTTTGATGTTTTAAACACAGATACTACCTTTTAAACCCTATAATGCCCAAACAGATAATTTTAACCAAGGCCTCTGCCTAAGCCTGAGCCCAATTTGGACCTCTAACACTTAAATTAACTCATTACACATGTTCACCCATTAAACGCATAGGCCCAAAAATTCAGGATGTTACAGTTTATGATTTAGGGTTTAGGGTTTAGGATTTAAGATTAAGGGTTAGGTTAGGGTTTAGGTTGGATTTATAGTTTAGTTTTTATTATTTTAGAGTTATGGGGTTTTGGGTTTAGTGCTTAAACCATATCGAATAATAAAGTTAGAGTCTTAGTGTTTAGGGATTTAAGTATTAGGGATTTTGATAAAATAGATAAAAAATAATATTATTTTGGGGTTTAGGTAAGCAATTAGATTATTTCTTTAATTACTTCTGCAATGTAATATATATGAGTTAAGGTGTATAATTTAGGGTTTAGGATTTAGGTATGAGAAATTAAATTATAAAACTGTACAAATTTAACATATTGTTAGAAACAAAACAAAATTAATTTAAAGGAACCTAATTAATAATTAAACTAAAAAAGTTATTAATATTGAAGGTATTAGTGGCGTAAAAAGCACATTACTAAACAAAACGACGTTGTTTACTTGGGGCTTAGCGGCGCTAGCCATAAAAATGCCGCAAATGAGTAAGATTAGTGGCGTTTTTTTTTCCAAAATGTCGCAAAAAATATTAATTTTAATTGAATGTTAGTGGCGCTTTCTATTAAACGCCGCAAATAAAAGAACCATTATATTGAAACGACGTCATTTTTTAGGGGATTTTAGTGGCGCTTTTTGAAAACGCCACAAAAGGCCAATTTTTTAATAAAACGGCACTGTTTTTCTTTCACAATTTTCTTTCACCGTTTTAACAAAACGAGCCATCCCCTCCCCCCCCCCCAAAACAGCAGAAGGAATCTCTAATTTCTCCCTAAAATCCCCTAGCCCTCTCATGCTGAAAACCCAACCGAACTGCCGCTGAAAACCCGATTAAGAAGAAACCCATCTCTCGCTCATCTCGTGCTGGTCTCCAGGTCCCTCTCTCTCTATCCCCCCGGGGTTAATTTTCAGTTTGAATCAGCTTTTTCTTTTTTATTGCTTTTGTTTTCGTGTATTAGATTTGTACTTATGAAGCATTCTCCAATTCCTGCCAAAAATATAGTTTCAGGTCAAGAAACAGAGAATTTTCTTTGTTAAGTTATTATCATGTCGATTTCCGTGCAATTGTTAATATTTATGTATTTATTTGAGAAGAAGGCTTTCTAAAATTATTAGAAGAATTATTTAAGCGGGAATTTGCATTAGTGTTTAGCTGTTTCTTTTTTAAATCTGCCTGATCTATTGCATCATATGGAAATGAATTTTTTTTTTTTTTTGCTATGTTAAGGCATAATTTTAAATATTGGCTTTTGATGCAAGTCCAATCGTCCTAGCTCGTTTCTGTTCATTTTGATTTCTAGGTCCCATGGTCTTGCTAAATGCCCTCTATAAATAAAAGCTTATAGTTTTAATTTTATTGTAATAGATGGCATTGAAGGTAGCCATTGCCTCTGTTGATGTTTGGATTGAGAGTATGAACAATTGTGCTTTTTGTGGATTACCTTCATTCATCAAATTATTTACATGTTTTATGATGTTAGTTGTTGCAAAGGGGACAGTGTTCTATGAATAATTATGGTCCTGAGTTCTGCCTTATTAATTGTCATTTACATGATGAGGGCCCAAAAGGGGGGGAATCTGGGTTGGAGAGTTGGGAAAATTTGTTTATGTTGATAACAGTGGTTTTAAGCATTTTAAGATTAAGATTAAGAAAATGGGACTTTTGGAACCAACATTTGTTTCTTAATATTTTCGAAATAATTTGGGATACTTCAGTTAGAAATTTAGTCTTTCAATGTTTGTTTAATAATGGTTTATGAGGAATTAGGAAAACAAAATGGAGCAAAAATCTAATCTCCTGATGTTATATTACAATGTGAGCTGGACATATTTTATTATGCTTATAGAATTTCCCTAATTATCCATTTGAGAACTCAATTTGCTTAAGTTCATTTTAGCTATCAGATTCACTTTTCATGAACTGTTAATTGTTTTCTTTATTATTTTCGTGATAGTTAGAATTAGAAACTTTCCAATAAGGTGTCAAGGAAGGGGGTTGTTCCTTCCATAACCCATTTTGGTAATTTTGAGTGGATACTCAAATTATTTGCATTGAATGTATAATATTCCTATGAGCTTTCGGAATTTTCTATTTCTTATGCTGAAATGAGTTTTCTTCAATGTTGTTCAGTGCTTCATTATTACAGCAACCTCATACATGCCAGCCTAATTATTATTACACTAATAGCAATATACTACACATATAGTTCTTCTTCTTATTGGTTAGTAATTCCTTAATCCTTAAACATTTAAGAACGATTTCCACATTCATGATTGATGTATGCTTCAAAACTTGGCAACCTTGTTATTCCCTCTATTTCTTCATTTAATTACATTAGTTTTTTTTGTTGATTATTGGCATTTTATGTGTTTTATAAATTTTATTTTAATATTTTGGTTTGGGTGTTAATTACCTTATCATCATTGTTTGCAGGTGTAATTTAGCCCTGACAATGTTATAGACAAAGTTTTGTTATTGACTCATAGAAGGGAAAAGTACTTAGTATTTGCTGTAGTTCGATTTGTTTGCACCATTCTTACTCGTCATGTAAGTTAATTCACTCCTACTTTTGCTATTTATACCATTTTATTTTTAATTTATTTTATTATTTTCGATTTTATGGAGTTTCTTTTTTATTCTTCTTGTAGCTTCTCAAAAGTTTTGGGCGTCCTTTGCTCATCATAACATTTGCAAGTTTGATTTGCCATATCTTATTGAGGTAAATGAAAAATTAACTTCTGTTTTATTCTCCAGGAATGTTGCTGCAGGAAAGGTTTCTTTTTGGTTCATTATGTAGGGTTTCTTTTATTTGTATAGGAGTTGTGTGATTGAACCATCTGGCATTTAATCTTCTGGTTAACAGAGAGCACAAACACTGGGAATAACAGAGTTTCTGATACTTGGCCGCATCAGGAATTGTAAGGTTCGTGTAAAAGATACAACATTTTATTCAAGGTAAAGTATCTGTCATGGGTGTTATTCTTATAAATGATGTTGTTGTTAGCCTTATTTTCTGCTAGATTTTTTTTAACTGGGAATAGCGTTGGTAGCTAGCATGCAGCAACAATGAATTGTCTAATTAGCTATGAAACTGAGTTAAAACATCTATTATTTAACTTTGCATTGCTTTGAATGTGGTTGCTAGGTTTTTAAACTTAGTTGAGTTGGATGATTTTTTTTTATTTGGTTGCTAGGTTTCACATCTTTTTCTACCCCCAGGGATGCTTTTGCCTCTTTTGCCATTTTCCATCCTTCATTGCCTATCTGGAAGCTGTGATTTTTTTTTTTACTGCAGGCTATTCTTTTATTTACTAAAACTATATAGATATATTTTGCATATTCTAGTGTTAGATGTAATATTTTTGGCATTTCTGGTAACAAATAATGCCCGCATACATAGCCATACCTGCTTACATCACACTTGAAAACTGAATGCTCGGAAACAGTTTGAAAGGATGTACATTATGCTATTTATGTTACCTGGGCTACTTATTTTTCCTAAAGTACTTCTTTTCGATCGACAGATATTTAGTTGAGTATGAGGTATGATTCTCCAAATAAATGAAAAAGCTATTAAAAAAAATGAGTATGAGGTATGATTTTCAGCTATAGTACTTTTATTTGGTTGTTAGTTTTGAATACAAGTTCATGCCCAATGCATGTGTGTTAATTTTTTTTATAGTTTTCATGCCCAATGCATGTATGTTAATTTTTTTTATAGTTTTCATAACCAGCCTCTGTTTCTCTATAGTATTTGTCATCCAACTCAACTAAGTTTAAAAACACTTTTTCTATAGATACATAAATCATCCAACAGATGTGTAATATTTTGTAATGTCAAGGTTCTCGTTATAGTCAAATGAAGTCAATGGTCTTTAATGCCATGCAATAAAAGATCAAAAGCATTTTTTTTTACTCTTAGTGAAGTTATGTATTTGGACATTATCCCCAAAGAGGTAACATGGAAACCATAAAGATGACTGGGGAACCTACTATATATTTTCAGGTGTTAAGGTTCAAGAAATATTGATCTAAATGCTTTTTTTCATTTTCCTTTTAAATTTATATTCTTTTGAGGAGTTTGTGTAGAATTTCAGATAGTTCCATCTACTTACGAAAACATCAAGCATCTGAATAGGAAAATTACCTTTTTAAATTTCATATATTTATTAATGGATGCTATGATGCTTCATTCCACTTTTGTTTGTTTTTTCTCTCTTTTCTTTTTCCCCTTTTCCTCTTTTCTCCTAGTAGACATTGGTACAAACTGCTAAAGTTAGATCTGCTATTTTGTTGGTATCTATAATGTTCCTTTATCTTTTCAGCCGCTGGCTCGAACGGGAGCAACTGTCACTGGAATTGATGCAATAGAGAAAAACATCAAGATTGCCCGTCTTCATGCTGTATGTTATTTTCTTTTCAACCATTTCATGATGTGCTGGTAGTGTTATTTTTTGTACATGCAAGTGTAGTCTTTCATAATTTTCTTATTACTAGAAATATTCCAGTGTTTGGAGCATTATTTCTTCCATTCATGTTAGCCTGAGCATGTCTACATCTTAGGTTGATTTTAGTTATAACTGCACATGGGGTTGTAAGAAAAGATTATTATTTGCTTATTTAATGATTACTCTATTTTAAAAGCTATAGTTTACTTTCTGCACATGGGTTTGCACATGGATGGTAAGCTATAGTTTACTTTCTGTGCACATGGGTTTGTTCAATATTTTTCTTTAAAATTTTATTTTAGCTTTGAAAACAATTATGCCTATATACAAAAATAAAAATATGTAACTACCATATTTATCATTCCATATAGCCAATTAATTAATTATTTTGAAAACTAGCATAATTCCACCTAATAGATTTAATTGATACTATTTAAGTTAGGATTAAAATTTGAAAATCTAAAAATACAAAGATTAAAATTGATCTATATTAAACAAAAACTAATCATATATATTGGCAACATATAATTTATCCAATTAACCATTTATATACATGAAGAGAGGTTTGAAAATTGCAAATTGCACCCAAAACTCCATCCCACTTCACCCAACTCATACACTAGGGTTTTACAATGCATTAGGTTCCTTCCTCTATTTGAAGGGAGATTATCTTTTATTTGTTTTAAATACATATATTTTTGTGAAAGTCCAGTTATTTACATTAGTAATTACTCTCTATCTCTAACATGTATCATCTTATTTATGTAACAATCCATGTAACAATTTATGTAGCAATTGTTTTCAATTTATGTTTAACAACTAACCTTGTATATTCATATGTATTTGTTATAGATTTGTATTGAGAAAGGTATCTGTACTTTGAAAGTGAGTAGAATTGAAGAGGACTTAGATCGATTACTGAATTGACTATTTTTCTTTCAGTCAAAGAATGTGAGTATTAGTTTATAGTAAATAGCATTTTGTAATTAATCAATAGCATTTGTTAATTCATATGTTGTTTGTATTTCAGTTACTGCTTCCTACTGCTCCTGCAACTGTTGGATTGGATTTGGTGGTAATAACTTAACAGGTATAAAATCATTATTATTCTTATTTATATTCATTTTGCTGATTTATATTCATTTGATAGAAAAACATTAGATATCCAATTGTTAGTCAAGATTATTAATCTTTTGTGATTCACCTTCGATATTTCCAAGTACCCTTTTATTTCATTAACATGCAAAAGTTTGATTAAATATAATTATATTTTCTTTCGCTTTATGATAATTAAGATCTGGAAAGATATACTGCTTATTAACAATGCACTTGAAATGTCGAATACCCGAAGTCGTGTAACGCCTTTTTCTTTTTAGAGAGCTTTTCCTTATATTTGGTTTTTAATTTTTTACACTTGCACCAATACTGCTTAATCAGAGATATGTATGTATTGTTGGTATCCAGTATAGTTTTTTTTTTTATAATTTTTCATCATTCATGTTAATGTTTTTTTTTATTTTCTATTTTTTTAAAGTATTAGTGAGTTAATGTTTTTTGTATTTCTGACTGCAGCCTCTGTTTCTTGGTGAGAGTGGAGTAGACCATCTTCTTGAAATTATTAAGGTACGTTTTAGTTCAAAATTCTGATCAGTAACAGTTATATCATGATGAATTTGTCCAAACTGCTGTCCAAATTGTTGTCCAAATTGATGTTTATTATCCTGCTTGGTTGGTATATATGATGTTTATTATACTGTTGTCCAAAAAAAAAGATTCAAAGTATATAGCCTGGAAACCTAACGGGTTGCCTTATATCTCACTGTAAGATATAACGGATCCTCCCCAGGTGTAACAATGCCACGTATGATGAATCTTAAAAAATTTATGTTCAAGTTGCTATCCAAATTGATGTTTATTATCCTACTTGTTGGTATATATGCTGTATATTATATTGCTGTCCAAAAAAAAAGATTCAAAGTATATAGGCTGGAAACCTAACGGGTTGCCTTATATCTCACTGTAAGATATAACGGATCCTCCCCAGGTGTAACAATGCCACGTATGATGAATCTTAAAAAATTTCTGTTCAAATTGCTTTCCAAATTGTTGTTTATTATCCTGCTTGTTGGTATATATGTTGTATATTATATTGCTGTCCAAAAAAAAAGATTCAAAGTATATAGGCTGGAAACCTAACGGGTTGCCTTATATCTCACTGTAAGATATAACGGATCCTCCCCAGGTGTAACAATGCCACATATGATGAATCTTAAAAAATTTCTGTTCAAATTGCTGTCCAAATTGTTGTTTATTATCTTGCTGTAAGATATAACGGATCCTCCCCAGGTGTAACAATGCCACGTATGATGAATCTTAAAAAAATTTTGTTCAAATTGCTGTCCAAATTGTTGTTTATTATCCTGCTTGGTTTATATGCTGTATATTATATTGCTGTCCAAAAAAAAAGATTCAAAGTATATAGGCTGGAAACCTAACGGGTTGCCTTATATCTCACTGTAAGATATAACGGATCCTCCCCAGGTGTAACAATGCCACGTATGGCGAATCTTAAAAAATTTATGTTCAAATTGCTGTCCAAATTGCTGTTTATTATCCTGCTTGATGGTATATATGCTGTATATTATATTGCTGTCCAAACAAAAAAGATTCAAAGTATATAGGCTGGAAACCTAACGGGTTGCCTTATATCTCACTGTAAGATATAACGGATCCTCCCCAGGTGTAACAATGCCACGTATGATGAATCTTAAAAAATTTCTGTTCAAATTGCTGCCCAAATTGTTGTTTATTATCCTGCTGTAAGATATAACGGATCCTCCATAGGTGTAACAATGCCACGTATGATGAATCTTAAAAAATTTCTGTTCAAATTGCTGTCCAAATTGTTGTTTATTATCCTGCTTGTTGGTATATATGCTGTATATTATATTGCTGTCCAAAAAAAAAAGATTCAAAGTATATAGGCTGGAAACCTAACGGGTTGCCTTATATCTCACTGTAAGATATAACGGATCCTCCCCAGGTGTAACAATGCCACGTATGGCGAATCTTAAAAAATTTATGTTCAAACTGCTGTCCAAATTGCTGTTTATTATCCTACTTGTTGGTATATATGCTGTATATTATATTGCTGTCCAAACAAAAAAGATTCAAAGTATATAGGCTGGAAACCTAACGGGTTGCCTTATATCTCACTGTAAGATATAACGGATCCTCCCCAGGTGTAACAATGCCACGTATGATGAATTTTAAAAAATTTAGACAAAACTGATATATAATAAAATTTAAGCGAGAATAAAATTTATATAAAGCGATATTTAAACTTGAGAAAAAATGCACAGTGCTAGGAGCTTCAACTTTATGATTAAATAAAATCCTGATGGGTGGTTTGGTTTTAATATTGAGTAAGGATGCAGCCATGGGATTAGTACCCTTACTTTGCATGTAAAATGTAAAATTTCTTAAATAATTATAATACATAATACATAATACATAGGTTAAAGATCAAATTTCATAGCTTCCATCAAATTATTTAACTTACATAATACATAATTTACATAATTTTAAGATCAAACTTCATAACTTACATAATTTACATAACTTACATAATACCTGTATAGATAAACAACTTACCCGTGTAATTTACTGTTAACTTTAGACTTCAACAACTACAAAATGGATAGAACTTGGATGAATTTGTCAAGGGTAAGCAACGACTATCGATATGAAGTAGAAACTTTTCCTAAATTTTGCATTTCAAAATGCAAGCCAAGAGAATATGATTCTTTGCCCGTGTAAGAAGTGTTGCAATATCAATTGGCATTATCGTGAAGTTATCTACGAACATCTAGTTGTTGATGGCTTTGTTCGGGGGTATAAAAAATGGATTTTCCATGGAGAGTGTACATCTAGTGGAGCGTCTTCATCGATGAATCTGGGTTATCCTCATAGTGCTTACAATTAGAATGTTAGAGAAGATGACATGGATGGCATGTTGCGGGATGCATTTAATATGCGCGGTGATGGTTTGCAATCATTTCTACATGACTTGGGTGCAACTGATGATTACAATTTTGGTGGAAATACTTTCACCGAAAGGGGAAGAAGTGTACCTGATGATCAGCCAAATGAAGAAGCGGCGAAGTTCTACTCGTTACTTGGTGAAATGAACGTAGAACTGTATGAGGGATTTAAATTTTCAAAACTGTCTTTCTGTATTCATCTTTTTCACCTAAAATGTTTGGGAGGGTGGACCGGAAACTCTTTGACAATGTTGTTAGAGTTTTTGAGAGAAATGTTCCCATTTGTGAAAATCCCTCAATCTTCCAAAGACATGAAGAAACTGATCAAAGATTTGGGCCTTGGCTACAACAAAATTCATAGTTGCCCAAAAGACTGCATGTTGTACTGGGGCGACTGGAAAAACCAACAGTGCTATCATGTATGCGGTCAATCCCACTGGATGAATGGAAATACAGAGATGGTAACGAGGATGAAAATGATACACAGTCAAGGAAGCAGCGAGTTAAGATTTTGCGGTATTTTTCGCTAATACCAAGGCTTCAAAGGCTTTTCATGTCGTCGAAGACAGCCGAGTCAATGATGTGACACCATGATGGACGAACTGATGATGGATTGTTAAGGCATCTTGCAGATTCTTTATCTTGGAAATCATTTGACTCCAAATTTCCAAGTTTTGCAAGCGATCTGTAACATCTTGAATAATTGGGTCTATGCATTTTATGTGTTTAAATGCTTAAAACTTTAATTTGAGAATTTGAGGTACAAATGGGGCTCAAATTGGGCTGAGGCCTTGTTTTAAATATTTTGTTCAGACACTCTAGGGGTTTAAATTGAAGTTTTAGTAGTTTAATGGGCATATTGGGCTTGTGGCCCAAAGGAAATGGTGCCATTAGGAGAAAGAGGAGTTGGCGTCACTTGTGCATGAGGAAGGCCCAAATTATGGCAGCTTGAAGTCCAAGTTTTAGGGCTAAATTTCGGCACTTAAAGGGAGCAATAAGGGGGACGGCACAAGGCTAATTTTTAGGAGATTTTATTATGTTTAATTATGAGGATAATAGGCAGATAATGAAGAGAGGAATTAGGGCTATTTTTTAGGAGATAACAGATTAAGATAAGGGAAAAGGGATAGGAGCTATCATGTGTGGCAGTGTTGGCCGAAAATCAATCTCTACTAAGGGGAGGAATCAGTTTTCTACATATAGAGGGGGGTGTCGAAATTTTGAAGCCTCTCTTTTTTTTTCTTTTCTCATCTTCTTCCTCTCAAAAGCCGAAAACTATCATCTTCTTCACCTTTTCTTCCTCTCTGAAATTTCCTGGTTGGCAGAATCTTTTAACCTCTATTATTATTCTTCTTCTAATCTCTAAAAGCCGAAACTACATCTATTCTTCTCCTTAATATTCATTGGCTGAATCTCTTTTAGCCATCTCTTTAATTCTTAAATCTTCTAAAAGCCAAAATTCTTGGATCTCACCTCTTGAAGTTGCCGAATTCTCTTCAGTGGAGTCTGCTTGTGCCGAATTTTGAAGGAAACAATAGGTAAGTGTCGATTTTGGGATTTCAATGTTTTTCGGCTTTTCAAAGTCTCTAGCTGAATGGCTATTTAGAAATTAATCTCTTATTTCTCTCTTATTTTCGGCATTCTGGGATCTGAAGAGGAGTTAATCGCGTAGATCTTTAAGTCATAAGTTCAGTAATACTTGAATCGTGGTACTTTCGGGATTTCAAGGTAAGGAAATCTATTGATTTTAGTGTGTAAAATTGGGTAGAACACTAACCATGGCCCATTATAGGAGAGGCTCTATTTTCATATCTTTCCGGCTTTTTGAGCAAGTTGTAGATCGGTTTAACAAGAGTATCGACATTAATTAGGTGTGTAACCTTTTCCACTATTAGATTGGGTGCTAATATATACATGTATAAATCTGCTATACTCTGTTAAGTGCCGAAATCCCGGCATTATGATTGAAAACTCGAGGAGGGTAAAGGCTATATATCAGGTTAGTGATTTCTGCCACTCCTCAGTGAATGTTTCTGTTGAAAACGATCTGTTTTATATGTCGATTTCTATGTATGCTTGGGGTTGGGTGCATGATGAAAGGGGAAGTGATCTGTTCTGGTGGCTTATGCCATTTCAGCCTGGTGACTCTGTCACAACCCTGTTTCTGGTGGCTTATGCCATTTCAGCCTGGTGACTCTGTCACAACTTTGATGATGAGCAGCTAACTGCAGCATGACTGCCATCGATGGTGTGTAGCGGTGTGGGTTGATTGTAGAAATCCCCAATGGTGTGCTTGGCAGGTAAGGGTGGTGTGTAGCGGATGGAAACCTAGGATTGGGTTGGGTTATGTATGTTATTTGCTATATTATGTTTTATATTCTGATTTATGGGCTAAGGCCCAATCTGATGGTGCACGAGGGTTGCACACTGAGTTTCGCGACTCACCCTTTTATTTTAACAATTTCAGGTGACACTTAGCGAATTGGACCGGGCTGGAGAGGAGAGCAAGGTGGCCATGCCAAAGAACATTTGGATTCAGCAAAAAGACTTTAGTTTATTATTTTATATTTTAATTGTTTTAAGTTTCGTTGTAATAAGGCCATGGGCCACTAGACTATTATACTTTGCTTTGGGCTTTTATTTTGGGCTTTTATTGTTGACATTTAAACTTTAATTAAACTAAGGCATGTATTAAGATTTTGGTTTTTATACGTAAAACAACAAATGAAATTTATATATTATATAAACTTATCAAGTTATTAAGTTTTCCCGAACAAAAGATTAAATATAAGAAAAAAAATATTTCCCGAAAATTGCGACATCTTTTTCAAAATTCTTTTTAGTGACATGCCAGATCCGGCTGTAGTGTTTGGGCTAGGTTTGGGGTGTTACAGATTGGTATCAGGGCCAGGTTCAAAACTCGGCTCTGGGGGTTTTTAGGCTCAAAACGTTTTCTAAAGATGGGTTTTTAAAACATGCATGTTTTTAAATGATAGCAGGTTTGTTAGCTCGGCATGGCACCTGCGTCTCCGGCCCAAGTCCGCCAGGTAAGTACTCTGAACCATTGTGTGTTATATATATGTGGGCTTGATGGGCTTTATGGGACGTAGATTAGTTAGATTAGAACTTATTGACTTTAGGCCTAGTTTAAACAACTTCCTAAAATTCATAAGACTTAATTTCACTTAATTTCACTAAACAAACCCGTAAATAAGTCGCAAGGCTTGGGTGTGGCAACAGACATACGCATGTCTAGGATTGGATCCAGAAGAGCCTGGTATTTAAGCAGTCCTAGTGACTCACCTCCTCTTCGCTGGAATCCTACCTGGTGCGTAGTAACTGTTCACCTTAGCCGAGTTAGGGTGTGGCAATGGGCATACGCATGTCTAGGAGTGGATTCACGGAGAGCTTGGTATTTAAGCAGTCCTAGCAACTCACCTCCTCTTCGCTGGAATCTTACCTGGTGCGTAGTGACTGTTCACCTTGATCACGAGGACTTGTTGACAGGCTAAACCTTATAGTTAAAACCCGAAAGGGACCAGCCACCCTATTTGAAAAAAACCCCAAGTTTTGTAAAATTTTCAAAATACATTTGATTCGTGAAAATTTCCAATCAACCATGAATTTATAAAATACCTATGTTTCGAAAAGTTACCCGAAAATCTCATGTTTGCAAGAGTAACCCGGACTATGAAACTAGATTTACCAAAAGTACCCTTGTTTTGTAAAAAAAAAAACAACAACAACAAAATATCCATGGTTTGTAAAATTACCAAATTACCTTTTTTTTCCGAAATGACCAAAATAACCGTGATTTGTAAAATTACCAAATTACCCTTATTTTTTGAAATGACCAAAATAACCCTGATTTGTAAAATTACCAAATTACCCTTATTTTGCAAAATGACCAAAATGACCCTGATTTGTAAAATTACCGAAATACCCCCAGACTTCAAAATTACCGAAATACCCCCGGACTTTAAAATTACCGAAATACCCCGGATTGCAAAAATTACCAAAATACCCTTATTTCACAAAATCACCAAGAAACTCTATTTTTTAAATTACGAAAATACCCCTGGGTAGTAAAGCAACGAAAACACCCTTACGTGATGAATACAAGTGCTTGGATGCTATTCTTATATTGATGATTGAATGTATGTTTTCCTTAGAATTAGAGGATATGGACTTGAAACTGTATTGTGAATGTGAATTCGAAAGAACTACTCTTAAAACTAGTATTCATAAGACTTCGTGGTTAATTAGTGGAAGAAAATTAATGATTCATAAAATTCTTAATCAGATAAACGTCGATGAAAGAATGAGTACAAGGGGTAGAGGTCGTCCGCCGCGTGGACGTGGTAGGGGTAGGATTGCCTTGTCTGAGCCAGTAGGGTCTGGCCACAGATCAGGAAACGAGATGCCGGATCCGCCAGTTATGGAGGGAGAGTTACGGGATCAGGCGATTGGAGATGATGCAGTATCTCAGGTGATGCTACGGGTTCTCGAAAGAGTTTCTGGAGTAGGCATGGGCACAGGAGCTTAGAAATCTGTGCCGGAGCGGCTTAGGGCCAATGGGGCAAAGTATTTAGGGGAGTTTCTGGCGTAGCCCCTAACACAGCTGAGTATTGGATGGAAGCAACTGAACGCATAATGGATGACTTAGATTTCACGGTGGAGGAGAAGCTGAAAGGGGTCGTGTCTCTTCTTCGAGACGAGGCTTATCAATGGTGGCTCACGATGAAGGAGGGTACTGCCGCAGATCGGATTGACTGGGACTTCTTTAAGGAGTCGTTCCAGGGAAAATATGTTGGGGCCAGCTATGTGGATGCACAGAGGAAGGCATTCCTGAATTTGGTGCAGGGAAGTAAATCTGTGGCTGAATATGAGGCGGAGTTTCTGCACTTGAGCCGCTACGCTCGAGGAATGGTAGCGACCGAATATGAACATTGTGTTCGGTTCGAGGATGGATTGCGGAATGAGTTAAGGGTTTTGATAGCACCGCAGAGAGAAAGAGATTTTGCTGTTCTGGTGGAGAAGGTTAAGATAGCTGAGGAGGTAAAGCGGACTGAAAGATAGGAAAGAGATAAGGAGCGGGGAAGGAATAAGAGAAATTTTGGGCCGGTGGGAGCATCTGGGAATTCGTAGAAAAGGCCTAGATTTGATGGGCCAGCTCGTGCTCCGACACCTGCTGCGGGCAATCAGAATCGATTATGTAATTGGTGTGGGAAAGCACATTCTGGGGAGTGTAAAAGAAAAACGAGTGGATGTTTCAGGTGTGGATCCACGGAGCATCTGATTAAGGACTGTCCGCAAGTGGATCAGGTACAGCCAGCGGGTCGAGGTGCTGATCAGACTAGGAGAGGTGACCAGCCTAGACCAAGGGGTCGTGGTGCAGGTAGCGGTGGAAATGGGGCTGGTCGTGGACGTGGAGCACCTGGTAGAGGTGCAGGTAACGTAGAAGCAAGGCAGCCGGGTCTAGTTTATGCAGTTCATCGACAGGAGGATGGTGACGCACCGAATGTCATAACCAGTACGTTTTTTATTGCTGATAACCCTTTACTTTCCTTGATTGATATTGGGTCAACCCACTCCTATGTTGCATGTTCGATATCTGAGACCCTAAGTATAGACTCTGAAACAACTACTAGGAAGATGACCGTGGTTAGTCCCCTAGGACAATCTAGGCTAGTGGACAAGCTATTTAAGGATGTACCGTTAGAAACTTAAGGGGTAGTGTTTCCGGCAGATTTAATGGAATTGTCAATTGGAGAGTTTGATCTTGTCCTAGGAATGGATTGGTTGAATAAGCATCGTGCTAAGTTGGATTGTGAGACCAAGCGTGTGGTGTTGAGTACCTCGGAAGGCGGGGAGGTGGTTGTGTTAGGAGAAAGAAAGAACTATTTGTCCAACGTAGTATCGGCATTGAAGGCTGTTAAGATGATTCGGAAAGGATGCAACACATTCTTAGCTTCTATTAGTGCGTTGGATGCTAAGGAGGTGACTGACGATGAGGTTCGAACAGTTATGGATTTCACGGATGTCTTTCCGGAGGAGTTGCCAGGATTACCACCGGATCGTGAGGTAGAGTTTGGAATAGAGCTACTTCTGGGTACGGCTCCGGTATCCATTTCACCTTATCGAATGGCACCAAAGGAGTTGGTGGAACTCAAAGCTTAGATCCAGGAGCTGTTGGATCGAGGATTTATTCGACCGAGTGTGTCTCCATAGAGAGCGCCGGTCATGTTCGTGAAAAGAAGGACGGATCCATGTGTATGTGCATGGATTACCGTCAACTGAATAAGTTGACGATTAAGAACAAGTACCCATTGCCAAGAATCGATGACCTGTTTGATCAGCTTAAAGGAGCTTCAGTCTTTTCGAAGATTGATTTAAGGTCGGGTTATCATAAGTTAAAGGTGAAGGAAGGGGGCATTCATAAGACGACGTTTCGAACACGCTACGGTCATTATGAGTTCTTGGTAATGCCATTCTGTTTGACGAATGCGCCAGCAGCATTTATGGATATGATGAACCGGGTGTTTTAACCATACCTTGACCGGTTCGTGGTGGTGTTTATCGACGATATTTTGGTTTACTCTAAGTCCGAGGAAGAGCATAATGCACATCTTCATGTGGTGTTGCAAATTCTGAGGGAGAAGCAGCTGTACGCAAAGTTCAGTAAGTGTGAGTTCTGGCTGAAGGAAGTGACTTTCTTAGGGCATGTAGTTTCCGCAGAGGGAATTAGGGTAGACCCTCAAAAGATAGAAGCTGTATTAGATTAGAAACGGCCGAAGTCCGTGGCGGAAATTCGAAGTTTCTTGGGATTGGCAAGGTATTACAGGAGATTTGTTGAGGGTTCTCTTCAATAACGACACCTTTAACTAAGTTGTTAAGGAAGGGAGTATTGTTTGTATGGACTGACAAACAGCAGGAGAGTTTTGAGAATCTGAAGAGAATCTTGACGGAAGCGCCAGTGTTAATTCAACCAGAGGCGGGAAAGGAATTTACCGTCTACTGTGACGCGTCACACACGGGTTTAGGATGTGTGTTGGTGCAAGATGGAAAGGTTGTTGCATATGCATCTCGACAGTTGCGACTGCATGAATTGAACTACCCTACGCACGATTTGGAATTGGCGGCGGTAGTGTTTGCTCTAAAGATTTGGAGGCATTACTTGTATGGGGAGAAGTCGGTTATTTACATGGACCATAAGAGTCTGAAGTATATCCTTACCCAAAAGGAATTGAATTTGAGGCAACGTAGGTGGATTTAACTCTTGAAGGACTATGACTGTTCGATCGAATACCATCCGGGTAAGGCTAACGTGGTGGCAGATGCGTTGAGTAGGAAGGCGATAGCAGATTTGAGGGCGATGTTCGCTAATCTCAGTCTGTATGAAGATGGCAGTTTGGTAGCCGAACTTCAAGTAAGACCTACGTGGACAAGACAGATCAGAGATAAACAACTTTTGGATGATGTTTTGAGTACTTGGATCCGACAAGTGCAGAATGGTGAAAGAGAGGACTATAGTTGGAATGGTGATGGAGTTTTGTGTTTCCGTGGGAAGATTTGTATGCCAAAAGATGTGGAGTTAAGGCAGATGATTCTTCGGGAATCGCATAGTAGCCCTTATGCTATGCATCCTGGAGGAGTTAAGATGTATCGGGATTTGCGAGAGTAATTTTGGTGGCTAGGTCTGAAGCGAGAAGTGACGGAGTTCGTGGAGAAGTGTTTGACGTGCCAGCAGGTGAAAGCTGAACATCAAGTGCCTTCAGGATTGTTGCAGCCAGTGAAGATTTCCCAATGGAAATGGGAAAGAATCACGATGGATTTTGTTAGTGGGTTACCTCTTACACCCTCTAAGAAGGATTCGATTTGGGTAATCGTGGATCGGTTGACGAAGTCTGCTCACTTCATACCAGTTCGGGTGGACTATACTCTGCAAAGGTTGGCTAAGTTGTACGTGGCTGAGGTTGTAAGACTACATGGTGTACCAGTGTCGATCATTTCCGACAGGGACCCTAGGTTCACGTCACGATTTTGGAAGGCTCTTCATCAAGCAATGGGAACAAGGTTGGACTTTAGTACCACTTTTCACCCACAGACTGATGGTCAGTCTGAGAGGGTAATTCAGATATTGGAGGATATGCTAAGGGGTTACATCATCAATTTTAGGGGTAGTTGGGAGGAATATTTGCCCTTGGCAGAATTCGCATACAATAACAGTTATCAAGCTAGTATTCAGATGGCGCCATACGAAGCGTTATATGGAAGGAAATGTCGTAATCCTACTTGTTGGGCGGAGTTGGGTGAACGTCAGGTGTTGGGTCCTGAGCTAGTTTCGGAAACAGAGGAGAAAGTTAAGTTAAGACGGGCTCGATTGAAGGAAGCGTCTGATCGACAGACGTCTTATGCGGATTGAAACAGCCCAAACCCGGCCCACGAGCCTTAACCAGATCTGGTATGTTCCTCGATGTAAATCGGTTCTAATTTCTTTTGTTACTTAGGAAAAACTTGTGTGTTTTGAAAGAAAGTTTGTTTTGGGTTGGGCTTGAGTTGAAAACGAGTTTATTTTATATTGAAAACCCATTTATTTTAGGTGACACAATATTTAGAGTTTATTTTAAATTAAATTGAATTAATCTTTAATAATTAAAATTTCGTAACATAGTAAATAAAACAGAAATAAAATAATTCCCTATGGCCTTATTACATCAAAATAATTCCCAAAAATAAATTAAAATGCTTAAATAGAATAAAAGTCCAAATAATAAAATTTTCCTTACTGTGCATGGCCACCTTTAAGCTCCTGCCGACCCGGCCCATTACTGATCGTCACCTGAAAAAGGTTCCCACAACGGGGTGAGTCAAACAGACTCAATGTGTAACCAACACTATAACCTAACAATTCAGGCATACAATGTCATATCACATACTTATTCATATAACAGATATAAAGTAATGATGCAAGCCCGAACCCAAACCTATAAGCCATCCGCTACACATCACCCGTACCAACCTGCACACCATGGGGACTAATAAGTCAACCCTCCATCCGCTACACACCATCGAAGGCAGTCGCTGCAGTCGACGTGCTCATCGCCCTTATAAAATTCGTGGTCTTAGGTCACCACATTCAGATATCGTGGTCTTAGGTCACCACATTCAGATATCGTGGTCTTAGGTCACCACATTCAGATATCGTGGTCTTAGGTCACCACATTCACTTCCCCTTTCATATAACCCGTATACCCATATCATACATATCATGCACATCATGCCTTAATTCACATTCTTATCACTTTTCACATGTTAAAAATAACATATATTCATAATCCTAGTAGGAGTAGGAAACGTACCTGAGTACTTTTGTACCATAGCATGGTACCTTAGCCATATTCATATTCTTATAAACATGCATATATTAATTATTGCCATAAATGTATCAAGAAATAGTGTGAGGTACACACCTGATTCGCTTAAGGTTTCCAATCCAAATCCCGAAAAGCTTGATCTAATGCCTTAGATCTTAGATCTCTACATTTAATCAATCATTTAATACTTAGTAAAGAGCCATTCGGCCATAAATCCAAATCCTAGTAGGATTAGTACACTAAAACTTACCTTGTTGCTTAAGAATCAAGTCCTGAAACTTTGTATCCTTCTTTCTTGGAATCGGCAATCACTAGATTACTTGAATAGATTAGTTTCGGTTTTTGAATGAATCTTAATTATGAAATAGACCTTTGGCCGAATGTACATATATGTACTTACCTTGCTTTTAAATCCCGAAACTCACCGAATAACTAGGCAACACGCGGCCTATGGTGCACCTTCGGGAAAAAAATTTCACCTTCCTCGTAGTTGACACGTAGTAAATCCTGAAAGGCCCTTCAAAGTGTCGGCCAAAGATATGGATGGCATGAGAATTTAAATTTCGGCTTAAAGAAAAGAACCAAAACGATGTCAATAACATCCTTACCTTTAAAATTGAAATCGGCAACACTTGATATCCCGAAATTCCTCCCCTAATGTTGTAGTCGACACACCTTGGCTTGAATCCTCAGCAATATTCGGCTTTTAGGAGATTGAGAGAACAAGAATAAGAGAATAGGGTGTAGAAGGATTCGGCCGAAGAAAATCAAAAAGAAAAAGAGGATGATGAGCAGAGAGAATTCGGCAGAGAGAAGAAAGAAAAGAGTGGAGAAATTTGCTAGAGAATTTCGGCAGAGTCTTCAAGGAAAAAGAAAATAAAGCAGAATGGCCTCTCTTTTCCTTTTATAGCCGAATTTACTAGGCCAAGACTCCCTTACTTGGCCATCACTCTTCTATTTTGATAGCTTTATCACTTTAATTATCACCTAAAACTTAATCCAATAATTATCTCTTATCTCTTAATAAAAATATCAATAAAAATCCATCATTTATCCATCTATTTGCCGAATTTTAACAACAATAAACACCTCCCTATAGAGCCTTAATGCCGTCCACTTCTCTTGTTCCTGGCACCAAAATAAAATTCTTTTATTTGCTCCCCAAGTGACTCGAACCCAGGCCCAATTGCACCTGCTTGTGGCGTCAACTCCAGAGGCCCTAAGTGGCACCTCCAAGCCACTTAGACAAGCCCAATTGTATGTCATATTTCACCCATAAATTTTCTTAAGGCCACCCTGCTTTACTTCCCTCTCTTAACCTCAGAACTTAACTTTTCCTAAAACATTTCCTTACATTTCCTTACATTTCCAAGTTTTCAAAAATGTTCGTTTGCCTCCTTTAAACTTAACATTTCTTACATTTCCAAGTTTCCAGAAATGTTCACTTTCCTCTTTTGAACTTAACATTTCTTACATTTCCAAGTTTCCAGAAATGTTCACTTTCCTCTTTTGAAACTTAACATTTCTAAATCATTTCCTTACATTTCCAGGACATTTCCTTACATCTTAGGGTTCCTAAAACTCCTCAGAACACATCCAACACACCCACTGAGCCCACTATTTCATGAATTACGCATAACCCCTAATCTAGGATGTTACAGTTCTACCCTCCTTAAAAATAATTTCGTCCTCAAAATTACTTACTAACGATTAATCGTACATCTTAACTCGCCGCACTACGCTTATGCTGCGCACTCTAATCTTATAAAAATATCATACTTCCTATGCACAATCTTTAAGTTCATATGCAAGGCTTCGAACACTTTCACTACAAGAAAACTATACAACAATCAAAGCAATTAAGGGTATTCCAGAAATAAGGAACGTACCCGTTGTCACATCGGGCACATCTTCCTCCTCGCGACGGCTAACTGCATAAACCAACCTTGGCTGCCTTGCATCTGCACCTTCAGCACCTCCACTTGGTGCTCTACGACCTCGGCCGGAACCATTTCCTCCATGGTTCGGACCACGACCCCTCGTCGCTTGTTGACCATCTCTACCAGCCTGATTAACATTCTGGGCTACCGGTTTATTCCCCTCCGGCCTCATCGGACAGTCCTTAATCATATGGTCCTTTGACCCACAGCTAAAGCATCCTCCTGTCTTTTTCCAACACTCCCCTAAGTGTTTCTTCCCACACTGGTCACAGGTACGATATTGCCCTCCAGTACCAGCTTGCTGACCTCGCGGTCCATCAACTCTAGGCCTCTTATCCTCAGATGATCCTGACGATCCAAAACATCTTTTTGGCCTGTTCCGATCAGTGTTCTGCCTGGCAGAATCCTTGATTCCCTCGGCTACCTTAGCCTTTTCCACTAATGCGGCAAACTCCCGCTCCTGATGTGGGGCTATCAACAATCTCAAATCATCCCTTAATCCGTCCTCAAACCGGACACACCGCTCATGCTCCGTAGCCACTACTCCTTGAGCATACCGGCTTAACCTCAGAAACTCAGCTTCGTACTCAGCTACAGACTTGTTCCCTTGAACCAGCCCTAAAAAAGCCTTCCTTTGCTCATCAATGTACCGTGTGCCAACATATTTCTTCTGATATGCCACCTTAACATATTCCCAGGTCAGATCCTCAGCTGTGGCACCATCCCGAATTGTTAACCACCATTGATACGCTTCATCTCGTAGCAGTGCCACCATTCCTTTCAACTTCTCCTCAGGGGTCAGATCAAGCTCATCCATAATCCGTTCGGTTGCTTCCAACCAATATTCAGCTGTACTGGGTGCTACACCAGATACTCCACGAAACATCTCAGCCCCATTGGCTCGGAGTCGCTCGGGTACAGATTTCCGAGCTCCCATGCTTCCACCTGCGCCAGCCACCATTTCCAAAACTCGCAGCACAGCCTGCGACACAGCATCATCCCCCGTCTGAGCTTGCTGCTCAACACCAACAGCTGGGGGTGGTGGTGGCGATGGTACCTTATTGTCCGAACCTTGACCCGATCTAACGGGTTCCGACACGATCCTTTTGCCTCTACCGCGTCCTCGTATACTACGACCACATCCCCTAGAGCTCATTTCTATGATCGTGCTTTAATCTAATTAAGAAACTTTATGAATTAGCCTTTATTCCACTGATTACCCGCGAAGAAGTTTTATGGAAAGAATTTTAGGAGTGGTTCTTTCGTATTCATACATGCACACAGTCTTTACATTCATACATTCATCAATCAATTATGAACTTTCGTTCATTCAGAGAAATGTTGTAGTTTTCATTGTTGCTGTTTTTCCACTACCCAGGGGTATTTTCGTAATTTTTCCTATAGGGGTATTTTCGTAAAAAAATTTCAAAATAAGGTTCCTTGGTGATTTTGTCAATAAGGGTATTTTGAAGATTTTTGAAATCCCGGGGGTATTTTGAAAATTTTGAAATTACAGGGGGTATTTCGGTAACTTTGGAACTCGGGGGTATTTTGGTAATAAACCAGGGTAAATTTGTAAATCTTACTAAATCAAGGGTATTTCAACATTTGCAAAACTTGAGGGATTTTGAGCATTTGTTTTCCAAGTCAGTGATGTTGCAAAAATTTGGAAATCAGGGTCATTTTGGTAATTTTATAAGTTAGGGGCAATTTCGTAATTTTCCAAAATCAAAGTATTTTGATATTTTGCAAATTAGGGTTTTTTGGACTTATTATAAAGTAATGAATTTTTTTTAATAAGAACTGTGGGTATTTTGGAAATTTCATAAACCAAGGGCATTTTTGTAATTTTACCACTAGGGGTATTTTAGTAATTTTGAAAATCAAGAAATATTTCAGAAAAATTTTATAGGATAGCTTGTATAAATCAAAAGGGTAATTTAGTCATTTTAAAACTAGGGTTTCCATAAAAATGTGGCTAATCCCTTTCGGGTTTTAGTTAGGGGTTTAGCCCATGAATAAGTCCTCTTGGTTAGGGTGAACTAAAGCTACGCACCAGGTAGGATTCCTGCGAAGAGGAGGTGAGTCACTAGGACTGCTTAAATACCAGGCTCTTCCGGATCCAATCCTAGACATGCGCACAATGGTTACCACACCCTAACTCAGCGACTTAGACACAGGTTTGTTTTATTAAGCATTTAAGTCTTATGTAACTGTTGGGGTAAGCTAGCCTTATAGTTCAAGTACCTATCATACTAATCTACGTTCCATTCTATTTCTACCCTTCTACAGATCACAATATAAATCACCCAAAGGTTAGAGGTACTTACCTGGTGGACTTCGGGTCGGAGACTTAGGTGCCATGCCAGAAAACCTGCTTACTTCCAAAAATATTTTCATAAAACTCATTTGGGCTCGATTTGAAAACGTTTTGGGCCTTAGACCACAGGCCGAGAGTTTAAAACTAGGCTCTGATACCAAATTGAAACACCCCAAACCCGGCCCACGAGCGTTGACCGGATCTGGTATGTTCCTCGATGTAAACCGGTTCTAATTTCTTTTGTTACTTAGGAAAAACTTGTGTGTTTTGAAAGAAAGTTTGTTTTGGGTTGGGCTTGAGTTGAAAACGAGTTTTTTATATTGAAAACCCATTTATTTCAGGTGACACAATATTTAGAGTTTATTTTAAATTAAATTGAATTAATCTTTAATAATTAAAATTTCGTAACATAGTAAATAAAACAGAAATAAAATAATTCCCTATGGCCTTATTACATCAAAATAATTCCCAAAAATAAATTAAAATGCTTAAATAGAATAAAAGTCCAAATAATAAAATTTTCCTTGCTGTGCATGGCCACCTTTAAGCTCCTGCCGACCCAGTCCATTACTGATCGTCACCTGAAAAAGGTTCCCACAACGGGGTGAGTCAAACAGACTCAATGTGTAACCAACACTATAACTTAACAATTCAGGCATACAATGTCATATCACATACTTATTCATATAACAGATATAAAGTAATGATGCAAACCCGAACCCAAACCTATAAGCCATCCGCTACACATCACCCGTACCAACCTGCACACCGTGGGGACTAATAAGTCAACCCTCCATCCGCTACACACCATCGAGGGCAGTCGCTGCAGTCGACGTGCTCATCGCCCTTATAAAATTCGTGGTCTTAGGTCACCACATTCAGATATCGTGGTCTTAGGTCACCACATTCAGATATCGTGGTCTTAGGTCACCACATTCACTTCCCCTTTCATATAACCCGTATGCCCATATCATACATATCATGCACATCATGCCTTAATTCACATTCTTATCACTTTTCACATGTTAAAAATAACATATATTCATAAACCTAGTAGGAGTAGGAAACGTACCTGAGTACTTTTGTACCATAGCATGGTACCTTAGCCATATTCACATTCTTATAAACATGCATATATTAATTACTGCCATAAATGTATCAAGAAATAGTGTGAGGTACACACCTGATTCGCTTAAGGTTTCCAATCCAAATCCCGAAAAGCTTGATCTAATGCCTTAGATCTTAGATCTCTACATTTAATCAATCATTTAATACTTAGTAAAGAGCCATTCGGCCATAAATCCAAATCCTAGTAGGATTAGTACACTAAAACTTACCTTGTTGCCGATTGACTTAAGAATCAAGTCCCGAAACTTTGTATCCTTCTTTCTTGGAATCGGCAATCACTAGATTACTTGAATAGATTAGTTTCGGTTTTTGAATGAATCTTAATTATGAAATAGACCTTTGGCTGAATGTACATATATGTACTTACCTTGCTTTTAAATCCCGAAACTCACCGAATAACTAGGCAACACGCGGCCTATGGTGCACCTTCGGGAAAAAAAATTTCACCTTCCTTGTAGTCGACACGTAGTAAATCCCGAAAGGCCCTTCAAAGTGTCGGCCAAATATATGGATGGCATGAGAATCTAAATTTCGGCTTAAAGAAAAGAACCAAAACGATGTCAATAACATCCTTACCTTTAATATTGAAATCGGCAACACTTGATATCCCGAAATTCCTCCCCTAATGTTGTAGTCGACACACCTTGGCTTGAATCCTCAGCAATATTCGGCTTTTAGGAGATTGAGAGAACAAGAATAAGAGAATAGGGTGTAGAAGGATTCGGCCGAAGAGAATCAAAAAGAAAAAGAGGATGATGAGCAGAGAGAATTCGGCAGAGAGAAGAAAGAAAAGAGTGGAGAAATTTGCTAGAGAATTTCGGCAGAGTCTTCAAGGAAAAAGAAAATAATGCAGAATGGCCTCTCTTTTCCTTTTATAGCCGAATTTACTAGGCCAAGACTCCCTTACTTGGCCATCACTCTTCTATTTTGATAGCTTTATCACTTTAATTATCACCTAAAACTTAATCCAATAATTATCTCTTATCTCTTAATAAAAATATCAATAAAATCCATCATTTATCCATCTATTTGCCGAATTTTAACAACAATAAAACACCTCCCTATAGAGCCTTAATGCCGTCCACTTCTCTTGTTCCTGGCACTAAAATAAAATTCTTTTATTTGCTCCCCAAGTGACTCGAACCCAGGCCCAATTGCACCTGCTTGTGGCGTCAACTACAGAGGCCCTAAGTGGCACCTCCAAGCCACTTAGACAAGCCCAATTGTATGTCATATTTCACCTATAAATTTTCTTAAGGCCATCCTGCTTTACTTCCCTCTCTTAACCTCAGAACTTAACTTTTCCTAAAACGTTTCCTTACATTTCCTTACATTTCCTTACATTTCCAAGTTTCCAAAAATGTTCGTTTGCCTCCTTTAAACTTAACATTTCTTACATTTCCAAGTTTCCAGAAATGTTCACTTCCTCTTTTGAACTTAACATTTCTTACATTTCCAAGTTTCCAGAAATGTTCACTTTCCTCTTTTGAAACTTAACATTTCTAAATCATTTCCTTACATTTCCAGGACATTTCCTTACATCTTAGGGTTCCTAAAACTCCTCAAAACACATCCAACACACCCACTGAGCCCACTATCTCATGAATTACGCATAACCCTTAATCTAGGATGTTACACGGATCTAAAGCGGAAGGAGGTGGAATTTGCAGTAGGAGACCAAGCTTTTGAAGGTTTCTCCATGGAAAAAGGTAATGAGGTTTGGACGGAAGGGTAAGCTAAGTCCTCGATTTATTGGGCCTTATCAGGTGCTAGAACGTGTTGGGCCAGTGGCTTATCGTTTGAAGTTGCCTTCAGAGTTGGAGTAGATATATAACGTGTTCCATGTCTCGATGCTAAGACGTTATCGTTCTGATCCATCGCATGTGGTACCGGTAGAAGAGATTGAAGTACGGCCAGATTTATCTTTTGAGGAGGAACCAGTGCAAATCTTGGATCGAGACGTAAAAGTGTTGAGAAGGAAGTCCGTCCTTTTGGTCAAAGTTTTGTGGCGAAATCACGGCGCAGAAGAGGCAACGTGGGAGCCAGAGGATGTTATGCGATAGCAGTATCCCTACCTCTTTTGATCAGGTAAATTTCGAGGTCAAAATTTATTTTAAGGGGAGTAGAACTATAACACATGAATAATTGGGACTGTGCATTTTATGTGTTTGAATGCTTAAAACTTTAATTTGAGAATTTGAGGTACAAATGGGGCTCAAATTGGGCTGAGGCCTTGTTTTAAATATTTTGTTCAAACACTCTAGGGGTTTAAATTGAAGTTTTAGTAGTTTAATGGGCATATTGGGCTTGTGGCCCAAAGGAAATGGTGCCATTAGGAGAAAGAGGAGTTGGCGTCACTTGTGCATGAGGAAGGCCCAAATTCTGGCAGCTTGAAGCCCAAGTTTTAGGGCTAAATTTCGGCACTTAAAAGGAGAAATAAGGGGGACGACACAAGGCTAATTTTTAGGAGATTTTATTATGTTTAATTATGAGGATAATAGGCAGATAATGAAGAGAGGAATTAGGGCTATTTTGAGGAGATAACAGATTAAGATAAGGGAAAAGGGATAGGAGCTATCATGTGGGCAGTGTTGGCCGAAAATCAATCTTTGCTAAGGGGAGGAATTGGTTTTATATATAGAGGGGGTGCCGAAATTTTGAAGCCTCTCTTTTATTTTTCTTTTCTCATCTTCTTCCTCTCAAAAGCTGAAAACCATCATCTTCTTCACCTTTTCTTCCTCTCTGAAATTTCCTGGTTGGCCGAATCTTTTAACCTCTATTGTTATTCTTCTTCTAATCTCTAAAAGCCGAAACTACATCTATTCTTCTCCTTAATATTCATTGGCCGAATCTCTCTTAGCCATCTCTTCAATTCTTAAATCTTCTAAAAGCCGAAATTCTTGGATCTCACCTTCTGAAGTTGCCGAATTCTCTTCAGTGGAGTCTGCTTGTGCCGAATTTGAAGGAAACAATAGGTAAGTGTCAATTTCGGGATTTCAATGTTTTTCGGCTTTTCAAAGTCTCTAGCCGAATGGCTATTTAGAAACTAATCTCTTATTTCTTCTTATTTTCGGCATTCTGGGATCTGAAGAGGAGTCAATCGCGTAGATCTTTAAGTCATAAGTTCAGTAATACTTGAATCGTGGTTCTTTCGGGATTTCAAGGTAAGGAAATCTATTGATTTCAGTGTGTAAAATTGGGTAGAACACCCATGGCCGATTATAGGAGAGGCTCTATTTCCATATCTTTTTAGCTTTTTGAGCAAGTTGTAGATCGGTTTAGCAAGAGTGTCGACATTAATCAGGTGTGTAACCGTTTCCACTATTAGATTGGGTGCTAATATATACATGTATAAATCTGCTATACTCTGTTAAACGCCAAAACCCCGGCATTATGATTGAAAACCCGAGGAGGGTAAAGGCTATATATTAGGTTAGTGATTTCTGCCATTCTTCAGTGAATGTTTCTGTTGAAAATGATCTGTTTTATATGTCGATTTCTATGTATGCTTGGGGTTGGGTGCATGATGAAAGGGGAAGTGATCTGTTCTACTGGCTTATGCCATTTCAGCCTGGTGACTCTGTCACAACTTTGACGATGAGCAGCTAACTACAGCATGACTGCCATCGATGGTGTGTAGCAGTGTGGGTTGATTGTAGAAATCCCCAATGGTGTGCTTGGCAGGTAAGGGTGGTGTGTAGCAGATGGAAACCTAGGATTGGGTTGGGTTATGTATGTTATTTTCTATATTATTTTATATTCTGATTTGTGGGCTAAGGCCCAATTTGATGGTGCACGAGGGTTGCACACTGAGTTTCGCGACTCACCATATTGTTTTAACAATTTCAAGTGACACTTAGCGAATTGGACCGGGCTGGAGAGAAGAGCAAGGTGGCCATGCCAAAGAACATTTGGATTCAGCAAAAAGACTTTAGTTTATTATTTTATATTTTAATTGTTTTAAGTTTCGTTGTAATAAGGCCATGGGCCACTAGACTATTATACTTTGCTTTGGGTTTTTATTTTGGGCTTTTATTGTTGACATTTAAACTTTAATTAACTAAGGAATGTATTAATATTTTGGTTTTTATACGTAAAACAACAAATGAAATTTATATATTATTTAAACTTATCAAGTTATTAAGTTTCCCGAACAAAAGTTTAAATACAAGAAAAAAATTTCCCGAAAAATGCGACATCTTTTACAAAATTCTTTTTAGTGACATGCCAGATCCGGCTGTAGTGTTTGGGCCGGGTTTGGGGTGTTACACGATCCTCGGAGTGTGAGGCTGGGGCTAGCATCTGATGGATTTAACCCTTACAAAATAATGAGCACTGCGTACAGTACTTGGCCTGTGCTGATTGTTCCTTATAATTTGCCTCCATGGATTTGCATGAAACAATCGTCCTTTATCTTGTCTATGATTATCCCTGGAGAGAAAGGGCCCAGGAATGATATTGACCTATATTTGCAACCACTTATTGAAAAGTTAAAACATTATGGGTTGGTGTTGAGACATATGATGTACTGAGAAAGGAGAACTTCAATTTACGTGCAGCTTTGATGTGGACTATTAATGGCTTCCCAGCCTATGTCAATTTATCTGGTTGGAGTACCAAGGGACGTTATGCTTGTCCTTGTTGTGCTGTGCAAACATGTTCGCAATGGTTATATAATGGGAAGAAGTTCTTACATGGGGCATTGTCGGTGGTTACCGGAAAATCATAGATTTAGATTTCAGAGTACTCAGTTTGACGGTACTGAAGAGTTCGGAGAAGCTCCTTCGCAGACCGGTGGATCTGAAATATTGTTCATGTTGAAAGATATGAATTTCATTTATGGGAAGATGAATCAACCGGCCAACACGCAAAGAAATAGAAGATCAAGGGATGAATCTGATGATGAATCTGATGAAGAGGATGATTCTAATGAGGCGGGTTTGTGGAAAAAAAAGAAGTATTTTTTTTGAGTTGCCTTATTGGGAGCATCAGATTTTACGCCATAATCTTGATGCCATGCACATTGAGAAAAATGACTGCGAGAATATCATTGGGACTATTTTGAATGTCGATGGAAAATTAAAGACAATCTTCAGAGTTGACTTGATTTAGTCCCCATGGGAATTCGACGTGAGCTTCAGCCCTAAGCACTTCCGAATACGAAATATCGGTTGCCGCCTGCTATTTATTCAATGTCGAAGACAGAAAGAAGTGTTCTATATGGTGTTGAAGGATATAAAGGTCCCGGATGCGTGTGCATCAAATATATCTCGATGTGTGAGTCTTAAAGATCGAAGACTATATGGCTTAAAATCGCATGACTATCACATCTTGATGCAAGACTTACTGTCAGTTGCTATTCGGTGTTGTATGTCGAAAAAGGTGACGTCTTTGTGTAATTAAACTGTCCAATATAATGAAAGGCATTTGTGACAAAGTTTTGGATGTTCAAGAACTTGAGACACTACAAGATCGAGCCGCACTAACTATATGCAATCTGGAGAGGATCTTCCCGTCTTCCTTCTTCACAATTATGGTGCACTTATTAATTCATCTCCTTCGTGAAGCAATACTTGGTGGACCCGTTTTCTATCGATGGATGTATCCCATTGAAATGTCTTAATTTATTTGTAAATTATTCCTTCATTCACCTAAATGCCTTTAGTTGCAACTTTTGATAATGTTCTATACCGTGTTTAGGTTCCTATCCAAATTGAAGTCTTACTGCCGCAATAAACATTATCCGGAAGGATCAATTGTCGAAAGCTACTTAGCAGAGGAATGTATGACTTTCTGTTCAAGGTATTTGGAAGATGTTGAAACAAGAATGAACAGACCGAGTAGAAATGCTGGGCTCACAGATCATAACTTGGCCGAAACTTATTTATTTCAAAGTTTCAGACAACCAATTGACAAAGTCGAAATTGCAGAATTAGATGATAGATCGTGGGTCTAAGCACATCGATATGTTCTTTTTCATCATGAGTCAATGGAACCATTACGGAAGTAAGTTCTAGAATTTGATAAATATTCATCAATTATAATTTGTCTATCTTCTAACAAAGTAAACCTTTTTTTTAACATAGTGAGTACAAACAAATATTGAGAGCTCGTTCACGGTCCCGAAGATTACAACAACGAGAAATTAATAAGTTGTTCAAAGAATCATTTCATGAATGGTTAAGCCAAACGGTATGCAATTGAAGTTTTCATTGCCAAGTAATAATGTTTTCTCATAACATTTATAATTTCTCAATTTACTTTCGATTCAATAGGTTTGGAGTCAGAATGAAGTAAATGACGAAGTTAAATGGCTATCATAAGGTCCAAATAGAATAGTGAAAAGATATAGTGCCTTCCTCATCAATAGATTCAGATTTCATACAAAGTATCGTAAGAGATTGAGGAGAACCCAAAATTGTGGAATTGTTGTTAATTCTTCAATTACAAGTTATGCTAGTGCTAGGGACAATAATCCTGTCGAGAGGAATATGGAGTATTACGGACTTCTTACTGACATAATTGAGTTGGATTATTATGGCAGATGGAAAGTTGTCTTATTTCGAGGTGATTGGGCTGATGTGGATACGACTCGCGGAATTAAAAACGATTTTACAATGGTGAATTTTTCTCGATTGATTCACACTGGAGAACAATTGATGGAAGAGCCGTATGTATTTTCTTCTCAAGTGAAATAAGTTTTTTACTCAAAAGATCCAACTGATGAGGGTTGGTACGTTGTAGTCCGGAACACCCCTAGAGACTTGTTTGACATGGGGCAATGGAAGTAGAGATGACATAGTAGAAAGATCAGAAACTTGCCTTTTCCATAACAAAACTTAAATGAAAATATCCCTAGTACTAGTCAACAATTTCAATGGGTTCGTCAGGATGTGGACGAAGATATTTACGAAATATGATGTAGTAAGATTTTACGATTTATTATTTATATGTAATATTATAATTTTAATGTTGGTCATGTTATATAATTTAACTATTTTAAATGTACTATTATTGTTGTTATTTGTTACTAAAATTTTGAACTATTTTATGTGTATTGCAGGAAAAATGCCTAGAAGATGATTACGAGAGTTAAGTATTGTCCACAATACTCCAAATTCAGAAGAAGCAAATAGTGAACAGCAAACAGTTGTTGGATCTTCTAGTGTGCCGGACATAGATGGCGAGCCTGCAGAATTTCAAAGTAATGTTAAGTTATTTTACACGCATGTTGAATTTTATTATTGATTCATTTTTCAATTTTAATATAATAATATATCATTTTTCAGCTGAAGGTGGTGGTACGCGAAGAGGTCGGAGACATACACTGCTTAAAGATTTATACGACCTAGATCCTATCGAGCGTGTTAAAGTAAGGAGAAACAATCATGGCCAGCCTGTTGGATCTGAAGCTCAACTGTTAGCAGGCTATTTGGGCATTATAGCACGAAATGCCAATATGTTGCCCATTAACTACGAATCATGGCATCACATGCCTGATGCCAACAAAAATCAGGCTCTTGACAATATTAAGTTAACAAAACGTAAATGTAATTATAATACTTTGGTTTAACTTTCATTTATATTAACTTTTTAAACTTATGTTTTTTCAGGAGAGATTTGCTTTAGAGGTCTCCGATGACTATATCAAGAAGACATTGGGTGAAAATGGAGAGATAATAAAAGCACGCTGAAAAAAACAATATTTTAAGAAAGACATAAGCCTCGACGAAAAATTAAGAAATGTCCCGTTGGGAATGTTGAGGTACCAATGGGAAGATCAAGTTAGATTCTGGAATTCAAAGAAAGGAGAGGTACTACGTACTTCTAAAGTCTTATAAATTTTTCTGTTTATAGTATTTACTATATACGTAATACAAATTTCATTATGTAGGACTGTGAGCGAGTTGGAACAAGCAGCAGACAAACAAAAATTCACGCTCACGGCAGGTCCAGAAGTTTTGCTTGTGTAGCTGAGGCCGAGGTATTATAATTTATTAATTTTGTCAAATATTAATGACTTTATACTATTAAATTATATTTTTAACTGCTACAATGTAGGAAGCCTCGTCTGGTCAAAAAGTTGGACGCCTTCAGCTTTTTGACATTACGCATAGGAAGAAGGATGGATTTCCGATGACATCCGAAGCCGCAGAAATTATGGTATATTTACTTAATAAAATTTGATTTGTTATAAATATTTATAATGTTTAATTATAATAGTTTAATTCATCGTTTGTAGTTTTAAATTTATAATGTTAAGTTATGTTGCATTCCTTCTTATTATATATTTCGTTCTAACTCTTTCATTGATTTATTAGGATAAACTAAAGGAGAAGAAGGCGGAGTATGAAGCGGCTGCTTCTATTGATAGTTCTATTAATCTCGAGATATTGATAACAGAATTATTACCGATGTTTTGGGTCCTGAAAGGTACGACTGCTTCGAATGATAGTTCTGCTAATCTTGAGTATATTATAACAGAATTATCACTGAGGTTTTGGGTCTTGAAAGGTATGGCCGGGTTCGATTTCAAGGATCTGGTGTTACCCCGACCCAATATTTTGGATTCGGCTCCCAGCAATACATGCCTTCCGGGAGTCAATCTTGTGCTGAAGTTCAGAGGCTAAAAGACCAGATAGCTTAGATGCAAGCGAGCATGGTTGAGCAAATTTCTCAACTTAGAGCGGAGGCAGCAGTAAGGGAGGCGGAGGCACAGCAAGGGAGGCGAGCAAACAGAAAGTATGAAGAACTCCAGCTATAGTTTCAGACTATGATGAAGATGTTCCAGTAGTCGCAGAGGCCGCCATCTTAGACATTTATTTTCTTGTTGTAAGATGATTTTAACATTGTTACATTTAACATTATTGTAAGAATATTTTCAGTTATAATTCATTCATTAATTTATATCATATATCTTTTATTCATTTTCAAATATCATTTAGAATTAATGCATTTGGTGTGATTTTTATGCTACATTTACTGTTTTGGGTTGGAATTATATATTTGCTGTTATTGGTTGGTTTTAGTGCAGGAAGGGTATGATATTGGACAAATTGTACACTGTAAATCTGTACAAGTTAGCGCGTTTCTGAGAAAAGCGCCACTAAAAGTCATGGCTTTTAGCGGCATTTGTGGGAAAAGTGCCACTCAAAGTCATGGCTTTTTGCGGCATTTGTGGTAAAGTGCCGCTAAAAGTTATGATCTTTAGCGGCATTTTTTTCTCATAAACGCCGCTAAAGTTATGATCTGTAGCGGCGTTTTTTTCTCATAAACGCCGCTAAAGTTTGCGGCATTTGATTTAGCAGCGTTTTTTTGTGGCGCTTCTAAAAGTGCCGCAAAGACTATTAGTGGCGCTTATAAACGCCGCTAAAGGCCTAAAAAAACACAGCTAAAAGTCTGTTTTGCTGTAGTGGTGGTAATAAGATGTACCACGACCTTCGTGAATTGTATTGATAGGCGGGGTTGAAGCGTGAGGTTACCGATTATGTTGCTCATTGTTTGACTTGTCAGCAAGTAAGGCTGAACACCAGTTTCCTTCGGGATTTTTACCGCTTAGTGGCAAATATGTACTCTTTCTACTTTTGAATCTCTGGCCCATGAACAACTCCTTAAGATCGAAATATAAGGCCAGCCAGTGAACAGGTAGTATTTCAGGATACTCTGGGAACTTGGCTGTGTGTGCCATATTGGGGTCTATGAGCGACATGTGTGCCTCAGGATTATTGTGTACATAATACATCGAAACCTGGTTCCCGAATGAAGTCACGTTAAGGTTTCCATCGTCATTCACACCTAAGTCGTCAATATCATCTAGGACCTCGTCCACATCGGGATCACTGTCACTATCGACTCCTGATCACAAG